>CM062817.1:1848527465-1849127465 GCA_031772625.1 Pinus tabuliformis | reverse complement strand
TATAGATCCATATTCTTGTATAGTGTTATGCTACTTTGATCCTACAGGTACTTTTTGAAGCTGGGCATACAAGGGAGCAAGTAGTGAAAGACTATCAAGAGAGAGAGGAATCGAACTAGGAGATAAGCGCAAGACAGAGGTTGGTCTTCTTTGTTCTTCTCTCATCTATATTTCATAAAGGAAAAATGAAAGTAGCTTTACTTTGTTTGTTTCTAAGGTAGCTACCACACCTTAGTGGGATAAGCAGTTCTATGTAGACACTTTTCCCTGTAACAAAATGGCGACTCCGCTAGGGAGCAACTAGGTTGTTTGTTTATCTTCTTTGTTGTTTATTTTATAAACTTACAGACGGAGCCTGAAGTCGAGCCAGGTAGCTTTCGAACTGCATTTGCTATGAAAATGCAAAGTAGATAAATGTCGCTTCAGTCAATCTCTGGGATTTGTTTATGAATCAAACAACTGATTCACAAACTCTCTAATTGCCCTCGTGGTAGCTCTTGGAACCTCCTTAGATCTACCCCTGATTGTTGGTTTACTGATTACCATTTGCTCGGCCAAAACCCTTGAACTAAACTACAAACTGTGACCCGGAACCCAAGCAAAGTCTCGTCTCTGGCCCAGCGCAGGCTCTGTTCTGTGAATCTGAAATTCAGCGCACTTCCTGAGTGTAGTAGGTGCGCTGCATTTCAAGTTCCCTGTGTTACAGGTGCGCTGATCAGACTAGGCATTGTTCCTCAGTTTTGGTTTTTGTGATCATTCTTTTCAGTTCTATTCATGAGTTTTGTTGTTTGTAATCAGTATATCTCTATTTGAAACCCCTTTCCTTGCTGATATTTTGCCTCCATTGTGAAAAAGAACTGTAAATGTTTTTGTGTATTTGTTGAGTCATTTTCAGTTCTCCTTTGCAAAAAATAACGTAATTATTTTGTTGTTCCTTGATTCGAAAGTGTCGCAAGTGTCGCTTTCAGTCATAGGAGAGAGTTTGGTCGCTCTTGATAGTCGATTACCCTATTGCTATTGTATTTGGTCTGGATTTGTAGTTTTTCTAGTGTCGAAAGCAAGTATTCATTTCCGAATCATAAAGTGTTGTGATTGTCTCCATTTTTTATTTTGAAAAGAAACTTGTTAGTAATTGTCGCTTGAAAAGTAATTCAGATTTGCACATTAGCTTTCTTTTTACCATTCACATACTAAGAAAGCCGAAAACAAATACATGCATGTGCATTTTCATTTAGACTGTTTGATTGGTTTGATTTAGGACAGTGCATTTAGTGTGTGCTCTTTGCTCTTTGTGAAAGAATACTGTCTCTCTTTCCTTAGTAGCTAGGATTTTCATTGCACAAAGAAGATAAAAGACTGTTTATCATCTTAGATTGCATTTTAGGAATTGTACATCTACATCTCGCGGTGAACCTAAAAGGCAAATTTCTTAAGCAAGATCAACTATAAAATAAATTTAATGAATCTAACAACGCTTTGGAACCTAATGCACAACATCTAGAAGTCTAGGCTAGAGACGTATTCCAGCGTCGTAAAGCTTGGTAACTGTTGTTCTCGCTAATGGTTGGGTGATTCCTCCACTTTGAGACGATAAGTGCCAGTACGGACTTGTGCTCCCACATACCGTCGAGTATATTTTGGGAGACCACAATAGGCTTAATCCTTTATCCATAGGAAGCCGTGTCTGCCACCCTATCGATCACAATGCACTGAACACAGCATTCGGGAAGATTGACTACCATACCGTAAAAAGTATTCTGCAATTTTGTGATTGGTTTGGTAATCCCTCTACCTAGATTTCTAGAGCAGTCCCTTTCGTTCCTTTTTAGACTCCTTAACGGAAAAGGTCCATCTCAGCACTTGTCACTTCAGGCTCATTACATCGAAGGCGACTAGAGTCATCTTTTGTTTTTTCTCGACTCTTTAAAATTGAAAAAACACGTTGTGTCAAAGTGTCTAAAATTTATTTTAAACGGAATAATCATCACCCTTTCCGACATTGATCTTAGGTTGAGAAAATGGAATCCACCAACCAAGGAATTCCCCTCGGAGGAAATCCTAGTCCCTTCTCCTCTTGGGGAGATGGTGGTGCACCCCATATGGCCACATTGTCGCTTCCACGATTGACAATCGGCTTGCCCGTATGGCTCTTCTCAACCTCTGTCGTTCAGAACACCGCAATTCTTGAATAATCGAGTCAGCATCTAGATGAATCTAGAGTTACCCAACAACCTTCTACTTCCTCCAATTCTTCCTCTCCTCCGTCCTCTTCACTTGATGGGGTTGGTAAAGCCACAAAATCAAGTACTTGAGAAGAAGAAGGAAAAGAAGATGAAAGAGAAGAAGAAGAAGGAGCCAAAAGCGAAAATCCACACACTGCACCGACCAGGCCTAAATCACCATGTGTAATTTGCAAAGGAGACCACTATCATAGAGATTGTCCCTGCATCCCTCGGATCTTAAAGGACTAGTCTCCTCGTTTGCACAACCCGGTGTCATCAACCTCTGATGATCATGTTGAAAACACACCGTCGACTAGTGAAAGTGAAGCCCCTGGACAAAAAGGAAAATATAGATTTCCTTGTAAACTATGTGAAGGCGATCATGTCATCCACCGTTGTCCCTTCTTAGACGAGGCTAAGAGAGTTTTAGACGATCGTCCGGTTTCACCGTTACGACTTCCTCCTGGATATAAAAAACTCTTGCCGAGTCCATCACTAGTTGAAAATCCGGCTGACCCGCCCAGGTGGTCAGCCGAAGCGTCTATCATTGAAGACAAACCATCTGAACCCATACCAGAAGAAAGTCAAAAGGTCGAGGCGGCAGTTCACCCGGTCTTTCCTTCAGAGGTTCCATCTTCAGATGATACAGTCACAAAATAGAATAAGGATGACATTGTCCAAATTATTTTCATAAGCACAGACTCCGATGAACATGGGGGCAATTTACCCATTCCTTTACCGCAGGAAGGAAGTTTGTCAGATTCGTACCTGGCCGTCTATTCGGTCCCACCTCCAAGCAACCTAGTTGTTTCCTTCGACTGGAATCAACTAGGTAGACCCCGTTTACCGGCTAGTGTACCATTCCAAATTATTGCTCAAATATATAGAATGGTTATGGCTAGTACCATCATAGATGAAGGGGCTTCTGTGAGTATCCTTTCCTCGACTGCTTGGAAAGTGCTTGGTTCACCATCGCTTTTGCCTGAGATGAGAAATCTAAAAGATTTGACAAAGGAACCAGTCGACCATTAGGGATCCTTTCCAATGTGCCCATAACATTGAGAGGGAAAACCGTTCACATGAACATAATGGTAGTTCAAGGACACCTAGATTATAATCTACTCCTTGGACGAGACTATATTTATTGCATGGGAGCCATTGTCTCATCACTCTTTAGAGTAATGTGTTTTCCGCACGAAGGAAGAGTGGTCAAGCTCGTAGACCAGCTTTCATTTCCCGGATCACACATAGCAAATAGTCATATGCCATCCCTGAATGGTCTTTTCACACAAGGAATGTCTCATCAATCTCCAGTCCATCCACCTGATGAGCGCGAGTGATTCGGAGGACATGACTGAAACCCAGGGGGCATGCACCCTGGTCTGCTTCGGCAGGAAAACTTCGGGTATAGGGTAGGTTTCCGCGAGAGATATATGACTAGTCTGTACTCCCATCCGTGATTGGAAAAGGGGGTTAGACTGGAATAAGATTCCCTCGTCAAAGTTATGTGAGTGGATTGTCTCACCTTTGTTTATTTCGGTAGACATCGCCGAAGAAGTGTCTTTTTTGCGGTGTGAATAGAACAATCTTTGGTAACCTGAAAGAGGTAGACCTTTCCTGATAAAACAAATGTTTTGTTAGTAGAATGAAAGGTGACCTTGAAGCTTTATTTTATACCTGGGGGCATGCAAACCTTTTGGCATGCAAGCGAAGAGCGAACATTTATTTCTTAAATTTGTAGGTCCTCTAACCCTTTAAACTCGTAGGATTGGTCGTTTCCTAACTTGCATAAAGAAAGGATCTGGAGCGAGGTTTAAGCTTCGGAAAAATGGCATCTTAGATGAGACATTATTATTATACGACTGGATTTATCGAGCAGTTTTAGCACATAGTTCAAGCTCGTTAAAAAATAAACATAAGTCATGAGCAAATGTTTCTCCTCACGTTTAAGCTCATTAAAAAATGAACTATTTCCCGGTAAACAACCATCGTGAATGTATTACTTCAGCCTTTAAAGCCGTGGTTGTGTTCTCATCATCACCTCCACTCTGTATTGGCCGATCATTCACCTCCATTTGATTGTTTACCCCTTTGAGGAATAGCTATGAAGAGTGATCCCACTAGCCATCCTTGTAACACTGCCGTGATTGGAAAATTCCAAACCTTACCTCGAATCAGCTGCTACCCAATTTTATCACTCGTTCCTCAAAAGACGAGTCTCCTTTAAGCTCTTTTGAACTGACTCATAAATATGAAAAGATTGCCGAGCCATTGGCCTCTCCAGCTCATTAAAGGGACCGGAAGTTCTATCCCTCCTTTAGATTTTAATCTTTTTGGACCTGAGGGATTATTACACAAAAAGATCAAACACTTGTTTTGTTCGGCTCGTTAAAAGTATCGAAAATTCATCCCTTCTGTATTGTTTTATACTTTTTCGAACTTAAGGCATTAGATGACGAAAAATGAATTTTTGAGTTTCCTTTACGTTTCTTTTTAGACTCTCTAAAATTGAAAAGGACCGAGTTATCTTTGTCGTTAAACTCGTTAAATCTTAATAGCGACAAACTTGTCCATAGCAGACAAGAATGAGTTTCACTATCGCTAGGCTCGTTAAAACATAGCGATGGGTTTGCCCGAAGGGAAAATTATAGAACAAGCATATGTTATCCTCCTCAAGCTTGACAAAAATAAAGAGGTACTAGTCAGCAATGACTCGGGAAAATTGGGAAGAAAACTTGAAGAAACTTTTTTGGTAGCAAGTCGCTCTTGAACATGAAACTTTCACTCCGCATCCAAGTAGGGTTGGGTTGTTTCATTCATCGGTGACATCACCATGGTCCCATCACACCATCCACATTTGGGGTTAATGCTACCAATCCATCACGTCAATGTCGTCGATATGTTCAAGAGAAGTCATTCAGAGAATTCACCTGTGTCTCACCCGCTACAATACATTTACACTCCATTCCTTCATGACCGCCACCCTGAACCTTATGTCATCAGATCATTTTCACCTCCATTAAAATCATTTGCTCAGTTCCGTGTCATTGATGTGGGATTAATTAAGGCCCTCCTGTGACGAATCGCTTCTTGTCGACATCAGCTCATTATCCAAGAAGTCGATCTAGGAACACCCCGTTCAGTACTTTGAAGCTTGCATGCCTCAATGGCAAGTTTCTCAATTCCGGCGATAGGTTTACATCAATGGCCTTCGACCGAAAGATTTTGCGTGGTGTTCGATGCCAAGTCCTTTATTCACACCACGTGAATTGTACTACAGTACCTTGAGGGTCATTATCATTATCAGTGATTCCTCTCGCGCCTGTTAACAGCTTACATCATTAGCTAGTAATCAGGCGATGTATTTCCATGTTCGACTCCAGAACATCTCTCACATGGATAGACTTGTATTTCGAGTGAAGATCGAACGAGATTGAAGACCTCGAATCTAGTTTCATCCATCTAGGCTATGATATATATTCAGGGAAATAAAGACATCAAATGTACATCATTGTTGCACATATAATCATCCAATCAAAGGGATGATGGCTCTACCAGAATCATCAGTCTACACTCAGACGATTGTCTGTCCTATGTACATGAAAATGAATTTATAAAGCTGAGCATGGGAATGCCCGCCTCAGCTAGATCATGAAAATATTATGAAGATAATGTATTTTATTATATCTTATTACAGGTCTCCTCCCAGCTTGAAAGAAGTTTGGATCCTCATAATAAAGCATTTCACCTGACATCAAAAGATTAACGACCTCATGCTTTAGGGGGCAACTGCTATAGACATTTTTGGGCATTGCAACCCCAAGCATGAAATGTCCATAAACCAAGGGCTCCTAAGTCCCTAAAAGTGTTGTTCTAACCCCTAAAGGAACAAGGTCAACTGATTACAGCTTCTCCTAGAAGTTCTCCATGAAAAACTGGTCAAAACTGATCAAAACAGGATCATTTCAGCTGCTCCATAGGCAAAGTGCGTTGCATCTCACCTAAGTACACTCTGTGGGTGCGTTGCATTTCAAAAATCCCTTCTATGGGGTGCGATGGGCGAGAAGTGACAAATGGCAGTGTCAATCCGTGAGGTGGAGAGGCATGGAATCTTCCAGAAACTTCTCCTGTGACACTTGCCTCTCTGAATTCAACCAAGGATGAGTAAGAGATCATCAATCTCCAAGTGGAAGCAAGAACTATCAGAGAGAAGACACTAATCAAATCACAAGCTGACTCATCTCCCTTACAGATATCTATATATGGATCCCTCATCCCAGAGATCCAGAGGCTGGAATTTTGCATCTTGTAAGGAATTGTTGTTGGTTTCTTGAGACAACATCATAGTGTTGGGTGATCTAAGCTTTGTATGAGGTGGAGAAGGGCTTACCTGCTGAGAGGATGATGTTGGGTCAGAACAACTGGTTGTAACTCCCTTGGCTCTTTCTTGATTATCAATCAAAGCTATTCAATTTTTCCTCCATACTCTTGTGTCATTTATGTTTTATGCATTTGTATGGTCAGTTTACATCTGATCCTAGATTGTTTATGATTATAGATCCATATTCTTGTATACTGTTATGCTACTTTGATCCTACAGGTACTTTGTGAAGTTGGGCATACAAGGAAGAAAGTAGCGAAATACTATCAAGAGAGAGAGGAATCCAACTAGGAGATAAGCGCAAGACAGAGGTTGGTCTTCTTTGTTCTTCTCTCATCTATATTTCATAAAGGAAAAACAAAAGTAGCTTTACTTTGTTTGTTTCTAAGGTAGCTACCACACCTTAGTGGCATAAGCAGTTCTGTGTAGACACTTTTCCCTGTAACAAAGGGTGACCACTTCCTTATCAATTGTCCTGGTATTCCAAAGGTCTTGGAAGTATGGTCAGAAAAATCTCATCAACTGTCCATTGATCCATCAACCTGTGATAGTCAGGTTCCTGGGGAAAAGGGTAAAGTTAGGTTTCCTTGTAAGTTATGCAAAGGGAATCATAAAACTCACATTTTCCCTCACATGGATGAAGCCTCAAAATTGTTGGAAAACCTTCCTGTTCCACAGCAAGAATTTCCAACTGGTTACCGTAAAATTTCTCCCAACCTACCGTCAACTGACGGAGTGATTGATCTAATTTCAAGTATAGTCGATCCCACTCTTCCATTGGAGAGTGGAACTCATATCACTCAGGTTGATGATCCATTAGTTGATCAAGTGGTCGATTCAATTTCACATTCGGTCGATCCCACTCTCCCTTTAGAGAGTGAACTTCATACTGCTCAGGTTCTTTTTGTTACATCAGGTTCTTCTATGCCGGGGGGCATTTCACCTGTTTCTATAGAACCCCCTCCAAGTACTGAGGTCTTTTCCTTTGATTGGAATAGATTGACAGAACGTCGTCTTCCTTCCTCCATCCCTTTCCAAATCATTGTCAAGGCTGGTAGTAGGGACATACACCGCAAACAGGTAGATGAAGGTGCCTCTGTTAGTATTTTATCCTCAACTGCTTGGAAAGCTTTGGGTTCCCCTCAGCTTGCGCCTATTATGCAGAATCTGAAAGATTTTAACAGAACCATTAGTGAAACTTTAAGGATCCTTCCTAAGTTTTCTATTATCTTGGAAGGTAGAACTATCTGTATTGATCTTATAGTAGTTCGAGGTTCTCTTATATTCCAATTTACTCCTTTCGCGAGACTATGTTTATGCAATGAAAGTTGTCGTATCGACACTCTTTCGCGTGATTTCTTTCCCTCACAATGGAAGTATTGTGACTGTAAACAAGCTTTCATCCCCTAGTCTTGTTTCAAATATGAATAATAAGACACCCCTAAATGTTCCTGATTCTAAAGTGGTATCTACCCCACCACGGGTTAATTATGTGGCAACTGGTCCCATGTTTTCAGTTACCGATGTAAGTGAGCCTCTCACTGTTTGCTCATCTTCCTTTGGGTTTAGATCCAGTAATTGACATGGAAAACTCTATGGGATTACTTGAATATGATGTTCTTATCCCTTTTGAGTCCCTTGACATGTGTTCCTTCCAGAGAACTATTCTTCCTTCTGATGAAGACCTCTTGGAATCCATGATCAAGGTGTGTCCATTGACATGTCTTTCTTCCAGTTGGAAGCCATGATCAGTGAGTGCGAGGATAGCTTTTTCCCATATCAACGTCATTAAAAAATGAAACAGGCTGTCATGAGGACAGTTCTTTTCCTGTGTCAACCTCGTTAAAAAATGAATCAGTTGGTCAGAGGATAGTTCCTGTTACTGAGTCAACCTTGTTAAAAAATGAATTAGTGAGTATGATGATAGTTCTTTTCTTGTGTCAACCTCGTTAAAAAATGAATCAGTTGGTGAGAGGATAGTTCCTGTTACTGAGTCAACCTCATTAAAAAATGAATCAGGTTTGAGGATAGTTCTTTTCCTGTGTCAACCTCATTAAAAAATGAATCAGAAGGTCAGAGGATAGTTCCTATTACTGAGTCAACCTGGTTAAAAAATGAATCAGGTATGAGGATAGTTCTTTTCCTGTGTCAACCTCGTTAAAAAATGAATCAGTTGGTCAGAGGATAGTTCCTGTTACTAATTCAACCTGGTTAAAAAATGAATCAGGTATGAGGATAGTTCTTTTCCTGTGTCAACCTCGTTAAAAATTGATTCAGAAGGTCAGAGGATAGTTCCTCTTACTGAGTCAACCTCGTTAAAAAATGAATGATGTATGAGGACAGTTCTTTTCCTGTGTGAACCTCATTAAAAAATTGAATTAGTTAGTCGAGGAAAGTTCCTTTTACTGAGTCAACCTCATTAAAAAATGAATCAAGGATTTTAGAGCATAGTTCCTTGTTAGGTAGATTATAAAGAGTAGACTTGAGCATAGTTCCTTGTCTAGTGTCAAGCTCATTAAAAAATGAAACAAGGAGTCATGAGCATAGTTCCTTATCTTGTGTCAAGCTCATTTAAAAAATGAAGCAAGGGTTTTGAGGATACTTATTTTCCTGTGTCAACCTCACTAAAAAATGAAACAACTCCCTCGAGTCTTTCCAAGATCTTGAAAGTAAACCTTCATTTCATCCACCTCGTTGAATGCAATGAAGCTTGGGAGCATGTACCTCGTTTTGCATCATTATGCTGGGGGCATGAAAACTATAACAAGCATAATTTTTCATTTCAAGCTTGTGTAAACATAAAACTGAATCCAAGAAGAGTTCTCTATGGTTCAATCTTGTGTAAAAATGAACCCATACCCGATTTACATCTCGTGATTGCCTTTTTTATCCGCTAAATTCTGTTAGATGAGCCTTGGTTGTTTTCATTCCATTGCCACCATCTCTTTGGCTGATCATATGCTTTCACTTGGTTGTTTTTCCTTTCCTGAGGGACCACAGTTATGAGTGATTTTGTTAGCCAGCCTCTTAACCATTACATGTTTTGAGCAGTTCCTCCATTGCCGGAACCAGTTGCTACCCTTTATACCACTCGTTCCTCTAGGATGAGTCCTCTTTAAGCTCTTTTCTGACTTGTAAAACATGAAAAGATTGTCGAGTTTTTCCTTTTTAAACTCGCTAAAATGGAATTAAAAGGATGGTCCACTTACAGCTCTTTTCTAACCGTATAAACATGAAAAGATTGCCGGACTTTTGTTGTTTCAAGTTCGATACTGGTAATAAAACAACGTGTCCTTGATCACTTTTTTACTTTTTTGGATCAGAGACACTAATTATGAAAAGTACTCCTTGATCGTAATGGTCAAGAGGTTCTCTCAAGTATTATTTTATACTTTTTCGGGCTTGGGAGACACAAATTTACGAAAAAGGACAACCATGGAGTTTTCTTAAGTTTTTCCAGACTCTCTAAAATTGAAAAAAACCAAGTTTCTCCTATACTGGACTCGTTAAAACTTAACAGTAAAGGACCTGTTCAATTACAAACAGAACGGACCACTCCTTCTTAGAGTTTGAATTTAAACTAAGTTGGACTCATCCGAAGGATGAGCTTATAATCAAGAAAATTTTATCCTCCTCAAGCTTGTTAAAAATAAAGAGGTACTTACCAGAAATGGTGGGGGAAAAGAGAGAAAAATGAACCTGCTTGTCATACTTTTTGTCTCAAAAAACATTTAACCACTCTTGAACACGACATTTTTTATTCACCTGGGTTGGGAAATCTTTTGCCTAACAGTTGATCAAACCATATTGAAAGTCTTCAGCCAGTTTCTGGGTATTAACTTTGGGTCAATTGTCACCAAACCATCTGCTGTGTCGTTATGTGTTCAAGAGGTCAGTGCGAATAAACCATTCACCTACAAAATATCTTTCATCCATCTTGACCATCCCTGAGTCAGTCCTTGCAACTATATTTCTTCAAACTTGATCTATGATTCATGTTGTGGGCTTGCCTACGACGGATGGCTTTCTATCAACTTCAACTCATTATCTAGAAATTGCCAGTACCTTGGGATCTGCATGCCTCAATGGCAGGTTTCTCGCCTTCAACTATAGGTTTCATCATTGACCTTCGATCAAAGGATTCTGTGACATGTTCGACATCAACACATCTACTCACATCTCATGGATTTTACTGAGTACTTTGAGAGCCATTGACATTACTGGTGGTCTCTCTCACACTTGTTAACAGTTTACATCAGTGACTGGTAATCAAGTGGTTTCTACCATGTTCGACTTCGACACATTCATTCACATGGATAGAATCGTACTATTTTGGGAATTAGAAATCAAGACCCTGGATCTAGTTTCCACCATCCAGGCTGCGAGGAATTTTTTATTCATTATACAGTGGACTATTCATAAACAGATGGTTGTGTCCAAACTATGTCTACATGTGTCTATATTTGTGATGTATTACAAGATCATTCCTATATCAGAGCAGTAGTTAGTTTTCTAGTCAGTTTTGATCTGAGTATGGGAATGCCTACCTCAGCGATGATATGATCTCATATATATATTTTGTATTGAATGTTTTTACAGGTTCCAACCAGGCTCTCCACAAGGTGATCCTCGAAATGATAAAGTACTTCACTCTTCTTATATGATAAGTGAAATCCTCATCTACTACAGACTTCGCACTTTAGGGGGCAATCTGTTACACAAAATATTGTCACCATGGCTATTTGCAGTCAGTATGGGTCTATCATCATTCATATTGTCCTCCTTAGCAAGTCTCAAACCTCAGCTCTTCATTTCAAGCTTTAAAAATGAGAGAAAGACTTTGAAAATCAATAAAGCTCTGGTTCCGCACTTTCTCTTACTGTTACCTATGGTCCCGCACCCCTTGTTCATGTTACCTGCAGACCTGCCTGCTTTGTCTCTAAAGGAGTGGGTGCGGACCCTTGTGAAAGTCAAAAAGGCGCAAGTTTATTCTTAAAACCTCACTTGTGGTTAATTTTGGATGATTCTAGAAGGAATGTTGACGTGGATGGTTCGCTCCTAGGTGGTTCATGCATCCCAAAACTAAAGGAGCTAATCCCTTTATGAGAGGATCTTATCCCTGTGAAGGAGGGCTTTATCCCTTTGAAGGTGGACCTAGTAACTTCCCTCCATTGCACTATAAATTAAGGCATTGGGCTGGTTGCTGGAGAGGTTAGAAGCTGAACATTTTTTAGGGTAAATTCTGTTGGAATTGAGACTTCCTAGTTAAGCTTGAGAGGAGAGATTACATAGCTTTTGGCTTCATTGGGAAGAGAGTGAAACTTGTCAAAGTAGAGGAGATTCTTGCTGGACCCTGGGAGGAGCTTGTACAGCATCAAGGCACCTAGGGTGTAAAGTTCTTCTTTGGTTAAAGTTAATACAATCAAATTCATTTTTCTCAATAAATTGTCTTCTATGGTTTATTTCATGAATTCCTTGATCATCATGATAAATATGGTTTATTATATTGGCTATGTAGGTGCTATTTGATATGTGTGCTTGTTTGTGTTTGTAGATTCTTTAAGAGGGAGCTCATTTGGATCAACGGAGCGTGGCTTCCACCAACTTGCACTGGACTCGAGGTAGGCCTAAAACACATGTTGGCCTTTATTTATAAATTGCATATTTAGAGAAAGATAGAATTTCTTTGGTTTGCTTGTCACTAGATATCATTAGATACTAGGGAGGTCGATCTTCTCCACAATAGCAACTTATCCGCCTGACAGGTGTGTTGGCAGTTGTGTCAACGATGGGATACTATAATGTTGAGGTTTGGGGTGCTTGTGGATTGTTGACCATTTGATCAAATATATGCCAGTACCATTCCGGGATATCTGCAGCTAGAGAGTTATCCCTAGAATGTCTAAAAGGTGTGGATATGATCTTAACAACACTCCCTCGGTCTGGGACACTGGGTGTTCCTTGCTCAATTACTACCTGAGAGGATCTTGGTTCCTCTACTTCCCCTATTTCTCCTCCTCCTTCACGAATATTACACGAATTCCCTTCTTGTGAGGGAATTGGGTGTGAATTTTCAATTTCTTGAAAACTCTGTTCAGTTCCTTCCGTTTTACTGTGGACCTCAATGTAGGCTATAGATGGTGAGCCCGTGGCCCGAAGGGAGATAGTAGGTTTTTTGGAAGCAAGAGTTTGAGGACCTACTAATGGCTAAGATTCAGCGTTCTTTAAGATGTCGTCTATGAAAGTTGATCATCCAAGGGTCACCGGTCCCCTAGATTTTTTAGGTTTGGGTAGTGGAATTGGATTGTTTTTGGGTCTTTTCTTCTTAGTCATTCATGCAAACAATTCAAATGTTTATCTCTACCCTAAGTTCCTAACAATTCTGCTGGAAAGCGGGTGGGGAAGTAGGAATTTTACTTGCTCCATACACAGGTTCTTACCTTCCATTTTTAATACTCAGTTCTCTCTCAACAGACAAGCATCAAATACCTACTTCAGTTTTCTATAATTGTGTTGAAAAGCGGGCGGAGGAGCAAGCACTTTACTTGCTCATTACGTAGGTTCTTACCTTCCGTTTTCAATACCCAATTCTTCCTCGTCAGTAATTATTAGATATACATCACTCTTTGTAAATGGATACACTCTCCCCGGCAATGGCGCCAAAATGTTGAATGATAAAAGGTGCCTTTTAAAACTCCTATTTATCCCACATTAATTATCAACCCAGGCAAGTCCTTTTATTTCAAGAGTGTACACAGTATGTGGATTCTGTTAATTTAAAGAGTAATGTTTCCTATATTGTGGTATAGATCTTTAAATACAAGAGTAAACGGATGCATCTAATAAACTCCAATTGCAATCATCAAAGGAAATATAACATCTAAACTTCAAGACTTGATCTTCTATCGAAATTATAATCAATCCTCACTCAAGCAATTCAAATAGCAATGGCATCAACTAAGAGTACAGTAGCAATAACTCATCTCTTCCTAACTGATTTAATCCAAATCAAATGCAATATCTAGTAAACAATCTAAACAGCAACGATATCAATCTGAGAGTCTAAAAGCAATAATCAAACTCTTTACAGATGATTACATCAATGTGATTCACTATGTAGATAATATTCTCTGTAATAAGCGTAACTGGAATTAATTGACAGCGCTGTGACTTATAAACAGAGCATACACTATCTTAGTCCAAGAAAATAATGAAAAGCAAATAAAGTAAACTCACGAAAACATGAAATTATCAAACCAACCAAACATTTAGAAGAATCAGAATATAACACAAGAAAGCAGTTAAATCTACCATAGGTTGGGCCCTTAGCCGCCAACGAACACTACTAAGCTACTTCAGATGATGCGAGGGAACAACAACTTCAATTATGTATTAATCATCAAATGTAAGTAACATTACAATATAACTGTGTTCTCTCAACAGCGAGAGTCTGCAATTAAAATTAAAATTTCAATAATAACAGAGATTCCCCCTTTCTTCTTACAATCATCTCCTTTTATAATAAAAAAGGATAAAGGATAAATGGTAAATGTGATCCCTCAGGATCTCTCGATCTTGAGCGATTCACAACCGATTTCTAACTTCAGCTATCCTTTCCTTTCTCGTGATGATCCTTATGATTCGCCTTTAGCCTTGTTTGCAACCACCGTGTTCCTCCCTTTGCTTTTTGGTTTTTGTTGTTCCTTCGTTAGGGAAGAACAATTGTCTGTTTTTTTGTTTTCTTGCTTAAAGAAGGGTAAAAGTTAGCTAAATCGTAACTGCAAATAATTCCTTCATTTGTTACCATAATTCCTCAATAGATTAATGCATTAAGACATAGAAAAGATAAGAATAAAGGAAAAGGATGATGAGATTAATAGTAAACACATACCCATTTCGTGACTCAGTAGAAACGTTCTCTGAGTCAAATATCCCTGAGGTCTAGGTTACCTTACCAGGTCTAGCCAAGAAACTCGGAACATTATGCACAAATCACCCTTGTGCCTTGTGTGATCATCATGGTCACTATTCCCATTATTTCCCTTGTCTTGATGAATTTTTCGATTACCTTGAGGTGCTTTGTAAATACGAGACCACTCGTAGTGGATCACCTACTCCTCTACTCATGGATTCTGGTACCACTAGTAAACGAGAATAGGGGGACTCTAGTCCCACCATCGTGATCCTTCCCCCCAATTCTGAGATGATAGACTCCACAGGCCATATCCTTTACCTTGTTGGCATTATGGCACAGGTTTGGAGCTATGGCACAGGTGTTGTCCTTGATGGCAACTCACTTTGGTGACCGATCTCAGTTTAGGCTCTCAGAATAAAGGAAAAGATATATATGCAGGTTCACCTAGACGAAGGCGAGTATACACACGGGTTAGACGTTACAAAGGCGCGTATGCGTATACACACACTTTCATGCAAGGAAAAGCACGTACATGTTGAAGAACTTACTTTTGGTCTGTGGTATTTAGTCCTTGGTATTTGAACCTATGTTTTTGGGCCATGGTATCTCGTCAAGGGTGTTGATCCCAAGTATTGGGTCCATGGTATTGTTTTGTTATGGTTTTGGACCGTGGTATTATGGAAGGCCTAAGAATTTAAAAGAGGAGGAGATCATTTGGCAAAGTATGATCTGAATCATTGAATATCTGATAAAGTGCTAGATCTGAAATATTGATTGGGTTATGGTGCAGATCTGGATCTGAATAAAGGAGGAACCTTAGCGCAAAAATAAGGATAAGTTCTATTGATGGGTCATAATCTTAAGGCTTGAATAATAGTATCTTTGTATGACTTTGATCTGTTATATGTGGCGCATGACTGATCTATAAATATGGGTTAATTAATGTTTGAATATTTGAAAGAGTGAATTATCCTTTATAGATCTATACACAGGTTTAGTGAAGCGAAGGCGCGTATACACGCTGGTTCTGTAAGTAAAAACAACATATACGTAGGTTGGTCCAAACACAGAAGCATATGCACGCAAGTTTCTGGTTATTGAAGTAGCGTATATCTCTTGAGTTGTGTTCTTTTGTGTGATTGTCTTCTGCTCTGTTTTACTGTTTCTGGTTACTGTTTATTTGATTCGGATACATAGATTAATAATCAACATCTGTAAGATAAAGTAATTTATAAGTTTGCATGGTATACGCGGGTTTCCTTCTACGTAGTTGCGTATATATGCGGTTTGCACTAACCTATGTAGCATATATGATCTGGATTTGAAAAAGGAAATAATTGACTTGATAACACTGATTCACCCCCCCCCCCCCTCTCAGTATTATTTCGAACAATTGGTATCAGAGCAGGTCCTTCTGAAGAAGCTTGATCGCTTGAAGGAAGATCCATCATCATGAGCAACTATGAGAGAGATGCATCTATCAAGCCACCAATTTTTTATGGGACCAACTTCATCTATTGGAAGGTAAGAGTCACAGCCTATCCGGAATCTCTTGGTACAGAAGTCTCGGATATCATAGATACATGGTATACTTTTCCATCCACAACTCCTACAGATTCGGCTGGTAAGAAGCAATATGAAACAAATGCAAAGGTTGTCAATACTCTATTAGGATGTCTATCTCAATCAGAATTCATCAAGGTTATGCAGTATAAATTTGCAAAAGAAATATGGGACAAGATTGTTCTGAGCTATGAAGGAGATGAACAGGTAAAACGAGCAAAACTTCAAACCCTCAGAATTCAGTATGAAAATCTCCGAATGCAAAATGATGAAAGTGTGGCTAACTATTTCCTTCGTGTAGATGAGATTGTTAATTGTATGAAAAAATTGGGTGAAGAAATAAAAGAGGTTGTTGTGGTTGAAAAAGTTCTAAGATCTTTGTCCCCTAAGTTTGAATCAAAAATTTCTGCAATAGAAGAAAAGGAGAATCTACGGAACCTTACCATGTCACAGCCGCACAAAATGATAAATGCTTACGAAATGAGGAAAGGAGGACCATCAGATAGGAGAGAAGCTGCATTCAAGGCATCAGGGAAAGGAGAATACTATGAGTCAGGACATATGTCAAAAGAAGAGGAAGAATCAAATTTTGTCAAGAACCTTCAATGGGGTGCTGGAAGATTCAGAGGTAAGTTACCTTTCAAATGCTTTGCTTGTGGAAGAGTCGGTCACTATGCTTCCAAATGTCCTCATAAAGATAAGCTTGACAAGGGTAAGGAACCTGTTAGATGGAACAAGAAACAAAATGTAAATAAGAAAATCTATTACACTCATGAAGACAGTGATGGACTTTCAAATAGTGACGAAGATTAACAAGGTAACAAATATAGAATTTTAATGGCTTTTGAAGATGATGATTTCATGGATGCTATAGATGAAGAAGGTCTTTATGAATAGATTTCTAAACTCAAAATTTGTTTAGAAGAGAAAAATATGATTATTGGTACTCTGTAATTCCAACTGGCTGAAAGGGAAAAGCATCATGAAAAGTTAGAATGTGAAATTGTGGGACTTAGTAAAGAGATTGAGAAATCTAAAGCTCTTAATCTTAGATTTGTTAAAGGATCTGAAACATTAGATGAGATTATTAAAGTGCAGCATTCTCGACTAATCAAGACAGGTCTAGGATATAATGAAGAAACAACTCAAGTGCAGGAACCATCTACCACCAAAAGTTATCTTGATGCAACAAGGAAAAGTGAACAAAGGCCAAATGGAAATCACCAAGTAAATCGGGAACAATTCACCTCAAGAATGAACAAAGATTATCAGATAAATCAGGGGCAATCTACTTTGAGAATGAACAGAAGCTACAACAAGCCACAGGTAAAACCTTCTCAATTTACCTCAAGAATGGATGTCAATAGGAACTACAACCATTTGGCCGGTAGATTTGATAATCACAGGAGGTTCTTCAATGGCCAATGTTTCTCGTGTCATAACTTTGGTCACAAAGCAGCTCAATGTGTTGCCTATAAGACAATCATGACTAGAGAAGCTCATAAATAGACGAGTATGACTGGGATCATGAAAAGGACCTACAACACTTCTCTGCTCTTGAAAATGAAATAGAATGTTCTATTTGTAACAATTTCGGTCATGAAGATTCTGAATGCAAGAGTAGGTTTTGGCAGACAACTCAGAAGGAGAAAGCCTCAAGTGCTAAATCATGGAGAATAAAAGAACCACAACTAGAAAGATGTGGTATAGCCTTATATGTGGAAGGGTAGGAAAATCAATGGTACATTGACAGTGGATGTTCGAAACATATGACAGATGATAAAGAAAAACTCCAGTCATATAGTGCCTTGGAGAAGGAGAAGAAGGTCTCTTTTGGAAATGACACCCCTGCTCTCATAAAAGGTAAAGGTTCTGTTCACTTGAAAGAAAGGGTCAAAGCTGGGAATTTCATGTATGTTGATGGCTTAAAGCATAATCTATTAATTTTCAGTCAGATGTGTGATCAAGGAACTGAGGTAATATTTCGATCAAATGGATGTAGTGTTTGTGATCTTGATACAGGAAAAATAGTGATCAAAGGCGTAAGAACTTCAAATAATGTATACATATTCAAAGAAGGACAACATCAATGCTATCTAAGCAAGAATGATGAACACTGGTTATGGCACAAAAGATTGGGGCGTCTTAGTTTCTCACAGATAAGGAAAGCATGCAAATACCAGGCAGTTCGTAGTCTTCCAGACATCAGAATTCTAGACAATACAATATGTAAATCATGTCAGTTTGGTAAGCAAACCAGAACTAACTTCCCTGAGAAGGAAGGATCAGCCAGCAGGTCACCTGAACTTGTCCATATTGATGTATGTGGTCCATCTAGGAAAAGGTCACCTCGAGGAGAAGAATACTTTATATTATTCATTGACGACTATTCCAAGATGTGTTGGATAGGACTTATGAAGCACAAAGACGAAGACTTTGAAAAGTTCAAATCATTCAAAGCCTTGGTGGAGAACGAATCAGATCACAGAATCAAATGCCTCAGGTCTGATCAAGGAGGAGAATTTACCTCGAATGAATTTTTCGATTTTTGTGAAGAACATGGAATAAGAAGGGAATTCTCTACAGCTAGGACTCCTTAGCAAAATGGAGTAGTAGAAAGGATGAACAGAATGGTTCAACAAATGGCTCGTGCTATGCTTGATGAGTCTGGAACTCCCGCAACCTTTGGGGTGAAGGCGCATTTGCTGCAGTTGTTATTCTCAACAAAATGAATGTCCGGGTGAACAACACTCAAAATCCACATGAGCTCTGGTATGGTGAGACTCCTTCGGTAAAATATTTCAAAATTTTTGGAAGAAAATGTTATATAAAAAATACTGATGAGAATCTTGGCAAGTTTGAACCTAGAACAGATGAAGGCATTCTCCTTGGTTACTCTCCTCGCAGCAAAACTTACAAGTGTTACAATAAAAGGCTTGGAAAAATTGTTGAAAGTATTGATGTAGTAATTGATGAAGAAGAAAACACTCCTAGGCAAGAAAGATCTGAAGATTTCGAAGATGATGAGGACTATCCTTCAACATAAAATCAGACTTATGATGAAGAAGAAGCTCAAGAGGCACCAGAAGAATAGATAAGGATAGAAGATAAGACTCCATCCAGGTACGTTCAGAAGAATCATCCAGAATCTCAAATTTTGGGGCAGAAAGAGGCGGGTATACAAACAAGAAGAACAATTGCAGAAGCCTCAAGATATTTGGCATTGCTCTCCTCCACTGAACCACAAAATGTAAAAGAGGCATGCAAATATGAATGTTGGGTCAAGGCAATGAATGAAGAACTTGAGCAGATCGAAAAGAATAACACTTGGGAGTTAGTTCCTAGACCAAAAGATAAGAATGTCATAGGGACAAAATGGATCTTTAAAAACAAGCTGAATGAAAATGGGGAGGTTATTAGAAACAAGGCCAGACTTGTTTGTAAAGGGTATGCTCAACAAGAAGGAATAGACTTTGAAGAAAATTTTGCTCCCGTTGCTAGACTTGAGGCCATCTGAATTTTCCTTGCTCTCTCAAGCTTTCAGAAGTTCAAAGTATTTCAAATGGATGTGAAATCAACTTTTCTGAATGGAGACTTAGAAGAAGAAGTGTATATTGAGCAACCAGATGGATTCATCCTTGGAAATGATCCAAAACTTGTATGCAGACTTAAGAAGGCTCTCTATGGTCTTAAACAAGCTCCAAGGGCTTGGTATTATCATCTAGACAAATATCTTCATCAATAAGGTTTCTCAAAAGGATCAACAGATAGCAATCTTTATATAAAAATTGAAAATAACAAATTGCTAATACTTGTTGTGTATGTTGATGATATCATCTTTGGCAGCAATGAAGAAGCTATGAGTCAAAACTTTGCCTTGGTGATGCAGAAAGAATTCGAAATGTCTTTGCTTGAAGAATTGACATATTTTCTTGGATTACAAATCCAACAAAATGAAGGCGGTATCTTTTTATCTCAAACCAAGTACCTCAAGCAGATTTTGAAGAAGTTTGGCATGAAATATTCAAAAGCAGTGTGTACCCCTATGGTTATAGGATGCAGCCTCAGTGCAAATGATGAATTAGCAGCAGTGCATCAACCAACTTATAGATCCATGATTGGAAGTCTTCCCTATTTAACAGGTACCCGACCAGACATCATGCATGCAGTGGGAATGGTGGGAAGATTTCAGGAAAATCCTAAGGAAACCCATCTTCAGGCAGTAAAGAGAATTTTCAAGTATCTTCAAGGAACTCAAAAATATGGCCTGCGGTATCCAAGAGATACAGATCTCACTCTTCATGCTTATACAGATGCAGATTGGGGTGGAAGTGTGGATGACAGAAAAATCACAAGTGGTGGTGCATTCTTTACAGGTTCCAGATTAGTATCTTGGTTCAGCAAGAAACAGAGTTTGATTGCTTTATCTACAGATGAAGTAGAATATGTGGTTGTCTCATCTTGTTGCACACAACTCCTTTGGATGATGCAAACCTTGCAGGATTTTCAAATCACTTGTACTCCACCTATCTCCATCTTTTTTGATAATACAAGTGCTATCAGTATCTCAAAGAATCCTATCATGCACTCAAAGACTAAACACATACTGATCAAGTATGACTTTCTCTGGGAACAAGTGTTGGAACAAAAGGTCAAATTGGAGTATGTTCCCTCAAAGGAACAAGTTGCTGATATTCTCACCAAACCACTGCCTAGAGAAAGTTTTGAATACCTCAGAAAGAAGCTGGGAGTATTTTATGCATCATCTTGGTGTTGAATCTTGTCTGTTTCAGAGAAAAGTGGGTGTACGCGTGTTTCCTGAGGAGGATCCGCGTACATACACCGGTTTATGTAGAGACAATCGCGTACATGGTAGTTTGAAAGAAATTAGTGGGGACAAAATCTGGTTAAAGAGAGTCTGATATGGGTCTGACAGAGACCATCTAGAATAGGTTCAGGGGCAGCAGATAATCTTCTAATAATGTATTGTTGGCATTATCTTAGAAGCTTTTGGTTCAAGTTCACAGCTGATGTTGATTTCAGGTACAGAAGGAGAAAAGATGGAGAACATGGTTGTTGATCTGAATAGTGATTGACAGACATTGCTGATAGTAGTTATTGATGACTTTTATAGTCTTGCTCTAGATATTTCGTCTCTATGTCATGTATATTTTTTTTTTATCAAGGTCATGTAACGGCCTATTTTGGTTTCCCCACTATGCCTGGGATGAATGATGTAATGTACTTGGTTTTCATATGTAAATTTTTTATGTATTCCCACTTGGTTGGGTGGATGATCCCCACTTGATTGGGTGATGGATGTATGTATAGATTCTTTTGGTGATAGGAAGGTCTTTTATGATGTATAAGTCATGGTTCTTCTTAAAGAACATCTTTTTACAGATCTTGTCTACGGTCAGGGGTAGCATGGCCAGCACATCAGAGCAGAGATTTCAGCATATACTCAGGGGGAGCACAACCCTTTTCCCTTGATTACAAATGGGGAGAATGACTTTGAGGATCTTGAGGTTGCCATCAAGTCCAAAGGGGGAGATTGTTGGAATTATGGCACAGGTTTGGAGCTATGGCACAGGTGTTGTCCTTGATGGCAACTCACTTTGATGACAGATCTTAGTTCAGGCTCTCAGAATAAAGAAAAAGATATATACGCAGGCTCACCTAGACGATGGCACGTATACACGCGGGTTAGAAATTACAAAGGCGCGTATGCATATACACACACTTTCACGCAAGGAAAAGTGCGTACATGTTGAAGAACTTACTTTTGGTCCACGGTATTTAGTCCTTGGTAACTGAACCTATGTTTTTGGGCCATGGTATCTCGTCAAGAGTGTTGATCCCAAGTATTGGGTCCATGGTATTTTTTTGTTATGGTTTTGGACCATGGTATTGTGGAAGGCCTAAGACTATAAAAGAGGAAGGAGATCATTTGGCAAAGTATGATCTAAATCATTGAATATCTGATAAATTGCTAGATGTAAAATATTGATTGGGTTATGGTGCAGATCTGGATCTAAATAAAGGAGGAACCTTAGCACAAAAAGAAGGATAAGTTCTATTGATGGGTCATAATCTTAAGGCTTGAATAATAGTATCTTTGTATGATTTTGATCTGTTATATGTGGCGCATGATTGATCTATAAATCTGGGTTAATTAATGTATGAACACTTTAAAGATTGAATTATCCTTTATAGATATGTACGCAGGTTCAATGAAGCGAAGGCGTGTATACACGCTAGTTCTGTAAGTAAAAACACCGTATACGCAGGTTGGTCCAAACACCGAAGCGTATGCATGCGGGTTTTTGGTTATTGAAGTAGCGTATATCTCTTGAGCTGTGTTCTTGTGTGTGATTGTCTTCTGCTCTGTTTTACTATTTTTGGTTACTGTTTATTTGAATCTGATACATAGATTAATAATCAACATCTTTAAGATAAAGTAATTTATAAGTTTATATGGTATACGCGGGTTTCCTTCTACTTAGTTGTGTATATATGCGGTTTTCACTAACTTAAGTAGCGTATATGATCTGGATTTGAAAAGGGAATAATTGACTTGATAATACTAATTCACCCCCCCCCCCCTCTCAATATTATTTCCAACATACCTATCATCATCCTTGAGTTGCTCATAGGAAAACATTTCTAAGGTATCTATACATGCTTCTATCAAACCTCTTTCGAAAGAATCCCGGGTATCAACATCTATATATCTTCCATCTACTAGCTCATCGTCTACCATTCTAGATGATGCTTATGTGAACCTTCATTCTCAGTATGATGCACCATGTTCAGCCATTGCATCATGTAGTAAGTCTTCCTCGCATCCTCCCATGTTACACTCTAATGAGGACATCATGGAAGCTATGTATACCCCTGGTTACCCTTGGGATGATATGCGCCATCATGCATACCTCCTGCCACAATAATCTCATGATGAGTATGTTGTGGAATCAAAGGACTTCATCAATGGTGAAGTTGATTGGTTTCGAAATCCCATCCCTTCCCCAGATGCTTTTGAAGAAGGGAATATGGCCAACATATCTCCTACTATCAAAATAAACATTTCAGATACACCATGGGTAGAAGAAAACATTACCTTGGGGAAACAATGCACCTCAGAAGAAATTGAAGCTTACACTAAGCTCTTCAAATAATTTCGTGGTGTTTTCACCTGGTCTTACTCTCAGATGCCTAGACTTGATCCTACCATTGTTGAACACCATATCGACACATGGCTCAATTCCACTCCTCTCCATCAGAATTTGAGACCCATTCACCCTTCTCATCATGAGACCATAAAAGTCGATATTAACAAGCTCAAGTAGGTTGATTTCATCTATCCCATTGAATATACCACATGGGTATCCAACCTGGTTCCTGTTCTCAAGAAGCAAGGCACCATTTGTGTCTGCATGGATTTTCACGACCTGAAGAAAGCTTGTCCCAAAGACAACTTTTCCACAACCTTTATTGACCAAATCATTGATGAGTGTGCGGGGCACGAGGTTCTATCCTTTCTGGATGGATTCTCTAGGTAAAAGCAAATCAGAATCTGTTGTCAATCAATTAACGACAACATTCATTAGTCTGTGGGGAACCTTTCCATATATGGTCGTTCCATTCAGCTTAAAGAATGTTGGAGCCACATTTCAGTGGACCATTTCATATTTTCTTCTTGACTTGGCACACCATATCCTTGTGTACCTTGACGATCTCACCACTCGTTCTAGGTCTTGGGTGCAACATATTCATGATTTCTACACCATTTTTCTCTGATGTTTCAAGTATAGAATTCGTCTTAATCCATTGAAATGTGTCTTTTGTGTTCCTTCCAGCAGTCTATTAGGCTTCATTTTATTGAAAGACGGTATCACTCTTGACCCCCTGAAAGTTCAAGCCATTCTTGAACTTCCACCTCCTTGTACCTTGCGACAATTACAAAGCCTTTAAGGCAATGCCAACTTCCTTCACACATTCGTGCCTGATTATGCGACCACCGCGCATGGGTTTCTTAGACTCCTTCACTCAAACATTCCATTTGTTTGGGATGACCAGGCTCAATAGTCTTTTAATGCCCTAAAGAATGATCTCACCTCTGCTCCCTTGACCAGTCCCCCTGACTTCACCAAGGATTTCATCTTGTACATCTCATCTTCTACCCATTTCGTTGATGGGGTCCTTATTCAAGAAGATGATGATCGAAACGAGCATGTTATCTACTATGTCAGTAAGAACCTTGTAGGTCCCCCCATGAACTACTCTCATGAAGAGAAATTGGTGCTGGTTGTCGTGTTCTCTATGCAAAATCTCTGTAACTATATCCTTACGCATACGACAAGGGTCGTAACAAATGCCAACCCCATGACCTTCCTATTGAGTTGATAGATCATCAATGGGAAGTATGCACATTGGATCATCATCCTCTAGGAATTCTATCTTTAGTTTGTTATGCCTAAGAGTAAGAAAGGTTTGGCCCTTGCTAAACTCATTTCTGAACTACCCACTGGTGCACGTGATCTGTACATTGATGACGATCTCCTTGATGAACATTTGTTTTTCATCACTTTGTATGATCATTGGTACGGAGATATTCTCACATATTTTCGAACCCAAAAATTTACCCCCCATCTTACTCATGATGATCGACGATGAATTAGATACCAGACCCCTAGCTACCTTCTCATCGGTGATGACCTTTATTGTTGTGGTGTGGATTATATCCATTTTCATTGTCTCACCCATCCTGAAGTAGAGCAAGTGTTGAATTCCTGTCATAGTGGTGCTTGTGGTGGTCACCTCTCTGGTATGGCCACTTCCCAGAAAGTCATGCGCGCTTCTTACTTTTGGCCTTCTCTCTTCAGTGATTGCATTGAGGTAGTTAAACACTGCCCAGATTGCCAACATTTTTCCCCAAAGGCAAGAGCTGCACCAACTCCCCTCCATCCTGTCATTGTTACTAGTCCTTTATGGAAATGGGCCATTGACTTTACGGAGTTTTGACCACTTTCTATTAATAACCATAAGTATATTCTTGTGGCAGTCGACTATTTTACCAAATGGGTTGAGGCCATGCCAACATTCAATAACACAACAACTACCATGACTCTTTTTGTTTTTAACCATGTTATCGCTCGATTCGGGGTTCCGAAACAATTGGTCTCTGATCATGGCCGAAATTTTGAAGATGAGGTATGGCATGAGTTATCCTCACTATTGGGATTCCAACACCAATATTCATCATCTTATTATCCCCAAGGTAATGGATAGGTTGAAGTAGTCAACAAGATTCTCAAAACGATGCTTCAGTGGGCAATGAATAAGCACAAGACCAACTAGCACCTTATGCTCTTCCCAGCTTTGTGGGCCTATAGAACTTCTGTCAAAACCTCCACTGGGTTCACTCCTTTCCACCTTGTTTTTGCCGAGGAGGTAGTATTTCCAATCGAGTATGAGATCCCTTCCCTTCACCTAGCCATTGAGATTATCCCTGACACCTAACCATTAGAACAAAGACTTGTCATGCTTGAACACACCTGTGAAGACCATCATGTTCCTTTCCACCTTTTTTTTTGGTGAGGAGGCAGTCTTGCCAATCGAGTGCGAGATCCCTTCCCTTCACCTAGCTTTTGAACTTGTCCCTGACACCCAACCATTAGAACAAAGACTTGTAATGCTTGAATGCACCTCTGAAGACCATCGTGTTCCTTTGCAAACCATTGAAGCAGTCAAAAAGTGCACCAAAGCTCAGTATGACCGAAAATTCAACCCTCTTTCCTTCCACAAAGGTGATCTTGTTTTGGTGTATGACCAGGCCCATGATACCGTGGGAAATGGGAAGTTCAAATCATTATGGATAGTACTATACATCATTCGTAAGGACTTAGGCAAGGGGGCATATCTCCTAGAGAGTTTTGAAGGCCAGCTCGTTCCTAATCCTTGCAATGCACTCTATCTTAAGAAATTTTACCCATAGCATCTCTCATTAATTTTCACGTATTTATTTCTGTCATGCATTTAGGTAGGTTGCATAATTTCATTTGAATATTTGAAACTTCACCAGGAAGGCATTTTTCCAAGAAGGGTCACTTCTTCGCCTCTCAAAATCTAATTTATTCATATGCAACACTTGTACCTTAGGGACCTCCTCCCGTTAATGCTTTTCATCTCACTTGTCGATCTTTGTCACAAGTAACCATCATTTACTCATGCTTTCATGGTCCCCACCGGGCCTATTCTGTGTGGCAACATCATCGAGTCACCTTTGCATCCATGAAGTCTATTTCACATCCCATTATATCATGTCACAGTATTCCATCCATCTTTTCATACCTTTCATCCTATGTTGCCCATTTTGGCCTCCAGTCATACTGTCCCCCATCCCCTTTCGAGTCGCGTCAGTCGCTACCAGGTCAACCATGCACTTTATGCTCTGACAAGGGAAGTTGTCTCTTTATCCCTTAGTCCCATTTTGTCCATTATCCATGGTCTCATTCCATCAATCACGTTACTATTTTCCCTCATGCCTTAGTTGAGGATCCTCACTGCCTCACCTATCGCGGGCCCTATTATGTCGACATCAACTCATTTATTTCAGAAGAACGACGAAGAGGGAAATGTATCTTGGTTCTAGCTTCCATTCTTGTTCTGTACCTTGGATCGAGCAAAGGGACTCATTATTTCCCTTTGACTTGGTTGTTTCATGCTCCCGATTCATACACTTGATGGTCTAGTGATGCAACATATTGTACTAGCGATTTTCAGTGTGTGTGAGGTGTTTCAACCCTCATGAGGGGGTGGCCCTTCAGGTAGCCCTGTACATGTGTAGATGTCTTCATATTATGCTACAACCTTAGATGCAGTTCCATTGATTTGATGGGTTTAGTTCTTACCAATCACCATGGTCATAGCATGGACGTCTCCTTCAGATAAGCTATTCAGTTTTCCAAATCCCTTCCCTATTCAACAAGGCTTCTTCAGTTGTTCTACCCTCCCTCCCACCCATTTTTTGAGGGAAGGGCCATTATATCTCATGTAATCATATGATATTGTATTCAGTCTTGGCTCATGTTTTTTCTAGGTGAATTATGTATATGGGACACATTGTATTATTTTCTGGCTCATTTATGCCAGTGTGTCATGTACCATTCAACATGTACTTCATTGCTCAGTTTTATGTTTATGGGCGCATCATTATTTTTGTACTAAGTTATCTTGGCGGGTATAGGTATGCCTCCCCTGCCTCACTGAGATCCGGTACCACAACATAAAATGAGACTTGCATTGGTATCATCCCCGCTATCACTATCCTCTTTTTCTTCAGCTCCATTGGTATCTCTCTCTCTCTCTCTCTCTCTCTCTCTCTCTCTCTCTCTCTCTCTCTCTCTCTTTGACTCCGCTTTGTTGTATAATGACTGTGTCTTTAAAATGTACCTCGGTCATATGTTTTTCTCCTAAGAATCGTACATTGGGGGGCAATCTGTTATCACAAAAAATTAATCATGTAGCCTTAATTTACTAGATGGATCGAAGTACACCATGTAAGGCCAATTTTAGCATAGTAAAATTTCTTTAAATGTGAGAAATTAATTAATAAACCACATTTGTTAAGTAATTTATAATTAAACACATGAAGAATTAGTACTTAAATCACTATTTGTTTAATTATCATCTAGGAACAATTTGTTAACCATTTCTTAATTAATATTCCTTGTCATATTTGACCCAGTTATGAAAAATAAACAGATAAATTATTAATTATCTTATTTTTCTCTATGAATAATTAATTAATCACTAATTAATTATTATTCCTTGTCAAGTTTGACTAAATCCCTCAGGAATAATTAAATAAATCATTACTTGTTTATTATTCCTTAACCGTATTCCCTGAGATGATAGATAAATCATTTATTTAGTTATTATTTCTAAATAAAAATTTAAATAATTTTTCCCTCCTAACCAAATGTAATAAAATATTTCAAGTGGTTATTTCTAGAATGGGGTTAATAATATTTTATTATTGCTCATGATTCGAGGACAACTCAATATTTTGTTATAAATAGAAGGGTTTTCCATTCATTCTTCAATTTCGATTATTTTCATTGTTGCACCCACTGTTGTAACTCTGATTATTGTCATTGTCGCACATCATTTTTATTTTCCATTTGAGTTCTCACTGAGGTCAAATATTTCATTTGTTGGATTTTATAAATTATAGAGGAGAGAGACTCTATCAAAAAGTTGAATACATTTGAGGATAGCCAAGAACCCATCCCATAGAGGGGGATTGGTAACATTTATTTGTTCCCTTCACAAGTGTTGTTTAATAAAATATATTATTTATATATATGGTTTCCATTGGATTATTGGAGTTAATGCATTTATTACTATTTCATTTTTTTGTTTAACTATGATTGTAGCATAGATCAGGGCTTTAGCAGGTTTTGTTTCTATCATTCATTTCTGATCTAAAATGTTTAGCAGGGATTTATATTGTTGAGACTATTTGTCATCCACAGTCTTAGGTGATCTCTTTTTGTACACATATGAGAAGAAAACACTATAACAACAAGGTATGACAAGTGTCGAGTTGATCATGATTTCCAAGTGGGAGTTCAAGTTTTCTTGTATATCAACAAGGAAAAACTTCAAGATGAAGATTGTATAAGCCACCAAGGAAAGATGGTCATGAAGAGAAAGTTCAAATACCATCTATTGAATATTTCTCTACTGAATATTTAGATGAGTTGCTTGAAGACTTGATTCTAGACAGGAGAATTAGGAGTTCACACAGAGGCAATGTAGAGTTTCTTTGAGTGGGGCTCAAACATACCAGTCCAAGAAAATAAGGGTGGATTGAGATCGAGAAAGTAAGGAAGTTGTACTCTTACTTATTTAATGAGTAAACCAAGATTTTGGTGTTCCAAAAGCTTTCTAGTGGGGAGGAATGATTAGGGAGAAACAATTTTCTCAAAAATCAAAGTGCTCGAAATATCATAAGACCAATGACAAATTGTTGATCTCATTTTTCTGATTCCAATGGTGCTCAAATCACCTCAGTCCAACTCCATATGAGAAAGTTATTGAATTCTAAAGTTTTTTCCCAAGAACTAAAAAGTCAACTTGCAGGGTTGAGTGTGTTGCAGAGTGGGCAAACCATATAGTTGATCTCATGCTCATGTCATCAACTGACTGTGCAGGGTATGGTGTCAGATGACTAATCCTATCATCTAATGTGGTAATACCGTACAAGGGTAGGTGGCAGATTATGATTAGTTGAATGGTTGTTAAGTGGATCAATGATGAGGCACCACGTGGTCTAATGAGAGGGAGACAAGTGGACCTCAATGATTGGGTAAAATTTTTATAGTTTGGCCAACTGGCCTCGATGGGTTTCAACTCATTGATCTTATCACAACAAGTCTAATGCCCAACCTCCACGCCACTACTTTGGTTCTTGATATATATATATATATATGTTATTGTTTATATTTTCATTACATGTGGTCGATGCATTTGGGGGGAGGGGCAGGGCAGTTACTGGTGGCCCATAATATATGGAATCACACAAGACCACTGATCAGTTGCTCAGTATTTAGCTCAAAAATAAAAATTCTTAGAATGGCTCGAAACCTAAACAACCATGCCCATCTTGGAAAAACGTCCTAACGAAGCTCATTTTTTCAAAACCAAGTTCATATGAGAAAGTTATTGTGTTTTGATCACTTTGCTAAATAGGCAAAATTTACAAAAAAATTCCTAGTCACTGCACAGTCAACAATCCGTACTGCTGACGTGGCAAGTGACTAGGCAGGGTCAATGTTGGTCAATGAAGAATCACATATGGACATATGGCATCGGTTGATTGGGTTATACATGTGGTGTGTTGGTGCAATGTGATTAGTTTATTTTTGGACCAATGGAAGAATGCCACGTGGCACCTCCCAAAGACCTTGACAGTCTCGACATAGTGAAACAAAATTTTATGGTGGAGGTCAGGGTCGAACCCGCAACCTCTAGCATACCATCCACACTTCTTAACCACCCACAATACCATGTGTGTCTTACCATGTATGTTCTCTGCGTTATTTTAAAGTGTAACTGTTAGGAGTTGGGCGATTAGGGGAGGGCCAACCCTCCCCCATGTGAACGCAATGTTACAAACCATGCGATTACAGGTTATATCATTTGGTGGATAGTGTTATAGACATTTTTGGGCACTGCAACCCCAAGCATAAAATTTCCATAAACCAAGGGCTCCTAAGTCCCTAAAGGTGTTGTTCCAACCCCTAAAAGAACAAGGTCAACTGATTACAACATCTCCCAGAAGTTCTCCATGAAAAACTACTCAAAACTGGTCAAAACTGGACCATTTCACCTGCTCCATAGGCAAAGTGCATTTCATCCCACCTAAATACACACAGTAGGTGCATTGCATTTCAAAAATCCCTTCTATGGGGTGCGATGGGCGAGAAGGGACAAATGGCAGGGTCAATCCGCAAGGTGGAGAAGCATGGAATCTTCTAGAAACTTCTCCTGTGACACTTGCGTATCTGAATTCGACCAGGGATGAGTAAGAGATCATCAATCTCCAAGTGGAATCAAGAACTATCAGAGGGAATACACTAATCAAATCACAAGCTGACTCATCTCCCTTGCAGACATCTATATATGGATCCCTCATCCCAGAGATCCAGAGGCTGAAATTTTGCATCTTGTAAGGAATTGTTGTTGGTTTCTTGACGCAACATCATATTGTTGGGTGATCTAAGCTTTTCATGAGGTGAAGAAGGGTTTACTTGCTGAGAGGATGATGCTGGGTCAGAACAATTGGTTGTAATTCTCTTGGCTCTTTCTTGATTATCAATAAAGCTATTCAATTTTTCCTCCATACTCTTCTATGATTTATGTTTTATGCATTTGTATGGTCAATTTACATCTGATCCTATATTGTTTATGATAATAGATCTATGTTCTCGTATAGTGTTATGCTGCTTTGATTCTACAGGTACTTTGTGAAGCTGGGTATACAATAAGGCAAGTAGCAAAGGACTATCAGAAGAGAGAGGAATCGAGTAAGGAACCAAGCGCAAGACAGAGGTTGGTCTCCTTTATTCTTCTCTCATCTATCTTTCATAAAGGAAAATGAAAGTAATTTTACTTTGTTTGTTTCTAAGGTAGCTACTAGCCTTAGTGGGATTAGCAGTTCTACATAGACACTATTACCGGTAACAAAATGGCGACTCCACTGGGTAACGAGTAGATTGTTTGTTCATCTACATTTGTTTACTTTATAAACTTACAGATGGAGCCTGAAGTCAAGCCAGCTAGCCTTCGAACTGCATTTGCTATGCAAGTGCAAAGTAGATCAATGTTGCTTCAGTCAATCTCCGGGTTTTGTTTATGATTTAAACAATTGATTTACAAGCTCTCTAATTTCCCTTATGGTGGCTCTAGTAACCTCCTTAGATCTACCCCTATGATTGATTTACTGATTACCACTTGCGCGGCCAAAATCCCTAAACTGAACTGCAAACTATGACCCAGAACCCAATCAAAGTCTCATCCCTGGTCCAGTGCACTATTTGTTCTGTGAACCTCAAATTCAGCGCACTTCCCGAGTGTAGTAGGTGCGTTGCATTTCAGTTTCACTGTGTTATAGGTGCGCTGATCAGACTAGGCATTGTTCCTAAATTTTGGTTTATGTGTTCACTCTTTTCAGATCTATTCAAGAGTTTTGCTGCCTATAGTCAGTACACCTTTGTTTCAAACCCCTTTCCTTGCTGTTATTACGCCTCCATTGTGCAAAGAACTGTAAATGTTTTTATGTATTTTTGAGTCATTTTCAGTTCTCCTTTACAAAGAAGTAATGTAATTGTACCGTCGTTTCTTGATTTGAAAGTGTCGCAAGTGTCGTTTTCAGTCATAAAAGAGAGTCTAATTGCTCTTGATAGTAGATTACCCTATTACTATTGTATTTGATCTGAGTTAGTAGTTTTTCTAGTGTCGAAAGCAAGTTTTCAATTCCAAATCGCAAAGTGTTGTTAGTGTCCTCATTTTGTTTTGAAAAGAAACTTGTTACTAATTGTCACTTTGAAAAATAATTCAGATTTGCGAATTAGCTTTCCTTTTGTCATTTACACATTAATAAGGCTGAAAACAAATACATGCATGTGCATTTGCATTCAGACTGTTTGTTGGTTTGATTTAGGACAGTGCATATAGTGTGTGCTCTTTGCTCTTTGTTGAAAGAACGCCATATCTCTTTCCTTAGTAGCTAGGATTTTCATTGCACAAAGAAGATAAAATGACTGTTTATCATCTTAGATTGCATTTTAGGAATTGTACATCTACATCACGCAGTGAACCTGAAAGGCAAATTTCTTAAGAAAGATCAACTATAAAATAAATTTAATGAATCTAACAACGCTTTGGAACTTAACGCACAACATCTAGAAGTCTAGGCTAGAGACGTATTCCGGCGTCATAAAGCCTGGTAACTGTTGTTTTCACTGTTGGTTGGGTGATTCCTCCACTTTGAGACGATAAGTGCCAGTACAGACTTGTGCTCCCACGTACCGTCGAGTATATTTTGGGAGACCATAATAGGCTTAATCCTTTATCCATAGGAAGCCGTGTCTGCCGCCCTATCGATCGCAATGCACTGAACACAGCATTCGGGAAGATTGACTGCCATATCGTAAAAAGTATTCTACAGTTTTGCGATTGGTTTGGTAATCCCTCTGCCTAGATTTCCAGAGCAGTCCCTTTTGTTCCTTTTCAGACTCCTTAACGGAAAAGGTCCATCTCAGCACTTGTCACTTCAGGCTCATTAAAAATCGAAGGTGACTAGATTCATCTTTTGTTTTTCCTCGACTCTTTAAAATTGAAAAAAAAGTTGTGTCAAAGCGTCTAAAATTTATTTTAAATGGAATAATTATCACCTTTCCTATGTTGGTCTTGGGTTGAAGAAGTTGGAGTCCACCAACAAAGAAGTTCCCCTTGGAGGAAATCCTAGTCCCTTCTCCTCTTGGGGAGATGTTGGTGCACCCCATATGGCCACATTGTCGCTTGCAAGATTGACAATCGGCTTGCCCGTATGGCTCTTCTCAACCTCCATCGTTCAGAACACCACAAATCCTGAGCAATAAAGTTAGCAACTAAACGATTCCAGAGTTACCCCCCAACCCTCTACTTCGTCCAATTCTTCCTCTCCTCCTTCCTCTTCGCTTGATGAAGCTAGTAAAGCCAAAAATCAAGTACCTGAGAAGAAGAAGGAAAATAAGAAGAAAGAGAAGAAGAAGAAGGAGCCAAAGGTGAAAAGGGGCAACCAACAGTCGTCTAGCGAAAATCCACACACTGCACCAACTAGGCCTAAATCGCCATGTGTCATTTTCAAAGGAGACCACTATCATAGAGATTGTCCTTGCATCCCTCAGATCCTAAGGGATTGGTCTCCTCATTTGCACAACCCGGTGTCGTCAACCTCTAGTGATCATGTTGAAAGTACGCTGTTAACTAGTGAAAGTGAAGCCCCTGGACAAAAACGAAAAAGTAAAATTCCTTGTAGACTGTGTGAAGGCGATCATGTCGTTCACCATTGTCCCTTCTTAGATGAGGCTAAAAGAGTTTTGGACGACCGTTTGGTTTCACCGTTACGGCTCCCTCTTGGATATAAGAAACTCTTGCCGAGTCCATCACTAGTTGAAAATCTGACTGACACGCCCTTGTGGTCAGCCAAAACGTCTATCATTGAAGATTAACCATTTGAATCCATACCTGACGAAAGTCAAAAGGTCGAGGCGGTAGTTGACCCGGTCTTGCCTTCAGAGGTTCTCTCTTCAAATGATACAGTCGCCAAAGACAACAAAGATGACACCGTCCAAATTGTCTTCATAAACACAAACTCCGATGAACATGGGGGCAGTTTACCCGTTCCTTTGCTGCAGGAAGGAAGTTCATCAGAGTCATACTTGACCGTCTATTCGGTCCCACCTCCAAGAAACCTGGTCGTTTCCTTTGATTGGAATCTACTGGGCAGACCCCGTTTACCAGCTAGTATACCATTCCGAATCATCACTCAAGTATATAGAATGGTTATGGCCGGTACCATCATAGATGAAGGGGATTCTGTGAGTATCCTTTCCTCAACTACTTGGAAAGAGCTTGGTTCGCCATCGCTTTTGGCTGAAATGAGAAATCTAACAGGCTTTGACAAAGGAACCAGTCGACCGTTAGGGATACTTCCCAATGTGCCCATTACATTGAGAGGTAAAACCGTTCACATGAACATAATGGTAGTCCAAGGACCCCTGGATTATAATCTACTCCTTCGACGAGACTATATTTATTGCATGGGAGCCATTGTCTCCTCACTCTTTAGAGTAATGTGTTTTCCACACGAAGGAAGAGTGGTCAAGCTCGTAGACCAGCTTTCATTCCCCGGTTCACGCATGGAAAATAGTCATATACCATCCCTGAATAGTCTTTTCATGCAAGGAATGTCTCATCAATCCCCAGTCCGTCCACCTAATGAGCACAAGTGATTCAGGGGACATGACTGAAACCCAGGGGGTGTGCATCCTGGTCTGCTTCGGCAGAAGAACCTTGGGTATAGGGTTGATTTCCGCGAGGGATATATGACTAATTTGGCGAACCCATCCTTACAGGAAAATGGGAACAGACTGGAATAAGTTACCTTCGTTAAGGTTATGCTAGGTGACACCACTCCTCTTTGCCTATTTCGATAGGCATCGCCGAGAAAGAATTTTATCCGCTACGCGGATGAAACTTTCTTGGTAACCTGGAAATTTTTCTCTATACCTATGGGCATGCAAACCTTTTGGCGTGCAAGCGAAGAGCGACTATTTATTTTTTAAATTTGTAGGTCCTCTAACCCTTTAAAATCGTAGGATTAGTCATTTCCTAACTTGCATAAAGAAAGGATCTGGAGCAAAGATTTGTAAGGTGCAAGCTCCACAAAAATGGCATCTTAGATGAGACATCCTTATTATACGACTGGATCGAGCAGTTTTATTGCGGAATTCAAGCTCGTCAAAAAATAAACATAAGAAATGAGCAAGTTTTTCCCCCCGCGTTTAATCTCATTAAAAAATGAACTAATTTCCGATAAATAACCATCGTGAATGTAGTACTTCAGCCTTTAAAGCCTTGGTCGTGTTCTCATCATCACCTCCACTCTGTATTGGCCGATCATTCACCTCCACTTGATTGTTTACCCCTTTTCAGGAACAGTTGCGAAGAGTGATATTGTTAGCCATCCTTGTGACACTGGCGTGATTGGAAAATTCCAAACCTTACCTGGAATCAGCTGCTACCCGAATTTACCACTCGTTCCTCAAAAACGAGTCTCCTTTAAGCTCTTTTCAACTGACTCGTAAAATATGAAAAGATTGCCGAGCCATTGGCCTCTCCAGCTCGTTAAAGTGACCGGAAGTGCTATCCCTCCTTTATATTTTAATATTTTTGGACCTGAGGGATTATTACACAAAAAGATCGAGCACTTGTCTTGTTCGACTCATTAAAAGTACCGAAAATTCATCCCTTCTGTATTGTTTTATAATTTTTCGGACTTAAGGGATTAGATGATGAAAAAGCATTATTTGGAGTTTCCTTTACGTTCCTTTTCAGACTCTCTAAAATTGAAAAGGACTGAGTTATCTTTGTCATTAAACTCGTTAAAACCTAATAGCGACAAACTTGTCCATAACAGACAAGAACGAGTTTCACTATCGCTAGGCTCGTTAAAACATAGTGATGGGTTTGGCCGAAGGGAAAATTATAGAACAAGCATATGTTATCCTCCTCAAGCTTGACAAAAATAAAGAGGTACTCGTCAGCAATGACTGGGGAAAAATTGGGAAGAAAACTTGAAGAGACTTTGTTGGTAGCAAGTCGCTCTTGAACATGACACTTTCACTCCGCATCCTAGTCAGGTTGGGTTGTTCCATTCAATGGTCATATCACCATGGTTCCATCACACCATCCACATTTGGGGTTAATTCTACCAATCCATCATGTCAGTTTCACCGATATGTTCAAGAGAAGTCATTCAGAGAATTCACCTGTGTCTCACCCACTATAATACATTTTCGCTCCATTCTTTCATGACTGCCACCCTGAATTGTATATCACCAGAATGTTTTCACCTCCATTAAAATCATTTGCTCCATTCCGTGTCATTGATGTGGGATTCATTAAGGCCCTCCTATGACAAATCGCTTCTTGTCGACATCAGCTCATTATCCAAGAAGACGATCTAGGAACAACCCTTTCAGTACTTTGAAGCTTGCATGCCTCAATGGCAAGTTTCTCACTTCCAGCGACAGGTTTACATCAATGGCCTTCGACCGAAAGATTTTACATGGTGTTCGATGCCAAGTCCCTTATTCACAGCACATGAATTGTACTGCAGTACCTTGAGGATCATTATCATTATCGGTGATTCCTCTCGCTCCTGTTAACAGCTTACATCATTGGTTGGTAATCAGGCAATGTCTTTCCATGTTCAACTCCAGAACATCTCTCACATGGATCGACTTGTACTTTGAGTGAAGATTGAATGAGATTGAAGACCCTGGATCTAGTTTAATCCATCCGGGCTGCGATATATATTCAGGAAAATAAAGACATCAAATGTACATCATTGTTGCACAGATAATCGTCCAATCTAAGGGATGATGGCTCTACCAGAATCATCAGTCTACACTCAGGCGATTGTCTGTCTCATGTACATGAAAAATGAATTTATAAAGCTGAGCATGGGAATGCCCGCCTCATCTAGATCATGAAAAAATTATGAAGATAATGTATTGTATTGTATCTTATTACAGGTCTCCTTCCAGCTTGAAAGAACTTCGGGTCCTCATGATAAAGCATTTCACCTGACATCAAAAGATTAACGACCTCATGCTTTAGCGGGCAACTGTTATAGACATTTTTCGGCACTGCAACCCCAAGCATAAAATGTCCATAAAGTAAGGGCTCCTAAGTCCCTAAAGGTGTTGTTCCAACCCCTAAAGAACAAGGTCAACTGATTACAGCATCTCCCAGAAGTTCTCCATGAAAACCTACTCAGAACTGGTCAAAACTGGACCATTTCACCTGCTCCATAGTCAAAGTGCGTTTCATCCCACCTAAATACACACAGTAGGTGCGTTGCATTTCAAAAAACCCTTCTATGGGGTGTGATGGGCGAGAAGGGACAAATGGTAGGGTCAATCCGCAAGGTGGAGAAGCATGAAATCTTCCATAAACTTCTCCTGTGACACTTTCCTATCTGAATTCGACCAGGGATGAGTAAGAGATCATCAATCTCCAAGTGGAATCAAGAACTATTAGAGGGAAGACACTAATCAAATCACAAGCTGACTCATCTCCCTTGTAGACATCTATATATGGATCCCTCATCTCAGAGATCCAGAGGCTGGAATTTTGCATCTTGTAAGGAATTGTTGTTGGTTTCTTGAGGCAACATCATATTGTTGCGTGATCTAAGCTTTTCATGAGGTGAAGAAGGGTTACTTGTTGGAAATAATACTGAGAGGGGGGGTGAATCAGTATTATCTAATTCTTTTAATAAATCTTCTTTATTTGTTCTTTGAATTATTTTTGCATGTCAGTACCATAACATAATGAGCATGAACAAAAGAAAACAGATAGTCACACCAAAGAACACAAGATGTAAGGTGGAAACCCAATGTGGGTGAAAACCACCTGCTGCAATATGTATCTATCTTCTTTCAAATTAGAAACTCCTTTTACAATGGTTTTGTACTGGTGCAGTCCTTTACCAGTACGCAGGCTGCAACCTGCAGAGAGCTACAACTCTCTCTCTCATTTTCGAGTCTCTCCTGGAAGGGAGATACAACCCCCTACTTCTTTTCTTACAAGGACCACTTTTCATAAATTTTCAAACTGGATCCATAAGCATCAAATAATCATCAAGTATAAGAGAATCACCCAGTCAACTGTAGTAACCAAATCAACAATAATAGGACCAAACCCAGAACACAACAATGATAAACAAAGATTTTAAGAGAAGTAAGCACCCTGCTCAACTGCTCGCCTGCTTACGTAAGCACCCTGCTCAACTTCTGGCCTGCTTACAGTACTCACCCTACTCAACTGCTTGCCTGCTTACAGTACGCACCCTGCTCAACTGCTCGCCTGCTTACGTACGCACCCTGCTCAACTACTAGCCTGCGTACCTCGCTCTGAGTCCATTGAACTGCCTGCGGACCTCCGCACCTGCAACCCTTCTGTGCCTGTGTATCGGCGCACCTGAAACCCTTCTGTGCCTGCGTACCGGCGCACCTGAAACCCTTCTGTGCCTGCGTACCGTCGCACCTGAAACCCTTCTGTGCCTGCGTACCGGCGCACCTAAAACCCTTCTGTGCCTGCGTACCGGCGCACCTGAAACCCTTCTGTGCCTGCGTACCGGCGCACCTGAAACCCTTCTATGCCTGCGTACCGGCGCACCTGAAACGCTTTGTTCCTGCATATGCACGCACTTTTCTTTCACTGTACCTGCGTACCTTCGGGCATAGATGATTTCAAGACTTCAGAAATAACCCAGACAGTCAGATCTACAGATCTGAACATGCGCCGAAGAGATGTCAGTCCATCAATAGATTCGCCTTATTTAGATCTAGACCAGATCTAGCCCTCATAAGATATTCAACCCAAAACATGATCAAGCCAAATGATCTCCTTTGCTTTATATAGGAAAGCTCTTCCTTAAAACATGGATCAATACCACGAGCCGACACCATAATAACCCAATACCGTCGGCTAAATACCAAGAGTAAAACATAAGGAAAACCCCACATGTGAATTTCTTTGCCTTGAAATGTGTGCACTGGGGGTACGCACCTCCTGAACGGGATAACTGCGGGTATGTACGCACTTTATGTAACACTGACCTGCGTGTACGCACCTTATGTAAGGTGTACCTGCGTACCCCTTATTTTCTTCAATATTTGATAGCTGATCATCAATCTCTGCTGCTGACTTGAAGTACTGTGATCTATCACCTGAATGGGTTGCCATCAAGGACAACACTTTAGCCATAATGCCAACAATCTCCCCCTTTGGACTTGATGGCAACCTCAAAACTTCAGCTTCATTCTCCCCCTTTGACATCAAGGGCAAAGGGTTATGCTCCCCCTGAATATGAACCAGATCTGCAACGAAGAACCATAATCCACCATGAAAGAGATAGAGACATATTGCAGCTACTTCCAAGATCTCCTTTTGCACATCCTCCATAATGCCAACAATGCATTATATGCTCCCCCTGAACCTGTACCATCAATCAGAAGAGGTTCAGCAATAAGATGATGCATCAACAACCCCCAGCTTTTGCCTGAGGTATTCAAAAGTGTCCCTGGGCAATGGTTTGGTGAGAATATCAGCAACTTGTTCCTTAGAAGGAACATACTCCAACTTGACCTTCTGTTCAAGTACTTGTTCCCGGAGAAAATGGTACTTGATTGGTATGTGCTTGGTTTTTGAATGCATAACAGGATTCTTTGAGATGCTGATTGCACTTGTGTTATCACATAAGATGGGGATTGGTGGTGTACAAGTGATTTGAAAATCCTGCAAAGTCTGCATCATCCAAAGGAGTTGGGTGCAACAAGATGCAGCAGCAACATATTCCACTTCAGCTGTAGACAAGGCAATTGAACTATGTTTCTTGCTGAACCAAGATACCAGTCTGGAACCCATAAAGAACGCACCACCACTTGTGCTTTTCTTGTCATCCACGCTTCCGGCCCAATCTGCATCTGTATAAGCATGAAGTGTAAGATCTGTATCTCTAGGATACCATAAGCCATAATTTTGAGTCCCTTGAAGATATTTGAAAATTCTCTTCACTGCCTGAAGATGAGTCTCCTTCGGATTTGCCTGAAATCTTCCAACTATTCCAACTGCATGCATGATGTCTGGTCGGGTACCTGTCAAATAAAGTAAACTTCCAATCATAGATCTGTAGGTTGGTTGATGTACTACTGCAGATTCATCATTTGCACTGAGGCTACATCCTGTGACCATGGGTGTACATATTGGTTTTGCATCTTCCATACCATATTTCTTCAAAATCTGTTTGAGATACTTGGTTTGAGATAAAAAGATTCCTCCTTCTTTTTGTTGGATTTGCAAACCAAGGAAATATGTCAGTTCTCCTAGCAAGGACATTTCAAATTCTTTCTGCATGACCAAGGCAAAACTTTGACTCATAGCTTCTTCATTGCTCCCAAAAATAATGTCATCTACATACACAACAAGTATTAGCAATTTGTCATTTTCAACTTTTATATAAAGATTGCTATCTGCTGATCCTTTTGAAAAGCCTTGTTGATGAAGATATTTGTCTGAACGGTAGTACCAAGCCCTTGGAGCTTGTTTGAAACCATAGAGAGCCTTCTTCAATCTGCATACAAGATTTGGATCATTTCCAAGAATGAACCCATCTGGCTGTTCAATGTACACTTCTTCTTCCAAGTCTCCATTCAGAAAGGTTGATTTCACGTCCATTTGAAATACTTTGAAGTTTTGAAAACTTGAGAGAGCAAGGAACATTCGGATGGCCTCAAGTCTTGCAACAGGAGCAAAGGTTTCTTCAAAGTCTATTCCTTCTTGCTGCGCATACCCTTTACAAACAAGTCTGGCTTTGTTTCTAATTACTTCTCCATTTTCATTCAATTTGTTTTTGAAGACCCATTTTGTCCCGATAACATTCTTATCTTTTGGTCTAGGAACCAGCTCCCAAGTGTTGTTCTTTTCGATCTGCTCAAGTTCTTCATCCATTGCTTTCACCCAACATTCATCTTTGCATGCCTCTTTCACATTTTGTGGTTCAGTAGAGGAGAGTAATGCCAAATAGCTTGAAGCTTCTGCAACTGTTCTTCTTGTTTGTACACCTGCTTCTTTCTGCCCCATAATCTGAGATTCTGGATGGTTCTTTTGAACATATCTGGATGGATTCTTTTCTTCTATTCTTGTTTGCTCCTCAGGTTCTTCTTGAGGTTCTTCTTCTTCATCATTATGTCGTTGGGGGTAGCCTTCATCTTCTTCGATGTCTTCATGATGTACTTGCCTAGGAATGTATCCCTTCTCATCAACCACTACATCAATGCTGTCAACAATTCTGCCAAGTCTTTTATTGTAGCATTTGTATGCTTTGCTGTGTGGAGAGTAACCAAGAAGAATGCCTTCATCTGCTCTAGGTTCAAGTTTGCCAAGCTGCTCATCAGTATTCTTGATATAGCATTTGCTCCCAAAGATTTTGAAGTGCTTTACTGAAGGAGTCCTACCACTCCAGAGCTCATGAGGAGTTTGAGTGCTGTTCACCCGGACATTTGTTTTGTTGAGAAAAACAACTGCAGCATGTGCAGCTTCACCCCAGAAAGTTGCGGGAGTTCCTGACTCATCAAGCATAGCACGAGCCATTTGTTGGACTGTTCTGTTCATTCTTTCCACAACTCCATTTTGCTGAGGAGTTCTCGCTGTAGAGAATTCTCTTCTTATCCCATGTTCTTCACAGAAATCGAAAAATTCATTTGAAGTAAATTCCCCACCTCTGTCGGATCTGAGGCACTTAATTTTGTGACCTGATTCATTTTCAACCAAGGCTTTGAAGGATTTGAATTTTTTGAATGCTTCATCTTTGTGCTTCATAAGTCCTAACCAGACAAACCTGGAGAAATCGTCAATGAATAATATCAAGTATTCTTCTCCTCGAGGTGTTCTTTTCCTGAAAGGACCGCATGTATCTGTATGTACTAGCTCAAGAGGCATGCTAGCTGATCCTTCTTTCTCTGGAAAGTTAGTTCTGGTTTGTTTTCCAAACTGACATGATTTTCATATGGTGTTGTCAGGAATTTTGATATCTGGAAGATCGCGAACTGCCTGATATTTGCATGCTTTCCTTACTTGTGAAAAGCTTAGATGTCCCAACCTCCGATGCCATAACCAGTGCTCATCATCCTTGCTCAGATAGCATTGTTGTTGTCCTTCTTCAAATATGTACAGATTATTTGGAGTTCTTTTGCCTTTGATCACTGTTTTACCTGTATCAAGATCACGAACAAGACATCCATTTGATCTGAATATAACCTCGGTTCTTTGATCACACATCTGGCTGACACTTAGAAGATTATGCTTCAATCCATCAACATAGAAAACATTTCCAGCCTTGACCTTTTCTTTTAACTGAGCAATGCCTTTTCCTTTTATAGTTGCAGGAGTATCATTTCCAAAAGAGACTTTCTTTCCCTTTTCTAGAGTGGAATAAGACTCAAGTTTTTCTTTATCACCTGTCATATGCTTCGAACATCCACTGTCAATGTACCATAGATTTTCCTGTCCCTCTGCATAAAATGCTATCCCACATCTTTCTGTTGGAGGTTCCTTTATTCTCCATGTTTTGGTGCTTGAGGCTTGTTCCTTTTTCTGCTGAAACCTGCTCCTGCATTCAGAGTCTTCATGACCAAAGTTATTGCAAATAGAACATTCAACTTCATTTTCAAGAACCGAAAAGTTGTTATAGGTCCTTTTTGTAATCCCCGTCATACTTCTTTGTTTTTGAGCTTCCCTAGTCATGATCGTTTTATATGCAACACATTGAGTTGCTTTGTGACCAAAGTTATGGCAAGAAAAGCATTGTCCATTGAAGAAACTTCTGCGGTTATCGAATCTACCAGCCAATTGATTGTAATTTCTATTGTCATCTATTCTTGAACCAAATTGAGAAGATTTTACCTGTGGCTAGTTGTAGCTTTTGTTCACCCTTAAGATGGATTGCCCCTGATAGTTTCTGTTTGTAATTCGTCCCTGCTTTACCTGATGATCTTCATTGTGCTTTTGCTCATTTCTTCTTGCTGCATCAAGATAACGTTTTGAGGTGGATGCTTGAGAAGTTTCTCCATTATAGCCCAGACCTGTCTTGTTTAGTGGAGACCGCTGCACATTGATAATCTCATCCAAAGTTTCAGATCCTTTGACAAACTTGAGATTAATAGCTTTTGTTTTCTCAATCTCTTTTCTAAGACCAACAATTTCACCTTCTAATTTTTCAAGATGTTTTTCCTTTTCATCAATTTGAAATTGAGGAGTATCAATGATCATGTTCTTTTCTTCTATACATCTCTTGAGTCTAGTAATTTCATCATAAAGGTTATCCACATCTATAGCATCCATATAATCATCATCTTCAAATGCCATTAACAACTTATATTCATTACCTTGTTCATCTTCATCACTGTTTGATAGACCATCACTATCTTCATGAGTGTATTACCTTTTCTTATTTTCATTCTGTTTCTTGTTCCATCTAGCAGGTTCCTTTCCTTTATCCTTATAAGGACATTTTGCAGCATAATGACCTACTCTTCCACAAGCAAAGCATTTAAAAGGTAACTTACCTCTAAACCTTCCAGAACCCCTTTGAAGATTTCTGACAAAATTCGATTCTTCTTCCTCTTCTTCTAGGACGTGGCTCGCTTCATAATAATCTCCTTTGCCTGATGCCTTGAAAGCAGCTTCTCTTCTGTCTGATGGACCTCCCTTTCTCATTTCATAAGCAGTTAGAATTCCATGTAGCTGAGACATAGTAAGAATTCGTAGATTTTCCTTTTCTTCTATTGCAAATACTTTAGATTCAAACTTGGGGGACAATGATCTTAGAACCTTTTCAACCACAATAGCCTCTTTTATTTCTTCACCCAAATTTTTCATACAGTTAACAACCTCATCTACCCGAAGAAAATAGTTAGCCACACTTTCATCATTATACATTTTGAGAGTCTCATACTGAATTCTGAGAGTTTGAAGTTTAGCACGCTTTACCTGTTCATCTCCTTCATAGCTCGTGACAATTTTGTCCCATATCTCTTTTGCGGATTTATAGTGCATTACCTTCATGAATTCTGATTGAGATATACATCCTAATAGAGTACTGACTGCTTTCACATTTGTTTCATACTTCTTTTTCTCAGCTGCATCTGTAGGAGTAGCTGAAGGAAAAGCGTAGCCTGTCTCTACGATGTCCCAAACTTCTGTACCAAGAGATTGAAGATAGGCAGTAACTCTTACCTTCCAATAATTGAAGTTTGTCCCATCAAAAACGGTGGCCTGATTGATTCTTCTCTCTCGTAGTTGCTCATGATGAACGATCTACCTTCAAGCGATCAAGCTTCTCTGAAGGACCTGCTCTGATACCAATTGTTGGAAATAATACTGAGAGGGGGGGTGAATCAGTATTATCTAATTCTTTTAATAAATCTTCTTTATTTGTTCTTTGAATTATTTTTGCATGTCAGTACCATAACATAATGAGCATGAACAAAAGAAAACAGATAGTCACACCAAAGAACACAAGATGTAAGGTGGAAACCCAATGTGGGTGAAAACCACCTGCTGCAATATGTCTCTATCTTCTTTCAAATTAGAAACTCCTTTTACAATGGTTTTGTACTGGTGCAGTCCTTTACCAGTACGCAGGCTGCAACCTGCAGAGAGCTACAACTCTCTCTCTCGTTTTCCAGTCTCTCCTGGAAGGGAGCTACAACCCCCTACTTATTTTCTTACAAGGACCACTTTTCATAAATTTTCAAACTGGATCCATAAGCATCAAATAATCATCAAGTATAAGAGAATCACCCAATCAACTGTAGTAACCAGATCAACAATAATAGGACCAAACCCAGAACACAACAATGATAAACAAAGATTTTAAGAGAAGTAAACACCCTGCTCAACTGCTCGCCTGCTTATGTAAGCACCCTGCTCAACTGCTGGCCTACTTACAGTACTCACCTTGCTCAACTGCTTGCCTGCTTACAGTACGCACCCTGCTCAACTGCTCACCTGCTTACGTACGCGCCCTGCTCAACTGCTAGCCTACGTACCTCGCTCTGAGTCCATTGAACTGCCTTTGGACCTCCGCACCTGCAACCCTTCTGTGCCTGCGTACCGACGCACCTGAAACCCTTCTGTGCCTGCGTACCGGCGCACCTGAAACCCTTCTGTGCCTGCGTACCGTCGCACCTGAAACCCTTCTGTGCCTGCGTACCGGCGCACCTGAAACCCTTCTGTGCCTGCGTACCGGCGCACCTGAAACCCTTCTGTGCCTGCGTACCGGCGCACCTGAAACCCTTCTGTGCCTGCGTACCGGCGCACCTGAAACGCTTCGTTCCTGCGTATGCACGCACTTTTCTTTCACTGTACCTGCGTACCTTCGGGCATAGATGATTTCAAGACTTCAGAAATAACCCAGACAGTCAGATCTACAGATCTGAACATGCGCCGAAGAGATCTCAGTCCATCAATAGATTCGCCTTATTTAGATCTAGACCAGATCTAGCCCTCATAAGATATTCAACCCAAAACATGCTCAAGCCAAATGATCTCCTTTGCTTTATATAGGAAAGCTCTTCCTTAAAACATGGATCAATACCACGAGCCGACACCATAATAACCCAATACCGTCGGCTAAATACCAAGAGTAAAACATAAGGAAAATCCCACATGTGAATTTCTTTGCCTTGAAATGTGTGCACTGGGGGTACGCACCTCCTGAACAGGATAACTGCGGGCATGTACGCACTTTATGTAACACTGACCTGCGTGTACGCACCTTATGTAAGGTGTACCTTTGTACCCCTTATTTTCTTCAATATTTGATAGTTGATCATCAATCTCTGCTACTGACTTGAAGTACTGTGATCTATCACCTGAATGGGTTGCCATCAAGGACAACACTTTAGCCATAATGCCAACATTACTTGCTGCGAGGATGATGCTGGGTCAGAACAATTGGTTGTAAGTCTATTGGCTCTTTCTTGATTATCAATAAAGCTATTCAAGTTTTCCTCCATACTCTTGTATGATTTATGTTTTATGCATCTGTATGGTCAATTTACATCTGATTCTATATTGTTTATGATAATAGATCTATGTTCTCGTATAGTGTTATGCTACTTTGATTCTACAGGTACTCTGTGAAGCTGGGTATACAAGAAAGCAAGTAGCAAAGGACTATCAGAAGATAGAGGAATCGAGTAAGGAACCAAGTGCAAGACAGAGGTTGGTCTCCTTTATTCTTCTCTCATCTATCCTTCATAAAGGAAAACGAAAGTAGTTTTACTTTGTTTGTTTCTAAGGTAGCTACCAGCCATAGTGGGATTAGCAGTTCTACATAGACACTATTCCCGGTAACAAATAGTTTAACACATTAACACCCCAATGTTATTTCCAAATGTGATCGCACCAATCCACAAGCTCCAGTGGTTGCGGTCAGCGGAACTCAGTGGTCAAGCTAACATTCACCTCCAAAACTGCGCAGTACCATCACATGTGATAGCCCCCAATATAACCGTCGGACGTTAAGGTTCATTAGCGCTAATCTATATTTTTAAAATTAATTAAGTGTAGTTTAACCATTAATTAACTACTATTTAAAACGGAAACAATTTTGGTGGAGCCCCCAATTTTGGGCCTGCCTCCAAATTCAGCGTGGTAACCAGAGTCATTCCAGATTTAGCATAACTTTTCTAGGAAAAGACTGACTCAGTCATAGAGAAGGAAATTTTCGACCAAATTGAGCTCAGGAAGAGGTGTTCTTGGCTAATTTGGACATTTTGAAAACATCGGTGTAGGTATTAGTAGCCATAGAGATTTGTAAAACAACATTTTTTCCACATTGAGCTTATACAGAGGCCGAAGCCATGGAAGTTGGACCAAGGAGATGTAGCCGAGGAGGGATGAACTCCTTCATCAAAACACTGTGTTAAAGTGTCTCTTTGATGGTTTGTTGTACTTTGAATGTTTGTTGTTCAATATTAGTATTTGAAGCTATTTTTCTCATGAATGTCATTTTAAGCTTAAGGAAATTTACCTAATTGCATACACAAATAGTTAATTAAACCTCAGTTAAGAAGAAATAAGAAAGAATATTTTTAGAAATATGTAATTGATATTAGCACAGCATAAACTAACAATCAAAGATAGATCAAGTTGGTATCAGGGAAAAGGTTGAATTTCTTGATTGGTTGAGTTTGGGAAATTAGGGTTTTAATGGTTGCAAAATTGTGATGCTTACAAGGTTAAGGTTGCAGAAAGGAGAAGGGAAGCTATTGGTTGCAACTCCTAAGGTAATGACCAGAAGAAGGAGAGCCACAAGGTCATAATCTCCACCACCCAAAGTTCCAATTCCAGCTGCACTTGAAACTCCTCAAGTTTTTCCTTCAACTGAGATTGAAAAGTACAAGTAGTACCAATTTCTGAGCCTGAATCCACAGCCATTATGTTTAGAGAAAGAGAGCATGAAGGTCCTTCTTCAGAAGATGAAGAATTCAAGAAATATTTATTCATTTTAACTGAGATGGTTAAAGTCCTCTATGAGGACAGGAACACTAGAATTGTTGGAGAGAGTTCTAAACCTCCACATGGAGAAGGAAGCTCATAGGACAAAAAATATGAGAAGAAGGATTACAAAGGGAATGGTGGAAAGCCACCTCCATCTCCGCCATCATCATCATCTTCACCATCTCACACAGTATCATCTTCCACTACCACCACTGAAACCACCCATACTCATTCAAAAACAGCAAAAGGAAAGACTCCCTTACTTAAATTGGAAATAAAATTCAAACTTCCCATGGACAATGGAGAGGTGAATGCAGAAAAGTTGGAAAATTGGATTCGATAGTTGGAGGTATACTGCAGAATTCAAAACCTTCAAGAAGATGATATAAGGATCTAGTTGTCTTCATTGAGGCTATAAAGACTTGCATTAGTTTGGTGGGAATAAAACACTCAATAGGAAATGTGAATCCATTGTAAGATATCCATTACAAGGGTTGAATTTGTTTCTGCAATGAAAATACAGTTTTATCCTTTAGCCTATATGCAAAAAGCAATTATGAGTTGGCATAATTTTAGGCATATTAAAGGCCAAATAGTCCAAGATTATAGACAGGAGTTTAGGAAAAGGGATTTGTTGTTAGATGTGAATCTGAATTCCCAAGATACACTACTGAAATATATTGGGGGTTTACATTCCTGTTTGATACATACTATTCTTAAGTTCAATCCAAACAATTTAGATGAGGTATGTGTGCAAGCCATGCATCTTGAATCTAGAGGAAAGAACATTCAGGAAGAGGGTATTAAGAGGATCCCATTCAAGGGAAAGGAGAAAGAGAAGGGTGGAAAATGGAAGGGAAAGAAGAATGCAAGTGTGAAGAAAGAAGGGGAGAAAATCACATGAAAACATTGTTCCAAAGAGGGACCCTGTTACACAGCAATTTGTCACCGTTTGTCACCATCCCTGTTACCCCTCACCCACACACTGGAGGACTCATTCCGGGACCTATGAGAAGTGACATGACCTGAAACCACTTGCATCATATTCCTCTAAGTATGAGCTTCATTTGCCATGAAGACATATCGTGCAAAATATCCATGAAAATAGCTCTTTTTGCATTAGCGTGGGTCCACAGTGTAATGCCCGCGCCAATGAGGGAAATCCTCTAAAGAAGGCGCGCCATTGGCGCTCTATCCCAGAGTCGTACTCACGCCAACCGAATTGAGTAAAGTTTTTAACCAACGAGCTTCCAAAGGTTCTCTTCAACCCATTCACCAACTGAATCTATGTTGAGCTAGGATGGTTTGGCTTCGAATCTCCATAGAAGGGAAAGTGGTTTGCCACCTTTCATGGAAGTTTCCAAGTGATAAAGCCAATCCCATGAATAATTTGGTTGATCCTATCTCTTTCTTCTCTATCTATAAAAGCTTGCCTTTATGCCTTGAGCAAGCTAGTTACAGTAGTTCTAGTCAGTAGTTCCAGCATAGTGATAGAGAACACCAGGAGTTCAAGAGTTTGAAGATGCAAGAGCCTTCTTTACACCCATAAGGCCAAATCTAAGTAAGGAGATTCTTGTCACCCAAAGAGAGAGAGGCTTGTTCCCTATCCCAACAAGCTTTGCAAGACTTGTGTAGCTGACTACCCAGCCAAGGAGGATTTGACGTCAGAACAATGGTTGTATTCTTCTTTGTTATTTATCAATAATAGATGACTATCATTATGGTTCCACTCTCATTGTCTTATCTTTGATGTTGAGTTATATCTTTTCTGACCGATATATAATTGCATCTACTAGATTTTATGCTTGTATTCGTGTTATACTTTGCATGTGCAGGTGTCCAATCACGGAGATCGTGGGGATCGTGACGGCCGAGGCAAAGGAACGAGAGTGGCGCCTCTTCTACGAATATTAGCGTTGGAATCCAAGTAGGTTCTCACCATCCACTTTTTATTTGCAATTAGGAACTTGTGTGATAGCATTGAGTAATTGTTGCTAGACCCGGTCTGGGCTAGTAGGGATCGTCTCTGTCCGCAGAGAGGATTTACCTCCACAACAATTTGGCGACTCCACTAGGGAGTTAGCTTGTTGTTTGATTTGTAAACAACTCAGAGTTTGTCTTGTCTCTTTGGTTTATCTCGTTTTGATTGCTTAGATAGCTTTCTGGGTTGGATGCTCTGTTGTCTCTTGTTGCCTAGTCTGTCTGGATACTGTCGAACAAGCCTTGGACTGCTTGCTTTTATTTTTAAGCTAGCGAACTTGATTGGCGCTCTTTTTTGCATGACAGTCGCGCCAATTGGTACCACTTGCCAGTGTACAGCCCGCACCAATCCTCAATTGGCGCTAGTTTTCCACCTAACAGTCGCGCCAGGCCTGTGAACTTTTCCAGTTTGCTTGTTTGCAGCCTTCCAAGCTTGGGTTTTGTGTCTAGCTACACATTTTTCAATCACTTGAGTGTGTCAAAGTCTTGTTTGACTGGTTTTGAGTTTTTTTGGCAAATTATTAATTTGATTTCCTTTTATCATTACTTGGAGGTTTGTCTCAGTGTTAATCGCCTTTGAGTATTTTTAGTTTATGATCTTTGGAACTCACACCCATTTTTCTTGATTTGCACTTGATTGGTTCTTATATTACATTACAATCATCGTGTGTTTGAGAATTCTCTTGCATAGATCACACTTGCATAATTAGAATTCTCATTTTCAGGATATGAATGAAAAGTGTGCGTAGATTACATTTGCATACTTTGGGTGTTTGCCATTTTCTACCGATTTCACATTTCAGTCCTAGGGCATCTAGTGGTTTTGTGCATTGAGCCTTCTATAGGAGTATTGGGTTCTTTGATCATCTAGCCGACTTTGTGATTACTCTTTTGCACTTGCTCAGTGGTTGCCAAAGCTTTTTATTGTTATTCAAGTGATTAGCTTCTTTTCCGCTTGGATTTTGCTTGGCTTCGTTTGGGCTTAGATGACATAGCTCATAGAGGTCTTTGTGTTTTCTTTTTGGTTTGAAGGACTGCCTTGGTGTTTTGGGGACTTGATTGCATTCTCATTGAGTGAAATTTGTCTCTTTTTCTCGGTGTTATTATCTCTCAAAATTTGTTTAGTGCACTTTTCCATTGAAAGAAAACGAGCAATCTCTTTTGCGTTGAATTAGTTAATTGAAATTAGAAGATTTTCATTGATTAGTGATTTAAAACAAAAAAAAAAAAGTTTCTTTTATTTTTCATTAGCTGCATTAGAGTGGTTCTTGATTGTTTGTGGTCATTTTGTTTGAAAAATTCTCAACTCTCTCGTAGTTAGTATTCATCGAACGAAATGATATTCTTTGGCATATAGTTTGCATTTAGGGAATTGTGAGAGATTACATACAGTAGGACCTGGAAATTGAAACTTAACTAAAGATCAACCATAAAATGAACTGAATGAACTTAAAAACGCATTGGAACATAACTCTCACTGATTAGAGGTCTAGGCTAGAGACATGCTCCGGCGTCGTTAAACCTAGTCACTATTGTTTCACATTACGGTTGGGTGATTCCTCCTTTTGTGACTCGATAGTGGTCTAGCATGGACTTGAGCTCCCACGTACCATCTCATATATAGGGGAGACCCCACTAGGTTATCATCCTTTATCCACAGGAAGCCGTGTCTGCCGCCTTACAAGCTGTAACGCACCGAACACAGCATTCGGGAAGAATTACTGCCGTACGGGAAGTCCTTGGTTTTCATATGACTGCCAAGGTGTATATGCAGTTTTACGGATTTGTTTGGTAAACCTTTTTGCCTAGCTCTCCAGAGTAGTCACTTTTGATCCTTTTTAGACTCCTTAAACGAAAAGGCTCAACTGAGCGTTTGTCACTTCGGGCTCACTAAACATTCGAAGGAGACTAGAGTCATCTTTTCGTCCTTTTCTCGACTCTTAAAACATGAAAAGGTCAAGTTGTGTCCTTGCATCTTAAAATTTATTTGGCTGCGATTAACATTACCCAGTTAGATCTTGTTTGTGTTAGCTTGAGTAGGCTTCTCTTCATTCTCGATGGAAACTTTCTTGGAGTTCACCAACCCAGGGATCCCCTCTGACGGGAACCCTGGTCATTTCGCTCCTTTTGGAAATGTTCGTGCTCCTTATATGGCAACGTTGTCCCTCCCAGGGTTAACTGTTGGGTTGCCAGTTTGGTTGTTCTCAACCTCTTTGGTCCCTGCCGTCTCACCGCCTAGTCGATCCATCCCTCCACCTGAACAACATGATGTTGATTCTAAGGTGGATCTCTCCCCTTCTACACCCACTTCTATGTCCTCATCTTCTACTTCACCCGGTGAAAGTCTAGATTCGAGTAACCAGGGGGGTAAGAAGAAGAAGAAGAAGAAGAAGAAGAAGAAGGCTCCTAAGGGAGAGGTTACAAGTGCATTTACCCCCTCGAGTATACCTGAACTCGGGCCCCCTTCCGCTCCTCTGCGGAAGGTCAAGTTTCCTTGCCGATTATGCAAGGAGGGCCATCTTCTTCGCGATTGTCCTGGCATTCCCAGGGTACTAGAAGTATGGTCTCACGATCCGACCCGCCCCTCATCGTCCTCTGAAGCTCACGACGATGCTACATTATCAGTTGGGAATGGTAAGGAAAAAGGGAAGATTCGAATCCCCTGTAGACTTTGTGAAGGCAATCATCCCCTTCACCTTTGTCCACTCAAGGATAAAGCCTCCGTTGTCTTGGAAAGTCTTACAGCTCCTTCACCCCAACTTCCCGTTGGTTATCAACGTCTCTCTGCAGCTACAGATCGTCCCCCTGCTGACAAAGAGATTGATTCAAATTCTTCTCTTGTCCAGGCCCCTCTTCCCGAACCCGGCTGTCCCCAGCCTGTTCCAGACCAACCATTGGTCAGAAAGAGTGTCGACTCGAGTCCGCCTCTCGCTCACTCTGTTTCGGAAGAGAATCATGCCCATGTTCTTTTTCGTCTCTTCAGATTCCCCTGAGTCCCGAAATGACTCTCCTAACCCAGCTGCTCCTGAAGATTCTCCTTCGGTTCCTTTAGCACATGGGGGCAATCATACGATTCCCCCACCAAGTAGTCTGGTCGCTTCCTTTGATTGGAATCGCCTGATCACCGGTTGCCTTCCATCCCATATGCCTTTCCAGATCACAGTACATGCCTGTGCTAAGGCAGTACCTGGCACTGTTTTGGATGAAGGGGCGTCTGTCAGTCTTATGCCATACACTACTTGGCAAGCTTTAGGTTCCTTGCAGCTTGGGCGAGTCACTCAGAATCTGTTGGCCTTCGACGGAGGAGCCTGTCCATCTCTAGGAGTTCTCCCGAAGTTCCCTATTACTTTGGGAAGAAAAACCGTCTATATAGACGTCTTGGTTACCCAAGGTGTTTTAGACTTTAGTCTTCTCCTTGGTCGCGACTATGTTTATGCCATGGGGGCCCTCGTTTCTTCGCTTTTCCATGTGGTTTGCTTTCCACACGATGGAAGAATTGTGACTATCGATCAAGTGTCATTCGTTAGTCCCCCGATGCCTCCTGCGTCGTTGTCGTCCCCTCCTAGTTTTCATCCACCAGTCGCATCTACCCCACCACAAATCAACTACGTGGCCACCTATCCCATGCTTGGATCCAGTGATGCCGCCATCGTGCATAGTGTCATGGGGGCATTGGGCCCTGACTTCCAAGATGTTTCCCTTCCACCGGGAGTGGCAATCTTGGAAGCCCCGACTTTCTATTCATTATGATGAAGTTCGGGTGGAGCATAGTTCCTTTCTGGTGTCAAGCTCCTTAAAAAATGAAACTATGTTTGGTCGGAGCATAGTTCCTTTCCTATGTCAAGCTCCTTAAAAAATGAAACTAGGCTTGGTCTGAGCATAGTTCTTGATCTTGTGTCAAGCTCGTTAAAAACTGAAACAATTCCCCCTTTCCAAATCGAGTCTTTTGATTAAGATCTCGTAAAATACAAGTCGTGTCTTTCATAGATCTCGAAAGTGAACCTTCATTCCATCCACTGTGTTGAATGCAATGAAGCTTGGGGGGCATGTACCTCGTTTTGCGTCATTATGCTGGGGGCATGCGAACTCATAACAAGCATAGTTTTTCGTTTCAAGCTTGTGTACACATGAAACCGAATCCAAGTAGAGTTCTCCATGGTTCAAGCTTGTGTAAAAATGAACCCATACCTAATTCAAATCTTGTGATTTCCACTTTATCCACTAAATTCTGTTAGATGAGCCTTGGTTGTTTCATTCCATCGCCACCATCTCTTTGGCTAATCATATGATTTCACTTGGTTGTTTTACCTTTCCTGAGGGACCGCAGTTATGAGTGGTTTTATTAGCCAGCCTCTTGACCATTACATGTTTTGAGCAGTTCCACCATTGCCGGAACCAGTTGCTACCCTTTATACCACTCGTTCCTCTAGGATGAGTCACCTTTAAGCTCTTTTCTGACTCGTAAAATATGAAAATATTGCCGAGTATTTTCCCTTTTTGACTCGTTAAAGAGAATAAAAATGTAGGTCTGCTTTCAGCTCTTTTCCGATCGTTTAAAGATGAAAAGATCGCCGAGTTATCCCTCTTGACTCGTTAAGTGGAAATAAGAGGCGGTCGTCTTTAAACTCTTTTCCTACCATGTAAAAAACAAAAGATTGTCGGGTATTTGTCGTTTCAGGCTCGTTAATGGTTACGAAACGACGTGATATCAATCATTTTTTTACTTTTTCAGGTCGATGTCACTACATATGAAAAGTACTCCTCGATCGTAATGATCGGGCGGTTCTTTCGAGCATTGTTTTATACTTTTTCGGGCTTGCGAGACACAACTTTACGAAAAAGGACACCCCTGGAGTTTTCTTTTCTGTTGTCTTTTCAAACTCTCTAAACATGAAAAAACATCGAGTTCTTCCTTTGTCAGGCTCGTTAAAACCTAATGACATCGGATCCCGTCGGAATGACGCCTCACAAGTATATGCTATCCTCGTCAAGCCTGTTGGTAAAAATAACTAGGGTACTCGCTAGCAATGGTGGGGAAAATGGAACCACAATTATTGTCGTGTCGATAGTATGTCGCTCTTGAACATGGCACTAGTCTTCATTCGTGTCTGGGTGGGGACATCTCATCTTGTTTGTACACTTGCCTCCGTGGGTTTGGGTGATCCTATTTGACCTCTCATCTGCTCATTTCCTTGTCACCATGACCTCTGCTCATTTGATGTCAAATACTGCCAAGTCCACTGTCGTGTCACCGATATGTTCAAGAGAAGTTGACCTCTGTAGAATTACAACCTCCCTCTGATACCTCGCATAATTCTGGTTCACCACAACATTCTTCCTCTGTCCCATGTCAATGATGTGGGAAACACTATGGCCCACCTTTGATCAAGGTGACTTCCTGTCGACTTCAGCTCATTATCCAGGAAGCTGATCTAGAGACTCCCTTTCGGTGCCTTGGAACTTGCATGCCTCAATGGCAGGTTCTTCGTGTTCGACGAGATGTTTTTCATCATTGGCCTCTGATCGAATGATTCTATGGGTGCTCGTCGCCAGCTCATTTATTCGCACACCGTAGATTGTACCTATAGTACCTTGAGGTCCATTGTCATTATTGGTGGTACCTCTCGCGTCTGTTAACAGCTTTCACTATTGGCTGGTAATCAGACGATGTTCATGCATGTTCGACTTCAACTCCTGTATTCACATGCTTGGACTTGTACTCTGTTCGGGTCGAGATGGAGCGCAAGACCCTGGATTTTGTCTGTTGAAATCCAGGTTGCGATTTGTGGATTATTATGATCATTACATGACTCATTCACTGGATGGTTGCGACCATGCCTGAGTCTATTTATCGATCCTCTCTGGATGGCTGCGTCCATGCCTTGGATCTAGATTATTATGTACTCTGTTATGGATGGCTGCGCCCATACCACATATATCATGTACTTGAGATATCAGTTGTACTTCTTTTCACAGGTTCTCCGACGACCGTGTTTTCAGTCACGCATGTTCTTGTAAATCATTTCACCCCTCTCTCTCCCTCGGGCCTCATGCTTTAGGGGGCATCTGTTACACATCAATTTGTCACCATTTGTCACCATCCCTGTTACCCCTCACCCGCACACTGGACGACTCATTCCGGGACCTGTGAGAAGTGACATGACCTGAAACCACTTGCATCATATTCCTCTAAGTATGAGCTTCATTTGCCCTGAAGACATCTCCTGCAAAATATCCATGAAAACAGCTCTTTTTGCATTAGCACGGGTCCGCAGTGTAATGCCCGCGCCAATGAGGGAAATCCTCTAAAGAAGGCGCGCCATTGGTGCTCTGTCCCAGAGTCGCACTCGCGCCAACCGAATTGAGTAAAGGTTTTAACCAACAAGCTTCCGAAGGTTCTCTTCAACCCATTCACCAACTGAATCTATGTTAAGCTAGGATGGTTTGGCTTCGAATCTCCATAGAAGGGAAAGTGGTTTGCCACCTTTCATGGAAGTTTCCAAGTGATAAAGCCAATCCCATGAATAATGTGGTTGATCCTATCTCTTTCTTCTCTATCTATAAAAGCTTGCCTTTATGCCTTGAGCAAGCTAGTTACAGTAGTTCTAGTCAGTAGTTCCAGCATAGTGATAGAGAACACCAGGAGTTCAAGAGTTTGAAGCTGCAAGAGCCTTCTTTACACCCATAAGGCCAAATCTAAGTAAGGAGATTCTTGTCACCCAAAGAGAGAGAGGCTTATTCCCTATCCCAACAAGCTTTGCAAGACTTGTGTAACTGACTACCCAGCCAAAGGAGGATTTGATGTCAGAACAATGGTTGTATTCTTCTTTGTTATTTATTAATAATAGATGACTATCATTATGGTTCCACTCTCATTGTCTTATCTTTGATGTTGAGTTATATCTTTTCTGACCGATATATAATTGCATATACTAGATTTTATGCTTGTATTCGTGTTATTCTTTGCATGTGCAGGTGTCCAATCACAGAGATCGTGGGGATCGTCACCGGCTGAGGTAAAGGAACGAGAGTGATGCCTCTTCTACAGATATTAGCATTGGAATCCAAGTAGGTTCTCACCATCCACTTTTTATTTGCAATTAGGAACTTGCGTGATAGCATTGTGTGATTGTTGCTAGACCCGGTCTGGGCTAGTAGGGATCGTCTCTGTCCGTAGAGAGGATTTACCTCCACAACAGCCCGATGAAGCCCACTGCTGGAAATTGCATCCCGAATTAAGGCCTAAGAAAAAAACAATAAGGGAAAACAAAAGACGATCGCTACCACACAACATGACCTTGGTTCAAATTCTGGTGATGAGACCAAGATTTCAGCCATGGTTACAAAAGGGAAAGAAACTGTTGCAAGCACTAGTTCATCACATAGTCAAAACAACACTCCAAATGAAGAGGCAAGAATAGAGTTGTTTCATGTAAGAGTGATTTCAAACCATACAAATATTGATGCATTATTTTATAGTGGGTCACAATCAAACTTGATCTTAGAAGACTTGGTAAAAAAACTAAATCTTGAAACTGTACCTCATCGTCAGCCATATACATTGGGTTGGATAGTTAACAATGCAAACTTACAGGTTACAAGGAATTGTTTATTCAAGTTTGCCATTACTGAAAAAGTTCATTGATGAAGTTGAGTTAGATGTAGTTCCACTTGACATCTCAGGAATAATTTTGGGTAATCTTTATTTGTATGATAGGAAAGAAATATTTTATCTCCATGACAACAAATACATATTTCTCAAGAATGGGGTGGAGTACATTGTTAGAGCCCATCGCAAAAAGCTAAACATTTCTTTGGTTAATGCAGAGCAGATGAAGGGACTAGTAAATGAAAGTAAAACTTTTGTGCTTCCAATGATTAAGAAAAATAATGATATTGATTATGAATCGTTTGAAGGCTTTGATGATAAATTGAAATCTGATTTGTTTTATGTGGTAAGCAAGCATGGTAAGATGTTTCAGCAACCAAAGGGGTTACCTATCAAGAGGGGAATTCAACATGAGATTCAATTGCAACAGGATGTTCCACTTCTGAAAATTGGCATTTATCGAATGTATATTATGGTGAGCATGGAAATCAAAAAGAAAATTAAATAATTGTTGAACAAAGGTATCATACACCCATCTACTTCACCATGTGGTTCACCCATTGTCTTGGTGCCAAAGAAGGATGGAACTTGGCGCATGTGTGTGGATTTCCGTGCACTAAACAAAATCAAGGTAAAGAATCGTTATCCACTCCCAAGTATTGATGATTTACTTGATCATTTGAGTTATTCAAATTATTTCACTAAGTTGGACTTACGAAGTGGTTATCATCAAGCTAGAAGAGCTGAAGAAGACATTTGGAAAACCACATTTAAAACTAAACAATGATTGTTTGAGTGGTTTATTATGCATTTCGGTCTTACAAATGCTCTAGATAATTTCATGAGGGTAATGAATGGTGTGTTGAGACCATTTCTAGATGAATTTGTCATTATCTACTTAGATTATAGCCTCATATTCAGCAAGTCAAGAGATGAACATGTCATGCATGTAAATAAAGTACTTGATGTCTTGAGAAAAGAACAGTTGTTTTTAAAGATGTTGAAGTGTGAATTTGGCAAGACTTTTTTGGTGTATTTTGGACACATTGTTGGAGGAGGTGAGTTGAAGATTGACCCCTCTAAGGTTGAGCTCATTCTGAATTGGCCCAACCCCAATAGAGTTATAGAGGTAAGAAGCTTTTTCGGGACAACACAATATTGGAGAAAGTTTATTGCTAATTTTTCTTCCATTGCAACTCCATTACATGCATTTACAAGTGTCAAGAAAGTATTCCATCGGGGAGATGTACAGCAGAAATCATTTGATGCTTTGAAACAAAAGATGAGTTCAGCACTGGTATTGGCACTTCCAGATCTTAGACAGCCATTCGAGATTCAAATGGATGCAAGCGCTTATGCCATGGGAGCAGTTCTATTGCAACATGGTAAGCCCATTTCATTTCATTTTGAAATATTTAATGGAGCTGTAACTAACTATCCCACCTATGACATAGAAATTTATGCATTGGTACAAAGTGTTAAGAAATGGAAGCACTATTTGATGGGGAAGGAGACCATCATCCATACCGACCATCAACTATTGCAGTACTTACAGTCATAGTCAAAGTTGCAACAGTCATGAAATTTCATATGGATGGGTTTTATACAACAAATTAATTTGGCTATAAGGAATAAAAATGGAATCTACAATAAGGTAGTTGATATGCTTTCAAGGCCTATTGTAAATTCATCTATTCTACTCAAGCATAATTCTATTTTGCATGAAAGTTACATATAACAATATGCAAATGATAGTGAATTTCAAGAAATATATGCAAGCTTGTGTTAAGGAAATCAAATTGAAGAGTTGGATTATCATGTACATAAAAATTTGTTGTATCACTTGGGCAAGTTGTGTATTCCACAGGGAGAAATAAACAATATCATAAGGGAGGCACACACTTCATTGATTGTTGGACACTTTGGTGTAGGCAAGACAACAATGAATCTTCAAAGGTATTTCTATTGGCCACGCCTGTTGTATAATGTTTCTCGTTTCATAAGAGAATGTTATTTATGTGCTATAAGTAAGCCTAGCAATAGGAAACTTTGTTTATACACTCCATTTCCGGTACCTTCACGTCCATGGGAGAGTATCTCAATGGAATTTGTAGGTCTTCCCTTGTCAAGGAAAGGTCATGATTACTTGTATGTAGTTGTAGACAGGTTCATCAAGATGTGCATACTAACACTGTGTAAAAAGAAAATTACCGCTGAACAAACAACTCATCTTTTCTTCTAGAACATTTGGGTTCATTTTTGACATCCTACTTCTATTGTAAGTGATCGAGATTCTCAATTTGTTGGGAATTTTTGGTTGAATTTGTGGGACATGATGGACACAAAGTTGAAGAAGAGTAAAACCTTTCACCCACAAACAGATGGACAAACTGAGGTGGTCAATCGAACAATCATACATCTTATAAGAGGATATTGCAACAAACATCCTAAGTTGTGGGTTGAACAATTGCATTACATACAACATGCATACAATAGGGCAAAGCATTCTTCCACAAACACATCACCATTTGAGGCATGTTATGGGAACTTTCCAAGATCACCATTGGACTTCATATTTGAGAAAGATGTCGCCATTGATGGTCACAGTGACATTAATAAGGCAAGGAAGTTCATAGAGAAAATTCAGTTGATAGATCATATAGTGCAGGAACAACTTGAGAAAAGTCAAAGTAGCTACAAAGCAAGGCATGAAAAACATCGGGTTGATCACAAATTTCTAGTTTCCGATGAATTTTGCTTATATATTAGGAAAGAGAAACTTCAAGGGGAAGGTAAAAATATTAAGCCAATTCGTTATGGTCCCTTCAAAATTCTAGAAAAGATTGGTAATAATGATTTTAAGCTTGATTTTCCTCCTTATATAAAAATATACTTTCTTGTTAATGTTGAGAATTTGAGATTATTTGAGCCTCCTTTGATTGATGATCAAGTAGATCATGTTCAGCTACCATCAAATAGATGATTTATTTCCCGAATAACTTGATTAACTTCAATAGGATCTCATACTTGACAAAAGAATCAAAACTTCGAAGAGAGGGAATGTGGAATACCTTAGTGTGGGCCTCAAGGGAAAAAAGCCTTCTCAAGCCAAATGGTTGCAGATCGAGAAGGTGAGGGAGAAATACCCTCACCCAGTGAATAATTGATAGTATATTTTGGGGTCCAAAAGGCTTCTAGTGGTGAGGAATGATTAGGTACTCAGTATTTAGCTGAAAAATCAAAGTTCTCAGAATGGCTCGAAACCTGAGCAACCACGTTTGTCTCGGAAAAATGATTCTAACGCAACTCATTTCATCAAAACTGAGTTCGTATGAGAAATTTAATGTGTTATGATCACTTTGATAAACAGGCGAAATTTGAAAAAAAAAAATGCCCAGTCATTGCACAGTCAGTAGTCTGTACTGCTGACGTGGAAAGTGAACAAGGATAATTTTAGGGGTGAATGTTCGCCCTTTAGCGAAATTAAGGGGTTTTAAATTTTTAGTGGACGAATATTTTGTATCATAGTACATTTTTACAAATCACCTCAAATAGCCCACCTTATTTTAAGGGAGAGGGTAAAAAAGGTAAATTTAGCCCTTGAAATTAGGACTTACAACCTTCCATTCGCCCATTTTCAAGAATAGGTTTTATTTAAGTGAATCCATTCGCCCATTTTCAAGAATAGGTTTTATTTAAGTGAATCCTATGGGCCAAACACCATATTTATAAAAGAGGTATGGTAAATTAATAAAAATATAAATAAACGAGAGGTATGGTAAACAAATAAAACATTTTTTTATATTTACTCCATAAGTCACCTTATATACATGTAAGGGTGTAAACAAATAAAAATATAAGTAAAGTGGAGGTATGGTAAATAAATAAAAAAATATATAAACTAGACGTATCGTAAATAAATAAAACCTCTTTTTATATTTAGTCCATAACCCTCGTTCTATTTATGAAGGCTCAAGAAAGAGGTTTTATTTAAGTGAATCCTATGGGCCAAATGCCATATTTGTAAAAGAGGTATGGTAAATTAATAAAAATATAAATAAACGAGAGGTATGGTAAACAAATAAAACATTTTTTTATATTTACTCCATAAGTCACCTTATATTTACGAACACTCAAAAAATGGGTTATATTTAGGTGAAACCTATGGCAAAAATACTATGGGACAAATACCATGGACTAGATTGTTATTAATACCATGCAAAAAACCTTTATTAACCCTAATATTATAATTAATAAAAATAAAAATGGCACATGGTATTGACCCATGGTATTCACCAAAATGGCACATGGTATTGACCCATGGTATTCACCTGGAATGTAGCCTATTTAAATGGGGGAATTAAACCAGCATGTAGCCTATGCTAAGATTCACTAGGACTTTTATTTAGTGAAAGACTCGCCAAGATCTTACAAGATTTTATAATTGAGTAAAATATTCTAATAAAATTAAAAATGGCACATGGTATTGACCCATGGTATTCACCAAAATGGCACATGGTATTGACCCATGGTATTCACCTGGAATGTAGCCTATTTAAATGGGGGAATTAAACCAGCATGTAGCCTATGCTAAGATTCACTAAGAATTTACAAAGTTTTATTATTTAGTGAAAGACTCGCCAAGATCTTACAAGATTTTATAATTGAGTAAAATATTCGCCATGCCTGGTGAGAGATTCGCCAAAAAATTATATATACATATTATATTATTGATAAAATCGCCTTCCATTTTTCCTATATACCATAGAGATTGGCCCATTTATTATATTTATAAATTTAGGGGGGGTTCTTAAAATTTTCCCTGAAAGTGAATAGGCATGGTCAATGCTGGTCAACTACGAATCACATATGGACAAGTGGCATCGATTGATTGGGCTATATGGGTGGAGGTCAAGGTCGAACCCGCGACCTTCGGCATACCGTCTGCATGTCTTAACCACCTACACTATCATGTGTTTCTTACCATGTATGTTATCCATGCTATTTTAAAGTGTAACAGTTAGGATTTGGGTGGTTAGAGGAGGGCTAGCCCTCAGGCCAACCCTCCCCATGTGAATGCAATGTTACAAACCACGCGATTACAGGTTATATCATTCGGCAGATAGTTTAACTCATTAACACCACAATGTTATTTCCACATGTGATCACACCAATCCACAAACTCCAGTGGTTGGGGTAAGTAGAACTCGGCGGTCAAGCTAACAGTCACCTCCAAAACCACGCAGTAACCATCACATGTGATAGCCCCCCAATATAACTGCCAAATGTTAAGGATGGTTAGTGCTAATCCAGATTTAAAATTAATTAAGCACAGTTTAACCATTAATTAACTGCAGTTTAAACCGGTGATAATTTTGGCGGAGCCCCCAATATTGGGCCTACCTCCAAATTTAGAATGCTAACCAGAGTCATTCCAGATTTAGCGGAAATTTTCTACGAAAAGATTGACTAAGTCATAGAGAAGGAAATTTTCAACCAAATTGAGCTCAGGAAGAGGTGTTCTTGGAGAATTTAGACATTCTAAACACATTGGTGTAGATATCAGGAGCCATAGAGATTTATAAAATAATATTTTTTTCCACATTGAGCTAATACAGAGGCCCAAGCCATGGAAGCTGGACCAAGGAGATGTAGCCCAGGAGGGGTGGACTCCTTCATCAAAATACTATGTTAAAGTGTCTCTTTAATGGTTTTCTATACTTTGAATGTTTGATGTTCAGTATTAGTGTTTGAAGCTATTTTCCTCACTAATGCCATTTTAAACTTAAGGAAATTTATCCGATTGCATACACAAACATCTAATGAAACCTCAATACAAGAAGCAATATGCAAGCATAGGTTTAAAAATTTGTAATTGATATTATCACAGCATAAACTAACATTCAAAGAAAGATCAAACATGGTGGAGAGCCTTAACAGAGGGGATGGGTTGATAGGCCCCAGCGCTTGGTTCCCACTATAGTCATATCACCACCACTGAGTGAGAAGGCAAATGGGGTAGATAGTTAGCCCGACCCCAGTCTCGTTGATAGGCTATAACCTTGCGCAAAGCTAAAATTATCAGCCCCCGGAAATATTAATTCCACATTACCTATGCATATGTTAAGTTAGAGGGCTCATCAGAGGGGCAGGCATGTCGCCTCCCCCTTGGCGACATGGTGCCCACATGCCAGAGAGTGAGGCTAAAAATTCGATGTTAAGGCCTATTAGTGCATTTAACTAAGGCAACAAATTACACCAATCGTGGTAGGAATCCTACCAATCCGAGGTAAAATTTTTGCTTGGTGGTTAGTGAAAAGGTGGATTTTGTCACACAATTAGCCACGTTTGCCAATCTACAAGACAAATAGCATGGAAATGGAGAAAAAGGCCTAACGTGGTCATTTCTCTTCCTTTTTTATCCCAATAAGAGCTTACACAGGGGGTTTTGGGTGTTCTGCACTCAGTGCGAGCATTATTTTTGTGATTTGAGCTTTGTATGTTGAATAATTTTCAAATTCAAGTCTTTTTGTGTGTTAGATAGAGGTTATTTCATGGATTTTTGAAGCTATATGCAAACCTTTTTTAGCATTAAGAGAGCAAAGAAAGGGGTTTCTGAACGTTCCATACACATCTATAGTAGTTGTTTCTTCATTAGAGTGACTGTTTTCAGTATATTCTAAGTATGTTTGTGGATAAAGACCATTTGAACACCTCATTGTGATGCAATTGTTTTTGTGCTTGTTGATCTCAGAATGAGTACAAGGACCTATTGTGATGTTGGAAAATCAAATATATCATATCAGGGTTTGATTATCCTTTCTTGATAATTACTCGTGATTGTGTTGGCTTCTTTTACTTCTTTATTATCCTATCTTTCATCAAGAAATTATACATGTATGAAGATCACAAAACAAGAAACACAAGATATAGGCACATGCCAGGGAAAAACCCCCCTCGAGGGGAAAACCCAGTCAAGATAATTCTTCCTTTCAATAGTATTCTTTGGGACACTTTACCCTAGACCAAGACCAGACTTTCCCTCCACACCATGTCATCCTCCTAGATCTTTGACCCCTTCCAGCAACTTCGAATAGGAAGAAACTTCCGGCAACATGCAGCTTCTAGTAACAATGAAATCTTAGGAGAATTCGATCTCCCAACCCAGACCATGAAAGAGAGAGAGAAATAGGAAACAAAAGTTCAAATTCATCTTCTCTAAAGACTTCCTCAAACTCACACTTCTTTCTTCCTTTTAGAAACATACTATGCACTTCTCTAGCTCTTCTTGAGATATTGAACTTGCTTGAGAGTAAGTGATCCAAACAACTTCAGCCTCCTTCAATATATAGGCTTCTTGTGGGTCAAATGGGGGTCCCTAGGCTGACTTGATATCCCTTAGGCCAACATGATGTGGAGGGTACATAATCTTTATTTGAATTGATACAAAATCTTTTTACATGATTCGAAAGCCCAAGAAGGGTCTCTTCGAATGTACAATGATTCTATAAACTCAATATTAATCCTAGAAGTCCACAATCTGGACTTTGACTAATATAATGATAACATAAGAATGAAACCCATGCTTTAATAAGTCATTGTTACAATAATAAAAATTATTTTCTTTATTCTTTTGATAATTACATTACATAATGACTCAAGTACATTATTGAAGACCATACATAGTTTCATATTTTAACATGTGAGGGTCCTTTTTCCTTTGACATCATCATTGTTTTCCGAAGAGAGTCATCTTGTGAGTGAGAGTTATTTGAAGGAGAAATAGTGTCACTCTAGAAAGAGCTTTACCCTATGGGTGAAAGATTTGTAATGTACTCTTTTTGCTGTTGAGATCAATAGAGAGGCTTAGCCATTGGAGCAGCATCTGGAGATGTAACCTAGGAGGGGTGAACTTTTCTATCACTTGGTTTTTCTCTTCTTCATTTTCATCATGTTGAGTTTCATATGATGTTATTTCATCTTTAAGTTCATTTGAAAACTTAATTATTTATCTCTGAATTATTTACTATATAAGGGAGCATTTTTAAGACCCAAATTTATTGAACTTGCAAAGTGTCAGAGGATGATCGAGTTTCATTTTCATATTAGTGCTCACTATGGCTGGAGAATTATATCCACACTAATGGTCACTAGCTCCTTGGGGCTCTGACCTAAGATATTTTTTACCATTTTCCTTAGGATTGGAGACTTTGAATTTGATCATATTTGTTGTTATGCAACCAGCTCACAAATAGATAGATCATTGACTTAAAATTTATCCTCTTCAAGGGGGAAACATCCTTTACATTACATAAATAAAAAATTCTTGTATGATGCAAATAACAAAACAACCTTTATATATAAAGGAGTCTAAGGGGTGAAAATATAATCTGAGGCAACATAACAATAATAATGTAAGAGCACAAAAATAACAATAGTGGTCTTCTATGGGGCACAATAATAAGAATATGGGGACTACATGGGCACAACAATAACAATAAGGGACCTAAAATGACAATAAGAATGAGGGAATACACTAGTATTATAGGGACATAACATGGCCCTGTCCTTCAAAAAAGTGTTGTCCTCCACACTTGACTAGTTTTGGATGCTTATGTATAAAATTTACATCCTCCTGTGTGGAATCTTCAGCAGGTAAGTCCTTCTAATTGATGAGATACTCTGAAATTGATCGATTTTTTAGGTTTTGAGTTCTTGTTTCCATGACTACTCCAGGTTCCAATATTATTTTTCCTTCCTCGTCAACTTCTAGAAATATTGTTTGAACTAGGAGCTTGTCACCTATAACCTTCTTTAAGCATGAAACATGGAAAAATGGGTGCACTCGACAAGATATAGAAAGCTCCAGTTTGTATGCCATAGTACCAATATTTTTGCAACACCTTGTAAGGACCATAATAATCAGGTGATAATTTATTATCCTTTTTAGCTTTCTACATGGACATTTGGTTGTATGGTTGTAGTCGTAAAAATACCCAGTCACCTACATCAAAAATTCTTTTGTTGCGATGTTGATCTTCCTATTGTTTCATTCTATTTTGCGCCAAAGTGAGGTTGTCCTTTAAGAGTTGGAGAGCTTTTGTTTGACACTTGATGTGATCCTCGATTTCTTTAACCTTAGAATGATTTTCCAAGACCTTTTGGAGATCTGGAGAAATAGATGATTTTGATGTTTAAACTTGTAGTGAACATAATTGTGCAATTACGCCTCGTTGTTCTTTCTTTAGAATATTTGTCATGCCATTATAGCTGATTATGTTTACTAGTTTCCCTGCGATACCCATTAATTCAATTTATTTTCCTTCCGAAAAAAAATTCAAGAAAAATTCTTCTAAATTAAAAGCTATGGTACCCAAAGATTACAACCATTCGACTCCTAGTACAACATCAACACCACCCATTGGAATGGAAAGCATTGTACTATTCAATACATATTATCCAATGAATAGCTTGATATTATGGCACTTTCTAGAGAAATTTATGGTTCTTGGTGTATATCCTCTTCTTTTAATGTTTCTTGTTCCTTTCCTTCTTCCTCTTCCCAATCTATGTAAATAATTTCTTCTCAGCACACTTATGACCTTTAGTGTATTTTCTATCACAACTATAACAAAGCCCTTTTGCTCTTTTTTCTTCCAATTTTTCTTGTGTCAACCTTTTAGGTTGTGGAAGGCTAGGAGTAACAACACTTCCATCTTTATAGTTATGAGTGTTAGGCTTCCTTGTTGCCATAATTTTTCTTTCATTTTTTCTTGCCAACCTGAAGGCCTTCTCCAATGAATCAGGTTCCTAAAGGTGAACCTCATGTTGGATGTTATCCTTTAAAGTCCCTATGAAGAAATCAATCCTATACTCCTATGGAATATCATTTACCCTTATATTCAGTTTTTGGAATTCCTCCATGTGCTCTGCCATTGAACCCTTTTGTTTGAGATTTATCAATTGGCTAAAGAAGGTGTTTCTCTTTGTATCCTCATAATGTGCTATCATTTCCTTTGTAAAAATTGACCAGGTAACAATTTGTTTACGAGAAAAAATCCATCGATACCATACAACTGATTGGGTTCTAAATATAAAGTTGCAATGCATACCTTTTGTGTGTTTTTTCACATTATGGAGATCAAAATATTGCCCTAACTGTAGTATTCATGTTACCAGATCCTTGCCATCAAACTTCCTCATATTGATCTTTGGAATATGGTGGGTATTCAATCCAATGTTAAAGTCTATAAAATCATGATTAAAATTTCTTTTATTCTCATCATGCTTTTCATCTAACACCTTTTCGCCATTAGGAAGAATTTCTTGTAGAAACTTTGCCAAACCTTCCTTCAACCCTTCCATGTATGCTTTTAAACCATTCTTCAAATCTTCCATGTTTCCTTTAATTTTTGCTTCTATAACATCCATCTTAGCTTCCAAACCTTGTATGTCTGATTTTAAACCATTCTTCAAACCATCCACCTTAGCTTCCATTTCATTTTTGGTTACTCTTTGCGAGAGTAAAATTTGTTGCACTTGGTCTTGTAATTTTGATATATCATGTTGCATTTCTTCCTCTTCATCATGCATCATAGAAGAGCTTTCAGGTTTCTTACTAGGTGTTTCCATTTTATTTATTAGGGGCATAAGTTAATGATATTTATGCTTCATTGTGCCCTTTGAATCACTTCAAACTAATTTTTCAAACAAAACTTATGCAAATTTTAAAAAAATACACATAGTTTTCTTGCTTTGTAGGAGCTCGATATTGAATCTTTTGTATCTCTATAATTTTTGATCTCAAGATTTGAAATTTCGTCATGTGGTAGCCCTATGAGTATTCATTCAAACCCCAAAAGCTTGACCAAGATTGGATTCTTCAAGAAAGTTTTATGCCAAATCGCCCACGATGACCTGATTATGGATTGGTTTAGTAGAGTGAAGTTATACAAGATGCCACGTGTCATTGTTTCAACCTTTAGCCCTGAAATTTCTACATGAAAAACTATAGTTTGTCCAATTTCCATGATTTTTGATGGAATTCAAATGTGATTCTTGAAACAAACGTTATGACGATTTTCCCTAGGTCACCTATTTGTGATAAAATTTTGGAGCCCGTAAAAACCCTAACTTCCTCAGATCATATCTCCAAAAATATAGTGAAACAAGATTTGAAATTTTTACATGAAGTTATCTATAATTTTTTCTCCACGTGGTAAAACATTGAACTTCTTAAACCTTGAATAAAAAAAGGTATGGTGATTTTCCTTAGGTCACTTGTTTGAGAAAAAATTCTAGAGCCCTCAAAAACCCTAACTTCAATAGAGCATATCTCTGAAAATATAGCGAAACAAGACCTGAAATTTTTAAACAAAGTTCTTTGATATTTCAGCTCCACATGGTAAATTTTTTATCTTTCGAAGCCTTGTAGAAAAAAAAATATAGTGAAAATTCCAAGATGACCTATTTGAAGAAGAGAAACCCTAGAATCCAAAGCTCGGATACCAAATGCTATGCAACCAACTAAAAAATAGACAGATCAACGACTTAAAAATTATTATCTTCTAGGGGGAAACCTCTTTTACATTACATAAATGAAAATATCTTGGATGATTCAAATGAAAAAAACCTCCTTTCAATATATAAGATTCTAATGGGTCACAATATAATCAAAGTTAACATAACAATAATAATGTAAGGGCACAACAATAACAATAGTGGGATTCTATGGGGAACAATAATAGAAATATGGGGATTACATGGACACAAATATAAAAATATGGGGGCTACATTGAAAATAACAATGAGGGAATACACTAGTATTATAGGGGCCTAACATTTGTCTATTGGACTCATGTCTTCGATATTGTTTAGTTGGTTTCGTTGGATAATGTTTTGATTGGTGAATGGGAACATTGTACTCTCTCTTTGCTAAACATTTTATGGAAATCTAATAAGAATAAGAATTTGAAAGGGTTTTTCCCCTTGTGGGGTTTCTCCCTAGTCTTTGACCAATCTTGGTGTTTCTTGTTATTTCTCTTGATTTGTCTTCTACAGCCATTGCATTGATTAAAATGCAGCAAGAAAGTCTCAATTTTGATGTTTTCCTTAATTAAAATTGATAAAATTCGAATTTCCACATCAAAAGACAACTTGGAGGAGTTAACTGAGGTGACATAAGACTTTTCACTCAATTAAGAACAGTCAATTTGAGTTAATGAGTTGAAGTTTAGTTTACTTGAGTTGATGCCTAAAAAATAGGAGTCTAGCTCTGTTAATTCAAGTTAGGGACATGAAGTTTAGTTGTGTACAATGGGTTCCTACATTTTAGGAGCCAAGCTTGGGTTAGTTTTAGTTCTAGAAATTTAATACAGTGAAATTTAGATATGGTTAATTAAACTAGTTCTAACTATTCGAGGAAATAGTGGAAGGTAAAGTTGTGGGAGTGGAACTTCAACCATACTTAGTGATCATCTAGATAACTAATCAATTAGCCTTAATTAGCTCATGTATGCAGAGAGTTTGAGTTACCCGATTGAGATGGAGATTCAGAGGGAGTGTACTATCAGTTGTATACTATTCCAAAGTGTATAGGTGGTGCATACAGTCAAAGGAAGAACCTTAAGGAATTGTGCAATACAATGGAGGAAAATTCCTATTAAATAGGGGCCTAATTCCTCAAGGAAAAGTGCAAGGAGATAGGAGCTTGGCATGCTGTGAAATTGGCTACGTATTGGCCATAGTTAGTTTGTGAGGAAGTGAAATAGATTATAAAGGTGCAGGGTGTGCTCAAGTTAAAGAAAGCATTGCATTTCTTCTATATTCTTTGATTAATGCAATATAGATAGTAAGGGGTTTTGAGCAGTTACTTTCCCCTAGATAAATCTCTGTGTATGTGTGTTGAATCTTGATGAATGTTAATTATTTGTATTATTGACCGTAAATTTATTTCCACAGATGAGTAGAGTAGCTTCAAGTCTTGTGATCTAGTAAATTGCATGAGCAATTTTGAATATACACATTAATTTATACATGGTATCGAAGCCAGATTCATATTAGAATTAATCCTTGAATTTCTCATGTACAATGATCATTGAAGAACTAATGAGTTGTTAAGAAGCAGAGTTATGGAGACATAGTTCAGGGAAGACCCAGAAGACCCTGTGTGTAGACTTCTTAATTGAGCTAGAAGGATGCCAATGGACATATCAATGAGCCAATGTTTAGTGACAAAAAAAGGAGTTGTGATCATTGACATTGGCATATTGAGTAGATATATTTACCACATCAAGATTGAGACTAAGAGGGAGTCTAGTTCCAGAGGGGGCATCCCTATGGAAGCTAGTACTTCAGAATTTAGGGAGATCAAACTAATTATTGTAGTAGTTTCAAAAATAGTGAGGAAGCAGCATTAAGAGTATATTAGAGTTCAATTTGGATGCCGTTGTACCTCCTGGATTGAGGTGGGGTGATGTAGATTCCTAATCCCAGAGTTGAAAAAATTTTGGTAGGGTCCATTGAGGAGTTCTCATGGATCATTAAATTGCTACATGGGCGCATAGTATTCAGTAATAGGAGGATAAATGGTAGTCAGATACTAAGGAGTGCAGAGGAGTGTTGATAACAGAGTGGGAGGATTAGTGGTAGAGTCAACATCAATACAATTTTCCTAGTAAACAGTTGTAGACATAGTTGATTCAGTTTGTTTTTCTTGGATGCTTCTTAGTTGGAGATATTGCAGTAGCAACATCAATGATGAGAGGTGTCACATGTAGTACATTCCACAAGTGCGGGATTGGGGTGGTTGATAATCCCTTTCTTACTAAGAGGGGGTGTTGAAAATGCAACAAGGAAGTCTTAATTTTTTTTCCTTAATTAAAATTCATAAAATTTAAAATTCTACATCAACAAACAACTTGGAGGAGTTAACTGAGGTGACATAGCACTTGTCACTCAGTTAAGAACAACCAATTCGAGTTAATGTGTTGAATTTCATTTTACTTGAGTTCGTTCTTAAAAAATAGGAGATTAGATCAGTTAATTTGACTTAGGGACATGAAGTTTAGTTTTTTGCAATGGGTTCCAAAATTTTAGAAGCCTAGCTTAAGTTAATTTCAGTTGTATAAATTTATGGTCAGTTAAACTAGGTCTAATTGTTGGAGGAACTAGTTAAAGGTCAAGTTGTGGGAGTGGAAATTCAACCACACTCACTGATCATCTAGATAACTAATCAATTACCCTAAATTATCTCATGCATGCATAGAATCCAAGTTACACAGTTGAGATGGAGATTCCAAGGTAGTGTGCTATCAGTTGTAGACTATTCTAAAGTGTACAGTGGTGCATGCAATTAGATGAAGAACTTAAATGAACTGCACAATCCAATGGAGGAAAATTACTATTAAATTGGGGGCTAATTCCTCAAGGAACAATGCAATGAAATAGGAGTTGGGCGGGCTGCAAAAATGACTAAGTATTGGCCATAGTAAGTCTCTGGGATATTGAGATAGATTATATAGGTGAAGGGTGTGCTTAGGCCTGAGCATGCAGTGTATTTATTCTCTATTCTTTGATTAATGCAATACAGATAGTAAGTGATTTTGAGAAATCGATTCCCCCTAGATAAATATCTATGTATGTGTGTTGAATATTGATGCATGTTAAATATTTACAGTCTCGATCATAAATATATTTCTGCATATGAGTAGAGTAGCTTCAAGTCTTGTGATCTAGTAAATTTCATGAACAATTTTGAATCTACACATTAATTTTTGCATGCATTTACTGTTCTATATAAAATTCTTATTGATCATTTGGAGATTGAATTATTTTTGAAAGATTTCTTATTGAAGATAAGAATTGGCCTAAAGTAATTATAACAACACAGAATAGTGGAAAATTAACTCCAAACACTAAATTAATGTATGATATACCCTTTTGTTGGGCATGGAATCCCCCCACAACATGTTTTAGGGCTCAAAGCCCAAGTTTTGAGTAAGATTGTTGTAAAAACTCCACAAATTGCAAGTGCAAAGCGCGAATTATATGTTAGAGTCATAAGGTTATCTGCCCTAAGTTTTGAATTTAGTGTTGGCCTACCCATGGTCCATGAACCATGGGATTGTATAAATAGTGAGAGGCTCTAAGTTCTAAAGCAATGAAGGAATGAATCAATGGAATCTGATAGATAGAATAAGATAGCGAGCATAGAGCAAGAGTCTAAGTATCTTGGGTCGTAATAGTAGGAAGAGGCTCTACAGTTGAGAGTGCAGAGGCCTAGTAGAGTCTGCAGCTGAGTGCGCGGACCCCTGTAGCTGAGTACGCAAGGCCGAGTCGAGTCTGTAACCAAGGAAGAAGAATAATAAAGAGAAGTTTTATCTGAATTATGTGTATCTGTTCTTGTGTTATTACCTATTTGATATCAATTGCAATTACATTGTTTATTTACTCTGTGCTTTTGTATGAATGGTGAATATTCTTAAGTATAAATGAAAGAATACAGATAAGCTAAGTTAATCAACTAATATTGCATTACTAGTAAGTATTTGGGTAATAACATTGTTCGGCCCCTGAGTAGGGATTTGCGAAGGCAGCATCAAAGGCTGCGAGGTATTGATAAGTGTGCATAGTAACGTGCACGCAAGGTCAAACCGCGGACCACCTGCAACCCATCAAACATGCCCACGGTGTGAAAACTTGGTTCTAGAACCCTCCCATACTACTTCGGGTGAGACCTCAGTCTACACTCTGCAGACTGTTGCCAAAAGGGCGAGTAGTACCAGGATTTGTTTGGCTAAATCATCTCCGAACCTAGCTCAGGCCCCAACAAGCCAACAAATGGTTCCATTGTTGAGACTGGGATCTGCATAAGGGATGTCTGATGTCATGTCATTGGAATCCAATGAAGAAAGAAATTGAAGGGTGGTTAGACAAAAAGATTCACGAGTTCGTGGCACAGGAAAACAGGAATCCACGAGTATCAAAGGAACAGTGGTTGGAGCACTACTTATATACAGAAATCCATGAAATTTTCTTTGCATCCTTTCGCTTTGAGTTGTATGAGTGTATCGCGAAGCTAACAGACAGCCAGAGAAGGTGTAGGCTTGACAAATGAATTGTGTGGACCCCAGAATTACTGCGCAAACTAGAATAATTGGAAGATAAGATCACACACGCTATAGACCATTGGCTCGATTGACTTATAGGGGGGTTTATCACTGAGTTGGCGGTAGACATGACAGTCAGCTACAACGAGACGGAACAATGCTTCCTCAAATGACTGTGAGGTTAGTACATTAAGTCTTTGAACACTTGTATTAATATGTTATTGTGTGAAAATCGGGTTATACGAATAAATTTATGTTTGAGGCTACGCAAAGTGGGAGGATCTATAGAAACGAAGGTAGTGCAGAGATAGAAAATAGCCCCTTGATTTTACCTCGGCGAGAAAGCAAGGAAGAGCTCGCGAAAGTTTCTCCGAGGAGTGCGATCAGTTTGATAAGGCAGCAAATTTCATGCCTACCACCCCCAAATTCACCACCACTGGTTTCACCATCATCATCTCCATCTCTGCCACACCACCTATGCCACCACCATAGTTTAGTATCACGAGCATGATAAAATTGTCGGTATTCAGGGGAGTAGGGAATGAAGATCCAGGCCAATTTTGGTTCATGATAAGGGTTGTATGGGAAGCACAAGGAGTCGTGGATGACAATAAAAAGAAGGCAACATTGGTGAGTGCATTCAAGGATCGCGCACTGACATGGTAGATTAAGCATTCTAATGACCATCCAAACGAGGGGATCGTAGATATCCACGCCGCCCTGAATAGGGAATTTAGCAGGCCAAAGTCAGAGACACAATTGATTATCGGGTTTAAGGAGATCGAGATGCTTCTAGGCAAGACCCCATGGGATCTGGATCAAAGACTAAAGAGTATGATTCGCGAAGCCAGCATGACCTTGACAGATGGGCAGCACCACGCATGGTTTGTAGTGTCCCTAACACTATGTATAATGACGGCACTATCTTAGCAGAAATTATCCACCCAGGCCAAATCTTTGGAGATTGCAATGAGATTAAATGAAACCCCAATACAAGGTCCTAGCCTGGGAGTCCAATAAATCCATGTGCAACTGCAAAATTTGTGTGTGGAAATGCATAGTTTGAAATAGGACAGGACAACTCGGCCAGAGGCGCGCGAGGAGGTATGGTGCATAAAATGCAAAGGCTAGGGGCATGACAAGGACCATTGTCCAGTCTTCTCGAACTACTTGGTAGGAGGAGGGTCGATGCCATTAAGGCCAGAGGCACAAGCAGGACTGAGCGTGGTGCTTGCATTATGGTGCGCAATCTGTCAGATAGGAGGAAAACACACTACAAATAATTGCCATCTATTGCAGAAGTATACACAGACATCCCAGCAATTGTTCAGTAATTTCTACAAGTGGGTAGGCCATCATGAGCGTACCTACAGAAGTTATGAGCTAATGATGGATCAGACTCCTGCCTACAGAGTGCAAACCAAAACGTGATCCCTTGACCCAAATGCGGGAATGGTGCGGACTAGATTTTAGGGGCGCAGATGAGGCCGAGGTGGAATGAGACCAAGAAGGGGTCGTGAACAACTAATTTGTTATAATTGTGAAAGGCCAAGGCACTATGCTCGTGATTTTACAAATCCGACGAGAACATCATGTTTATAGTGTACTCAATTTGATCATGAGGCAATGGACTGCCCTACAATGATAGTGAGGTTGCGTGATAAAGGGGTACTCTAGCCTCCCCCGACTCAGAATTTGCAAACGATGAGGTCCGAGTCATGCGAAGAGGACCTGAATGTAAACATAGTGCTTAGAAGCGGTATCATGACAAGAGATGACAAAGGTAAGCAGCCTATAGAAAGTGCGTAGGTTCGCAAGGCTCCTACAAATGAACCTGAATTTGATTTGGAGCACACGAAGGAGACATTCATGGAAGCTAAGAAGAGCGTCACGGAGACCTCCGCTTCAGGTAGTAAGGATCAACTATAACCAGGGATGGATCCTTCAATGATCACTACCTTTCTGGAGACATGCATGAAACTACTGCGCGACAGCAAGGCTATAAAAGGACTACAAGAACTTATCACTAGGTGCGCTGGGTCAGGAGAACCACGCGTAATCTGAAAACTTGGAAAGCAAGCATTATGAACATGAAGGGAAATGAGATTGACTGCGCAAATCGGGGAGTATGAAATGGATCAATCAATTATGGATCTAGGATCAGACGTTGATCTGAAATGGGGCACTAAAGGCTTCTTATCAAGCTTACAAGAACCTCTCCCACTCCAAAGCTTATATATTTCCAAGACCTTATGATTAACCAATTGTGGAATTAAAAAGTGCTTGAAAATAGGTGTATGCTTGTGTTTGTTTTTAAACTGTTTATGTGCTTTAAGTTGATTTTCTTAAACTGATATAAAAAAAATATAAGAGTGAAACAGTGCAACAAATAAGCATCACACATAACAACAATATAATATGGAGTTCACCCAAACCTCTTGGGTTATGTCTCCTTGAACTTTAGTCAACCAAACTAGGCTCTCTGGGATTATGGCATTAATTCTTTTACAAGCTCCATGCTCAACTCCATTGGTTTACACAGAACCTATGGGTTTAGAATACCGTCTTATCCCACTGGATGTCCTCACTCTGCAGACAGATGTAGGCTTCTCTGGAGTAGACTCCTTCAATCAGCGCTTTGATCTATCTTGCTCTAGATTGTACCAACTCCCTCAGAATTCTTTCAACTGTCTTTAGAATGCCTTCTTCTATCTTCAGCACACTTTGGACACCAGCAACAACTGGATAACTTGATCTCTTTGGTGTTCTCTCGGCTCTGGCTCTCGTTCTGGCTCTTGGCTCTTACGAGCTTCTCGGTTCGGTTGACCTCTAAGAAACCCTCTGCGCATTAGTCACACTGACTCTACAAATTGCCTCTTGGCATATACTGAGCCTTCCAATGGATTCCTCAGCATGCAAACATCTCCGAGCTTCTCTAGTTTTCACTCGACCTCCAAGTGACTCCAAAACTCTCTGTGCTCATAGCCATCTTCTGCAATTGTGCACTCTGTGCATTTGTAACACGTTAGTTATAGTCCTCCATCATGGAAAACCTGACTATTCACCACAAGAATCCATTTACAATGGAAAGGAATCGTCGGCATGGGGAAACTCAATCGTTTTGCCTTTCTCTGGCCGTGACAGCCAAATAACAGAAATACACAGGAAAACGCTTCATGGAGTGTTTAATCGGACTTCAAATATTATTGAATCACCACCCTATCAGGTCCGTCCAAATATCACTTATTGCAATTGCATAGCGAAATGGTCAAAAAACTGAATACATGGGAAATACAAAGAAATCCTGCATTCCCAGATTTCAAAAGTTATGAAATTGGGTCGATAAACCCATCGGGTCTGACCCTTATCGACATATCACAATCGCATATCACATGTCAATGACCCTTGTATCGAAGATCATCTATCACTGATATCGGCGTATCGCATCGGCCCAATGGACCATGCCTCTATTCCTCCGATCACCCGATTGCCTGATCGCCGATATTGCACATCGCTCATCGGCAAATCACATCTGTAATGGCCCGGGGGTTCTGATATCACATGAAGCCTTCCTCCGATTGCGATATGTCAGAGATCGCTAATCATGGATCCTTAAGGCCTGTGATTAAGTCCTCCCTTTGAACCCTTCCGATGCGATATTTATATAGAAAGCCTTTGTTTCTCCTAAGTCCCATTTAATAAGAAAATTCCTCCTTTTCAAAGGACGACGGGCAATTTTCGTTTTACAATATTTCCTTCATCCAAAGTCCATTTTAGCCCATTGAAATTGCGTTAGATTTAGAATGAAGAGATCTCTGCAATGAGACTATTTCCAGGAGAATCCATTGACTTTCACTTTTCCTCTATGAGGAAAATTCATAGACTTATAAGTCTATTCAAGATCCATTTCCGATCACGCCTTCCCACTAAAAGAACTTTTGGTCCCCAAAAGTCTGATATACTAATCTGAACAGTAAGTGAGAGTAACAGTACCCTCTTCTTTCAAACTTCATACACTTGCCTTACATAGTACCTTTGAACAAAAGCCTTTGACCACTTCCTTCCTGGATGTGCTGGTCCTCTTGGGAAGAACTGCCTTCCTCCTTGACTTCCTATAGAACTACTGCTGAGAAGATCACATAAGGTAGTTTGAACTTCTCTGCCTTGATCATTGATCCAAGGTGGATCAAACCAATGTGAAGTTACGTCTGCTTCACAAAATTTTCATTTGTACTTGTTTGGCATACTGTCAACAAAAACTGTTAACAACAACATGATTACAGGCAACAACTGGATGGCCTAAACTCTTGTTTCAACAAAAGAAATAGATTCCACATGTGAACACCTCCATGTCTTTACATCTACGTACAAATGATTGACTAGATAACAAGCCAATAAAACATGCTTTTAAAAAAATTGACCCTTCAAGTCAAGGATGTGGAAAAGATCTCAAGGATTCTTTTCAAAAGATGAAAAACTTCATCATTATCTCCATCTTGGAGACCAAATCAACTTTTCCCAAGTCAATATTGCATTACATGCATGCCAAAGCAATCAACCCTTCAAGTTAATCACACATACATGTTCAAATACAAGGAAATCATCAGCATCCTTGTGTTCATGCACATCATTCTCATGCATGCATTTCATCCTTCAACTTTCGCTTAAGCACACTGTACTTTCGAAGCTGAAATGAACATAATGTTGTAGCAACAAAGTGAGTCTCCTACTCAACCTTTCCATTCACCTTCTTGGTAAAATCCTGCAACTTGCATTCCATTAACAAAGAAATGCAAATAGATGTGTTATCAAAAGACATGCAACCTCAATTGGATAAGAACTCTAACCATTTCTTACCAATCCATTTCAGAGGTAAGACCTTTGTCTGCACATCAGCATCAACATGTGAATCATCTTGAAACACATCAACCATGGAAACTTCCTTTCCATTTCTGCCATTTTCTCTTCGCACCCTCTTCAAGTTTTGTGGAAGCATTGTTGGATTCAAAGTCCAACACTTTTCAGCAATGTCTCCTTGCTTATGGCAGTAAGTGCAACACATGTGCATCCTCTTGATAGCATGATTTGCCTTGTCCAATGGACCTTTGGCTCTTTGCTTCCTTTCCTTCAAAATTTTCTTGTATGTGGCCATTCTCTTCCAACATCTAGAAACATTATGGCTATTCAAACCACAAAAGGAACATTCAATTCTTTTCCCATACCTATATGGAAATTTACCATACTGAACATAATCAAAAGGAATATGGTTAGAACCAGATTTATACCTTTCTCTTTCACCTTTATTGCCTTCATGAGGAGGTGAATTGAATGAAGAAGTGGCTCCCTTTGGAACACCATCAATTTCTTCAAGGCTTTCAGAGTTTCCACAAATTTCTGGTTCAAGTGCATGCTTACGAACACCTGCATCTTGCAAATGATGTTTCAAGCCATTGCATTCTCCATGAATACAATCTTCACACTCTTGAGGTAGAAGACCTGAAATGAAACTTCTTCTTGGAATTGTTTCAATTTTCTTCATGGCAGATTTGGAACTTTCTCCATAAGACTATCCATAGACAAGACCCAAATACTTAGGCCTTTCCTCAACTATTATTGGCTCAACAATACCCTATGCATGTTTACCCAAGCCTGTTCCTTCATAGCCCATCTTGGGCATTAACTTGGAACCTATGCCTCCGGTATGTTTTTCAAAAGAACCAATATAAGCATTCTTAGAAGAATTGGAAGACAAACAGGAATTTTTTACCTCTTCTTCAAGCTGATACTTGACTAAGGCTTCTTTGGCAACAAAGAGTTGTGTCTCCAAATCATGCATCCTTTTCAGGTTCATATTTGCAATATGAAGTTGCCTCTCCATTTCCTGCAATTTGTCAGAAAGAAACTGCTTCTCTTCCTCCATGGAATTCAACTGCTCTCTAAGTATGCTGCTCTTCCTTCCATCCTCATACATTTCTCTCACCATATCCATCATGGTGGACAAGTCTTGCTTCATGTCTTCATCAAATACTCTTGTGAAGAAAGAATAATTTGAGGACTCACTTGTAGAAGCTGTCATTATAACAATGAACAAAAAAAATTCAAACAAGATTAACAAAGAACTTTATTCAAGCAACCTTTTGCAACAAACCTCTTGTGCTTCAAGGGTTGCTTTGAGGTCCTTTGGGATAAGAAGAATGCCTTCAGCCCTTGTTCCTTCTTGTCCCCTCCTGGACTGAGCTATCAATAGATTTCCCTTCACCTTTGCAAACTCAAACAATAGTCAGTCTACAAACAAGCATACAATAAACCTCTGACTATTTAAACACCTTTCAGACAAGCAATCTTTGCTCTGTCAATCAAGCATTCTGATCTAATACCACCTGCATCATGATACCATCTACTCTAGTATAACTTAGCTTTGATATCACCTTCTTTGAAGGTGGGGTTAATCAAACTTAAGCTCTAATACCACCTGATCTGAAATGGGGCACTAAATTCTTCTTGTCAAGCTTACAATAACCTTTCCCACTCCAAAGATTATATATTTCCAAGACCTTATGATTAGCCAATTGCGGAAACAAAAAATGCTTGAAAATAGGTGTATGCTTTTGTTTTGTTTCTAACTGTTTATGCGCTTTAAGTTGATTTGCCTAAACTGATATAAAAACATATAATAGTGAAATAGTGCAACAAATAAGCATCACACATAACAAAAATATAATATGGAGTTCACCCAAACCTCTTGGGCTATGTCTCCTTGAGCTCTAGTCAACTCAACTATGCTCTCTAGGATTATGGCATTCATTCTTTTACAAGCTCCATGCTCAACTCCATTGGTTTACACAGAACCTATGGGTTTAGAATACCATCTTATGCCGCTGCCTGTCCTCACTCTACAGACAGATTTAGGCTTCTCTGGACTAGACTCTTTCAATCAGCGCTCTGACCTATCTTGCTCTAGCTTGCACCAACTCCCTCAGAATTCTTTCAACTGTCTCTAGAATGCCTTCTTCTATCTTCAACACACTTTGGACACCAGCAACAACTGGATCACTTGATCTCTTTGTTGTTCTCTCGGCTCTGGCTCTTGGCTCTTACGAGCTTCTGGGTTCGCTTGACCTCCAAGCGACCCTCTGCCCTTTAATCACACTGACTCCACAGACTGCCTCCTAGCATATACTGAGCTTTCCAATGGATTCCTCGGCACGCAAACACCTCTGGGCTTCTCTGGTTTTCGCTCGACCTCCAAGCGACTCTAAAACTCTCTCCGCTCACAACCATCTTCTGCAATTGTGTGCTCTATGCATTTGTAACACATCAGTTATAGTCCTCCATCATGGAAAACCCAATTGTTCACCACAAGAATCCGTTTAGAATGGAAAGGAATCGTTGGCGTGGGGAAACCCGATCATTTTTCCTTTCTCTGGCCATGACAACCAAATAATGGAAATACATAGGAAAACGCCTCATGGAGCGTTTAATCAGACTTCAAATATTATTGAATCACCCGTAAAAACCTATTGGGTCTGTCCAAATATCAATTATCGCAATCACATAGCGAAATGGTCCAAAACCCCAATACATAGGAAATACAAAGAAATCCCTCATTCCTGGATTTCAAAACTTATGAAATCAAGTCTATAAACCCATCGGGTCCGACCCTTATCAGCATATCGCAATCGCATATCACATGTCAACGACCCTTGTATCAGGGATCACCGATCACCGATCGCTGATCGTCGATATCGACATATCGCATCGGCCCAATGGACCATGTCTCTATTCCTCCGATCGCCAGATCGTCGATACCACACATTGCTCATCGGCATATCACATCTGTAACGGCCTGGGGGTTCCAATATCGCATGAAGCCTTCCTTCGATTGCGATATGTCAGAGATTGCTAATCGGGGATCCTTAAGGCTTGTGGTTAAGTCCTCCCTTTGAACCCTTTTGATGCTATATTTATATAGAAAGCCTTTATTTCTCCTAAGTCCCATTTAATAAGAAAATCCCTCATTTTCAAAGGACAATGTGCAATTTTCTTTTTACAATATCTCCTTCATACGAAGTCCATTTTAGCCCATTCAAATTGCGTTAGATTTAGAATGAAGAGATCTCTGCAATGAGACTATTTCCACGAGCATCCTTTGACTTTCATTTTTCCTTTGTGAGGAAAATTCATAGACTTAGAAGTCTATTCAAGATCCATTTTGGATCAGACGTGAATGTGCTACCAAAGTAGACATGGGAGCACATGGGTAGGCCCGTGTTGCAATTGTCCCTTATTCAATTATGGATGGCAAACCAGCAGAAGATCCTACCAATGGGAATATTGCAGGGGATAACACTAGACATCAAAGGTGCGAGCGTGCATGGAGATTTCGAGGTAATACAGATTGTCGATGACAACAATCCCTATCTCGTGCTACTAGGAATAGACTAAGCCATTGATATGATCAGAGTAATAAATCTAAAGAAGCCCAAAATGATTTTTGAGAAAAGGTCACTACGTGTAGTGGTTCCTTTAGACCCTGTGGAAGGAGCATGCTACATAGAGCCAGTGCATGACAATGACAGCGACGATGAGCTAGACTGTATCTACAAGATAACTACTCAGGAACAGGATTGGGTGAATCCTACAGTGGATGGCCAGATTTCGTGGGAGAGTGAAAACTCCTGCACATCTGTTGTTGGGAAAAGTATCCAATACGGAATGACCCTATCCCACTCTAAGGGTGATAGTACCTCAGCAACAATCAAAGCAAAGCTATCTAAGATTTCTTCTTTATGAAAGTAAAATAGAGGAGAAAGAGATCCACTAACCGATGTCTTTCGCTAATGGTTGATCCAATCTTCTCTCCCTGCCGCTTGCTCCCAGCTCCTTGCTCTTTCACTGGCCCAGCTACACCAAGATCCTGCAAAATGGCAAGAAGGAGAAACTACAAGAAGCATACATTCATAATTGATTTAAGGATTAGAATAAATCAAATACACAAGTATAACAATACATCATTGAGACACATGCATATAGAAGAACCTCAAATGCTTTATTAATGGAAGAAGTAAAGTTCAGGAAGTGATACAACCATAAGAGGCCCAATCCAGCATCACCTTCCCAGCAGAAAGAAATCTCCTCTTCACCTCCTTCAAAGCAAATCACCCAATAGTTCTAAACTCAAACCAACAGCAATTCTTTACATTCACAAGATTCCAGCCTCCCTAGACCTCATGAGAGAGATCTATATATAGGAGTTTTGGAGAAAGGATGAGTCAGCTTGAGGCTGGCATGAAGCTGACTAGTGTCCTCTCTCACTTCAGCTATTCTTCAGTTCTTGAGTCCACTTGGAGGTTCTTGCTTCCACTTGGAGATCTAGAACCTCTTACTCATCACCAGTCGAATTCCCTAATCCAAGTGTCATTTTGGAAGCTTCCTGGGCATTGACACCTTGAGGAATGACTGTGCCACATGTCCCAACTTGCCCAGCGCAGGTAGCCTTCTTTGCAGTTGACATTAAACGCAGGTAGACAGTGGAGCAGTTGACATTCAGCGCAGATGCTCAGTGGAGCAGTTGACATGATCCAGAATTGCCTTGTTTTTGAGTGTTTTCAGGTGGAGAACTTTTATTCAGTGCTGTGGTTTGCTGACCTTGTTCCTCTAGGGGAAGGAACAACATGTTTAGGGACTTTGGATCCCTTAGATTATGGACATTTCATGCTTCATGCTGTAAGGCACAAAAATGTCTATAACAGTTGCCCCCTAAAGTATGAGGTCGTTTATCGGGTGAAATGCTTTATCAGGAGGATCCGAAGTTCATTCAATCGCTGAGAGGTGACCTGTAATAAGATACAATACAATACATTATTTTTCATACTGCTTTCATGATCTAGCTGAGGTGGGCATTCCCATGCTCAGCTTTATAAATTCATTTTGGTACATAGAACAGACGATCGTCTGATGGTAGACCGATAATTTTGGTGAAAATTATCATCCTTTGAGTAGGATGATCATCTGCTGCAATGATGTACATGTCAAATGTCTTTATATTTCTTGAATATATATCGCAGCCCGAATGGATGAAACTAGATCCGGGGTCTTCAAACTCGTTCGATCTTCACTCTAAGTACAGGTCGATCCATGTGAGAATTGCACTGAAGTCGAACATGGAAAGACATCGCTTGATTACAGGTCAATGATGTAAACCGTTAACAAGCGCGAGAGGAATCACCGATAATGATAATGACCCTCAAGGTAGTGCAGTACAATTCTCGTGGTGTGAATAAAGGACTTGGCGTTGAACACCACGCAAAATCTTTCGGTCGAAGGTCATTGATGTATACCTGTCGCCGGAAGTGAGTGTTAACACCCAGGTTGTTCCCTATGACTCCCAAGGGAATACGGCCGGGGTAACCACTAACCAATCTTTTAATCACTGTTTCTAGCCAAACAGTGATCAGAGAGGGCTCTCTCTTTATGATTTATATCTACAGTGACGGTGTTTTAGGCTAGGTATTGAGTACAGGTCATGTTTGTGTTTCGGTTGATGAAATTCCCTTAGACTTCAGTGATGTAGTTTTTAGATATGTTGAATATCATTGGGCAATGGAGTCTGTGGCTTAATGTGTTTGAATCTGTGAGATGAAAGATGGAACTTACAGGGCCATTTGGGTGTTTAATAGAACAGATTTTTGATTAAAAGACTGGTAACAGGTAGCACGAACAGTGAAATCATTTAAGAATTTTCACTATTTATCTATATGTTCCCAACAGATAGCTTTAAGAAGAGAAAACAGAGGTCTTAGGGGCAAAAGTTGAATCCCTGAGAATGACTGTTACAATAAAAACACAGTTTTGAATTGCAGCAATTAAGAATTACAATTCTGTTACTGTATATAAGGAAAACATATATAATAGCTCAGTTTGAGTCCAGGGTAAACATGGTTAAATCCTGGTACTATCCTTTCACCTTGCTATCAAGTGTAAAACATTAGAACGACAAAGAGAACAAAAGACTCAAAACAGACACGACAAGAGATTTGAGAATACTTATAGTTTTATGCAACACCCATGGAATCCTGTAACATGCATCCTTCACCACAAGACATCAAATACACCAAACTTCTGGAAGTTCCATTCCTCCTTTGTATTAATTCTCTGAAAATATTACAGCAGATGGAAGTTATCCAAGAGAAAATTCCAGCCACCCCTTATGCGTTACTAAGGGGGGTATATATACGGATTTACATTTGGAAAAATATCTGAAAGAAGAGTAAATGCCTCATAAATATGCTGCCAACTGCTAGTGAGCAGTAGCCAAAGAAGTAAATGAAGAAGTAAATGCAGTAGTAGCTCTTAGTCCTTTAGCTGTCAAAATCTGTCAGATGCTATTGAATTTGTAGCAGTTGTAGTCAGCTGAAGGCGTGTGTTTCAAAATGTGGCTAGCTGTCACTGTTAGTGATGAATCACCTTTTAGATATTTTCCAGTCACTGACCACTTTATACTTGTCTTGCGGTGACCTGAGCTGGCTTTTGACCTGGAGTTTTGAAACTACTGTGGCAGAATCTGGAGCATGGCTTGCCACCAGTCCTCCTTGGGCATTTGATGCCTTCGCATTTTAATCAATGTCTCATCAAGCTCTGTGTATTTGAAAAAACTTGGAGGAGTTTCAAATAGATGATTAACTTCATTTTCAATAAAAAATGACCCTTCAAGCTGAGTGTACAAACTCTGTCCTGTAGGAGGAATAGTTTCTTCAGAAGCACTGCTGGATGCAGTGATTTGATTTTCTATGTACGCGGCCATCCTATTTGTAAATTGATCTCTGTTGATCAATTTCCCTGTACCGCTCAATAGGCTAGGCATTCCTCTTGCCTGTAGCATCCCCATTCTGAGCTTGAAGTCTTCAACTTCAGTCTGTATCTCATAGCTCCTCCTTTCTGCTGTCTGCACATATCCTCTGAGTGTTAGCACCTTTTTGGTCATAAGGATGGCTTCCGTTCTGTTGGTGATTCCAACTGCTGCCAGCTCATCTTTGTCTTGCCTGTTCAGAAAGTCTATCAGTTGGCTAGCTTGTTCAGGTCTATTTCCTAGTGCTGTCTTAGCCCTCTGGATATCTATCTGAGCTTGCACAATTAAATCCATATGTTCATGGATTGTTTTGAGTGACTTCCACTGTTTAATCATGCTTTGGGTGATTTTATTCCATAAGATCCTCTTGATCTCAGCCATGGTGTTTTTGAGATCAAGCTCTTTCTCCAGGGCTTTGATTCTGTCCTTTTGGGTCTTGATCTGTCTGCCCTGTTCTGCCACTGTCATTTTAGACTGGTCATACTTGGCATCTATCTCTGCCAGTTTTTCTTTTGCCTTCCTTATCTCATCTGCTTGTAGCTCCATTTGCTTAACAGCCTTAGTTAGTTCTTCTATGCTGGGCTGGTCAACTGTATTTGCTGTTGTAGGGGCCACTGCTGCCTCAGAGCCTGTTGCTGCTGTAGAATCTGTTGGGGGAGTTGGTAGTGTGGATTCTCCCTGTTTGCCCTGAAATGACTTCTCCAGCTCCTTCTCTAGCTCTTGGATCCTTTGATCCTGCTGCAATAGTAGATCAAGTTGTTGATCAACTTGTTTTTCTTTTTGCAGTTCAGCTGTCTGAGGATGTTCTGTAGGTGACAGCTTCAATCTCCTCTTCATGGCATTGAGATCATCCTCTTTTTTCTTCAGGAGGGCTTTTACCCCGGTTGGGTCACTAGGGTTATGCCCTAGATCAACAATAATCTCTTCAAGAGATTTTATCCTGTTATCCTTGGCCCTGGAAGACAATCTCTCAAAATCCAGTTGAGTATTTGTGTGCTTCAAGGATTCTTTCAGCTCATGAGCTAGTGTGGCCTTATCCACCAAGGTGGCATAGACCATTTCTCCAGTCTGCTTATGGAGCTCAATTTGGTCCATAGGATGTATGTCTTTGGCCAAGACCTCCACCCTTGTTTTGATGAAATCAGCAGTGGACATTGGGTTGGGCCCCTTAGGTTTGAAATGGCTGAATATCATCTTCTCCTCTTTGAAGTCGTAGACCGACATCAATCTTTCTTGTTGGGCTGGAGTGGCATCTATAAATTGCTTGTAAACCTCAGCCCTCAATAGTTCATTTGCTGCCTTGATTTCTTTGAAGGTGGCCTTAGCACCTTTGAGCTTCTGGCTTTGTTGAGAAGAAGATGATACCTCCAAGCCAAGTTGTAAATTCTGCTCCTGCTGAAAGGAGCTAGTCCCTGTGTGTTGGCTGCCCTCCCTATCCTTGGCTGTATCATTGAAGACATCTTCAGTAATGTCTTCTACTTCTGGGGAGTCTGCCCTCTGCCTTTTAGCTTCTGGTTGTTGGGAGGATCCACTGAGGGGAGTGGACTCTTCTCTTTGTCTTTTGGTCCCCCTTTCTTCATGTGCAGGGGTCTGTAAAATTGAAGTGGTTAGGGGCTCCACTTGAGGGGGTGGTGTCTGCAATAAGGTGGTTTCTGGCAGCCCAGTTTGTGGCAGACTGGTTTGTTCTTCTTGCTGCCCTGTTTCTTGCTCTGGTTGTTGCTTTCCCTGCTCTGACTGCTGCTTTTTTGCTTCATCTTCGGCGTCCATTTTTCCCTTTCCCTTATCCAAGCCTGGTGCTGTTGTTGACGGCGCTGTCCTGGTAACTGAGGTTCCTCCTCCTGATGTTTGAGGCAGCCTGAACGGTACCTGGGTCACATAGTCCAGGTCAATAGTTTTTTCAAGTTCTTTCATATTTTTAACTATTTTTTCCTCTTCAGACAAGCTCTCAACAAGGGTATCCAACTGCCACTCTTGTAAGTTTGCATACTGTTCTAGATGTGGATAGTGGCAGTGTTTGATGGCTAGGAGTCTGTACTTTGTTCTCCTGGCAGTGATGAAACCTTGAGGGTCATATGGGACCCACCGGAAACTGTAAGACAACTTATATTTGTCTTTTAGGATCGAATCTGCAGCCTCCCATCCTTCCTTCTTATTCATGATAAAAGGGCCCAGCTCATTTTTGTAGTTAAGGTGTGCTTTTTTCTTTGAGCTGTGGAAGTGAGTGAGGTCTGACTGGATTAATTGCCTGTAATATTCCAAGGCAAATAATCTCATGGGAACATACTTGGGTAGTCTGTATGGACAGAGCTCACACCCATACACTCTGAACACAGTGTGGTGTTCATATAGGTACCAATCACCTATTTTGTACTTCTTAGAAAGCTGTAAAGCTTTCTTGATCTCATTTGATATTCTAGGTGGAGGGGATTTCATAAGTATGCTGGAGACTGGGTATACAAACTGATCTACAAATTCACAATAGCTGTAGGGTGAACTTGTGATTTCATGATAGACTGAGGTCCAGAATATGACTGATCTTTTCTCCCCTTTGTTGTCCAGCCTTCTGATGTAGCATGGGAAAGCTTCAGAGTGATGATACATGAACATGTGGTAGATGTATGCTGAATATCTAAAGACTCCTTGTCTGTCCAATTTGCACAATTGATCATGGATCCTATTGGCTATGAACTTGGCAAAGTTGTACTTTCGGGCAGGGGGTTGTCGTGGGCTGTAGGCAGATAGCATTACGAGCATGGCTAGATCCACATGCTTGCTGTTCTGGTAGCCTAGCACATAGGCTATCATGTCCAGGAGCAGCCTGCCTGAGTCATTGAAGTGCTCATGTGGATAAGGAGGTGGCCCTGTAGGCTGGTTCTCAGGCCACATGTAGTTCCTGGTGACCTTCTGCAGCTCTTCACTGGTCATCTTCTCACCTGCTTCTATTAAAGATCTCATGGAGAAAGGGACTAATAACTCTGTCTGTTCAAAGTGCAGCATTTTGTTGATGGTGTCAGCGTTTATATAGAACAAAATCCTCCCTAGTTGAGTGTTGACAGCTCTGTGCTCCTGATCATAATTTTGAGCACATAAGTGAATGATTTCAGGGAAAACATTCACAGCTGGGAGGCAGTAATAGGGCAGGTTTGACTCCCATATCCCATCTGTACCAAGTCCTGCCTTATAGTCTTCCCTTAATGTGGTGAAGGTCTTCAAAAAGTTTCTGTTTCCCTCAAAATCATTTATGAGACAGTCTTTGTCAACTAATGGCATAGCTTCCAGTTCCTTATTGGTTTGACTCAGTGGAGTGGCACTGAGGGAGGAGGATGCAGATGCTGCCATGATATAGTCTGAAAGTGTGCAGTAGGATGCAGAGCTTTGATAAATCTCTTGAAGACTTTGAGCGGCAGGTAGGTGCAATTGGTGTGATGTCTTCTTCTGGTGTGAAGTTGTTCTGAAGCTAGCAAAGTACTAATGATTTTCAGGAATGTGGATTGTCTAAGGGAATGCTTACTGAGGTATTAGTATTTGTACAGGAAGAGTGTAGGTAACCAGTACTTGGCAAAAAGGAACAATGCCGGGTATTTCAGGGCGATTTCTGCAGTTTTAACCCGCGAGCTGGTTTGTACAGAGCTAAATTGGGGCTAATGGATGGCACAGGTTGCTTATGTCTGATTTGGGTGCTTAGGTAGAGCTAAATTTAGAGTTTTTAGCAGACTTTAATGGTGATTTTGCAGAAAATTGGAATTTACGGGCAGAATGGGAGAAGACGGCAAAATACCTGGCAAATCGACCTGGAAGCTTGCGGGCTGGGTTGCAAAGGCTTAATGCAGTCAAGCTTCGAACTTTGAACGGTTTACTTGTCGAATTTGATGGCTGAATGCAAGATTTCGCGGCAGCAGGCTTGACAACGGCTAGTTCAGCTTCGCATGCAAAATAAGCGAAAAATATGCGTTTAGCCGTTTAAAACGGTAAATTTGGCAAAAGTATGAATTTGGCGCTTTTCCGCCGATGACGTCAGCATGACGTCATGGCGGGGCCCAGGTGAGGGGTGACGTGGATGCTGAGGTGTTAGCCAGGTCGGCAGGACACGGTGGCGGGCGGGCGCAAAGGCGGGCCCGCGTGGAGGACCAAGGGACGATGGGGCGGGCACCGGCGGGGTGACGTCAGAGCGGCGTGGACATGACGTGTAGGCATGACGTGTGGGGTAGCGGTATACGGGGTGGCGGTAAGTGGGTTCCCCGCACCACCTTTGGGCAAAGGCGGTAAGTGGGAGGAGGGCTCCGAACAACCTTACCGTCCGCCACGCGTCCATTGTACGGGATAGGTAAAACCGCTTTCCCCGGACGCTAATTGTCGGCACATCGAGATCTGAAATTGACCGCCCACCCTTAGATCTGGGCGCTGGAGATCTGACGGCTGGCGGGCCTTCCGACTGGTCGAGCATGTTGGGGAGGGGTCCCGCCAGCGCAATAAAATATTCAGTTTAATTTTTGGGCGGAGGACTATAGGCAAGTGGGTTTTTTCGCAGTTTTGGGTTTTTTGGGCCTTTTCAGGGGTTTTCATAGGAAAAGGGGGTTTTCTGTGCGCTTTCAGCAGAGAGACGGTAAGGGCTTGAGGGACAGGATTTCTGCTCATAACCAGGGGTCAGAGCACATCCAAGACAAGGTTGACCACAGTCCCAGGTGGACTGAAGTCTCCTTGGACCATTTACTTGGCTATAATGCCAAAAGGAGAATATGTAGATAATGCTGGGATTTATACACCTTGGTGTTAGTAATATTAGGGAGAAAGGCGATATAAGGGATTTGTACAATAGGGTTAGTGTTAGTTGTGGAGGAGGAGGTAAGTGGATGTGGAAATCGTTGAGTTTATATGAAACAAGCTTGGTTCCAAGAGTAGATCAAAATGAAAAGAACTTTAGACAAGAAATGTGGCTTTTAAAGATCAAGAACCACTATGAAAGCTTAGTCTTTTCCATGAATCTCAGGCTAGTGAGGGAATGTTAGAAATGAAATTGGAGGGGAGTGAGGGAAATTAGTCATGCTTCCAGCTGTAATCTTTTTGCCTTGCTGCCCACCATTACCAACCTTGCAATGATAGGGATACCTTTCTGCAACCCCTGCTACCTACCCAGCTACTTGCCTAGCATTTTATTTCTTCTTGGAGGGTGCATTTGGACTTGCAGACCCTTACTTGCCTTTTCTTTTCCTTGGCTTTTTCTTTTGCTTTTTCTATCTACTTCTACCCTTATCTCTTTCAAGGTCCCAGATTAAGCTGTTGGGATCCTTTGTTTCTCTACCTGAACTATTTGTCTGCCAAGATTAAGCTGTTTGGACAGACTTCTTTCTCTATTCTACAACTCAAAATTGAAACATGGCATGATCCAGATTAGACTGTTGAATCATCCAAAAATTTTGTAATAAGGACCTCAATATTTGAAGTATTTCACACACCTCTGATTTCCTGGAAATATGGGATCTTTGTAGTAACAAAGCAGAGCATATTTGGATTTTCAATAATCAATCATGAAATATGAAACCTATTACTATAGGTATCCAACAGTGGCTCCACATGGGGATGGTTTTTCTTTTGAAAGACCAAGAACAGCAGGTCAGATTGCCTTGTTGCTCGATTGTCCATCTTAATCTTTGAGCTCTGATACATGTAACCTGTCAAAATTGTGTGCTTTTTGATGGGGAACCTCTGGTTCTATGTGCCTATTGCTGCTAGGTGCAGCACTTGGAAAACCTCTTCTTACAAACTAAAAATAGAAAACATATATAGGCCTGAATATATACAATGAACCTTTGGATCCTTATCATAGTGGACCATCATAATAGTGCTTCAGCATCCTGCCATTGACAGGACCTTCATCCAGTTCAGTTACAGTCAAACTTTTAAGGAAATAAGTGTTATTACCTTGCACTGCTTGGACAGCAAATGGTCCTTTCCACAAAGAATCAAATTTCCCATGTTTCCCTTTCTCTTCTCTTCTTGCATCCCACTTTAGAACTTTGTCTCCCATATTGAAATCTTCTGCTTTGGTTCTTCTGTCAAAGGCCTTTTTCAGTTTTTCTTGTAATATTTGCACTCTGCTGAAAACTTGTTCTCTGGTCTGCTGTAAACAGATTATCTGGTTGATCCTTCTTTGCATATCATTTGGCTCTGCTTGACTTTCTTGTAGAAGTTTCATAACTGGCACCCCTAGTGATGAAGGAAATCTGGCCTCTAATCCATAGACCAACTCATATGGGCTGGTACCAATTGATCTTTTGGTGGTTAATCTATCTGCCCATAAAGCATTTACTAGTTTCTTGTGCCAGTTCTTTTTGTTCTCTTCCAATACTTTCTTTATGATGTTTATCAAGCTTTTGTTTGATGATTCAGCAAGACCATTTCCCTGAGGATAGTAAGCTGTAGAATGGCCCAAAGTGATGTGAAATTTATGACAGAAATTTATCATTTTCTTGGATTTGAAGGCAGCAGCATTGTCTGTTATTATCTTTTCTGGGCAGCCAAATCTAGCCAGTATATTGTTTTCTAGAAATTGAATGATCACTGAGTCATTTGCTTGTCTGCATGGGGCAGCTTCAATCCACTTGGTGAAGTAGTCTGTTGCAGTCAAAATCCATCTGTGTTGTCCTGAAGATGAGGGATGAATCTCTCCAATGAAATCCAAGCCCCATTGTTGAAAAGGTCTTTCTGTTGAAATGGGCCTCAAAGGAAGTGGCAGCAACTGTCTTCTGCCTTCAAACAGCTGGCACTTGTGGCATGATGTTGTGAATTTCTTCACATCTGAGAACATGGTGGGCCAGTAATAACCGGCCCTTAATATTTTGTCCACAGTGGACTTCCAGTACAAATGTCCACCACAGTCTCCAGCATGGAATTCTTGCATAATTTTATCAGTTTCATTCTCAAGAAGACAGTGCAGCAAAATACCTTCATGGTTTTTCCAGAGTAGATTCTCATCTAACACACAAAATTTGGATGTTTTCATTTTTAGGAACCTAGACTTAGTTCTGGACAGTCCTGGGGGAGCACACAGGTTTTGTAACACATAACAGATATCAGAGTACCATGGAGATTGTTCAAAGGCTACATTGATCTTTGGAGTCGCCAGCTCTGTTTCACTGTCCAGTTGGTTGATATCTAAGGCTTGGAAATTTGCTTCTGTCATTAACTTAGCCAAACCTTGCCCTTTTATCAACTTTGTAGGCTTTATTTCAATGTCAAATTCAAGTATGTTCGCAATCCATTTTCCCCTCCTTCCCTCTAAGTTTTCTTGTGTGAGAATGTCTTTGACAATAGGACTTGGTACATAAGCTACAACATGGGAGTAAAGGATGTAAATCCTAAAGTCTTTGATGGCTTTGATCAAGGCATAGGCTTGTTTCTCCATTATTTGGTACTTTAGGGGGGCATCCCTAAGAGCTCTGCTGAAGAAGGCAATGGGCTTTTCATTCCCTTGATCATCTTTCTGCAATAAAACAGCAGCAATAGTATGCTGGGAGGCAAAAGAAAAAATAATAAAGTCTTTATCAAACTGAGGATTAGTTAATACCGGGGTTTGGGTTAAAGCCAGTTTTATGCTTTCAAAGGCTTGCTTTGCTTCCACAGTCCACTTGACCTTTGAGTCTTTCTTTAGCATATTGTTTAGTAGTCTGATCAATTCTGCTAAATTTGGGATAAACCTTCTCAAAAAGTTGATTTTTCCCAAGAATCCTTGAAGCTCTTTGACATTCCTTGGGTGAGGCATTTGTAGGATAGCTTGTATCCTATCTGGATCAATTCTTATGCCATCTTTCGAAATGATGTGTCCTAGAAGTTTCCCTTCTTCCAGACCGAATAAAGACTTCTTGGGGTTTAGGGAGATGCCATATTTTCTGCATGTTATGAAAATCTGTCTTAAATGTTTCAAATGTTCTTGGTCAGATTTTGAGAAGGGTGTGAGATCATCTAAGTAAATGACCAAGAAATCATGAATTTCCTTTGCAAAAGCAATGTCCATTGCTCTCTGAAATGTTGCCCCTGCATTTTTCAATCCAAAGGGCATTTTCACATACTTGAAAGTTCCCCATGGGGTAGTAAATGCAGTTTTGTCTTGATCATCAGGGTGCACTAAAATTTGATTGAAGCCTGAGAACCCGTCAAGCAGTGATATCCTTGAGGCTCCTACTACTCTTTGGAGGATGTGGTCCATTTTGGGTAAGGGATAGTTGTCTTTGAGTGATACTAGGTTCAAATTCCTTAAGTCTACACAAAGTCTAATCTCACCAGTTTTCTTTCTTGTAGGGACCAAATTTGAAATCCACTCAGAAAACCTGATTGGTGCTATGATCCCAGCTTTGAACATTTTTTGTAATTCCTTTTCAATGGAAGGAAGAAGCACAGGATTGATTCTTCTCAATTTTTGTTTGAATGGTTTTTGATTAGGCTTGAGGGGAATGGTGTGCTGTATAACAGAGGTATCATAAGACTTCAAGTCTTCATAACCCCAGGCAAAGACATCTTGGAATTCTTTGAAGAGATCAACATATTTGGGCTTTTGATCGGGGGGCAAAGAGGCGGACAGCTTGACTATCTTAGGCTTTTCCATAGTGCCAATATTACATTCTTCAACTCTTGCATCTAATGGCTGCATCTTTGGTTTCCTGGGGACATCATTTGAGTCAAAAATGTCCTCTAGTGGGGTAAGGCCTGCTGGGAGGAAGTTGTCTTTGAGTTGTATGATTTCAGTTTCAATGTTACTCATCTCTTCACAGTCCATTTGTTTAATTTGTTGAATGTTTTCATTGTTGAAAATGGTTGGGCTGAGTAGTTGTTTTGCTGTCCTAAGTGACATTGGGTGAGCAGATTGTTGAAACTGTAATTGTGATTGACTTGCTCCATCAACAATTTGAGATTGACTTGCTGTCTCAAGGTCAATATTTAATCCTGTAAACTCTTGTTGCAAAGTTAAAAAGTTGTTTATTTGCCTATCATTCTCAAATACTTGCCATTCTTTGACATTGTTTGGAATAGAAGGCCTATATTTGACTTCTGTTGTGAAACAATTGTTGGGTTGTAGTGGGAATTTGAAGGTGCTAGCAAATGTTGCCAAGCTGTGAGCATGGAGATTGTGGCCCCTTGGAATCTTTGTGAGAACAAACTCGGAGAAAGTTTCTAGTATTTCAATTACAGCAGACCTGTAGGACCTTAATCTTTTGTCATTGGTGACAAAATCCCCTTTTACTTGTTGAATTACTAGATCAGAGTCCCCCATGATTGAGAGGCTATGTGCTTGTAATGATTTTGCAATCTTGAGACCTAGTAGCAGAGCTTCATATTCTGCCATGTTGTTAGTGCATTTAAAGTTCAGTCTATATGCCCTGCCTTGTGCACAGGCTTTCTCTTTGTTATGTATCCATACTCCAGCTCCTGCCCCTAACTTGTTAACTGAGCCGTCAAACTCTAGGACCCACAGACTATCTTGCTGTTCAGGAGATTTGAGGTTCTGTTCATGGGATGGCAGTGTGAGCATGAGTTGGGGTTTCTTCTCCCATTTGTTTTCCAGGGTAGCTTCATCATTTGTTTGACAATTTTTGACAACTAAAGGAGGGTGAATGGGTATTGTTGGGCTGATTAAATTTTGGCAGGTGCCACTTGTTTGATGGATGTTTTGCTCTGGTTTAAATGTCTCCGTGCTAATGTGACTGTCCGAGAGGCCTATGCTGTCATTAAAGAGGATGTAAGAGTCTACGTCTGAATGAACTGCATATATTGGGAAATTTTGGGGTTTCTCTTCACTGCTAACCATATACTTCATGAGTGTTTCCCTATAAAGTCTTTTTGGTTGTCCAAAGACAGAGATGGTTGCATATGACATGTCTAATTGCAGGGAGCCTTGGAGCTTGGCTCCCCATGATCTTGATAAGAGCATTCCATATTTGGGTGGGATATCAGCAACAACAACATCCATTAAAATGGTTTTGTTGGGAAATTGAACCAGGGACACACATAAATCCTTAATCAGGCCCAAGCATTTTGCTTGACTAGAATCAAAAGAAAACAGGTCTTTGTATGGTCTTGTTATATCCAAATTTAATCTTTCCATGACTGCTTTTGGCATGAGGTTGTGAGATGCACCTGAGTCAAACATTGCATTGTGCAGTATTTTATCATGAACGTGTAAGCTGACATAAAAAGGTAAAACCCCTGTGACTACTGTTTTTCCATCTACCTCTGGACCAAACAGTAATTCTGGAGTGTCATCTAGCACATTTACATCATCTTTGTTGTTGGTGAGCTGAAGGGATTTCTTGATCTGTTGCTTATATATGTCATGCTTGGCTAGCTCTAAAAGGGGAATTGCTATCTTTAACTTGCCAATCTCTGTTCCTAGGTCAAAGGGTTTATCCACCTGAATTTTAGGGTCACGACAGCAGTCCTTTTCTTGTTCAATGAATCTTCTTGTTGGATTTCATCTTGATTTTGGAACCTGCCCCCCATGTCCATGTCTTGAGGGGTGATGTTCGGATTTGGGTGAGAGGATGATGTTGTTGTGGGCTCTTGTGGTGTGGACAGAAATTCAGTGACCTCCTCAACCACTACTTCCTTTGCAGGCAAGTTTGTTTTGTCATTAGGTTCAGTGACTGAGGCTTCTTTAGATTGCTGTTTCTCCTTTACCTTTTCAGGCTGATTTGCATTTACAGTCCGACTTCTTAGTTTGTACTGCTTATGGACTTCATAGACAGCAGTATCATATCCTTGCTTAAAGTCAAAGGATTCTCCTGATTGTGTTTGGAATGTTTTGTTCTCATCCTCATCATGGTCTTCTTGTGTTAGGAAAACATGGCTTTTACCATCCAGACCTATTAAATTGATCTCAGGATCTTCATTGAGCTGATTAGCCGAGGAAGTTTCTGCATAATTTTCTTGAAAAGGTGGTCTGATATCTTGGTCAGCACCTGTTTTTCCTATATTGGGGTTTTGTGTTCTCCTAAAATTTGGGTTTCTAGGAGTATTGTTTAGTGGTGCTTCCCATGATGACTTTCTTTCTACTGATTCCACTCTCTCACCTAGTCTTTTCATGCTGTTTAGTATTGCATCCAACTTCTGATCGAAGCCCGAGGGCTCTTCCTTGAAACCAACCTTCTTTTCCAGCTTTGCCCTGTTTCTTTTGGCAATTAGGTTGGCCTCTACAGTGACTGCAACTCTTTGGGCTTCTGCAAGGGTTGGAGGGTCTCTTTCTCTCAACTGATAGGCCATATCAGAGTCAAAACCATCAGGGAAGTTATAAAGGGCTAAATCAGGAGGGGGCCTTAAGTTCTGGGGAATAGCATTGTATATGTTGTTAAACCTAGCACAATATTCCAACACCGTTTCTTGGGGACCTCTTTTAATAGTGTTATATTCACCAGTATATGGTGTGGATCTCTCTTTTTCTCCCATCTGTTGGTAAATTCCTGGTATAGAACTTCAGAGGTTGCAATGGAATTTGCATTCAAGGATCTAAACCAAGTTCTGACATCCCCAGTTAGGCTTTGGACAAAAATTCTCATTCTAACACTGTCATCATCAATTTCATAGGTCTCAAAGTGGTCTTGCATCTTTTTAGCATGCTGGATGGCCGTCAACGGGCCATGGGAATCAAAAAATGAGAGTCTGGTTTGATAATATTGGGGTAAGGCTGGAGCATTGGCTGGAATCTGCAATGGTGCATATCTGTTAGCCATGTTTATAGGGTTGATAGGGTTGATAAGAACAAATGGGACAACTGGGATTACAGGTGTGCTGGGGTTAATAGGATGGGTAACAAGTGGAGAACTGGTTGAGTGAGTATGTGCAGATGGTGAAGATGGACAGGTAGGACTTTGAGGGGTTGAAGATGAACTAGGGGAATTGGGTGTGGAACGAAAAAGGACTTTGCAAGGAGTGGGAATGAGGATGGGTTGGTCTGACCTTATATCTGAATCAGCAGGTTTATCCTACTTGTGCTGTTTCCTTATGTTCTTTGGGATGATATTTGGGTTATCAACAATGATGGGTTGATCAGGGTCAGGGTGTGCCCTAGTGTGCCTTGGGTTTCTTTTAGGAGCCAGCTTCTAAGTGTTCTTTCAGAACTTTATACAGAAGTTTTGTATTTACAAGGGCAAAATAAGAACTCTGGAATGACTATATATGTTTCAAGGCTAGGATAAGTTTCCCTAGTTAGCTCTTCCCTAAGACTGCCCCTGTATCAGAGAAACAGTCCTAAGATGTCTTGGCTAGCTTCAGGCTTGATGAAAGCTTTGGAAGATGGATAGTGATTGAATAGTCTTCTCCCCAGTGGAGTCGCCAATTATGTTAACACCCAGGTTGTTCCCTATGACTCCCAAGGGAATACGGCCGGGGTAACCACTAACCAATCTTTTAATCACTGTTTCTAGCCAAACAGTGATCAGAGAGGGCTCTCTCTTTATGATTTATATCTACAGTGACGGTGTTTTAGGCTAGGTATTGAGTACAGGTCATGTTTGTGTTTCGGTTGATGAAATTCCCTTAGACTTCAGTGATGTAGTTTTTAGATATGTTGAATATCATTGGGCAATGGAGTCTGTGGCTTAATGTGTTTGAATCTGTGAGATGAAAGATGGAACTTACAGGGCCATTTGGGTGTTTAATAGAATAGATTTTTGATTAAAAGACTGGTAACAGGTAGCACGAACAGTGAAATCATTTAAGAATTTTCACTATTTATCTATATGTTCCCAACAGATAGCTTTAAGAAGAGAAAACAGAGGTCTTAGGGGCAAAAGTTGAATCCCTGAGAATGACTGTTACAATAAAAACACAGTTTTGAATTGCAGCAATTAAGAATTACAATTCTGTTACTGTATATAAGGAAAACATATATAATAGCTCAGTTTGAGTCCAGGGTAAACATGGTTAAATCCTGGTACTATCCTTTCACCTTGCTATCAAGTGTAAAACATTAGAACGACAAAGAGAACAAAAGACTCAAAACAGACACGACAAGAGATTTGAGAATACTTATAGTTTTATGCAACACCCATGGAATCCTGTAACATGCATCCTTCACCACAAGACATCAAATACACCAAACTTCTGGAAGTTCCATTCCTCCTTTGTATTAATTCTCTGAAAATATTACAGCAGATGGAAGTTATCCAAGAGAAAATTCCAGCCACCCCTTATGCGTTACTAAGGGGGGTATATATACGGATTTACATTTGGAAAAATATCTGAAAGAAGAGTAAATGCCTCATAAATATGCTGCCAACTGCTAGTGAGCAGTAGCCAAAGAAGTAAATGAAGAAGTAAATGCAGTAGTAGCTCTTAGTCCTTTAGCTGTCAAAATCTGTCAGATGCTATTGAATTTGTAGCAGTTGTAGTCGGCTGAAGGCGTGTGTTTCAAAATGTGGCTAGCTGTCACTGTTAGTGATGAATCACCTTTTAGATATTTTCCAGTCACTGACCACTTTATACTTGTCTTGCGGTGACCTGAGCTGGCTTTTGACCTGGAGTTTTGAAACTACTGTGGCAGAATCTGGAGCATGGCTTGCCACCAGTCCTCCTTGGGCATTTGATGCCTTCGCATTTTAATCAATGTCTCATCAAGCTCTGTGTATTTGAAAAAACTTGGAGGAGTTTCAAATAGATGATTAACTTCATTTTCAATAAAAAATGACCCTTCAAGCTGAGTGTACAAACTCTGTCCTGTAGGAGGAATAGTTTCTTCAGAAGCACTGCTGGATGCAGTGATTTGATTTTCTATGTACGCGGCCATCCTATTTGTAAATTGATCTCTGTTGATCAATTTCCCTGTACCGCTCAATAGGCTAGGCATTCCTCTTGCCTGTAGCATCCCCATTCTGAGCTTGAAGTCTTCAACTTCAGTCTGTATCTCATAGCTCCTCCTTTCTGCTGTCTGCACATATCCTCTGAGTGTTAGCACCTTTTTGGTCATAAGGATGGCTTCCGTTCTGTTGGTGATTCCAACTGCTGCCAGCTCATCTTTGTCTTGCCTGTTCAGAAAGTCTATCAGTTGGCTAGCTTGTTCAGGTCTACTTCCTAGTGCTGTCTTAGCCCTCTGGATATCTATCTGAGCTTGCACAATTAAATCCATATGTTCATGGATTGTTTTGAGTGACTTCCACTGTTTAATCATGCTTTGGGTGATTTTATTCCATAAGATCCTCTTGATCTCAGCCATGGTGTTTTTGAGATCAAGCTCTTTCTCCAGGGCTTTGATTCTGTCCTTTTGGGTCTTGATCTGTCTGCCCTGTTCTGCCACTGTCATTTTAGACTGGTCATACTTGGCATCTATCTCTGCCAGTTTTTCTTTTGCCTTCCTTATCTCATCTGCTTGTAGCTCCATTTTCTTAACAGCCTTAGTTAGTTCTTCTATGCTGGGCTGGTCAACTGTATTTGCTGTTGTAGGGGCCACTGCTGCCTCAGAGCCTGTTGCTGCTGTAGAATCTGTTGGGGAGTTGGTAGTGTGGATTCTCCCTGTTTGCCCTGAAATGACTTCTCCAGCTCCTTCTCTAGCTCTTGGATCCTTTGATCCTGCTGCAATAGTAGATCAAGTTGTTGATCAACTTGTTTTTCTTTTTGCAGTTCAGCTGTCTGAGGATGTTCTGTAGGTGACAGCTTCAATCTCCTCTTCATGGCATTGAGATCATCCTCTTTTTTCTTCAGGAGGGCTTTTACCCGGTTGGGTCACTAGGGTTATGCCCTAGATCAACAATAATCTCTTCAAGAGATTTTATCCTGTTATCCTTGGCCCTGGAAGACAATCTCTCAAAATCCAGTTGAGTATTTGTGTGCTTCAAGGATTCTTTTAGCTCATGAGCTAGTGTGGCCTTATCCACCAAGGTGACATAGACCATTTCTCCAGTCTGCTTATGGAGCTCAATTTGGTCCATAGGATGTATGTCTTTGGCCAAGACCTCCACCCTTGTTTTGATGAAATCAGCAGTGGACATTGGGTTGGGCCCCTTAGGTTTGAAATGGCTGAATATCATCTTCTCCTCTTTGAAGTCGTAGACCGACATCAATCTTTCTTGTTGGGCTGGAGTGGCATCTATAAATTGCTTGTAAACCTCAGCCCTCAATAGTTCATTTGCTGCCTTGATTTCTTTGAAGGTGGCCTTAGCACCTTTGAGCTTCTGGCTTTGTTGAGAAGAAGATGATACCTCCAAGCCAAGTTGTAAATTCTGCTCCTGCTGAAAGGAGCTAGTCCCTGTGTGTTGGCTGCCCTCCCTATCCTTGGCTGTATCATTGAAGACATCTTCAGTAATGTCTTCTACTTCTGGGGAGTCTGCCCTCTGCCTTTTAGCTTCTGGTTGTTGGGAGGATCCACTGAGGGGAGTGGACTCTTCTCTTTGTCTTTTGGTCCCCCTTTCTTCATGTGCAGGGGTCTGTAAAATTGAAGTGGTTAGGGGCTCCACTTGAGGGGGTGGTGTCTGCAATAAGGTGGTTTCTGGCAGCCCAGTTTGTGGCAGACCGGTTTGTTCTTCTTGCTGCCCTGTTTCTTGCTCTGGTTGTTGCTTTCCCTGCTCTGACTGCTGCTTTTTTGCTTCATCTTCGGCGTCCATTTTTCCCTTTCCCTTATCCAAGCCTGGTGCTGTTGTTGGCGGCGCTGTCCTGGTAACTGAGGTTCCTCCTCCTGATGTTTGAGGCAGCCTGAACGGTACCTGGGTCACATAGTCCAGGTCAATAGTTTTTTCAAGTTCTTTCATATTTTTAACTATTTTTTCCTCTTCAGACAAGCTCTCAACAAGGGTATCCAACTGCCACTCTTGTAAGTTTGCATACTGTTCTAGATGTGGATAGTGGCAGTGTTTGATGGCTAGGAGTCTGTACTTTGTTCTCCTGGCAGTGATGAAACCTTGAGGGTCATATGGGACCCACCGGAAACTGTAAGACAACTTATATTTGTCTTTTAGGATCGAATCTGCAGCCTCCCATCCTTCCTTCTTATTCATGATAAAAGGGCCCAGCTCATTTTTGTAGTTAAGGTGTGCTTTTTCTTTGAGCTGTGGAAGTGAGTGAGGTCTGACTGGATTAATTGCCTGTAATATTCCAAGGCAAATAATCTCATGGGAACATACTTGGGTAGTCTGTATGGACAGAGCTCACACCCATACACTCTGAACACAGTGTGGTGTTCATATAGGTACCAATCACCTATTTTGTACTTCTTAGAAAGCTGTAAAGCTTTCTTGATCTCATTTGATATTCTAGGTGGAGGGGATTTCATAAGTATGCTGGAGACTGGGTATACAAACTGATCTACAAATTCACAATAGTTGTAGGGTGAACTTGTGATTTCATGATAGACTGAGGTCCAGAATATGACTGATCTTTTCTCCCCTTTGTTGTCCAGCCTTCTGATGTAGCATGGGAAAGCTTCAGAGTGATGATACATGAACATGTGGTAGATGTATGCTGAATATCTAAAGACTCCTTGTCTGTCCAATTTGCACAATTGATCATGGATCCTATTGGCTATGAACTTGGCAAAGTTGTACTTTCGGGCAGGGGGTTGTCGTGGGCTGTAGGCAGATAGCATTACGAGCATGGCTAGATCCACATGCTTGCTGTTCTGGTAGCCTAGCACATAGGCTATCATGTCCAGGAGCAGCCTGCCTGAGTCATTGAAGTGCTCATGTGGATAAGGAGGTGGCCCTGTAGGCTGGTTCTCAGGCCACATGTAGTTCCTGGTGACCTTCTGCAGCTCTTCACTGGTCATCTTCTCACCTGCTTCTATTAAAGATCTCATGGAGAAAGGGACTAATAACTCTGTCTGTTCAAAGTGCAGCATTTTGTTGATGGTGTCAGCGTTTATATAGAACAAAATCCTCCCTAGTTGAGTGTTGACAGCTCTGTGCTCCTGATCATAATTTTGAGCACATAAGTGAATGATTTCAGGGAAAACATTCACAGCTGGGAGGCAGTAATAGGGCAGGTTTGACTCCCATATCCCATCTGTACCAAGTCCTGCCTTATAGTCTTCCCTTAATGTGGTGAAGGTCTTCAAAAAGTTTCTGTTTCCCTCAAAATCATTTATGAGACAGTCTTTGTCAACTAATGGCATAGCTTCCAGTTCCTTATTGGTTTGACTCAGTGGAGTGGCACTGAGGGAGGAGGATGCAGATGCTGCCATGATACAGTCTGAAAGTGTGCAGCAGGATGCAGAGCTTTGATAAATCTCTTGAAGACTTTGAGGCAGGTAGGTGCAATTGGTGTGATGTCTTCTTCTGGTGTGAAGTTGTTCTGAAGCTAGCAAAGTACTGATGATTTTCAGGAATGTGGATTGTCTAAGGGAATGCTTACTGAGGTATTAGTATTTGTACAGGAAGAGTGTAGGTAACCAGTACTTGGCAAAAAGGAACAATGCCGGGTATTTCAGGGCGATTTCTGCAGTTTTAACCCGCGAGCTGGTTTGTACAGAGCTAAATTGGGGCTAATGGATGGCACAGGTTGCTTATGTCTGATTTGGGTGCTTAGGTAGAGCTAAATTTAGAGTTTTTAGCAGACTTTAATGGTGATTTTGCAGAAAATTGGAATTTACGGGCAGAATGGGAGAAGACGGCAAAATACCTGGCAAATCGACCTGGAAACTTGCGGGCTGGGTTGCAAAGGCTTAATGCAGTCAAGCTTCGAACTTTGAACGGTTTACTTGTCGAATTTGATGGCTGAATGCAAGATTTCGCGGCAGCAGGCTTGACAACGGCTAGTTCAGCTTCGCATGCAAAATAAGCGAAAAATACGCGTTTAGCCGTTTTAAAACGGTAAATTTGGCAAAAGTATGAATTTGGCGCTTTTCCGCCGATGACGTCAGCATGACGTCATGGCGGGGCCCAGGTGAGGGGTGACGTGGATGCTGAGGTGTTAGCCAGGTCGGCAGGACACGGTGGCGGGCGGGCGCAAAGGCGGGCCCGCGTGGAGGACCAAGGGACGATGGGGCAGGCACCGGCGGGGTGACGTCAGAGCGGCGTGGACATGACGTGTAGGCATGACGTGTGGGGTAGCGGTATACGGGGTGGCGGTAAGTGGGTTCCCCGCACCACCTTTGGGCAAAGGCGGTAAGTGGGAGGAGGGCTCCGAACAACCTTACCGTCCGCCACGCGTCCATTGTACGGGATAGGTAAAACCGCTTTCCCCGGACGCTAATTGTCGGCACATCGAGATCTGAAATTGACCGCCCACCCTTAGATCTGGGCGCTGGAGATCTGACAGCTGGCGGGCCTTCCGACTGGTCGAGCATGTTGGGGAGGGGTCCCGCCAGCGCAATAAAATATTCAGTTTAATTTTTGGGCGGAGGACTATAGGCAAGTGGGTTTTTTCGCAGTTTTGGGTTTTTTGGGCCTTTTCAGGGGTTTTCATAGGAAAAGGGGGTTTTCTGTGCGCTTTCAGCAGAGAGACGGTAAGGGCTTGAGGGACAGGATTTCTGCTCATAACCAGGGGTCAGAGCACATCCAAGACAAGGTTGACCACAGTCCCAGGTGGACTGAAGTCTCCTTGGACCATTTACTTGGCTATAATGCCAAAAGGAGAATATGTAGATAATGCTGGGATTTATACACCTTGGTGTTAGTAATATTAGGGAGAAAGGCGATATAAGGGATTTGTACAATAGGGTTAGTGTTAGTTGTGGAGGAGGAGGTAAGTGGATGTGGAAATCGTTGAGTTTATATGAAACAAGCTTGGTTCCAAGAGTAGATCAAAATGAAAAGAACTTTAGACAAGAAATGTGGCTTTTAAAGATCAAGAACCACTATGAAAGCTTAGTCTTTTCCATGAATCTCAGGCTAGTGAGGGAATGTTAGAAATGAAATTGGAGGGGAGTGAGGGAAATTAGTCATGCTTCCAGCTGTAATCTTTTTGCCTTGCTGCCCACCATTACCAACCTTGCAATGATAGGGATACCTTTCTGCAACCCCTGCTACCTACCCAGCTACTTGCCTAGCATTTTATTTCTTCTTGGAGGGTGCATTTGGACTTGCAGACCCTTACTTGCCTTTTCTTTTCCTTGGCTTTTTCTTTTGCTTTTTCTATCTACTTCTACCCTTATCTCTTTCAAGGTCCCAGATTAAGCTGTTGGGATCCTTTGTTTCTCTACCTGAACTATTTGTCTGCCAAGATTAAGCTGTTTGGACAGACTTCTTTCTCTATTCTACAACTCAAAATTGAAACATGGCATGATCCAGATTAGACTGTTGAATCATCCAAAAATTTTGTAATAAGGACCTCAATATTTGAAGTATTTCACACACCTCTGATTTCCTGGAAATATGGGATCTTTGTAGTAACAAAGCAGAGCATATTTGGATTTTCAATAATCAATCATGAAATATGAAACCTATTACTATAGGTATCCAACAGTGAGAAACTTGCCATTGAGGCATGCAAGCTTCAAAGTACTGAGGGGGTTGTTCCTAGATCAACTTCTTGGATAATGAGCTGAAGTCGACAAGAAGCGATCCGTCAAAGGAGGGCCTTAATTAATCCCACATCAGTGACACGGAACGGAGCTAATGATTTTAATGGAGGTGAAAACAATCTGTGAAATATGATTCAGGGTGGCGGTCATGAAAGGATGAAAGATGATGTATGGTAGTGGATGGGACACGGTTGACTCTTTCTGAACAGCATCTCTTGAACATATAACGACACTGATGCAATGGATCGGTAGCATTACCCCAAATGTGGATGGTTTGTCGAGACCATGGTGATGAGACCGGTGAATGAAACAACCCAACCCGATGTGGTACGGAGGAAAAGTGCAATGTTCAAGAGCGACTTGCTACCATCAAAGCTTTGATGTTCTCCCAATTTTTCCCCAATCATTTCTGACCAGTACCTCTTTATTTTTGTCAAGCTTGAGGAGGATAACATATGCTTGTTCTATAACCTGCCCTTCGGGCAAGCCCATCGCTATGTTTTAACGAGCCTAGCGATAGGGAAACTCGTTCTCGTCTAAGACAAGTTTGTCGCTATTTAATCATTTTAACGAGTCTAACGACAAGGAAAACTCGGTCCTTTTCATTTTTAGAGAGTCTAAAAAGGTACATAAAGTTAACTCCGAAATTCCTTTTTCGTCATCTAATCCCTTAAGTCCGAAAAAGTATAAAACAATACTAAAGGGATGAGTTTTCAATAACTTTAACGAGCCGAACAAAACAAGCGCTCGATCTTTTTGTGCAATAATCCCTCAGGTCCAAAAAGATTAAAATTTAGAGGAGGGATAGCTCTTCCGGTCATTTTAACGAGCTGGAAGGCCAAAACTCGGCAAAATTTTCATATTTTTCGAGTCAGTTGAAAAGAGCTTAAAGAAGACTCGTCTTTTGAGGAACGAGTGATAAACAGGGATAGCAACTAATTCCAGGTACAGGTTGGAATTTTCCAATCACGGCAGTGTCATAAGGATGGCTAGGTGAGATCACTCTTCGCAGTTGTTCCTCAAAATGGGTAAACAATCATATGGAGGTGAATGATCGGCCAAATGACGGTGGAGGTGGCAGGTGAAAAACACAACCAAGGCTTTTATGGCTGATAAATTTACGATCACAGCGGTTATTTACCGGGATAGGTTCATTTTTTATTTAAAAATGAGCTTAAACTCTGGAGGAAACATTGCTCACTGCTTTTATTTATTTTTTAACGAGCATGAAGACCGCGTTAAAACTGCTCGGATCTTGCATTTATTTTTTAACGAGCATGAAATTTATGCTAAAACTGCTCGATTATATGGTCAAATTTTGATTTTTTACCATTACTAGCTTTTCTCTTTTCAAGGATAGTACTGCATTCTCAATTGCTGCAACAAACTTTGTTAGAAATGAATAATATTTACATGAAAATGAGATTATAACCCTAATATTTCGCTTTGAACTACGTAAAAAGCCATTAAAAGGTGTTTTTACCTCTCATTTTACCATTTCATTTGCATTTGGTTTGTTGGAGCTCTGGAGGTGCCTCTTCCCCCTTGATTTTCACCAGCTGATTCCGGGAGATTCTGCGGACGATTTTCAGCGCCGTCTGGACCAGGTAGGAGCTAAACCCTAACTCTTTCTTTTCATGGTTTCCTTTTCCAGTTTTGTGCCTGTTTCCCAGCTTTTCTGAGCCTCAGGGGTTTTGCCAAGGCGCCCTAACTTCAGCGCAGGTTCCCCATTCGAAACCTGCGTTAAATGTCAAGCTGCCTTAAGGCAGCCTGACCTTCAACGCAGGTGGGACACTCTCTGCCTGCGTTGGGCTCAGAAAACTGAGTTTTCAGCACATTTTCCGATGAATTTTCGCCAGTTTTTCATCAAATTCAGGAACTTACTCCTTCTCTTGTTTTCTTTGCAGGGAACTTTGAACAAAATGTCCCTTACATGGCGAGAACGAGAACATGAAGAGGAGGACATGATTTCCCTCCATGACCCTGTCACGGTGAACACGCTGCGGAACTGTGGCCTGCTGAAGCTTTTCCGTATCTCTAGCATGAGAGCATAGATTACTTTGCTGCAGTATATGCTTGATGCTTGGGATCCTATTAACCAAGTATTCTAGATTAGGGGAAAGTCCATCCCCTTGACCATAGAGGACATGTACTTCTTGACTGGATTGTCAAGGCGAGGTGCCCCCATTTCTTTGTCAGGTACGGCCCGGGGGACTGACTCCGCGAGAGATTATGTCCGCCAGTATTGCAGGGAAGGTTCCCAGTCGAGCAGAGACGGCAAGGTTGTTATCCGTGAGATTACTGACAGGTCTCTCAGGTCCATTCTGTATACCATTGGTAGGATGGCCGGTAGCACAACTCTACATGTTGCCAACAGAGCTTATGTGCAGCACGCCTTGGAGTGTCTCCAACCGAAAGTATTCAACTGGTGTGATGCAGTACTTGTTCAGATGAAAAGTCAATTGACCAAGGTAAAGGACGGGAAGCTGAAGAACTTTGGATTTGGTTCTATTCTGACTGCCTTCACCTTGGAGAAAATCCCACTAATGCAGCCTCAGTATATTATACTCGACTTGCCTTCTCCGACCGAGCCACGCATGCAGAGGTGGGTCGATCACATGTCTAGGCATGCTGGTCAACCTCAGATTACTTTTACTGATGCCTTCTTCAGGTGGTTCGAGCGCCAGGAGATGGTCTTCTCTGAGTATCCATATGTGGGTATGGATTTCCGAGGTGATCCGGATTTGGTGCTACCGGATGGCGAACAGTGGGGCGCTATTGGTAAATTCTTTGACCATATCACTGTTTACTGTTTTATTCATAATGTTGCTGTGCTTTATTCTATCAAGACTTTTAATCATACTCTTGGGTGCATGCAGATGTTGGTCCTGTTCGTCCAGCAGTTCGTCCGAGACCGCCAGTTGCTGCCCCGGCAGTGGAGCCTGCTAGGAGAGTTATTCTTCGCGACCTTGACGATACTGAGACCCTTACAGCTGTGCAGGAGTAGGTTGAGAGCCTTACTCTCGGTATTCCGGATGTACGGATCGATGAGTTACCTTTACAGTTGCAGTGGCATACCACTGGCGTGCCTAGACAATGGACTCGTCTCTTGCGCATGATTGCACAGGCCGTGACGTGCTATCATGAGCACCACTAGGCTAGGGTGCCCCCTAGCACTTTTTGAGTTTTAGGTCATATGACCAATTTTTGTCTTGGTTACAGAACATTATGTATGAACTATAAACAGCTTATATATATTTTGATTTTCGAGTTTTATTCTGGTTGAGTTATATGATCCATATGTACAATCATTGATGATGTATCTCTTTTATAAATGTCGCAAATGTCTATCTAACACATAATTTGCTAATGAGTCGGTTAATGTGTTTAAGTTTCTGGAAATATGTTGATATTGAATTGAATCAAATTGTCTTTCCAAAATCTTAACCCTTAGGAACATGCGATAAATAGCTGGATTGCGAACGGAATATATACCATTGAGTTGTAGTATTACGAGCTGTGAGTCTAGCCTGACAATTAGTCGGCATATGCCACGTGTGATGGCATCAGAGAGTAGTTCTATCAACGCGCTATACTCAGCGATATTATTCATTGATTTCCCAATACACACACCTCTGAAACTTACTAACTCGCCGCTTGGATCAAAAATGGCCCACGCTGTGGAGGATGAAAAGCTATCACTAAGAGCTGTTCAGAGTCCTTGTGGATCAGCTCTTCAAATCATAAACATGCCCAGAAACTGAGCTAGAGTAGTTGCCCTCTACTTTTCATTTGAAAGATCCAAATGCAGTTCGATTCGGTACTCCTTATGTTTAGGAAATGAATAGCAAAAACACAAACAACGAACAAGATACGATCCCCAGCGGAGTCGCCAATTTGTTGTTGGGAAAAGTATCCAATACGGAATGACCCTATCCCACTCTAAGGGTGATAGTACCTCAGCAACAATCAAAGCAAAGCTATCTAAGATTTCTTCTTTATGAAAGTAAAATAGAGGAGAAAGAGATCCACTAACCGATGTCTTTCGCTAATGGTTGATCCAATCTTCTCTCCCTGCCGCTTGCTCCCAGCTCCTTGCTCTTTCACTGGCCCAGCTACACCAAGATCCTGCAAAATGGCAAGAAGGAGAAACTACAAGAAGCATACATTCATAATTGATTTAAGGATTAGAATAAATCAAATACACAAGTATAACAATACATCATTGAGACACATGCATATAGAAGAACCTCAAATGCTTTATTAATGGAAGAAGTAAAGTTCAGGAAGTGATACAACCATAAGAGGCCCAATCCAGCATCACCTTCCCAGCAGAAAGAAATCTCCTCTTCACCTCCTTCAAAGAAAATCACCCAATAGTTCTAAACTCAAACCAACAACAATTCTTTACATTCACAAGATTCCAACCTCCCTAGACCTCATGAGAGAGATCTATATATAGGAGTTTTGGAGAAAGGATGAGTCATCTTGAGGCTGGCATGAAGCTGACTAGTGTCCTCTCTCACTTCAGCTATTCTTCAGTTCTTGAGTCCACTTGGAGGTTCTTGCTTCCACTTGGAGATCTAGAACCTCTTACTCATCACCAGTCGAATTCCCTGATCCAAGTGTCATTTTGGAAGCTTCCTGGGCATTGACACCTTGAGGAATGACTGTGCCACATGTCCCAACTCGCCTAGCGTAGGTAGCCTTCTTTGCAGTTGACATTCAACACAGGTAGACATTGGAGCAGTTGACATTCAGCGCAGATGCTCAGTGGAGCAGTTGACATGATCCAGAATTGCCTTGTTTTTGAGTGTTTTCAGGTGGAGAACTTTTATTCAGTGCTGTGGTTTGCTGACCTTGTTCCTCTAGGGGTAGGAACAACATGTTTAGGGACTTTGGATCCCTTAGATTATGGACATTTCATGCTTCATGCTGTAAGGAACAAAAATGTCTATAACAACATCAGATTCAGATGAGGAAACAGAATGATGGCATAACTAGTTACATAAGGTAACCACGCTCAATTGCAATATGATGGTAAGATCACTGCACTGTGTGAGAAAAGAGGTAAGGGATCTGCCTATGTATGATGGGTTGACAATGATGGATGAACTCTTGAACAAATTTGAAAGCATAGTGCCAGAACAATAATGGTTCGATGCTCTGAAATGGGCACTGCACACGACGCCTGCAAGATGGTGGGGTATGCATCATAGAACTATCAAGAACTAGCGCGAATACAGAAGGGGGATGCTTATATGATTTGGAAAACCTCAGCTACAGATGAGAGCCGGTTATGAGGGGCGAAACAACTTGCGCACCCACCTTTCTAGATGGGTACAGGTGTATGGTACGCAACTCGGGTGAACGCACACTTCTTTCATGATAGGAATTAGGAACAACAAGCAGAAGCAGGCTAGACAAGTGTGTGAACAATGAATCATGATAAAACCTAGCGCGCCAAAAATCATACATGGGGATGCCTTTGATAAGGTGTGCGAAGTGATGAACCGGGTCCACCATGTGAGATGCACCGACTGGGATCTACGCGTACCAGTGGTTGTATGGGCTTATAGGACCGTGTGCAAAACTCTGACCACGAACGTGCTTCCAAAGCTGAAGTATGAAGTAGGGGTTGTAGTCCTTGTGGAGCATGTGAAGATGAGTCCACGCATAACAACAATCGTAGATATGATGGTCCATACAAACCAGAATGAAGAAATCACACAGTTGCATGAAACAGAACATATAGGACCTGAGGAATAAACCCGACGGGGAAACTTTAGAATTTGTGAGCTTGAGAAAGGCTGGGTACGACTAAGGGAGAAAAGTGCTTTAATGGACGCAGAGGTCAAGAAGATGGAAAACGAAATAAAGGAAGCATTTCTCATTGAAAAACCAAGGATGGCAAGGTAAGGTGCATACAGTCATACTCACAAATTGGAAAGCTATCATTGTGAATTGGTTAGTATGTTTCCATGGCTGAGACCACATTTCGCCAAACATAGTAACCAGGGTAGCACAGTGCAAATAGTAGAGTGCGCGATGCCGATCACTACAATGGAAGATGGGAATTCTCCACGAACCATGGTGGAGGATGAGATGAATCCCTGCACGGGTGGTGCGCCCACCTGACTAGTAGTAGGAAGGATAGTCTTGTTAACGGGAAAAGTGTCTACTCAGAACGCCCCTATCCCACTAAGGTGTGACAGTACCTTAGAAACAAACAAGGAAAACTACTTTCGTATTCTTCTTTATGAACTATAAACGAAGAGGAATATGATGAACCAACCTGTGTCTTGCGCTAGTCCTTTGATCCAATCTCTCTCCTCTTTGACAGCTTCCAGCTACCTGCTCCCTTACTTGCCCAGCTTCACCAAGTTCCTGCAAGATCACAGAAGAGGAAAACTACACAAAGACATGGATTTATATTCATAAATAGCTTAGGATCAGATTTAAGCTAAACATGCAAATATAACAAAACATCATTGGTACACAAGCATGTAGGAGAAACTCAAATAGTTTTATTGATATAACAAGAAGGTCCAGGAGGAGTTACAACCGATGATTACTGATCCAGCATCAACCCCCTAGCAAAGGAATCCCCTCTTCACGTCCAACAAAGCATAAATCACCCAATACACTGATCTCTATCTCAAAACCAACAACAATTCTCTGCAATGTAAAAAATTCTAGCCTCCGGATCTCTGGGATGAGGGATCCATATATAGATGTATGCAAAGAGGATGAGTCAGCTTATGACTTGACTAGTGGCTTCTCTCTGTCAGTTCTTGCTTCCACTTGGAGACTGAGAGCCTCTTACTCATCCTTGGTCGAACTCAGTGAGGCAAGTGTCATTGGGGAAGATTCTGGAAGCTTCCATTGTCTGTCCACCTCACGGAATGACACTGCCATTTGTCATTTCCCGCTCAGCGCACCCTGGTAGTGTATTTAGGTGCGTTGCAACACACCTAGCTAGTGTACTTGGGTGCTATGCAACGCAGCTAGCTAGTGGAGCAGCTGAAATGATCCTGATTTGACTGATTCTGAGCAGTTTCTGGTGGAGAACTTCTGGGAGAAGCTATAATTGGTTGACCTCGTTCCTCTAGGGGTAGGAACAACACTTTTAGGGACTTAAGATCCCTTGGTTTATGGAAATTTCATGCTTAGAGCTGTAAGGCACAAAAATGTCTATAACAGTTGCCCCCTAAAGTATGAGGCCGTTTATCGGGTGAAATGCTTTATTAGGAGGATCTGAAGTTCTTTCAATGCTGGGAGGAGACTTGTAATAAGATACAATACAATACATTATCTTCATACTGTTTTCATGATCTAGCTGAGGCGGGCATTCCCATGCTCAGCTTTATAAATTCATTTTTATGTACACAGGACAGACAATCGTCTGATGGTAGACTGATGATTCTGATGAAGTCATCATCCTTTTGGTAGGATGATTATCTCTGCTACAATGTTGTACATGTCAATGTCTTTATTTTTCCTGAATGTATTGCAGCCTGGATGGATGAAACTAGATCTGGGGTCTTCAATCTCGTCCGATCTTCACTCGAAGTACAAGTCGATCCATGTGAGAAATGTTTTGAAGTCGAACATGGAAAGACATCGCTTGATTACCAGTCGATGATGTAAACTGTTAACAAGCGCGAGAGGAATCAGCGATAATGATGATGACCCTCAAGGTACTGTAGTACAATTTACGTGGTGTGAATAAAGGACTTGGCGTCGAACACCACACAAAATCTTTCAGTCGAAGGTCATTGATGTATACCTGTCGCCGGAAGTGAGAAACTTGCCATTGAGGCATGCAAGCTTCAAAGTACTGAATGGGGTGTTCCTAGATCAACTTCTTGGATAATGAGCTGATGTCAACAAGAAGAGATCCGTCAAAGGAGGGCCTTGATGAATCCCACATCAATGACACGGAACGGAGCAAATGATTTTGATGGAGGTGAAAACAATCTGATGATATATGGTTCAAGATGGCGGTCATGAAAGAATGAAGTGTAATGTATGGTAGTGGATGGGACACGGATGACTTCTCTGGATGACTTCTCTTGAGCATGTCGGCCACACTTATGTGATGGATTGGTAGCATTTACCCCAAATGTGGATGGTATGGCGTGACCATGGCGATGTGACTGGTGAATGAAACAACCCAACCCGACTTAGGCATGGAGTGGAAGTGTCATGTTCAAGAGCGACTTGCTACCAATAAATATTCTTTGAGTTTCTTCCCAATTTTTCCCCAGTCATTGCTGACGAGTACCTCTTTATTTTTGTCAAGCTTGAGGAGGATAACATATGCTTGTTCTATAATTTTCCCTTCGGGCAAACCTATCACTATATTTTAACGAGCCTAGCGATAGTGAAACTCGTTCTCGTCTAAAGACAAGTTTGTCGCTATTAATCTTTTTAACGAGTTTAACAACAAAGATAACTCGGTCCTTTTCATTTTTAGAGAGTCTGAAAAGATATGTAAAGGTAACTCCGAAATTCCTTTTTCGTCATCTAATCCCTTAAGTCCGAAAAAGTATAAAACAATACAGAAGGGATGAATTTTTGATAGTTTTAACAAGCCGAACAAAACAAGCGCTCGATCTTTTTGTGAAATAATCCCTCAGGTCCAAAAAGATTAAAATCTAGAGGAGGGATAGCACTTCCGGTCGCTTTAACGAGATGGAAGGCCAAAACTCGGCAATCTTTTTATATTTTACGAGTCAGTTGAAAAGAGCTTAAAGAAGACTCGTCTTTTGAGGAACGAGTGATAAAATGGGTAGCAGCTGATTCTAGGTAAGGGTTGGAATTTTCCAATCACGGTAGTGTCACAAGGATGGCTAGTGAAATCACTCTTCGCAGATGTTCCTCAAAATGGGTAAACAATCAAATGGAGGTGAATGATCGGCCAATGGAAAAGTGGAGGTGACGGTGCAAACACGACCAAGGCTTTAATGGCCGAAATGCTTCATTCACGGTAGTTATTTACCAGGGAATAGTTCATTTTTTAATGAGCTTAAACGCGGGTGGAAACACTTGCTCATGTCTTATGTTTATTTTTTAACGAGCTTGAACTATGTGCTAAAACTGCTCGATTAATCCAGTCATATGATAAGAATGTCTCATATAAAACGGCAACTTTTAGATTTTTTCCCCACATGCTTTCTTTATGCAAGTTAGGTGACGACTAATCCTACGAGTTTAAAGGGTTAGAGGTCCTAAAAATTTAAAAAATAAATAGCCGCCCCTCCCTTGCATTCCAAAAGGTTTGCATGCCCCCAGGTATAAAGTATGGTTTCAAGGTTACCCCTTCTTTAGTCCAATAAAACATTTGTTTTACCGGGAGAGGCCTACCTCTTACAGGTTACCCAAAGATTGCTCGATTCGCGGTGCAAACAAAACACTTCTTCGGCGATGTCTACCGAGATAAACAAAGGCGAGTAACTCTGTTCTGTCAACTCACATAACTTTGACAAGAGAATCTTTTTCTAGAATAACCCCTCTTCCAATCACGGACGGGGTACAGACTAGTCATATTCTCCCGCGGAAATCTACCCTATACCTGAAGTTTTCCTGCCGAAGCAGACCAGGACGCATGCCCCCTGGGTTTCAGTCATATCCCTCCGAATTACTCGCGCTCATCGGGAGGACGGACTAGAGATTGAGACATTTCTTGCGTGAAGAGACCTTTTATGGATGGTATATGACTATTTGCTATGCATGATCCGGGAAATGAAAGCTGGTCCATGAGGTTGACCACTCTTCCTTCGTGTGGAAAACACATTACTCTAAAGAGTGAGGAGACGATGGCTCCCATGCAATAAATATAGTCTCGTCTAAGGAGTAGGTTATAATCCAAGGGTCCTTGAACTACCATTACATTCATTTGAACTGTCTTCCCTCTCAATGTTATGGGCACATTGGGAAGGATCCCTAAAGGTCGACTGGTTCCTTTGTCAAAGCCTATCAGATTTCTCATCTCAGGCAACAACGATGGCGAACCAAGTGCTTTCCAAGCAATAGAGGAAAGGATACTCAGAGAAGCCCCCTCATCTATGATGGTACCAGCCATGACCATTCTATATATTTGAACGATAATTCGGAATGGTATGCTTGCTGGTAAACGGGGTCTGCCTAGTTGATTCCATTCGAAGGAGAGAACTAGGTTGCTTGGAGGTGGGACCGAGTAGACGACCGGGTATGGCTCTGACGAACTTCCCTCCTGTGGTAAGGGAATGGGTAGATTGCCCCCATGTTCGTCGGAGTCTGTGTTGATGAAGAGAATTTGGACGGTGTCATCCTTGTTCTCTTCAGTGACTGTATCATCCGAAGATAAAACCTCTGAAGGTAAGACCGGGTCAACTTCCACCTCGACCTTTTGACTTTCGTCTGGTATGGATTCAGATGGTTTATCTTCGATGATAGGCGCTTCAGCCGACCACTTGAGCGGGCCGGCTGGATTCTCAACTAGCGACGGACTTGGCAAGAGTTTTTTATATCCAGGAGGAAGTCGTAACGGTGAAACTGGACGATCATCCAAAACTCTTTTCGCTTCGTCTAAGAAGGGACAGCGGTGGACGGCATGATTGCCTTCGCACAGTTTACAGGGAAATCTAGCTTTCCCTTTTTGTCCTTGGGCTTCACTTTCGCTAGTTGACGGTGTGCTTTCTACATGATCATCAGAGGTTGATGACACCAGATTGTGCAAACGAGGAGACCAGTCCCTTAGTATCTGAGGGATGCAAGGACAATCTCTGTGAAATTGGTCTCCTTTGCAAATGACACATGGCGATTTAGGCCTGGTTGGTGCAGTGTGTGGATTTTCGTTAGACGACACTCATTTTCCCCCATTCGCCTTTGGCTCCTTCTTCTTCTTCTCTTTCTTCTTCTTCTCCTTCTTCTCCTTAGGAACTTGACTTTTGGCTTTGCCAGCCCTATCAAGCAAAGAGGAAGGAGGAGAGGAAGAATTAGAGGAAGTAGACGATTGGTGGGCAACTCTGGACTCGTCTAATTGCTGATTCGATTGTTCAGGAATAGTGGTGTTCTGAACGACATTGGTTGAGAAGAGCCAGACTGGCAAGCCAATTGTCAGTCCTGGAAGCGACAATGTGGCCATATGGGGTGCACCAACATCTCCCCAAGAGGAGAAGGGACTAGGATTTCCACCAAGGGGAATTCCTTGGTTGGTAGACTCCATTTTCTCAACCTAAGATCAACGTAGGAAAAGGGTATGAATATTCCGTTTAAAATAAATTTTAAGACGCTTTGACAGAACTTGTTTTTTCAGTTTTAAAGAGTCGAGAAAAAACAAAAGATGACTCTAGTCTCCTTCGATTTTTAATGAGCCTGAAGTGACAAGTGCTCAGATGGACCTTTTCCATTAAGGAGTCTGAAAAGGAATGAAAGGGACTACTTTGGAGATCTATGTAGAGGGAGTACCAAACCAATCGCAAAACTGCAGAATACTTTTTACGGTACGGCAGTCAATCTTCCTGAATGCTATGTTCGGTGCATTGCGATCAGTAGGGCGGCCGACACGGCTTCCTATGGATAAAAGGTTTTAAGCCTGTAGGGGTCTCCCAATATATACTCGACGGTACGTGGGAGCACAAGTCCGTACTGGCACTTATCGTCTCAAAGTGGAGGAATCACCCAACCATCAGTGAGGACAATAGTTACCAGGCTTTACGACGCCGGAATACGTCTCTAGCCTAGACCTCTAAATGTTGTGCGTTAAGTTCCAAAGCGTTGTTAGATTCATTCAATTTATTTTAAGTTGATCTTTCTTAGAAGTTTGCCTTTTGGGATCACCACGAGATGTAGATGTAATTCCTAAAATGCAATCTAAAGATGATAAGCAAGCTTTTATCTCCTTTCAGCAATGAAAATCCTAGCTACAAGGGGAAAAGAAAGAAACAATCTTTTCTCAAAGAGCAAAGAGCACACTGTAAATGCACTTTTCCTAAATCAAGCCAAACAGACTATCAATATGCAAATGCACATATGCATGTATTTGTTTTCACTTTCTTAATATTGATGCCTAAAAAGAAAGTTGATGTACAAATCTGAATTTGCTTTCAAGTGAAAAACACAAACAAGCTTCTTTTCGAAATCAAAAGGTAGAGAAGATTACGACGCTTTAGGATTTTGAAATAAACACTCGTTTCGACACTAGAAAGTGACAAATTCAAACCAGAGGAAAAAGTTAAAGCATAATCGACTGTCAACAGCAAATAAACTTTCTCCTAAGATCAAAATCGACACTTACGACAGATCTAAATCCAAGGACAACAGTATGACTATTCTACTTTTTCAATGGAAAACTGTAAATGATGTAACAAACACACAAAGAAAATCTACAGTCTCTTTGTACAAAGGAGGCGGAATTAAGTCAAAGAAAAGGGGTTTTTAAACAGACACACACTGATCACAGGCTGCAAAATCAGAGACAAAACTGAAAAAATGAAGCAAAGAACCTTAGCTGCACAGGGCTAGGCTGATCAGCGCACCTGTTACACAGAGAAACTGGATTGCAGCGTAGGTGGTCCTCTTGGGAACTGTGTTGAAATGCAGAATCTCTTCACAAAGCCTGCGCTGGGGTAGAAACGAGAATTCTATCCGGGTTCTGGGTCACGGTTTACAGTTTAATCTATGGATTTTGGTCGAGTAAAAGCAATCAGTAATGCATAATCAGAGGGTGGATTTAAAGGAGGTCTAAGAGCTATCACAAAGGGTAATCAGATCATTTGTGAATCAGCTGTTCAAATCATAAACAAATCCAGTGAATGGATTGAAGTAGCAGGTGTCTACTTTGCATTTGATAATGGAAAATGCAGTTCGATTGCTACTTCTATGTTTATGAAACAAACAACAATAGAAACACAAACAAACTAACTAGACACGCTCCCCAGTGGAACCGCCATTTTGTTAACGGGAAAAGTGTCTACTCAGAACGCCCCTATCCCACTAAGGTGTGATAGTACCTTAGAAACAAACAAGGAAAACTACTTTCATATTCTTCTTTATGAACTATAAACGAAGAGGAATAGGATGAACCAACCTGTGTCTTGCGCTAGTCCTTTGATCCAATCTCTCTCCTCTTTGACAGCTTCCAGCTACCTGCTCCCTTACTTGCCCAGCTTCACCAAGTTCCTGCAAGATCACAGAAGAGGAAAACTACACAAAGACATGGATTTATATTCATAAATAGCTTAGGATCAGATTTAAGCTAAACATGTAAATATAACAAAACATCATTGGTACACAAGCATGTAGGAGAAACTCAAATATTTTTATTGATATAACAAGAAGGTCCAGGAGGAGTTACAACCGATGATTCTTGATCCAGCTTCAACCCCCCAGTAAAGGAATCCCCTCTTCACCTCCAACAAAGCATAAATCACCCAATACACTGATCTCTATCTCAAAACCAACAACAATTCTCTGCAATGTAAAAAATTCCAGCCTCCGGATCTCTGGGATGAGGGATCCATATATAGATGTATGCAAAGAGGATGAGTCAGCTTATGATTTGACTAGTGGCTTCTCTCTGTCAGTTCTTGCTTCCACTTGGAGACTGAGAGCCTCTTACTCATCCTTGGTCGAACTCAGTGAGGCAAGTGTCATTGGGGAAGATTCTGGAAGCTTCCATTGTCTATCCACCTCGCGGAATGACACTGCCATTTGTCATTTCCCACTCAGCGCATCCTGGTAGTGTATTTCGGTGTGTTGCAACACACCTAGCTAGTGTACTTTGGTGCTATGCAACGCAGCTAGCTAGTGGAGCAGCTGAAATGATCGTGATTTGACTGATTCTGAGCAGTTTCTGGTGGAGAACTTCTGGGAGAAGCTGTAATTGGTTGACCTTGTTCCTCTAGGGGTAGGAACAACACTTTTAGGGACTTAGGATCCCTTGGTTTATGGAAATTTCATGCTTAGAGCTGTAAGGCACAAAAATGTCTATAACAAGTCTTAGTCCTCTAAGCAGTTGAAAGGGAGCGTTGGACTATAAAATATTCTGCCTGGGAGCTGCGCACTCTGAGAGGTTCACGCAGGAGAAGAATTTCACAGGGTTTGCGATCACGCATGGAGGGTTGCGTTTTCACACGGGTTTGTTGGGAAGTGATCGTTGGTGTCACTATTCATGATGGGATGTTTGATTTGAGGCCAAATGGAGCGGGCGGCAGGCATTTAAGATGCGAGTTATGGGCAAGATTTGGGAAAATCTACCACCAAGAAAGCATTAATGGATCGAAATTGAGGGGAACAATCCAATTTGAATTCAAAAGGCACTATAAAACTCAAAGGGCTAGCCAGAAAACAACACTTGGTCATTTGAGCACTGAGCGGTTGAGCAGAGCACAAGCTGTTGAGAGCCGAGCGATAATAGAGCCCCTGAGTTTGCAACAGATAGCATACAGTGTAGAGATGATGACGGCCACTAAGGATGGGTTGGGAATTGAAGAAGGAACCGCTGGCGAGGCTGCGCAAACCCTCGTGGTACAAGATGTTCCCGAAGGCACAAGGGTTGTGACAAAAATCCCCAAATCACCGCGGACACCGAGGCCAAAGAAGGATAAGTAGGCAATGGGACCAGTATGCATGTCCCCGAGGAATCCGCAGCAAAGCAAGTTATCAATGGTAGAAAAACGGAAGGCAATCACGATTGAAACAAATGAGGAGGAAGAAGATTTACAGGCCCTGATTTCCAGTGCAAAAGAAGAAGAAGGCATGGAGGAGGACATCGAACCATTGCACTCTGTAGTGAAACTACCTGCGTATGTCCCTCCATGGAGAAGGAAAGCCAAAGTACTAAAGGATCTTGATGCAACAAAGAGTTCACTCCAGACCCCGCTCCTCCCTGATGGCATTGTATTTGAGGACTCGCACCTAGGCTATGTGCCCACCATGAAATTTGAACACTGGGACCTCGTAGACAGCGAGAAGTTCCGGCACTTAGAGATGGAAAATTTGATGAAGCAGAATACGGAGAGGGCAGTGATAACGTTAGAGCCGCAAAAATGGCTGTGTGGTGTGGAAAAGGCCATGTTGCTACATTTGTTATGGATACCACATTACCACCGTGCACCCATCACCATTTTCGTCATCAGGCAGCTGCTCTACCTGGTGCATGATGGGTATCTATGGCTGGAGGAGCTTATTCCCATCACGGCAAACCTCATCCACCGAATTTCTCATCTTCCCTGTAATGGAAAGGACCCCGCGACGATAGCTAGGAAAAGTAGCAATTTGGCTCTCACAGAGGCCATGAAGGCAAAGTATAAGCTAGAGAAAAAGAAGAGAGGCTACACCATCTCTAGCATCAAGGATAAGGGGGTGCGCGTAGCCACCCAACTCCTAGTTAGTAAAGTGATGAGAAAATGTTGCGCCGATGAGGTACCAGCACTGGTGGTCGCGTTGTCCTAATAGTGTGCAGAGGGGGTCTAGTTCAACTGGGCCAAGTTCCTCTACGAGGAGTTTTTGTTAAACTGTCATGAAGCCTAGGAGCAGGGTAAGACCTTCCAATACACATGGTTGCTCTTATCCATCTTGCTGGTAGCAGGAGAATTGCTAGAGGATAATCAGTTCCAGAACATTGACCGAGACTTACCAGAGGCTGTGAAGTATGCATCACTCCGAGCCACCAAGGACGCGAAACAGATTCGCGATATAAAAATTTTCGAGGTGCTCATGGAGGCGAGCATCCGAATGTGGATCAACGTTGTAGGTTAAACTTTCACCAGACACGAAAGGGGAGTCAGAGAGAGAGATAAAGAGTTGAATCAATGCAAGGAAGGATGGAGGAATGAAGGGGACAAGACTTACTAATCTGATATAAGTCTCGTTTTATTTTGGATTACATCATCTCGAATGAGGTGGGGGATCCATGCCCATACCCATCGAGATATCAGAGTACAAATAATAATGGTGCAGCCTGTTGTGAATACTACTGAGGGGGGGGTGAATTAGTATTTACACATCAATAGACTTTTCATTTCCATAATCAGATTTGTATACGCTACTTCAGTCAATGGAACTTGTGTGTGCATGCAACTATTATTAAGGCAACCAGCGTATATCCAATGAACTTATGATTTCGTTAATTCATCATATGTTGATCTTTAATCAATGCATCAGTACTTTATTGAACATTAAACAATAATCATGTGTAGTAATAACAAAATAAACCATCACACATAAGAAACACACATGAACACAAAGATTTAAGGTGGAAACCCAATGTGGGAGAGAAACCACCTGTTGTTGTTGTCTATGTATTCTTTTAATATAAGAAAAACATGTTTAAAATATTTTACTGGTGCAGACTCGTACCAATATGTAGGCACCCACCTGTAGAAGGCTACAACCTTCTCTCGTTCTCCATCTTCTACTTGAAGGGAGCTACAACCCCTAGCTCTTGTACTAGCCGATATGTTTACTAGTACGTAGGCTCCAGCCTATAGAAGGCTACAGCCTAGAGAAGGCTACTACCTTCATTTGTTTTGCAGCATCTACTGGAAGGGAGCTCCAACCCCCTAACTCTTGTACTGCCCAATATGTTTATCAGTACGTAGGCGCCAGCCTATAGAAGGCTACGACCTTTTCTCTTCCTCCAGGGACAACATTTCATAATTTTTCAGACTGGATACTCTTGGTACACAACAACACAATATGAAGGCTATGTTTCATCCAATTTTCATACTAGACCCACCAGCAACATTGAAGCTCAATGTCACTCACCATTGCAATACAACCAATCACTGAAAACCCATCAACACTGAGGAAAATCACAATCAATCAGTTTGAACATTTAGAACACTGTCACCAGAACACAGAGAAGAACCCATAACTCTACATCAACAACAGAACCAACTGCAACTTCAAATATCATATCTCATAATGTATACGCTACTTAGAAGTGTAGAACCATCATGTATACATGCCTTTAGCAAGGCGAACCAGCATATAGATATGAAAATACTTACTTATTACTTCTCATCTATTCCAGAATTCAGACATACCCAGATCATACCATATAAAGGATAAAACATGTGATTAGTAATTAGATCTAGACTATCCATTATCAGACCACATAATGATAAGTCATTTCAAGTCTCATGATCCTGATCCATCATTGGATCTCATCCATCATCTAACACTCAGGTGCATACTTAGTTCAGATCAAGAAAAGCATCAGAAACCCATAACATGCATATTTTCTTTTGATCTCACTCTTCATTGGATATTCATTACTTGCACCTCTTAGCCCTTTGATCTTCTTCTCCTTATATACTTAGATCCTTTGTCAATACCTCAGACCAAAACCATAGTTATGCTGCTGGTATTCTTTGATGGTATAAATATTCTTTATTGTGCTCATTACCATGGTAGCAACCCGTGGTATTCATTATCCTTGATTTTCCATCCCATACTCTCTTTTCCTTTTGTGAAAGGGTGTGTATACATATATGTTCCATTTGTTCTGTGGACCTGCATGTATACGCTACTTGGACAAAGTGAACCAGCGTATACTTCTTAAATCATTCTCTTTCTTCAATCTCTAAAGTTTGATCTGTAATCATTTGTTGTTAACCTACTACATTGTTTTAGGTGGGGAGAACCTAGCTATGGTTGTGTGCATAGTTTTCGCACATGGTTTTGGGTGCGATGGTTTTCGTTCCATGGTATTGGATGCTTTGACATGTATATATATGTATGGTAACATTGAAAGGAACATAATGAAAAAAATCAATCTGGTAGTCCCTGTTTTGGGATCCAGGAAAAAACCTCTGTGTATATGTGTTTTATGTATTATGCTCTCGCATTGTTTATTTTCTCTGTTTTAGAATTCGTATGCAGGTAATTTATGTATGAGGTCAAACCCTTCATTTTGTATCAGAGTTGTTTTGGCTTCAAGGGGATGCCTTTGTTGCTGAGTGGATTCGCTCGAGCCTGTGGTAGACCCTGTTTAGTGGGAGATCTGCACAATCGATTCTGGTGGTGAAATAATATGGCGAGTAGTGGAAAGATAGAGTGTTGGGCATGGGATATCTCGCAACATGTTTTGTGGCTCAAAGTCCAAGTTTTGGTCAATTTTATTATAAGACTCCGCGAAGTGCAGGCGCGGAGCACGAAGTGTACAATCGAGTCATAGGGTTGTCTGCCCTAAGAATTATATTGTAATTTAATGTACAGATGTGTCGACCTACCCATGGTCCGCGAAACATGGGATTTTATAAATAGAGTGAGGCTCTAAGTGTAAAGATAGCTTAGCTAAGTAGAGAATAGAGATATATAATAGCGAAGGCATGGTTAGAGGATAGAGTGGAACCTGAAGTGTACTGGGTCGTAGTAGTAGGAAGAGGCTCTACAGCTAAATGCGCAGAGGCCTAGTAGAGTTCGCAGCTGAGTATGCAGACCCTTGCAGCTGAGTGCACAAGGTGGAGTAAGCTCTGTACTTGGAATTGACAGTTAATAAAGAGAATTTTACTTTGTGCATCTGTTCTTGAATCTGTGTTTTGATATATGGATTACTTTTATTCTGGTTATTTACTACGTGCACTTGATGAATACTCATATGAATGCTTATATATGAAAATAAACTAAGTAAAAAAGTTAACAGAGCCTAAATAAGGAAGACTTGGGTAGATAACATGGGTCACGCTATAGCTAGAACTACGCAAAGACAATATCATATGGCGCGGGGTGCCCATAGGTGCGCGTAGCACAGTAAGTGCGAAGGTTGGACCGTGTACCAATCACCACATATCAGACATCCCCGAGGAGCGGAAACCTTGTTCTAGCACCATCCCATACTACTTCAGGTGAGACCTCAGGCTGCGCTCCGTGAACTGTTGCCAAAAGGGCCAGTAGTACTAGGATTTGCTTGGCTAAATCACTTCCAAACTGGGGTCAGACCCCACAAAGCCAACAAATGGTTCTGTTGCTGGGACCAAGATCTGCATAAGCGATGTCTGATGTCGTGCCACTGGAACCCAACAAAGAAGGAAATTGAAGAGTGGTTGGACAAGAAGAGTCACGAGTTCGTGACATAGGAAAATAGAACTCCATAAGTATTTAAGGAAAAGTCACTGGATTGCTATGTGTATATAGAAATCCACGAGATTTTCTTTGCATCCTTTCCATTTGAGATGTATGAGTGGTTCACGAGGTTAGTCGACAGCCAGGGAAGGTGTAGGCTTGACAAACCAATAGTGTGGACTTCGGAGCTAGTGCACAGACTAGAAGCCTCATAGGATAATATAGCGCGAGCTATGGACCACTGGCTCAACTGAATAATAGTAGGATTTGTCACTGAGTTCTTGGTGGACACAACCGTTAGTTACAGTGAGGCAGAGTGACATTTTCTCAAGGGACCACAAGGTAAGTATATTAAATCTTTGAATACCTGGATTAAGATGTTGTTATGTGAAAATAGGGTTATGCGAATAAATTAATGTTTGGGACTACTTGGAGCGGAAAGATCTACAGAAGAGGACGTAGTGGAGAATTAGAAAACAGTCCCTTAATTTCACCTTCACGGGAGAGCGAGGACGAGCTTGCTGAGGTTTCTCCGAGAAGTGCGGTCAATTTGATAAGGAAACAGATTCCACAGTTACCACCTTCACCTACATCGCCACCCGCTTCACCTCCCTCACCTCCATCTCCACCCACTCCACCTCCACCACTTCTATAATACATTATGGCGAGCGCGATCAAATTACCAGTATTCAGAGGAGTAGGGAATGAGGATCTAGAACAATTATGGTTTGTGGTAAGAGTAGTATGGGAAGCACAGGGCATCATAGATGACAATATTAAGAATGCTACATTGGTGAGTGTACTGCAGGATCGCGCATTAACATGGTACATCAAGCACTCTAATGACCACCCAAACTCAGGGATACCAGAGATCCAGAATGCGCTGAACAGGGAATTTAGCAGACCAAATTCAGAAACACAATCAATCATCAGGTTTAAAGAGATTGTGATGCTCCCAGGCGAGACTCCCTGGGATATGGATCAACGGCTGAAGAGTACGATCCGCGAAGCCAATATGACATTGATAGATGGACAACATTGCACATGGTTTGTAGCATCTCGGGCACCACACTTGACGATGACGCTTTCACAACAGAAACTTTCCACTGGGGCTGAAGCGTTGGAAATGGTGATGAGGTTACATGAAACCCCAATACAAGACCCTAGGTTGGGAGTTCAACAAATCTACATGCAACTACAAAATCTGTGTTTGAAAATGCAAAGTTTGAAGCAGGATAGGGCACTGTGGCCAGAGGCGTACGAGGAAGTATGGTGCATAAAATGTAGAGGCTAGCGCCAAGACAAGGATCACTGTCCAGTGTTCGCGAACTACTTGGCAGGAGGAGGGCCAAGGCCGCTGAGACCGGAGGTGCAGGTAGGGTCGAGTCCGGCACCCACTTTATGGTGTACGATCTATTAGATATGAGGGAAACACATGACAGACAATTGTCATAGACACCCCAGCAATTGTTTTGTAATTTCTACAGGTCGGTAGGCCACGATGAGTGCACTTGCCACAGTTACGAGCTAATGATGGATCGGACCCCAGCCTATAGGATGCAGACCAAAATGTGATCCCTCGACCTAGATGTGGGGATGGCACACGCTAGATTTCAAGGGCGAGGTCGAGGACAAGGTGGAATGGGACCAGGAAGGGGCCACAGATGTTACAATTGCGGAGGACCAGGGCACTATGCCCATGATTGTACCAACCTAACGAGGATATCTTGTTCGTATTATTCTCAGTTTGATCATGACACAATAGATTATCCTACGTTGATCACAAAGATGTGCAAAAAAGGGGTATTCCAACCTCCCCTGACTCAGAATATAAAAATGATGAGGTCTGAGCTACACGAAGAGGACCCGAATGTAAACATGATGCTCAGAAGTGGTGCGACCACGGGAGAGGACAAGGGCAAGAAGCTAGAGGAAAGTATGTGGGTTCACGAGGCTCCTGCAAAGGAACCCAAGTTTGATCTAAAACGCACAAAGAAGACATTCATGGAAGCTACGAAGAGCTTCGTAGAGGCCTCCACTTCAGGTAGTAAGGATCAACCAGAGCTAGGAATGGATCCTTCAATGCTCACTACCTTTTCGAAGACATGCATGAAACTGTTGTGCAACAATAAGGTAGTTAAAGGACTAGAAGAACTAATCACCAGGTGCACGGGGTCAGGGGAACCACACATCATCTCGAAATTGGGGAAACATGCATTGCGCACAAGAAGGGAGATGAGGTTCACTGCATAGATTGGTGAGTATGAGATGGATCAGATAATCCTAGATCTAGGTTCAGATGTGAATGTATTACCGAATAAAACATGGTAACACATGGGCAGGCCAACATTACAATGGTCCACTATTCAATTACGAATGGCAAACCAACAGAAGATTTTTCCCATGGGGAGGTTGCAAGGGGTAACAAATGATATTGAAGGCGCGAGCGCGCAGGCGGATTTTGAAGTAATAGAGATTATCGATGACAACAGTCCCTATCCCACGTTGTTAGGAATAGACTGGGCCACCGATATCAACAAAGTTATCAACCTGAAGAAGTGCAAAATGATCTTTGAGAAAAAGTCACTACGCGTGGTAGTTCCACTGGACCCAGCTGAAGGAGTGTGCTACATTGAACCAGTGCGCAATGAAGATAGCGACGATGATCTTGATTGTATTTACAAGATAACTATGTGAGACCAAGATTGAGTGAATCCAACTGTAGATGGGAGGATCTTGTGGGAGCATGAAAGCTCCTGCACTTCGGATTCAGACGAAGAAGTAGAGTGATGGTAGAATCAGTTGAACGAAGTGATGACGCTAAATTGCAACATGATGATTAGATCACTGCATTGCGTGACAACGGAGTCAAGAGATCTACCGACATATGATTGTGTTGTGGCCACAACTACCACCCTATTAAAACTTGCCCTGGCAGCAATTCTGAATAAGTCCCCTAAAAGTTGGCATTCTACCTCTCTGAATGATTTGTTTAGTCCCAAAGAGTTTAACTCATTGCCGAGCCAAATTTTTAGTTCTTAATGGTGAAGCCCCCCCCTTTTAATCCCTGCTGCATGGTCCATTCATCACCCGGCCTAGCCTGCCATTCATTCCTTGATCAGAACCTTTTAAGCCCTCAAAACCTTCTATTGCATCATTTTCCCATCATAATTCCTTATAGCGGAAATACTTCGCAAAACATGCATAAATCCCTTTTTTGGGCCTATCGCAAGTAACACAATGCATCATGGCTTTTGGACCCAATGAGTTTTATTAACCCAAATGCATATATTTCAGGTCTGGAGCCCCATCGCAAATCGCTATCGGCCAAGCCCCAAAGCTATATATATAAAGGCCACGTATGTCTTCCGAACCTGCCAGCTATATTAACCACGATATATATTCTATCGGGTCTGCCTTCCCAATCACATATCGCAATTGGCAGGGTTCGGGGCTTATATATAAGGCACATCGTTATACCCCGGACCCGCCGATGATTATAGACTAGAGCATATAACATTTCAGGTCCAACGTTATGGCCGGACACGGGGTTTTCCCATACTTTCTTATGTTTTCGAAAAAAAAGTTGAAGTCGGGTTTTACAAAGGGAAATCATACACTGCGGACCCACCGAGGCTACTAAATATAACATATTGTTTGTGGGAAAAACTAGTATTACTAAAGAATGCTAACCCTCTAGGATTGGCAACTACCATAGAAACAATAGTTTAAAGCAATCCAATGATTTCTTCTATGTGTAACAGATAAGAGAAAGATAATGGAACCAACCTGGAACTTCCGCTTAATCCCTTGCTTGCTCTGTCTCCCCTTTGACAGATCCTGCAACTCCTCCCCATACTTAACACGCTTGGAGAGTACCTGCACAAGTACAACAACAAAGAACCATCAAAGCATTGTGATGTATTACAACATAAACATTACAGAGTCAGATATATAATGAACAAATGATAGCATTCACAAATGATAACATTCACAATTGCACAATCATATGGAAGAAAACTTGAAGAGCTTTATTAATATAAGGGAGAATTACAACCCAGTTGTCTGATCCAGCATCATCCTCCCAACTTCAATCCCTCTTCACCTCATGAAATAGTAAGATCACACAAACAATAAAATGTTCTTTCCTCAATTACAGACTATTAGCACTTCCCTGCAATTCATGATATTTCAGCCTCTAGATCTCTTAGATGAGGGATCCATTTATAGATGTGTGCAAGGGTGTGAGTCATCCATGGGGTTTGATTAGTGTCATTCCACTTGTTACAGTTGATTCCATAAGAGAAGGGATTGGAGATTTTCTTAGATCCCTTACTCATCCTTGGGCTAATTCAGAGAGGCAAGTGGCACAATAGAAGTTTCTAGAAGATTCCATGAGAAACCACCTAGCAAACTGTCTCAAAAATTTGTCCATCCTCTCCCATCACACCCTATAGAAGGCCTAATCAGTATGCATCACACCCTAGAAGTGTACCACTCAGTATGCATTGCACTTTGCCAGTGGGGCAGTCAGTATGGTTCAACTTAGGCAATTTCTGGATGGTTTCTCAGATGGAATTTTTCTGGAATGATGTATTCAAGTGACTATGGTCTTTTAGGGTATGAAACAACTCTTTTAGGGATTGATGAGCCCTAATACATTGACATATAAGTTTGGGTTTGATGTGCCCAAATATGTCTATAACAGTTGCCCCCTAAAGTATGAAGTCGTAAATATTGATGTCAAGTGAAATGCTTTATAATGAGGATCCGAATTTTCGAACTGGAAGGTGACCTGCATAAGTTACAATTCAATACATCATCATAATATAGTTTTCCTGATCTAGCTGAGGGAGGCATTCCCATGCTCAACTTTATAAATTCATTTCATGTACATAGATCAGATAGTCGTCTGCAGATACAGACTGGTGATTCTTCAGATATAGAGTCATCATCCATGGTTAGGATGACCATCTGTGTAAAGCCTTTGTACATTTGATGTTTTTATATCCCTGAATATATCGTAGCCTGGATGGATGAAACTAGATCTGGGGTCTTCAAACTCATTCAATCTTCACTCGATGTACAAGTCAATCCATGTGAAGAGATGTTCTGAAGTCAAACATGGAAAGACATCACCTGATTACCAGCCAATGATGTGAGTTGTTAACAAACGCGAGAGGAATCACCGATAATGATAATGACCCTCAAGGTACTACAGTACAATTCACATGGTGTGAATATATGATCCAATGTCGAACACCACACAAAATCTTTCGGTCGAAGGCCATTGATGTCAACCTGTCGCCGGAAGTGAGAAACTTGCCATTGATGTATGCAAGCTTCAAAGCACTGAAAGGGTTGTTTCTAAGTCAACTTCTTGGATAATGAGCTGATGTCGACAAGAAGTGACTCGTCGTAGGAGGGCCTTGATGTATCCCACATCTATGACACGAAATGAAGAAAATGATTTCTGGAGGTGAAAATGAACTGACGACACAAGGTTCAGAATGGTGGTCATGAAAAAATGAAGGTTGGAGGTATTGCAGTGGATGAGACATTAACTGGATGGTGAATTCTTGACTGAATGACTTCTCTTGAACATGTCGGTGACACTAAGATGAATTGGTAGCGTTAACCCCAAAATATGGATGGTATGAAAGACCAATAGTGAGATGACCGGTGAACAAAATAACCCAACCCAACTCAATAATGGAGATGAAGTGAAAGTGTCATGTTCAAGAGTGACTTGCTACCATAAATTCTTCAAGTTTTTTCCCCTTTTTCCCCAGTCATTGCTGACCAATACCTTTTTTTTTTGTCAATCTTGAGGAGGATAACATATGCTTGTTCTATAATTTTCCCTTCGGGCAAACCTGTCACTATTTAAAGTTTTAACGAGTCTAGCGACAGTGAAACTCGGTCTCATCTAGATGGACAAGTTTGTCGCTATTGTTTTAACAAGTTTAATGACAAGGATAACTCGGTCCTTTTCATGTTTAGAGATTTTGAAAAGGGACAAAAAGAAAACTCCATAAGTTCTTTTTCATAAAATAATCCCTCAGGTCTGAAAAAGGATAAAACAATACAGGAGGGATGACATTTCCAATACTTTAACGAGCTGGAAAAGACAAGCGCTCGACAATCTTTTCATATTTAACGAGTCTGAAAAGGGTTTAAAGAGGACTCTATTTTGAGGAACAAGTGGTGTCTAGGGTAGCAACTGGTTCTGGTGATTTTGGAACTTCTCAAAACATGTTGATTTATATGAAGAGGCTAGCTAATAAGACCACTCATTGTAACCATTCCTCAAAAAGGGTAAAAAAACCAAGTGAAAGCATTGATTGGCCGAAGAGATGGTGGTGATGAGATGAAAACAACCAAGGTTCAAAAGGTTGACAGAATGGCAATCACAGGGGTTTAAAAATTGAAAATGGGTTCCCTTTTAGACAAGCTTGAAGCATGGGGAACTATGCTTGTATTTGGTTTCATGTTTACACAAGCTTGAAACGAACAAACTATGCTTGGCTTCAGTTTCATTTTTACACAAGCTCGAAACGAAAAAACTATGCTTGATGGTCAAGGATGTTCAATTCACTATTCAGCACATCATATTCTTTCATCATTCATTCAACCTACTCAAAACTCCATCAAATTGATTAGAAATACATATATATGGATGAAAAATGAACTAAAACTAACATTTTACTTGAAGTACATGAATAGTAAAAATAAAAAGTAGTTTTTACTTTTCACTTTCATCATTTCATTTCAAATTTGGGATTTTGGAGCTCTGGACCAGTTTTCCCCTCAAATTTCACCAGTCGATTTTGGGAGATCCTGTGGACCATTCTCCACGCCGTCAGGACTAGGTAGGAGCTATCCTTGAGCTCTTCATTTTCATTCCATCTTTTCTTGATTATGAGCTAGTTTTTTCACCTTTTTGGGCCCCTAGGGTTTAAAGATTTCATTCCACAATCATCACACCTAGCTTATATCAAAATGTGCGATGCATACTGAGCTGCCAATAGGCCAGTCAGTATGCATCTCACCTTGCTCAAAGGCAGGGTGCAATGGGCGCAGAAAGGTAACTTTATACAGTGTTTTTTCATCAAATTTTTACCTGTTTTTGCTCAAAATTGGATCCTAACTCATCTTTTGTTTGCATTTTAGATATTTGTTGGACCAAGATGGTTGTCATATGGCGTGAATGAGAACACGAAGAGGAGGATATGATTTCTTTGCATGACCAGGGAACAGTGGATGCATTAAGGAACTGTGGTTTGCTGAAGTTCTTCCGCATATCCAGCATGAGACAACATATCAGTTTGTTGCAGTATTTTCTCAATGCTTGGGATCCTATTGACTAGGTATTCCAGATCGGAGCTAAATCTATTCCTTTCATGGTCGAGGATATTTATTTTTTGATGGGATTTTGAAGGCATGGTGCCCCTCTTTCACTATAAGGGTTTCGTCGTGGGGGCGAATCTATGAAATATTACATTCGTCAGTTCTGCAAGGATGGATCTCAACCCAGTAGAGATGGTAAGATTAATACCTGAGATGTCACTGATCGACCTTTAAGAACTATTTTATTTACCTTTGCTAGATTTGCTGGCAGTGCGACCTTACATTTAGCGAATAGATCTTACTTGAAGTATGCCCTGGAATGCTTCGAACCAAAGGTGTTCAATTGGTGTGAGGCAATACTTCCTGTTATAAAAGAACAACTATCCAAAGTAAAGAATGGAAGAACCAAGAACTTTGGTTATGGATCCATATTGACTACTTTTTCTTTGGAAAGAATTCCACTGATGCAACCTCAAAACATTTCACTGGGATTGCCAACACTAAGGGAACCATAGATGCAGAGATGGGTGGACCTTATGGCTAGACATGCCGGCCAGTCACAAATCTCCTTCTCAGATGCCTTTTCTGAGTGATTCAACCACCAAGAGATGGTTTTTGTGGAGTATCCATATGTCGGGATGGATTTCCGAGGTGATCAAGACTTGGCATTACCAGCTGGTGAGCAGTGGAGTGCTATAGGTAAAATGATTAGACCATATCTTTATTTTTTCAGTTTTATAATGTTTTTGTGTTTTTGATGTTACCAAGACTAAACAAACTCATATGTGTGTGCAGATATTGGACCAGTGCGACCAGTGGTATGCCCATAGGAAGTAGCTGACACTCCAGTAGGAGAGGCTATAGGGAGGGGCATCCTTGAGGATCTAGACATATCAGAGACCTTGGCATTGTTGCAGGATCAAATCGAGGGCCTCACTCTCAACATTCAGGATGTCAGGACCAATGAGTTATCTTTGAGGTTACAGTGCCATACTACTGGTGTACCGAGTCGTTGGATTTGACTCCTGTGCATGATAGCACAGGCGGTGAGATGTTATCACCAGCATCACTAGTCTAGGATGTTTTCTGCATTCATTTTGAGTTTCTTGGTCAGATGACCGGTTTTGTCCGGGGCACAAAAAATTTTGTGAAAACTATGAACAACTATCTACTTTTGATTTTTCGAGTTTTATTTTGGTTAAGTGATGAAATCTTAATGCAAATGTTGATGTGAAATGCTTTCTTTAAAAATGCTGCAAATGTCTATTTAACACATAGTTTTCTAATGAATCAGTCAATGTGTTTAAGTTTCTAGAAATGTGTTGATATTAAATGGAATCAAAATGTCTTTCCAAAATCCTAACTCTTAGGAACATGCGATAAATCGCTGGGTTCCGAACTGAATAAATGCCAATAATCTATAGAATGACGAGTTGTGAATCTAGCTTGAAAATGAGTCAACATATGCCATGTGAAATGGCATCAGAGAGAAGCTTAATCAACACGCTATACTCACCGATGTTGTTCGTTGATCGACCAATACATATCCCCCTGAAACTCACTAACTCGCCGCTTGGAGCGAAGATTGCCCAGGCCACAGAAGATAGGTTCTAAGTACTACGACTAGCTCCGTCGGCATATCCAACAAATGGGTCCAAAAAGTCTGACATCTGCAACAAATTTGAAGTGGATTACCTAACCAAAATGACAACTCTAAAAGAAAACACTCAAAAATGCAATAAAAGCAAATGTACAATGAGTCTGCTACACTTAATCAAGCATAGTAATGTTTAATATACATCTCGTTTCGAGGCTGCGATAGTGGAATCCCATCATAATTGACTAGCTCATAGGCTCCTTTTGTCAATACTCATTTAACAATGTAAGGGCCCATCCATAATGGTTCAAATTTACTTGCTCCTAATTTGCCAGAGTCCTGATCGTAAAGCAAGACCAGGTCACCTTCTGAGAAGACACGAGGCTTGACAATTTTTTCATATTGTGCTTGGATGCATTTCTTATGTGCTTTGTTAGCCAACGTGGCATCACGATGGGTTTCATCCAAATGGATTAATTCCAAGAAACTAGCCTCTTCTTCAAAAGTTTTGGGAAGCAGATCGATTGCAAGCTTGAGGGATGAGATTTCGCACTGAATTGGTAAGACTGCTTCCAGACCATACACCAACTGAAAGGGTGTAAATCCGGTTGCATTTCTTGCTGAAGTCCTATATGCCCACAGAGATGAGTACGGGATTAAATTCCAATTCCGTTTATGGACTCCAATCATTCTCTGTAGCATGTGCTTAATGACTTTGTTGATTGCCTCAACTTGTCTGTTAGCTTGCGGATAATATGGAGTAGAACTATCATGGGACAGTCCTAATTTTGCAGTTAATTTGATCATCATGTGATTGTGAAAATGCGACCCATGATCTGTGACTATAGCCTGTGGTACACCAAATATAGAAACTACATGATTGAAAAATAAAAGAGCAGCCATTTCGTCGCTGTTGTTCAATGTAGGCATCGCCTCAGCCCATTTTGTAAAATAGTCGACAATGACTATAATATACCCATGCCCCCTAATCGAGGTGGGGTGACATGTCATGAAATCAATGCCCCATTTAGCGAATGGTCCAAAAGCAACGAATGGATGTAGTGGTGCAGGTGGTAATCTGGTTTTGCGATCAAAAATCTGACAAGCATGGCAACTTATGACTGCAATTATGCAATATTTGAATATGGTGGGCCATAAATAACCAGCTCGTAAGATCTTTTGTGCAGTAGCGTAACCAGATAGATGCCCCCCACAAGCACCTGAATGACAATAATTCAAAACTTTTTTGGCCTCCTCATGTGTGAGGCACCTTCGAAAAACCGTATCGACACCATGAGTAAGTCACTGTTCAGAGTGAGAGGTGTTAGGCCTAAAATTTTGGGTTTAGAGATAAACCAGTATATTCCCGTACCACGGATCACTTGATGATATCAGAAACAGAGTCTCATCCACAATTGATGCTTGGGATGTTAAATCATTGGATGACGAAGGAAGGTAACAAAGTAACTCTGCAAAGACGAGAGACTTCTTTGATTTGGATTTGGTGAATTCCAGATCAAACTCCTGCAAAATGGCTATCCATTTGGAATATTTGCCCCCCAGAAATTGACACGACAAAATGTATGTCAGAGGGTTGCAATCTGACACAATGGTACTTTTGCGAAAGAGTACATAGCATCAAAATCTCTGTATTACTTGAACAGCTGCTAAAGCCAACTTTTCAACATAAGAGTACTTGCTTTCTATATCATTAAGATTACGACTTAAATAATATATAGGATGTTCAATTCCGTTATCTTCTTGCACTAAAACCATAGCAATGGTTGTATCTACAATGGCGAGATACAGGTTGAAGTCTTTTTGATAGTCAGGAGCATACATTAATGCTACTTTATGGGAATCTTTTAAAGCATCAAAGGAAGCTTTCGCAACCTGATCCCAATGGAAGGGTACCCCTTTCTTAAAAAGATGTGTATAACCTTTGGTGAGCTTAGCATAATGTGGATGAACCTCCTCAAAAGGTTAGCTATCCCTTGGAGTCTCTGAATCTGAAGCGGAGTCGCCAATTTGTTTCTAGGAAAAACTAGTATTCCTAAAGAATGCTAGCCCTCTAGGTTTGGCAGCTACCCTAGAAACAAAAGTTTAAAGAAATCCAATGATTTCTTCTATGTGTAACAGATAAGAGAAAGATAATGGAACCAACTTGGAACTTCCACTTAATCCCTTGCTTGCTCTCTCTCCCCTTTCATAGATCCTGCAACTCCTCCCCATACTTAACACGCTTGGAGAGTACCTGCACAAGTACAGCAAAAAAGAACACTCAAAGCATCGTGATCTATTACAACATAAACATTACAGAATCAGATATATAAGGAACAAATGATAGCATTCACAAATGATAACATTTACAATTGCACAATCATATGGAAGAAAACATGAAGAGCTTTATTAATAGAAGGGAGAATTACAACCCAGTTGTCTAATCTAGCATCATCCTCCCAGCTTCAATCCCTCTTCACCTCATGAAATAGCAAGATCATACCAACAATACAATTCTCTTTCCTCAATTACAAACTATCAGCACTTCCTTGCAATTCACAATATTTCAGCCTATAGATCTCTTAGATGAGGGATCCATTTATAGATGTGTGAAAGGGTGTGAGTCATCCATGGGGTTTGATTAGTGTCATTCCACTTGTTACAGTTGATGGCATAAGAGAAGTGAATGGAGATTTTCTTAGATCCCTTACTCATCCTTGGGTGAATTCAGAGAGCCAAGTGGCATAGGAGAAGTTTCTAGAAGATTCCATGAGCAACCACCTAGCAAATTGTCTCGGGCATTTGTCCATCCTCGCCCATCACACCCTATAGAAGGCCTAATTAGTATCCATTGCACCCTAGTAGTGTACCACTCAGTATGCATCGCACTTTTCCAGTGGAGCAGTCAGTATGGTTCAATTTAGGCAGTTTCAGGATGGTTTCTCAAATGGAATTTTTGGGGACTGATGTATTCAGGTGACTATCTTCTTTTAGGGTATGAAACAACTCTTTTAGGGATTGATGAGCCCTAATACATCGACATATAAGTTTGGGGTTGATGTGCCCAAATATGTCTATAACACACAGATATATATATATATATATATATATATATATATATATATATATATATATATATATATATATATATATATATATATATATATATGTATATATATATATATATATATGTATGTATGTATATATGTATATATGTATATATATATATATATATATATAGATATTGGGTCCGTCCTAATCACATATCGCAATCGACGGGGCCCTAGGCCTACACATGTTGCAATATGCGACATGGCGGACCCACCGACAATTTTAGGCTCGGGAATATAAAATTTGAAGTCTGGGTATACGGCCCGAACGTGGGTTTTTCCAGTGTTTCTTGTGTATTCGGTAAAGTGCTATGGTCACAGTTTTTATGGGAAATGCCATATGGTAGACCCGATAGGGTATAGGTTCCCACCCATAGTATTTCAAGTCCGAGTTTTGGGCTCCACTCTGTGTTTTTCAAGGATTTGCAATGTAAATTAGATTTACATTCACGGGACTTAAACAGTGCATAAATTAAAAGGAAAGTGTTGTTGGGAGAAGTGTATACTCAGAACGCCCCTATCCCACTAAGGTGTGACAGTGCCTTAGCAACAAACAAGGAAAACTACTTTCGTATTCTTCTTTATGAATTGTAAATGAAGAGGAATAGGATGAACTAACCTGTGCCTTGCGCTAGTCTTTTGATCCAGTCTCTCTCCTCTTTGACAGCTTCCAGTTACCTGCTCCTTCACTTGCCCAGCTTCACCAAGTTCCTGCAAGATCAAAGAAGAGGAAAACTACACAAAGACATGGATTTACATTCATAAATAGCTTAGGATCAGATTTAAGCTAAACATGCAAATATAACAAAACATCATTGATACACAAGCATGTAGGAGAAACTCAAATAGTTTTATTGATATAACAAGAAGGTCCAGGAGGAGTTACAACCGATGATTCCTGTTCCAGCATCAACCCCCCAGCAAAGGAATCCCCTCTTCACCTCCAACAAAGCATAAATCACCCAATGCACTGATCTCTATCTCAAAACCAACAGCAATTCTCTGAAAAGTACAAAATTCCAGCCTCTTGGATCTCTGGGATGAGGGATCCATATATAGATGTATGCAAAGAGGATGAGTCAGCTTATGATTTGACTTGTGGCTTCTCTCTATCAGTTCTTGCTTCCACTTGGAGACTGAGAGCCTCTTACTCATCCTTGGTCGAACTCAGTGAGGCAAGTGTCATTGGGGAAGATTCTGGAAGCTTCCATTGTCTGTCCACCTCGCGGAATGACACTCCCATTTGTCATTTCCCGCTCAGCGCACCTTGGTAGTACATTTAGGTACATTGCAACGCACCTAGCTAGTGTACTGGGGTGCTATGCAACGCAGCTGGAATGATCCTGATTTGACTGATTCTGAGCAATTTCTGGTGGAGAACTTCTGGGAGAAGCTGTAATTGGTTGACCTTGTTCCTTTTGGGGCAGGAACAACTCTTTTAGGGACTTAGGATCCCTTGGTTTATGGACATTTCATGCTTAGAGCTGTAAGGCACAAAAATGTCTATAACAGTTGCCCCCTAAAGTATGAGGCCGTTTATCGGGTGAAATGCTTTATTAGGAGGATCTGAAGTTCTTTCAATGCTAGGAGGAGGCCTGTAATAAGATACAATGCAATACATTATCTTCATACTGTTTTCATGATCTAGCTGAGGTGGGCATTCCCATGCTCAGCTTTATAAATTCATTTTATTGTACACAGGAGAGACAATCATCTGATGGTAGACTGATGATTCTGATGAAGTCATCATCCTTTTGGTAGGATGATTATCTGTGTTGCAATGCTGTACATGTCAATGTTTTTGGGTCTTCAATCTCGTCCGATCTTCACTCGAAGTACAAGTCGATCCATGTGAGAAATGTTTTGAAGTCGAACATGGAAATACATCGCTTGATTACCAGTCGATGATGTAAATTGTTAACAAGCGTGAGAGGAATCACCGATAATGATGATGACCCTCAAGGTACTGCAGTACAATTCACGTGGTGTGAATAAAGGACTTGGCGTCGAACACCACGCAAAATCTTTTGGTCAAAGGTCATTGATGTATACCTGTCACCGGAAGTGAGAAACTTGCCATTGAGGCATGCAAGCTTCAAAGTACTGAATGGGGTGTTCCTAGATCAACTTCTTGGATAATGAGCTGATGTCGACAAGAAGCGATCCGTCAAAGGAGGGCCTTGATGAATCCCACATCAATGACATGAAACGGAGTAAATGATTTTGATGGAGGTGAAAACGATCTGATGATATATGGTTCAGGATGGCAGTCATGAAGGAATGAAGTATAATGTATGGTAGTGGATGGGACACGGGTGACTTCTCTGGATGACTTCTCTTGAACATGTCACCGACACTTATGTGATGGATTGGTAGCATTTACCCCAAATGTGGATGGTATGGCGTGACCATGGTGATGTGACCGGTGAATGAAACAACCCAACCCAACTCAGGCACAGAGTGGAAGTGTCATGTTCAAGAGCGACTTGCTACCAATAAAGATTCTTTGAGTTTCTTCCCAATTTTTCCCCAGTCATTGTTGACCAGTACCTCTTTATTTTTGTCAAACTTGAGGAGGATAACATATGCTTGTTCTATAATTTTCCCTTCGGGCAAACCCATCGCTATGTTTTAACGAGCCTAGCGATAGTGAAACTTGTTCTCGTCTAAAGACAAGTTTGTCGCTATTAATCTTTTTAACAAGTCTAATGACAAAGATAACTCGGTCCTTTTCATTTTTAGAGAGTCTGAAAAGGTACGTAAAGTTAACTCCAGAATTCCTTTTTCGTCATCTAATCCCTTAAGTCCGAAAAAGTATAAAACAATACAGAAGGGATGAATTTTCGATAGTTTTAATGAGCCGAACAAAACAAGCGCTCGATATTTTTGTGTAATAATCCCCCAGGTCCAAAAAGATTAAAATCTAGAGGAGGGATAGCACTTCCGGTCGCTTTAACGAGCTGGAAGGCCAAAACTCAGCAATCTTTTCATATTTTACGAGTCAGATGAAAAGAGCTTAAAGAAGACTCATCTTTTGAGGAACGAGTGATAAAATGGGTAGTAGTTGATTCCAGGTAAGGTTTGGAATTTTCCAATCACGGTAGTGTCACAAGGATGGCTAGTGAAATCACTCTTCGCAGCTGTTCCTCAAAATGGGTAAACAATAAAATGGAGGTGAATGATCGGCCAATGAAAAGTGGAGGTGACGGTGCAAACACGACCAAGGCTTTAATGGCTGATAATGCTACATTCACAGTGGTTATTTACCAGAGGATAGTTCATTTTTTAACGAGCTTAAACGCGGATTGAAACACTTGCTCAGTCTTATGTTTATTTTTTAACGAGCTTGAACTATGTGCTAAAACTGCTCGATAATCCAGTCATATGATAAGAATGTCTCATATAAAACGGCAACATTTAGATTTTTGCCCCACATCCTTTCTTTATGCAAGTTAGGAAACGACTAATCCTACGAGTTTAAAGGGTTAGCCTACGGGTTTAAAGGGAGGACCTAAAAATTTAAAAAATAAATAGCCGCCCCTTGCTTGCATTCCAAAAGGTTTGCATGCCTCCAGGTATAAAATATGGTTTCAAGGTTACCCCTCAATTTGCAAACAAAACATGTGTTCTATCAGGAAAGGCCTACCTCTTACAGGTTACCAAAGATGCTCTATTCGTGGTGCAAATAAAACATTTCCTCGGCGATGTCTACCGAGATAAACAAAGGTGAGCAACAACGAGCGCCACTCACATAACTTTGACAAGAGAATCTTTTTCTAGAATAACCCCTCTTCCACTGACGAACGGAGTACAGACTAGTCATATTCTCCCGCGGAAACCTACCCTATACCCAAATTTTTCCTGCCGAAGTAGACCAAGACGCATGCCCCTTGGGTTTCAGTCATATCCCTCCGAATTACTCGCGCTCATCGGGAGGACGGACTGGGGGTTGAGACATTTCTTGCGTGAAGAGACCATTTAGGGATGGTATATGACTATTTGCTATGCGTGATCCGGGAAATGAAAGCTGGTCTACGAGCTTGACCCCTCTTCCTTCGTGCGGAAAACACATTACTCTAAAGAGTTAGGAGACGATGGCTCCCATGCAATAAATATAGTCTCGCCCAAGGAGTAGATTGTAATCTAAGGGTCCTTGGACTACCATTACGTTCATTTGAATTGTCTTCCCTCTCAATGTTATGGGCACATTGGGAAGGATCCCTAAAGGCTGACTGGTTCCTTTATCAAAGCCTGTCAGATTTCTCATCTCAGGCGAAAGCGGTGGCGAACCAAGCGCTTTCCAAGCAATAGAGGAAAGGATACTCACAGAAGCCCCCTCATCTATGATTGTACCAGCCATGACAATTCTATATATTTGGACGATAATTCGGAATGGTACACTTGCTGGTAGGCGGGGTCTGCCTAGTTGAGTCGCCATTTTGTTGTTGGGAAAAGTGTCTACTCAGAACGCCCCTATCCCACTAAGGTGTGACAGTGCCTTAGCAACAAACAAGGAAAACTACTTTCGTATTCTTCTTTATGAACTGTAAATGAAGAGGAATAGGATGAACTAACCTGTGTCTTGCGCTAGTCTTTTGATCCAGTCTCTCTCCTCTTTGACAGCTTCCAGTTACCTTCTCCTTCACTTGTCCAGCTTCACCAAGTTCCTCCAAGATCACAGAAGAGGAAAACTACACAAAGACATGGATTTACATTCATAAATAGCTTAGGATCAGATTTAAGCTAAACATGCAAATATAACAAAACATCATTGATACACAAGCATGTAGGAGAAACTCAAATAGTTTTATTGATATAACAAGAAGGTCCAGGAGGAGTTACAACCGATGATTCCTGTTCCAGCATCAACCCCCCAGCAAAGGAATCCCCTCTTCACCTCCAACAAAGCATAAATCACCCAATGCACTGATCTCTATCTCAAAACCAACAACAATTCTCTGCAAAGTACAAAATTCCAGCCTCTTGGATCTCTGGGATGAGGGATCCATATATAGATGTATGCAAAGAGGATGAGTCAGCTTATGATTTGACTTGTGGCTTCTCTCTGTCAGTTCTTGCTTCCACTTGGAGACTGAGAGCCTCTTACTCATCCTTGGTCGAACTCAGTGAGGCAAGTGTCATTGGGGAAGATTCTGGAAGCTTCCATTGTCTGTCCACCTCGCGGAATGACACTGCCATTTGTCATTTCCCGCTCAGCGCACCTTGGTAGTGCATTTAGGTGCGTTGCAACACACCTAGCTAGTGTACTGGGGTGCTATGCAACGCAGCTAGAATGATCCTCATTTGACTGATTCTGAGCAGTTTCTGGTGGAGAACATCTGGGAGAAGCTGTCATTGGTTGACCTTGTTCCTTTAGGGGCAGGAACAACTCTTTTAGGGACTTAGGATCCCTTGGTTTATGGACATTTCATGCTTAGAGCTATAAGGCACAAAAATGTCTATAACAGAAAGGGGGATTATTTCACATTTGATGATTTAAACGCAAGATTCATGTTTTGTAGGCCTATTTTCCATATGTCTCACAGTCATGGCTGATATAAATTATTTTGTAAGCAAATTCGAGCAGACTCGGTAATAGATAAAGATGAGTCGTATCTAGATGACACTTCTGCTCCACCGGTGTCAGCATTGCAAAACACACTCTGCGAAAGGTAAGACAGACCACCAAAGTGCATAACGGAGGCACTCCTTCAGTTCAATGGAAGCACTCGTGACAACGTTAGTCCATCAAGATGTCATCATTGCCAAATACATCACAAAGCATGCCAAATGTGGGATGATGAGCATAGCATCTTTAGTTTCCTTTAGGGAATGGCAGAGATGATAGCCACTCCACATAGGTGCTAGGAAATGATACGTAGTCCTCCTCTATTCCAAAGGCATCCATTTGTTTCCCCAGGAAGGAAAACGCTCCACCAAGGGTGACCTCGGCGTGTCAGCAATTTCATTGACCGTTCTCATCTATATATGCTGATTTGTGTAATCAAATGGGGAAAATGAAAGGTCATGGAAGAGGGAGGGTCATTGAGAGCTGCATAAGTATTACCTCCAGAGAGGAGAGAGGGGATTTAAAAAAAATAAATAAAAACAACTCTGATTTATTGTGAATAAAGAGAAACTACTTGGTTCAATGAGGAGCTTGTGTTGTAGATTGATTTTCCTCTTCTCTTATGTGTTTTGATCAGAATGTTGTTGCTGAAATAAATGCAAATGTATATTTGTTTTTGTGCTTACTGATAACTTACAGTTCATGGTTATGTTTGGTTATTTGAATATGATTCAACATCATGCTTAAATCATGAAAGGTTCCTGATTCAAAACTATGTTGGACATCAGTTGCAAGCTTTTCTTCCATAAAATGGAATGTGTATTCCTGTATGAATGATTGGATTGCAATTAGGATTTAATACAACCTTGTTCTTAAGTGGACCAGTGATTGATTCATTTGGACTCAGGATTTATATATGATGTTTAACCTCCTTTGTCTTTTGCTCCTGCAGGATAGGTTAGGATAGTTAGGATATAGACTAGAGTAGTTAGAAATAGTGTAGATAGAATTTGATACATATAGGTTAGTTGTTTTATTTTTTTTATTTAATTGATGTCTTCTCCCTAGATGGAATCAATTAGCACTCATTTAATAGTTTACAAGGTCCCTTAAAACCCATTGGAACTAACCATTCCAAACGAAAGCAGGTCTAATTGGGGCTTGCAATCGGGTTAGTTCTCCTTGTTGATATAGCGAAAATTCACCATGTCAACAAATTGGAGATAGAAGGAGGACCTGAACCACCGTCCATAGCTTTTTATCATTTCATTTATAGATGTTTGTATGGACTTGAATAGATTAATGCATGGATAGGGAAGGTCGAAAAGACAATTCCTCTCATTCAGAAAAGCCTCATTTCGAATAAGAGACACTGTGGGAGTATCCTGTCATTCAGGAACAATCAGTTAGAAGGCTTACTCGGGCTTATGCTCATTCCCTATCACATCTCGCTATCTTTCAGTCATTACCTCCGATAGCAAAAACAAAGCCAAGGGTCTATCACATAAACGAAGAGACATCTGCAGCTCCTTCTCTTGAAGATATTGTGCTTGATTTTTTGCAGAGTATTGGCACTCCTTGGAAAGAAAGCCTTGAGGATTCCCCTTCTGAGGGAAATCCCTGGCCTGATTTGAAAAATCCTAATCAAGAAACCCTCAACCAGGACATCCCTATCCTCGATATGGCTAATATTCCTCAACCAGGTGGAAACCAACTCCCACCTCCTCCAAGAGCACTTCCTCCCTGGCTCGCTCAGGACGTCGTAGCAGTACCTGGGTAGTAGCATCTCTTACCCAAGAATGCAGAAAGAGTACTACCTAAATTCGACCCTGACCGGGGAGACACCGCTAAAAACCATATTCATTCTTTCTTCCTGGCTAGGCACATGCTGGGGGTAGCTGATGAAGATATAGTTTGTCACCTATTCCCTTTTACCGTAATTGGTGCAGCTTCCACATGGTACTTTAGCTTGAGAATAGGATCAATCACTTCGTGGGCTACCTTTCAATAGTCCTTTTTAGACAAGTATGGTGATGACAAAACCCCTGCGGCCTTAGTTCTAGAACTATCCCGTTTGAAAATGGAAACCAAAGAAAAGGTCAAAGATTTTAACATCCGATTCAACACCCTATTCAACAGAATCCCGACCACTGCTAGACGTACTAAGGAGGTGCTCATGGAATTCTACATCACTGCTCTCCCTGTCCCTACTGTGATGTGGGTCAAAAGGAGTAATGCACAAACCTTACAAGGTGCTATCGATGAAGCAGTAAAGGTCAAGAATGAAATGCTCAGTCTCACAACATGCCATCATACAGCCGAAGAAAAGAAAGCCTCTTAAGCATCCAAGAAGAGTAATGGGAGTGATAACAAAGGGGATGAAACCAAAGAAAATGATACCACAGATGTAGAAGGTTTGCATCATATCATTAAGAAGTTGACAAAGTACAAGCAGGAGTGGAGGAGATTATAACAACGGAAAACCTTTCAAACCTTTCTATTGTAAGAAGGCAGAAGGTGGTCATGGTCCACTTGTACTCCCTGCTCCACCCAATGAATGTAATTTAAGTACATAAGAGCTGGCTCTTATTGGATCGCTCCTTAACTAGGAAGAACCTATAGCAGAGCTAGAGTTGCAACAAGAAGATGGGGAAGAATACCAAGTAGAAGAGCCCTTGGAAGAAGAATCTCAAATCAACGTATTGTGGGATTTCTATACAAATGAGAATGATGATGACGAAGGAGACAATACGGCAGAGACCCACACTAATGAAATCCACACACGAAGCAAAGGGCCACTTGCTGGTGTGATGAAGCCTGTAGATCAAACCAAGAAAGATGTCCACCCTGTGAAGACACCCACTCCCGAATTTCCTGTTGAGAAGGGTAGACCTAGTGGTCAGTCCAAGAATACCCTAGTGGCAAACCATCCAGAGTAAGAAAATGCATCTCCCACTGCAAGGAAGGCGACTCAAAATGGTAAACTCCCACCTAAGAATGGCAAAACTGGTATGTTTACTCTACCCTATCCTTTTTATAACATTAATTACAATATTGTGGATGATCTTAAGAAATATAGGGCTAATATCACATACTTTGATTTGCTGAAATTAACGCAACAAAGAGATTTGCTCTAGAAAGCTATGAATGAGTGGAACTACAAAACTCCCGCCACCTCAAGTAGCCAAACCCAGAAGTCAGTCTCCAGACCTGTTAGTATTCCCAACTCAAGCAAAAAGCCAGTAGCCATGGAAGCCAACCTATCAAAAATGAATCGAAAACCCCAAGATGTCAGTGCAGCTATGACAGGAAGGAAATCAAAATCCATGACTCCCCCTTTCCTTATCACATTTGAAATCTTCAACATGAACATGCACAATTTCTTGGTAGACTCAGGTGACTCATCCACTGTGATGCCTTACGCTGTTGCTAAAAGGCTCCATGTGATACCTGAGAAAACTGGGACTCGAATCATGCAATTAGACAGGAAAAATGTGAAAGTAATTGGGGGATTGAAAGATGTATTGATCCGGATGACTACTAAACCACAATACACACAAGTCATTGATAGAGTGGTAGTCGATATACCCAAGGCTTATGGAATGCTGCTTAGCAGGGATTGGTCAGCAAAACTGAATGGATACTTCTCAACTGATTGGTCCCATCTCTTGTTGCCTTAGAAGGGGAAGGGTGATATGCTGAGAGTTTATCGTGAAAGGTACATGAAATATGTAGTGACGGAGATAAACGGTCCCAAAAAACCTGTAATGTTTACCAACTCTATCCTTGGGAATTATAGTTTCAATGTTTGTGCCACAGAAACTTGTTTTGGATAATTCCATGTAGAAACAATTGAAGAAAATTTGACATACACACAGTTGGAAGCTCCCTCCCACAATCCAACTGATGAACTATCCTGTAATATAGTAGATGATAGGACTAATTTCTTAGATATTTGTTCAATTGATGTAACATTAGATTCTACATTCTGGACACTCTATTTTGATGGCTCTAACTTCGTTAAAGGTGCAGGTGCTGGGAGCATTCTCATTGACCCACAAGGGAACCAACACTTGATGGCCAACCAGTTGGAGTTTGCATGCACCAACAATCAAGCAGAATATGAAGGCTTGCTGTAGGGCCTGAAGAAAGCCATTGATATGAAGGTAGAAAATCTTAAAGTTTTTGGTGACTCACAGATAATCATAGATCAGGTAAGGAAAATGATACATTGCAATTCACCACACCTGGTAAGGTACCAGCATGAGGTATGGTAATTAATTTACAGTTTTGATTATTTTAATATCACAGACATAGCTCGAGGGAAAAACCAAGACGTTGATCTGATGGCTAATATGGTTGTTAAACTTTTACCTGATTTTGGATTGAAGAAAAATAAATGTTCTATTGAATTGATTTTCAAACCATCTGTGCCTGATAACATCTCAAATTGGCAGGTGCTCGAAGATGATGAGAAAATCCTTGAGTTCTTGCACTACGAGAATACATTCAAGAATGCATTCATTGATGAAAAGGAGCACGACAAGCTTATGAATGAGAGGGAATGTGAGGAAAAGGATTGGCCCAATGTGATTCCCAAGTCAGTTGTTAATATGGAGCATTTGTATGACTTGCATGATAAATTCAAGAAGTCGAATAACTGAAAAATGCATAGCTCATCCATGAAGTATCAATCGGTCAACCTTGGGACGAAAGAAGACCCAAAAAATGTCAATCTGGGCTTGGGGTGCTCTCCACAAGAAAAGGTTGCATTTGTCAAGCTATTTAAAGAATACAAGGACGTCTTTGCATGGACATATGAAGACCTAAAGACCTTTGATACCAGTGTTATGCAGCATGTAATCGCTTTGGAGAAGGAGGCCAGGCCCTACCAACAAAAGCTACATAAGATGTATCCAAACCTAGAACCACTGGTGAAGAAATAATTAAACAAAATGTTGGATGCTAAAATCATCTTTCTTGTCAGACACACACACTGGGTAGCTAATCTCGTGCCAGTGAGAAAGAAAAATGGAGACATCAGGTTGTGTATTGACTTCAGAAACCTGAACAAAGCATCACAAAAGGATAACTATCCTGTCCCTTCTATGGAGCACATTCTTTAGTGCGTTTCTGGGTCTGAAATGTTGTCCCTATTAGACGGGTTTTCAGGATACAATCAAGTGTTAGTATCTAATGGGGATCAGCTTAAGACAACCTTCAACACTAAATGGGGGACTTACGCATATCGCAAAATTCCTTTTGGACTCATTAATGTGGGCGCCACATTCCAGAGAGCTATGGATATAGCTTTCCGAGGGTTGATTAACAGATCAGTAGTGGTTTACATGGATGACATTACAGTGTATTCATATCATAGAAGGGATCATATTTGTCACCTGAAACAAATCTTCGAAAGATGCCAAAGATACAGGATATCATTGAATCCCAAGAAGAGCGTCTTCACAGTCACAGAGGGGAAACTACTAGGTCATATCCTCTCTAAAGAAGGGATTGTTATTGACCCTGAAAGAATAGAGACTATCATGAGAATACAACCCCCTGCAAATAAAAGGGCCATGCAATATTTCTTCAGGAAGATCAATTTCGTCAGGAAATTTGTCTCAGGTTTCACTGAAATAGTGTGCCCTATGCAGCTAATGATGAAGAAAGACGTTGTGTACAAGTGGAGCGATGAAGCCAAGAAAGTGTTTCAGTGAATCAAGGAAGCCATCGTTGAAGCTCCTGCATTGTTCAGCCCAAATTTCGTCAAGGAATTCTTCTTATACACTTTTTCTTCTGATGTTTCGTATACCACAATACTCACTCAGAAAAATAAGGAAGGAAACAAAGTCCCTATTTCTTATATGAGCTCTAATCTCTAGGGGGCAGAACTCAACTACCCAGACATGGAAATAAGGCTTTGTAGTTTTCAAGGCCATAAAAAATTTCCACCCTTATTTACTAAAGGCCAAGACCAAAGTAATCGTTCCCTATCGTTTTGTGAGAGCTCTCTTCGTGTCGAAGGAAATGGCTGAACGGAGAGGGAATTGGATAACCTCCCTTCAAGAGTTTGACCTTGAGATTAAGCCGACATAGGTAGTTCAAGGGCAGGGACTTTGCAAGCTAGCAGCTGAAGCCTTGGCAGATAAGGAAAGAGCATCCAAAGAACTAGAAATGTAGAGCATGCGATATGCACAAATGGAATTCAGGGAGGAACCCCTATGGATTAACGAAGCCCTGATGTATGAGTGAGAAACTTCGGAAGCATTTTTAGGCCTTGAATCATGGCAATACTGCATACACTTCTATCTGATATGAGGATCATGTCGTGAACACATGGATGCATCACAAAGGAGAGCCCTCAGATTGAAATCCAATCAGTATCATTTGGCCAATAACATATTATACAGGAAAAATCATGATGGAATCTGGCTGAGGTGTTCGGAAAAGGATGATGTCGACCATGTCTTGAAAGAAATGCAAGACGACCCAGAAGGTGGTCACTATGCTGGAGAGACCAATGCTCACAAAATATTAAGAGCTAGATATTATTGGCCCACAGTTCTTAGAGACTTTCATGCCTATGCTCGCAAATGCAAAGTGTGTCAAACCGCCATAGGACGAGAAAGAAAGCCTGTTGTTCCCCTCAGGCCCGTTATGATTTGTCGCCCATTCCAGCAATGGGGCCTAGATTTCATATGTGAAATCACTCCAAAATCTTTGCAATAGCATAAGTACATACTCACAGTGACCGACTACTTCACCAGATGGACCAAAGCCATCCTGCTTCGGAAGGTAAACGAGGATGAGGTAATATCGTTTATTGAGAAATTCATTATTAACAGGTATGGCATTCTTGACGCTCTTATATTTGATAATGCCTCTTACTTTTCTTCATTGAAATTGACTGAGTTTTCTATTGATAAATCAATCCACATGAGGTATTTTTCAAACTATTACCCCCAGGGAAACAGAGTTGTAGAGTCTTCAAATAAAAACCTTATCCACATAATCCACAAGTTTGTCGCTAATAACCAGCAGAACTGGCACAATGCCATAAAAAATGCCCTTTGGGCTGATACGGTCACCCAAAAAGTGGCCTTAGAAAACTCCCTATACTTCCTCATATATGGACAAGAAGCCATCCTGCCTCCCAACATTACCCTTCCCTCTTTACAGCTCTCCCAAGCTTCAAGAGGAACCCCTTCGGCCCTACTCCAAGAGAGGATCAACCAACTGATGAAGTTGGAAGAATTGAGAGATAAAGCCAGAAATAAATTCAGAAATCACCAAATGATTGTAAAAAAATGGTTTGATCATCATCTGGCAGGAGATAAAGATTTCCAAGTAGGGGAGCTAGTCCTGAAATGGGACAAGCTGAGTGAGCCAAAAGGTAAACACACGAAATTCCAACACTTATGGCTGGGCCCATTCCAAGTTGTGGAAAATTTTGGTCAAGGAACTTACAGGTTGAAAACTTTACAGGGAGAGACTGAAAAACTCCCTGTTAATGGCCAACATCTGAAGAGATACTTCCAGTAGCCACCACATGGTGGTTACCTCCTTAGTAGGTTAGAAGTCATTTTAGCTTTGCTATTAGTTTAGTTGCACTTCTATCTTTTCCTTTTGTTTTTCTGCAAAGTTTATTTTCTTGCTGTTTTGGAATTGCAGTCCTTTTCAGCCAACCGATTTCGGTCCTCCCATCTTGTTTTTCCTTTCTCATATTTGCCCTCATTCACCACCTTCAACCTTTCCCTTCCTCATTAACCTGTTAATGATTCTGCTATTTCTAAATCCATCATTACCTTGCAAATCAAACAAATTTTCAATCAGCCCATGAGAACTTGAAAATCAGCTGTGGAGTTCAAACCAAAACCACTCATTGGCATCTGTTGGGAACTGGGTAAGATATGTTGATAACTTGGATATCTGGAGCATGTAGGGGCATCTTTATAAAACAAAATGTGTAACTACAACTGAACTGGCATGGAGGGATGCTGCATTTTGAATAAATCCCACTCAGACCTAGCCTATACTTAGCTGTAAGGTTTGCAGTCATTCTCCATTGGTTCCATCCACCACACTAAATTGTCCAATACTTGTTATCTACAAGTAAGTCTCCTTTCATGGGCTAAACTCACTGTCGTATACCGTTTGGAAAATCCGATTGTGCTCTAGTCCTTGTGCCTTAACCTAGAAGGCCTTATTTAAAAGAAAATGAAATATCAAGTCCTTGTGCCAATCTGGAAGGACAGGTTGTTTGGGGAGCCGTTAGAGTAAGTACTGTTGCTCGGCTTAGAGTACCAGTTGATACAGCAAGCCCAACCTTGCTTAAGCAGTTTAAAAATATGGCATGATCCATGACTGCGCCCCATTCAATCAATGAAAATATAGCATTGAAATTCCCATATAAAGTGCAGATAAACATATCTACATCAAGTTTGATGAGCAATAAAGAGCTGGGGTACACACCTAAACAGGTATTGATAGACCAGTGATGGCCCCGAAAGGAGTTTTGAAAGCAGGAAATAGGTAAAGGAAGGTCAATAAATTCCATAAAATCACCATTGGATAATGCCTATCAAAACCCTATCATTAAGTAGAAGCTATTTGTCTTCATCCCACATGAAGCAATTAATGTTGAAGTGGAACCCATGCCTTTTCATTTGTACAGTTTGCATTTCAAGTTTATCTTAACACCCTGATGTTTTATTGATCTGAGGGTTTATTTGGAAATAGAGATAATTAGTTCGCCCAGCGGTTCACCATTTTTTGTGGCCACAACTACCACTCTAGTAAAACTTGCCTTGGCACAAATTCTGAATGGGTCCCCTAAAAGTTGGCCTTCTACCTCTCTGAATGATCTGTTTAGTCCCAGAGACTTTATCTCGTTGTCGAGCCAAATTTTCAGTTCTTAATGTTCAAGATCCCCCCTTTTAATCCCTGCTGCATGGTCCATTCATCACCCGGCCTAGCCCTCCATTCATTCCCCCATAGGAAACTTTTAAGCCCTCAAAACCTTCTATCGCATCATTTTCCCATCATAATTCCTTATAGCAGAAATACTTCGCAAACTTACATAAATCCCCTTTTTGGGCCGATCTCAATTAACACAATGCATTCATGGCCTCCAAACCCGACAGGTTTTATTAACCCAAATGCGTATATTTCGGGTCCGGAGCCCCATCGCATATCGCAATCGGCCAAGCCCTAAAGCTATATATATAAAGGGCGCGTATGTCTTCTAGACCTGATGGCTATATTAACCACGATATATATTCTATCGGGTCCACCCTCCCAATTGCATATCTTATATATAAGGCACATCGTTATACCCAGGACCCACCGATGATTATAGACGAGAGCATATAACATTTCAGGTCTGGCCTTATGGCCGGACACGAGGTTTTCCCATACTTTCTTGTGTTTTCGAAAAAACATTGAAGTCGGGTTTTACAAAGGGAAATCATACACTGCGGACTCGCGAGGGCTATTAAATATAACATATATATATATATATATATATATATATATATATATATATATATATATATATATATATATATATATATATATATATATATATATATATATATATATATATCGGGTCTGCCCCTCCCCATCGCAAATCGTTATTAGCAGGGTCTAGCGCTCATGCATAAGGCACAACACCATACGCTGGACCCTCCAATAATTTTAGGCTCGGGCATATAAAATTTGAAGTCCGGGTATATGTCCTGGACGCAGGTTTTTCTCGTGTTTCTTGTATTCGGTGAAGTGCTATGGTCGCAGTTTTTTTTGGTAAATTCCATATGGGGGACTCGATAGGGTATAGGTTCCCACCCATAGTATTTCAAGTCTGAGTTTTGGGCTCTGCTCTATGTTTTGCAAGGATTTGCAATGTAAATCATATTTACATTCACGGGACTTAATCAGTGCATAAATTAAAAGGAAAGGGGGATTCTTTCACATTTGATGATTTAAACACGAGATTCATGTTTTGTAGGCCTGTTTTCCATATGTCTCATAGTCATAGCTGATATAAATTATTTTGCAGGCAAATTCGAGCAGACCCGGTAACGGATAAAGATGAGTCGTATCTAGATGACACCTCTTCTCCACCAGTGTCAGCATTTCAAAGCACACTTTGCGAAAGGGAAGATGGATCACCAAAGTGCATAATGGAGGCACTCCTTCAACTCAGTGGAAGCACTTGTAACAGTGCTAGTCCATCAAGATGTCATCATTGCCAGATACATCAAAAAGCATGCCAGATGTTGGACGATGAGCGCAGCATCTTCAATTTCCTTCAGGAAATGATAGAAAATGATAGCCACTCCACACAGGTGCTAGGAAATGATACGAAATCCTCCTAAATTCCAAAGGCATCCATTCATTTCCCCAGGAAGGATAACGCTCCACCAAGCGTGACCTCGGTGTGTCAGTAATTTCACCGACCATTCTCATTTGTATACTCTGATCTGTGTAATCAAATGGGGAAAATGAAAGGTCATGGAAGAGGGAGGGTCATTGAGGGCTACATAAGTATTACCTCCAGATAGGAGAGAGGGGCTTTTTGTTTGAAAAAAAAAACATCTTTGATTTATTGTGAATAAAGAGAGACTGCTTGGTTCAATGAGGAGCCTATGTTTCAGATTGATTTTCCTCTTCTCTTATGTGTTTTGATCAGAATGTTGTTGCTAACATAAATGAAAATGTATATTTGTTTTTGTGCATACTGATAACTTACAATTCATGGTTATGTTTGTTTATTTGAATATGATTCAACATCATGGTTAAATCATGAAAGCTTGCTGATTCGAAACTATGTTGGACATCAGTTGCAAGCTTTTCTTCCATAAAATGGAATGTGTATTTCTGTATGAATGATTGGATTGCAATTAGGATTTAATACAACCTTGTTCTTAAGTGGACCAGTAATTGATTCATTTGGACTCGGGATTTATATATGATTTTTAACCTCCTATGTTTTTTGCTCCTGCAAGATAGGTTAGGATAGTTAGGATATAGACTAGAGTAGTTAGAAATATTTTAGATAGAATTTGATACATATAGGTTAGCTGTTTTATTTTGTTGATTTAATTTAAGTCTTCTCCCCAGAAGTAATCAATCAGCACTCATTTAATAGTTTACGGGGTCCCTTAAGACCTGTTGGAACTAGCCATTCCAAATTAAAGTAGGTCTAATTGGGGCTTGCGATCAGGTTATTTCTCCATGTTGATATAGCGAAAATTCGCCATGTCAACAGATGGATTGATAGAGGTGGATGAATTCCTGAGAAAATTTGAAAGCGCGGTACTGGAACAGTAGCAGTTTGATGGATTGAAGTGGGCACTGTGAACAACACTTGCATGATGGTGGGATAGACATCAAGAAAACTTTGAAGATTGGTGTGAATGTAGAAGGATGATGTGCCTACGGTTTGGAAGCCCCCAGCTTAGAATAAGAATTGGCCCACAAGGACGAAGCAACTTGCACGCCCACCTGTCTCGATGGGTATAGATATATGCTATGAAACAAGCGCACCCCAAACTTAGGATCAAAAATTAGAACAGGACGCAGCAGCAAGAAAGGCAACACGCACCACAAACGTTTCGCGTGGAAGCATTCAATAAGGTATGCGGAGTCTTGAACAAGGTTCACCAGGCAAGACGAAATGATTGGGACCTGCGTGTGCCAGTGGTTCAATGGGTCTATAGGGCCATGTGCAAAAACCTGAGCACGGAGATGATTTCGAAGCCAAGGAGCAGAGTCGAGACCATAATCTTGGAGGAAAGGAATCCTCATGCAATAGCTCCCACAGTTGGGATAGTACGTGAGGACCAGGATGAAGGAATTATGCAGCTATGCAAGGGCAAACATATTCATATTCAGGAAGCCATTCGGCAAGGGGACCTTAAACTTCATGAACTCAAAGAAGATCGAGTACGACTAAGGAAGAAAAGCATGTTAATGGACATGGAGATCAAAAAACTCGAAAACAAAATCACGCAAGCATGTTGCGTCGATAAACTAAGAATGACAGGACAAGATATGGGCATCCATACTACTGCATTAGAAGATTATCGCCAAGCATTTATGACTTTGCTACCATGGCTATGACCGCACCTTAACAGAAAAAGTAACCAAGAGAGTGCATCACATAAGGAAGAATGTGTGGTGCTGACTGTGACGAGGGTAATTGGGGAGTGCCTGTGGACTAGGCTGGAAGGTGAATTTAAGCCTCGCACAGGTGGTGCAACCACCTGACGAAGCGTAGGGAGCACAGTATCAATGCTCTAAATAGTTGAAAGAGAGTGCGGGACTATAAAAGAGTCTGTGAGGGAGCTGTGTGATAAGGAGGTTGCGGGCAGGATCGACATGTCACAAGGGTCATGCCAGTGTAGAGTGGGCTACGTTGCCGTGCGGGTAGGCTCGAAAATGACCTTTGGTGTCACTGTTCATGACAAGATATCCAAATTAAGACAAAGAGGAGCAGATGATAGGAAATTAAGACACGAATTAAGAACTAGATTTGGGACAATCTGCCGCCAAGAAGGCATTAATGACTTAGAAGTGGGGGGAATGGTCGAATTCAAATTCAAAAGATGCTATAAAACCCCTAGGGCTAGCCATGAGACAACACTTGGTTGTTTGAGCTTTGAGCAGTTACAGAGCATTGAGCATCAAGCACTCTTACCACCTTTGGGTACGAAATAGAACATATCCCGTGTAAACATGATGACTGCCACCAGACCAGGAGTACGATTCACCGAAGACACCACTAGTGAGGCCGCAAATCCCGATATGTCCACACGGAACCCGAAGAGGCAGTGACTGCGTCAGAAGTTCCAAAATCACCACGGATGCTACGGCTGAAGAAGGATAAGCAGATGATGGGACTTGTCCGCCTATCCCCAAGAAACCCACGACTCAGCAAATTGTCGATGGAAGAAAAGGGTAAAGCTGTCACCATTAAATCAGAAGAAGAGGAGGAAGACTTACATTCTCTAACTGATCAGATAGAGGCACAAGACGATGGGGAGGAGGATTTCCCACCAACACTGTCCGCAACAAAGTTACCCGTGTACGTACCTCCATGGAAAGGGAAAGTTAGGGTGGCCAAAGACCTAGAGGCCACAAAGAGTGCACTCCAGACCCCGCTCCTCCCTGACAGCATTACTTTTGAAGGTTTACCCCTCGGCCGGGTGCCTACCATGAAATTCGAAGATTGGGACCTCGCAGACAGCGAGAAGTTCCTGCACCTGACGACGAAAAGCTTGATGAACCAGAAGTTGGGGGGATCACTGATCACTTTGGAGCCATGAAAATGGCTGCGTAGTGTAGAGAAGGTTGGGTTACTTCATCTGCGATGGATACCCCACTTTCACTACGCACCCATCACCATTTTCATCATCATGCATCTGCTGTGCCTGGTGCATGATGGGTATCCATGGCTGGAGGAGTCTATTCCCATCACCGCGGAACTTATTCACAGGAGTTCTCGGCTCCCTTGTAAGGGAAGGGACCCTGGGGAAATAACTGGTAAAAGTAGTGATTTGGCTCTCGCAAAAACCATGAAAACCAAGTACAAGCTACAAAAGAAGAAGCGGGACTATGCAGTTGCAAGTATCAAGGACAAAGGCGTGCACGTAGCCACCCAGCTCCTGGCCTACAAACTATTATGGAAGTGTCATGCTGATGAAGTACCAGCGCCTGTGGTTGTGTTGGCCGAGCAGTGCGTGCAGGGGGTCCAGTTCAACTGGGTTGAGTTCCTCTGTGAGGAATTTTTGGTAAACTACAAGGAGGCCCAAGACCAGGGTAAGACCTTCCACTACGCATGGTTGCTCTTATCCATTATGCTGGTAGCAGGTGAACTACTGGAAGATAGCCAGTTCCTATCGATCGATAGGACCTTCCTGAGGTCACGAAGTACGCTTCACTCTGGGCCACGAAGGGCGCAAAGTGGATTCACACGATCAAGGTGTTTTGGGTGTTGATGGAGGTGAGCATCCGGATATGGATCAATAGAAGGCCACAATTTTCACCCACATTGTACGCCAATCTGCAGAGCTTTGTAGAGTTTAAAGCGGACATGCACAACATTCATGTCTGGGTTCGGAAGGATCCAGCGAAGGAATGGACAAAGCTTCCATTTATTGCTACGGATGACACCATATTCACAGCACTAGAAACATGGCCTCCAGAATGGCGTGCCCCGGACTTGGCAGGAATGGAAAAGGTCATAGCCCAACAAAGGAAGAAGGACTGGCCGATAAGAGGCACCAGGAACAAGAATCATCCACACAATAGAAGACAGTCGATGCAGCAGCAGTGGCACATATGGCAGAAACAACAACAAAACTAATAAAAGAGGTAGAGGGGGGCCATGAAATGTCCACATAGCAGAAGGCTGACGACACCAAAACCTGGACGAAGAGCACGCGGATCCAGAAAGTACCTCACAACAATTGAACAGTCATGCATCCCAGAGAAACAGGTCCCCAGAAAGAAGATGGGGGCATCTAAGACGTCCATTGACCCAATCACGCTTATAGAAGGTGATCTTTTTGACATTGGCGAAACGGTTCGCAATGTCACTAAGGACGCACTCCAAGAAGTGAGGATGGAGTAGAATGATGTGTTGAGGATGCTATAAATGCAGTTACAGGGAATACAGGTGTAGCCCCCACAAACATGAATAATGGCCCCATATTTCACAACAGGTACATCAGCGATGGAACAGATGTTCCGTGCCCGCGTGACCAACACTTTCATGTTCCCCGAGGGTGTGTTAGTAGTAGAAAATGAAGTTGACCAAGCTGCGGTGGGTAGGATTAAGGGGTTGAGCATAAACTTGGCTGCCCTTCCGCTAGAAACCCTGTACCAGTTACAAAATGGGGTCATAGCCGAGTTCCATGCCAGAGAAGGTCGTGCACTACAGGTAATGAGTGAGCAAAAGGTTAATATGGAACAGCTCAGTCGACAGAATGATGAACTCATGGCGTAGACTTAAGAACTGGCGCAGGCGGTGGACGGTGCTTATAGAACTATCCCAAAATTAGTTGTCCTGACAGATCTACCAGTAGGAGAGCGAATTCACAGATTGGCCAGTGGATTCCATGAGGCAAAGGAGGAAGCAACGAGGACACAGCTGGACCTCAACCTTCAGATTGTTGAACTGCAATTGAAGGCATAGTCATCCACGCCCCTAGAAGTTCAAGGAATAACATGCTGACACTATCAAAAAGGGGCTACAAGAAATAGGACAGCAGTGCAGACCTGTACAAGTATGTTGGAAGAATCCTTTGTGATCCTCACTTCCTTACAAGAGGACCCCACCATAAAGCTCCTCGAAACAAAGGCGCGGGAGCTTTAAGTGCAGTATGACAGTGTGCACAGAATGATGCAGACAGTTGTCCTAACTCAGTGGTTAGTGAAGCTACAACAGGTGAAGGCGTTGAAGGAACAGGTGGATGTCGCATGACAGAAAGTGGTTGTACTTAAAACGTGTGTCCAGCCTTGGATTGATGAGGCCTTCCTAATCGCTGATGATATTGAAGGAAAGCTCGCAAAGATGAAGGTGATACATGTAGTAAGTCAGGGATCTACCCTTGACAGCAAGCATTCGAGCAGATCCAGCAGATGGCAGAATAGTGCGCTACGGACCTTTGCACATCATAGGCACAGTTGGAGGGGCTCCGTGCCAAGATCGCCACACCAGCAAAGTGAATCGGGATGAGTCATGATGATTGTGTTGGGGGCCTGTTGGGCATGTGATCCTCCGTAGTATGTTTTGGGGCTCAAAGCCTAAGTTTTCTTCAATTATATTATCAGACTCCGCAAAGTGCAGGCACGAAGTGCGAAGTGTACAATCGAGTCATAGGGTTGTCTGCCCTAAGCATTGTATTGTAATTTAATGTAAAGATATGTTGGCCTACCCATGGTCCATGGACCATGGGATTGTATAAATAGAGTGAGGATCTAAGTGTAAAGATAGCTTAGCTAAGTAGAGAATAGAGATATACAATAGCGAAGTCATGGTCAGATCATAGAGTGGAACCTGAAGTGTACTGGGTCTTAGTAGTAGGAAGAGGCTCTACAGCTGAGTGCACAGAGGACTAGTAGAGTTTGCATATGAGTGCGCGGACCCCTGCAACTGAGTGCGCAGGGTGGAGTCGGGTCTATACTTGGAATTAACAGTTAATAAAGAGAAGTTTACTTTGTGCATCTGTTCTTGAATCTGTGTTTTGATATATGCATTACTTTTATTCTGGTTATTTATTGCGCGCACTCGATGAATACTCATATGAATGATTATATATGAAAATAATCTAAATAAACAAGTTAACAAAGCCTAAATAAGGAAGACTTGGGTAAATAACACGGGTTGTGCTGCGGCTAGAACTACGCGAAGACAGTATCATAGGGCACGGGGTGCCCACAGGTGCGCATAGCACAGTAAGTGCGAAGGTTGGACCACGTACCAATCACCACATATCAGACATCCCCAGGGTGTGGAAACCTAGTTCTAGCACCCTCCCATACTACTTCGGGTGAGACCTCAGTCCGTGCTCCACGGATTGTTGCCGAAAGGGCTAGTAGTACTGGGATTTGCTTGGCTAAATCACTTCTGAACCTGAGTCAGGCCCCACAAAGCCAACATAGAGATCGATAAATTTAATGGTCAGAGTTTTGAGTTATGGAAACTCAAGATGGAGGATCTGTTGGTATATAAAGATCAGTGGATCGTGGTAAATTCGGGTACTAAACCAATGGGAGTATTTCATGAAGAATTGAAGAACTTGGATCGGAAGGCAAAGAGCACATTACAATTGTGTATCTTAGATTCAGTATTGCTGAATGTATCAGGGAAAGCTACGACTAAGGACTTGTGGGTCAAATTAGGGACTTTGTACCAATATAACTCTCTAGTGAATAAAATGTTCCTACGGAAAAAGCTGTATAACTTGAGGATGAAAGATGGAGACTCGGTGACAGAGCATTTGAACGCATTTAATACTTTGGTAATTTAGTTATTATCTGTTGATATTAAAATTTTAGATGAATATAAGTGCATTAGTTTTTTATGTTCTCTACCAGATTCATGGGATAGTCTGGTTATTGTAATAGGTAGCAATGCAACTGCCTTACAGTTTGATGAAATAGTCTCATCATTGCTGATGGAGGAGATGAGATGAAAAAATATGGAGAGCCATAATGGTGATGCCTTGTGTGTACGAGTACGACCCTAGAACCGAAGCAAAAATAATCCATCAAGTGGGAGATCTAAATCTAGAAGGATATCTAAATCTCCAGGAAGACATATAAAGCTGTGCTAGAAATGCATAAAGGAAGGGCACTACAAAAGGGACTATAAATCTAAAGCTCATGACAAAGGAAAGGGATCTAATGATTCTCCTTTTGTAGAGGTGAAAACAACCTCAGATGAAGGTGGAGATGTATACCTGGCTTCTTCAAGTACACATGTAGATCATGAGGCATGGTTGATTGACTCAGGTGCATCCTTTCAGTTCACTCCCCATAGAGAGTGGTTATGCAAGTATGAGAAATATGATGGTGGTGATGTCTTCTTAGGGAATGATAGGAAGGCTAGAATCATTGGTGACAGAAAAGTAAAGTTGAAGTTGCAAGGTGGAAGGATTAGAACACTTCCGAGTGTTTGGAATATTCCTGCATTGGCCAAAAATTTGATTTCTGTAAGCAAGTTGGATGATGCAGGTGTAAAAACAATGTTCGAGAAAGATGCCTGTAAGATGGTTCAGGGAGCACTGGTATTGATGTGGGGAGTTCATATTGGAACTTTGTACAAGCTGCAAGGTAGCACTTTTATTGATGGGTGCAACAGTTCTATGGTTCTTGAAAGTGGAGCAAAAAATCTAGTGGTCTCTAGAGAAAAGACCATGATATGGCATCAAAGGCTTGGACATATTGGAGAGAAGGGCCTTCAAATACTTCATGGTAAAGGTATGGTAGAAGGTATGACTAATATCTCTCTGGATTTTGATTTCTATGAAAAATTTGTATATGGGAAGCAGAACCAGGTGAGTTTCCCCTCTGGTGGTAAGAGGGCGAAACAGATATTACAGCTTGTGCACAATGATGTGTTTGGACCTGTGAAGGTTCCATCATTGGGTAAGTCGGTGTACTATGTATCATTTATAGATGACTTCTCAAGGAATACATGGATATATTTCCTCAAGAAGAAATATGAAGTCTTTGACAGGTTTAAAGAATTTAAGGCTCTGGTGGAAAACTAGACAGAGAAGAAGATAAAGGTGCTGAGAACAGATAATGGTGGAGAGTTTTACAGCAAGGAATTTGAAGAATTCTGTAAGAAGTATGGTATAGCACGACAAAATACTACTGCATACACACCTGATAAAAATGGAGTTGCAGAAAGAATGAACAAGATGTTGATAGAAAGGGCAAGAAGCATGCTCACTGGTGCTGGGTTAGGACATGAATTCTGGGTAGAGGTAGTGGAGATAGCATGTTACGTGGTCAACAGATCACCTTCATCAAAGTTGGAGGATAAGACTCCACAATAGGTATGGACTGGTAAGAAACCCTCTCTTTCACATCTGAGGGTATTTGGATATGATGCATATGTACATGTTCCAAAGTAAAAAAGAACAAAGTTGGATAGTAAATCTGAAAAGTGCATCTTTATTGGGTATAAGGATGGTTTAAAGGGTTATAAGCTTTGGAACCCAGTAACAAGAAAGGTTGTGTATAGCTGAGATGTGGTGTTCAAAGAGGTGAAAAATGTTATTAAACATGAAGTCCCATCAAAGGAACCTAAGAGGATAGAGTTTGAGCTAAAGGAGGAAGAATTAGACTCTACAGGAGAAGAGGAATCAGAAGATGAAGAGCCACAAACGCTGGTTGTGAGAAGATCAGTTCGAGAAAGAAGGCAGCCAGAAAGGTATAGTCCATATTCATTCTGTTCAAATTTTTCTTTATCTATTACTGCTGACGATCCAAGAACTGTGAAGGAAGCAGTAGATTCAAAGGATGGAAAACTCTGGAAAGAGGCCATGGTTGATGAAATGACATCTTTGCACAAAAATGAGGCTTTGGATCTGGTGGAGTTGTCGGCTGAAAGGAAACCCATTGGCAGCAAATGGGTGTTCAAGAAGAAGACAAATGCAGAAGGAAAGGTGGAGAAATACAAAGATTGGTTGGTAGAAAAAAGGTTATTCCCAGGTGCTGGGAATTGACTTTGGTATTATTTTTTTCCTGTTGCCAAGGTAGCTTCTCTTAGACTACTTTTATCTGTTGTTGTTGCTTTTGATTTTGAGGTAGAACAGATGGTTGTGAAGAAAACATTTCTCCACAGGGATCTAGAAGAGGAGATCTACATGAAGCAACCTGAAGGCTTTGCAGTGAAGGGTAAGAAATAATTGGTATGCAAGTTAAAGAAGTCTTTGTATGGGCTAAAACAGTCACGAAGGATGTGGTATCAAAAATTTGATACATTTATATGGGGACTTAGCTTCACTAGAAGCAAAGAAGATCACTGTGTGTATTTTAAATTAATTGGAGACCATGTTATTTATCTGGTCTTGTATGTGGATGACATGTTGCTGCTTGGAAATGATAAAGAAATTATCCAGGATTTGAAGACCCAATTGTCCTCCGAATTCGACATGAAAGATCTTGGTGCTGCAAACTATATTTTGGGCATGGAAATTAAAATAGATTGGGCAAAGAGGAAGCTCTAGTTAAACCAGAGGAAGTATGTCGAGACAATATTGCAGAGGTTTAATATGCAAGATAGTAAATCAGTGAAGGTTCCTATTCCTGTAGGTGTAAAGTTATTTGTTGAACAGTGTCCCAAGACATAAGAAGAGGAAGAGGACATGTCTCGTGTTCCATATGCAAGTGCAGTCGGTAGCCTGATGTATGAGATGGTATTTACTAGACCATACATTGCACATGCATTGGGAGTATTGAGCAGGTTTATGTCAAAACTAGGGAAGGAGCATTGGACAACAATGAAGCGGTTTTTCAGGTATTTGCGTGGCACTAGTGATTATGGTTTGTGCTACCAAGGAAGACTAGGATTGGATAGAGTTTTGGATATTCATGACTTTGTTGATGCCGATTGGGCTAGAGATCTAGATTAGAGAAGATCTACAAGTGGGTATGTGTTTAACCTATTTGGAGGTGCAGTTAGTTGGATGAGTAAGAAACAATCTATAGTGGCACTATCAACTACAGAGGCAGAATACATGGCAGCCACTCATGCAAGCAAGGAAGTAGTTTGGTTGCAGAGATTTTGTTCAAGTATGGGGTTAGTACAGGGATCTATAAGGATATACTGTGACATCCAAAGTGCAATTTTCTCGGCAAAGAACCCTTCTTACCATTCAAAGACGAAGCACATTGATGTTCAGTATCACTTTGTGAGGGATATGATAGAAGACAAAAAGGTGTTGCTGGTAAAGGTGGACACTTTGAAGAATATTGCAGATGCATTGAAAAAATCTATGAGCTGTGAGAAGTTCTCTTGGTGTACATAAACAATGGGTGTTGCAGGGCTAGATAAATTACTAAGCTCTCCGGTGGCCCCCTGTGGAAAGAAAACAAGAAGGGGGAGAATGTTGGGTTGTGTTATATTCTTTCCACGACTAGCCCACCTAGTTAACCAGGGGCTTAGAGGGGGGACAGATCCCCCACTTCATTGTGCCAATTGTGTAGTGAGGGGTCACAGGGGGGGCAGCAGCCCCCCTCTATGGGGTCTGGGGTAGCACCCTGGGGAAATCTTTTTTGGACCCTATATTAGGTGGGACAAACCTACCTATGGTTTTGTGCATGGTTTCTACACATGGTTTTGGGCGTGATGGTTTTCGGTCCATGGTTTTGGATGCTTCGGCATGTATATATATGTATTGTAACATTTAAAAGAAAATAATGAAACAAATCAATCTGGTGGTCATGGTTTTGGGATATAGGGGAAAATCTGTGTCTATCTATTTTATGTGTTATGCTCTCGTATTGTTTATTTTCTGTGTTTTAGAATTCGTATGTAGGTAATTTATGTATAGGGTTAAAACCTACACTGTGAACTACCGTCATTCATCATATATGAGATTTTCCATCAAGGACAACACATGTACCATAATGCCAACACAGCCAACATGGTGGGTATGAATAATAAACTACATGATACATGATATGTTGGCATCAATGGGCCAAAATGTAATATAATAATACAATGAGTCACATATTCATAATGTGTATGGAAAACAAAGGCTAGGAATGAATAACATTTGTTGATTTGAGTACATGAGAAATAATGTCCCCCCAAGCTAACATGGTGAGGGTAAGTCACAACCGAAGAAGCCCTGCTGAATAGGAAAGGGATTTGAAGATCTAAATGGATCATCTGGAGGAGACTACCATGTTGTGAGCATTGTGATTGGCGAAGACCAAAACAGTCAAATCTACAAAACTTCACTAAGGATGGATCATAATCTACTGACGGTCGGGCATGTGGTGGGCCACCTGAAGGGACACCCCCTCATGAGGTCTCAAACATCTCACACACACCGGGGAAATGGTGGTATAATCTTCTAGATCATTCGACCATCAAATGTATGATTCTCAATCGTGTGATAATGAGTTGGACTTGAGCACGGGAGAAACAACCAAATCAAATGGAAATGATTATTCCCTTTGCTTTATATGAGCCACCAAACAATGATGAAAGTTGGAACGAAGGTACATTTCCCTCTAGACCAATCTCTTGGAATGAATGTGTTCAAGTCAACATAGAAGGGCCCACTAGAGGTGAGGCAATAAGGATTCCTCAACAAAGGAATGAGGATCATAGTAATGTGACTAATGGACTGACACCAGGGATGATGATGGAAGGATACAAGATGAGAGGCAGATTGACAACTTCCCCTGTTAGAGCAAGATATGCATGGTTGACCTGACAGTGACTGACTCAATTCTAGATGGGATGGTCAATTATTCAGACAAAGGCTTTTCAAAGACAGAGAAATATAGCTAGAGGAAAAGTATGAGAAAAATGGGATGCATGTGATGCAAATATGGATGAAACATTGTAACTGAACTCAAGGGGAATTAGAACAGACTCCATGGATGGAAGGGTGACTCATCTTTGATGCTCTGAACAAGGGTGACACGATGATGCTGCCACATGGGGAAGGTCTAAAGGGGACCATAAAAACATGAGTAAATAATGGTTACTCATGACAAAAATTAACACATAAGTCAACTAGTGCGAAGGTAAAGTGGTACTAGAGTACATGCAGCTCATATGAGAAAAAATGATTTTAATAGGCAACAAAGTGAGACATCATAGAAAAATGGCTTCCTGGTGAAGTGACAAATTACCAAAATCAAATGGACCCCATTATACATCTCGGTGAGAGCTTTCCAATAGTGCTAATATTTCATCAAACCAAGCTATAGTTTGGTCACAACGAGTGACAAAAAACTAGGGTTTTGCTTATAAAAGGGCTTCTTGCCCCCAAATCCAATTCATTTGCATAGTGAGTTGTTGGAGAATTTGGAGAGAAGGATAAGGCCCTAAATATTGGGAAGCTCATTTTGGACAAGCCAACCATCATATTGTGGATCTACAACTTTCAGGTAGGTATCCTTAGTTGTTTAAGGATGGCCTTAATACTTCTTGGAAGGATGGTTCTTGATGAAGAATCAAGGTAAGGAAGAAATACATGAATGGACTACTGGAGAAGTTCTAGGATCATCCCCACCCACCAAGTAAAAAATGGGGACTGAGTGGTAAGTGTGGTATCACATAGAATATAATATTTGAAGATATAGTTTCAAGTATCTATGATATGCGATGTGCATTTGGCTTGCCAAAGAGATCAATAGGAAAAACTATCCAAGAAATGAGAGGATAGTCAACCATACCTAAATCATTGGGGTCTAGGACGAGACTTATTTTAATCAAGTGAGAAGGTGGCAAGGGGTCATCTTGCCCCAAAGCATGAGATACTACCCCCCAACATGTGATTATGGAGGGGATTGATCAAGTGGTAATGGTGCCCCCTATCTAGTTAAGGATGTGGAGCATCATTATGTTCCAAGTGCTCAAGTAAGCGATTCAAACATTCAACCCTACTGGTGCAAGAGTCTCTAGAGGATGAGGATGATATGTTGGGGCAAGAGTTACCGCCAAATTTTAGGTTTGGATGTAGCATGTAATGGAAATGCCGAATGTATTTAGAATAATTGACTCTAAACACATTTTGATGATGTGGTTCATGATTTGTTTATTTATGGTTGTATTCTTATGTTAAGAATGGATAGATGTGGTGGGATAAAGGAAATGGTGGATTACCAATCTCATTTAGCACTAAATATATGTGTCAAATGGAATAAATGTCTGGGTTTTCATACATGGTGTCACCATACCAAAGGGAGGCTTCAGATATAATGAATTGATTCTCACCTAAATGACATTGTGGTTTACTAACAACAATGTATAAGGGAGTGGGTTGTTGATTAAAGATGGAAGAATGATTAAATGGATCATCCCCGGGCTGATCTATAGTGATATGGGACACTAGAGGTTCTTCAAGGTGGGGAAGAATAGTGGTACTAGAGTCAACCCTATGGGATGTAAGATGAGGTTTGCGAAGAATTACTTCTCCTAGACTTTCAATATAGGATGCCTGCTTACCCAAACATTGCATGGCAATATAATGGCCACAAGGTGGATGTGGTTTGAATTCATGGGTTTGAAGTAAGGGGTGATCGAGCCAATCATCATCATGGGAGACAAGGTTCACATATGCATCGTCATAAATGGAGGATGGATGACTAGTATATGTGACATCTACTAATGTTGAGATCGAAGTTTTTGTCGAAGAGGGTTAGAAAAAATCACAATAGGAGAGTCCCAATATATCAATCCCATGGATGATGATAGGTAGAGAATATAAGTGGAACTATATGGCATCTTGACATTAGGAGGGGGAATTAAAATGGTGGTTTGGGAAACCTCTTGTTTTGGCAAGGCAGTGGGGCCAGAACCCACAGGTAGAGGAGAAGTGGAAACACTACAATTGGTATCTAACTCATGAAGCACTTAAAGTGTATCATGAAATTATTTGAGATGAGGATAGTGGTGGGAATAATCGCCATAGTTATCACAAAAAGAGCAAGGGTGATTTATGCGTAAGGATTAGTTTTTTGTAGTTGACTCAAGTAAGGTGACATGGACCTCAATTATGTTAGACTCAAGAAAGGTATCAAAGACCACATTCTTGATATGAGGGAGTACGAGACAATTGTTGGTGGCATTCCCAATGAAAACACACAAAACACACATAGGAGTAGGCTTTAGCAATTTAGGAGGAGTGGGAGTTGGTTGGGGTGCCTTGTCTTTGGTTCCATTCTTTTGGGATTTTCCTCCTTCATCATATGCTTTCGCAACAATACTGGCTTCCTGTTAAGGATGTTGTGGAACTGAAGCAAAGGAAGGGGAAGGAACAACATGTTGAACTAGATTCAAATTTGTTCAAGGCATGAGTTGATTGGGAGGAGTTTTTGTGGGAAGATCAATGTACCAGACTGGGATCCCCAAGGTGATGTTAGGAAGACCCAACATAGCCATTACAAGGGTATAAAATATTCTTGGTGGTAGGAATAAGCAAGGTATATTAACATAAGGGTAGGGTAATGACCTTGGGGAACAACTCTAGGATAGTTAAGGCCTGGGGGAGCTAATCTTGGTTGAAAAGGACTGTGAGAGATACTAGCAGAAGCAAACTAGACATGAGGAATTGTACCCGAGGGTTGCGTCTTATTGGGAGCAGGAGGTTGCAGAGGGGTTAGCTACTATGAAGGTGTACTAAGCCACTTTCCTGCGGCCCATGATGCTTGAAGCATGAGAATTCTCGAAGAGTTAGGCTCAGGAGGACTAGGAAGTGGGCTATAATAAGCCCCAAGAAATGTGGCATCTTTGTAGACTCCGACAGAAACATCTGTTAAGGAAGGGATAGTCTTATTACCAGTCATTGATGAGATAGTGGTTTGAGGAGATGTCTAATACTGAGGGGCATTGTAAGTCAACTAATCTATAGTGACGATTTTTCCTTTGTGAGGAAATCACATTTTGCGAAAGACAATATATGGGAGAACCGATATGGCATAGGTGTAACTATGACCCAAAAAGATGTTATAACCTAATGGGGCATCAATGACTTCAATATCAATCAAGATAGTCTTGTCGGAAAGAGTAATGGGATAGTTGTGATATAAACTAAGGGGTTCCAAGGCATGACTATCCCAAGCATGGAGAGTGATAGTGGATGGGGACAGGTCAAGGGAAATAAGTTTCTTCCAATTACTAGCAGCCATGACATAGGTGGAGGCACCTTCGTATATGATACACTACTAGATAGTGGTGTTTTTTATGTAGACTAGTATTTGAAAGGAGAAATATAAAGGAAGGGGGGGATGTTCCACTTTGTCAAAATCAAAGACAAGTCATATAATCGTCAAAGGGATCCATAACACTCAAAGTGGATAGTAGAGCTTTATGTTTGGATGGGCACATTGTAGGACTTCCAAGATTTACATGGCAATAGGAAATTGCACCAAGTCATCTACTATGTCATAGGTATGGGGGATTTAGAAGAATCATTGTTTCAACCTAATGGACCTTTAGGGATATTAGGGGGAACCTCTACCTTAGGCAGGGGGATCGATAAAGTACCATGTTGTGCTAATAGGCTAACTTGAAAATTTGGGTTGGGAGTCAATCACTGACTTTGTGGGGGGCTTGTCATATTGGCATGATTGAGTTTCGAGGTAGACTTGTTTAGTGTTGACTTCATCGGAATTCATCATGAGGATATGGTAATTGTTTTTTCCAAATTGTGAAGGTTGAGAAGCTGTGTTACCCAATGTGGGTTGGTGATGTGGGAGCATGTGACTCAGAGGGGAAAAATCTTCCAAATTATTCCAAAAATCAAAAAAAAATTACACGCAAGGGAGTGGGGTCCTTTAGCCTGCAATTTCTATGCTTTCTTAGTTAAAAATAGAATAAATTCTAGCAATAAATCATGCTATTTGTAACAGAGCTTTTCAAGCTTTAAATCATCCTGTAAAGCATGCTTTTCTTTGTATCGGATAAGGACCGAGAAGGCCTATCCTTAGTTATAAATAAAGAGGCAACGAAGCTCTAAAGGGAGAGAGAAGGAGGAGCGAGGCCACAACATTATTATTAAACTTCCTCTCGGCGTGTGCATGCATAGATTATTGTATCGTTCCTTAACAGTGTTAATTATTTATTGTTTTCCGCATGTTGCCCATACTGTGTAGTTAACCATTGGAATCATCTTCTCTTTCAATTATGCTTATACAGGCTTTAACTCTTAATTTACAATTGCGCATATATTTCTGAGAATTCTTGCAATTTTCCATTAAAGTGGCTGTAGCAGGAGTGAATTACTACAATTATAAGTTCTTACCCATATCGGGTCCGAACCCATATCGGCGTTGGGAGAATCTTTGAAACACTTAGTTGTGCACTCCGAATTTCCAGAGCCGATTTGTTATAGAGGTGGTGTATAAAGCTTTTCGGGTCCGAAAGGATCCCATAGCGCAAAACCTTCGACTGAGCCTTCCATATCCGGAGCCAAAGTCATATAAATTACGATATATTTATCGCCGGGTCCGTCATTTCAGTGGTGGGAGAATTGTTAATTGTGGTGACTGCCGAAAAGCGGACCCGCCGAAATTATAAAGGCCGTGTATATAAGTGGATGGGGTCCACGGATGCCTTGAGAGATCTGGACCCGAAATCTTTATAGGGCAGTTTGGAAGGAGGCATCGGGTCTGTTAGTTCGGAGGAGGAGATCATTTGGTTGGAGCGACTATCGATACATGTATCGGACCCGAACTCAACATAGGGGGGAATAGATATATACATCGGGTCCGTAATATATCGGAGCCTGTGTTCCATTGCAAAGCTGCCGATAGTGACCGCTGATGCGATATCGCATCGGGGAAAAGATAAAAGAGACATTATGAAGCGGGATTATGTTATAAGGTAATTCCGTGGAATTACTACTCGATAGTGTGTGTGTAAGTCCTTCCTTTGCAAGCCTCGATAGTGTTGTAAAGCCTCCGATAGTGTGTTGGCGTAATTCTTTTAGAATTACTGCCGATACAAATAAAGCCACTATTTTAGCCAATAGCACTTGGAAATTCTTTTAAGAATTTTCCAATACAGCCACTATGTGTTAACGAAGTCAGATTATGGGGTTTCTAAAGAAAGAAATGAATATATCAGTTTAATGACTGATACGCCTGAAGAAAGGGAAGTTGATCAAACCATTGAAGAACTTGCGTTCAGATTAGAGAGATTGTCTCTAACGCCTGCACACTCACCATCATTAGTGGTATCAGAGCCATCAACTGACATTGAATTGAATCTCAGGAGCGGAAGAAGGATGGCTTTCAGAGTTGGAAGAGGACGAGGACGTGGTGGAAGAGGACGACCTGCTGCAAATGCTGAACTAATGGAAACAGTAGAAGAGCTGCGAGCTCGAGTGGATGCATTAACTTCAGATAGAAATATAGATGATGGAGATGTCAGTGAGCCCGAAATTGAAGCTGCGGAAGAGGAGGAAATTGTACAGGTTACTCCTGAGATGAGGTTCTTTCAGTCAGTATTGAAATCCACAGCCAGGCCATGGAACCAATTAGTACCGATATATCAAGGAGGACTGAATCCAGAAGAATTGATCGACTGGATTAACAGCATGGAGAAATTCTTCGATTACGAGGAAACAGAAGATGAGAAGAAAGTAAAGTTTGATGTCACCAAGTCAAAAGGCCATGAAGCACTATGGTGGGATGGTGTGCAGGCGGAAAGAAAGAGACTTGGTAAGCAGCCAATCAAGAACTGGAGCCGAATGGTAGCAAAGTTAAGAGGTAAGTTCTTGCCAAGTAATTATCAGCAAACATTGTTTAGACAAATGCAAAATATTAGACAGAGAGCTTTAACAGTAAAAGAATATACATAAGAGTTTTATAAAGTAAGCATAAGAGTTGGAGAAGCCCAAGACACAGATGAGAAGGTGGCTAGATATATGAATGGCCTCAGGATGGACATTCAGGATGAGATAAGTTTGCTGTCTCCTAAAACAGTAGAGGAAGCTTATCAGATAACGCTGAAAGTTGAGGAAAAACTCATGAGGAAGCAGTCTGCCAAAGGGAGAGGGACTTTCAGAGGAAAAGGAAGTCAAGGTGGTAGAGGAAGATCTACAACACCTAGAGATGGAGCTAGCAGTAGCTCAACCCAACATGCACCCAGAGAAGGTGATGCAAGAGGCAGAGGGAGTTTTTCCAGAGGAAGAGGAGGCAGAGGAAGAGGCAGAGAATTAAGATGTTACAGATGTAACAAGCTGGGACACATAGCTTTTGAGTGCCCAAAGAATGCAGACATAAAGCAGAGGAATGCAATTGTTGCTCCAGCTGAAGAAGAAGCACCAGCGACAGCAGTAGAAGAAGAACAAAATACACCAGAAAGAGGAGAATCTCTGGTGGTTAATAAAGTCTTACTTAAGCCAATGAAGGAGGTGGTTGTTGAACTGCCACAAAGGAAAACTTTATTCAGAACAATGTGCAAAGTCCAAGGGAAATGTTGCCAGATGATCATTGATAGTGGCAGCACTGATAATTTGGTCTCTACAGAAGTAGTGGAGAAATTGAAGCTGAAGACAATGAAGCATCCAACACCTTATAAGGTGTCATGGTTACAAAAGGGACATCAACTGTTGGTAAGTGAACAGTGTGAAGTGGAATTTCAAGTGGGCAAGTACAAAGATAAAATTGTTTGTGATGTGATGCCAATGGATGTGTGTCACATATTGCTTGGAAGACCTTGGCAATATGACAGAGGATCCATACATGATGGGAAGAGAAACACCTACAAGTTTGGAAAGGATGGTGTTAATCATACATTGTTGCCTTTGCAAGAAGAAGAGGCGCCGGGGCAGAAGACTAGTCCAAAAACTCTGTTGCTTGGAGGGAAAGAATACTTGAAGCAGATTGAAGAAAATGAGGTAAACTTTGCTGTAATTTGCAAGCCCAAGGTAATATTGACTTCTACTAAAATTTCTGAATTACCCATTGAAATTCAAGAAATGCTGGAGAATTATTGTGATATTATTGTTGATGATTTGCCTAATGAATTACTGCCAATACGAAAAATCAGTCATCATATAGATTTGATTCCTGGAGCAAGCTTACCTAACAAAGCAGCATATAGAATGACTCCTGCAGAAAATGAAGAAGTTAAGAAACAGGTGCAAGAATTGCTTGACAAGGGGTTGATCAAAGAAAGCCTGAGTCCTTGTGCAGTGCCAACAGTGCTGAGCCCGAAGAAAGATGGAGGCTGGAGAATGTGTACAGATTCAAGAGCCATTAATAAGATTACAATCAGGTATAGATTTCCATTACCCAGAATTGAAGATTTAATGGATTGCTTGTCTGGCGCAAAATATTTTTCAAAGTTAGATCTTAAAAGTGGCTATCATCAGATAAGGATAAGAGAAGGGGATGAATGGAAAACCGCTTTTAAGACCAATGAAGGATTATATGAGTGGAGAGTGATGCCTTTTGGGTTGTCCAATGCACCAAGTACATTCATGAGGCTTATGAATGAAGTTCTTAAAGAATTCATTGGTAAATTTGTAATAGTATATCTGGACAATATATTAGTCTATAGCAGGTCCAAAGAGGAGCATTTGAGGCATTTACATTATGTCTTACATAAGCTACAACAAGAAAAATTATTGTTGAATCTGAAGAAATTTTTATTCATGAAAGAGGAGCTTGTGTATTTGGGATTTGTTATCTCAGCTGAAAGATTAAAGATGGATCTAGAAAAGATCAAAGCAGTTGTGGAGTGGCCTTCACCCAAGAGTATTTTTGAGGTAAGGAGTTCTCATGGTCTTGCTAGTTTTTACAGAAAATTCATTAAGAATTTTAGTAAGATTAATGCACCTATTATTGAGACCATAAAGAAGGATAAACAGCCATTTAAGTGGATTGCTGAAGCAGAGAGAAATTTTCAGCTGTTAAAGAGGAAAATAACTGAAAAGCCTGTTTTGGTTCTTCCTGATTTTAACAAAACTTTTCAAGTTAAGTGTGATTCCAGCGCAGAAGCAATTGGAGGGGTTTTAAGCCAAGAAGATAGACCAATAGCTTATTTCAGTGAAAAGCTAAATGATGCCAAAAGGAAGTATTCTTCTGATGATAAGGAGTTTTATGCAGTTCTGTAGGCACTAAAGAAGTGGAGGCATTATTTAATGTCAAAAGAATTTATTCTTTATTCAGATAACCATGCATTGCAGTTTATAATGCAGCAGCCAAAACTCAGCCAGAGACATGCTAAATGGGTAGAGTATCTTCAAGGCTTTCATTTTGTGTTGAAGCATATAACTGGACAATCAAACAAAGTGGCAGATGCCTTAAGTAGGAGAAGTATATTGCTGCAAGAAAGTCAAATCCAAGTGTTGGGTTTTGATTTTCTTAAAGAATTATATGAGTCTGATTCAGATTTTAAAGAGGCATTTGAGGCTTGTAAGAATCCTGTTTTGGTGGACAGGAGCAAGTGGCTGGATTATTTTATACAAGATGGACTGTTATTTAAAAAAAATCAGCTGTGCATACCCAACTATTCAATGAGAGAGAACTTAATCAAAGAGAAGCATAGTGGAGGACTTGCAGGACATTTTGGTAGAGGGAAGACCTTTGAACAGCTCAACAGATTTTACTTCTGGCCGAAAATGAAATATGAAGTAGAGAAGTATGTAAGAAATTGTAAAGTCTGCCAGTATGCAAAAGGAAGGAGCCAGAACACAGGGTTGTATATTCCATTGCCAATTCCAGATAGGCCTTGGGATATGGTAAGTATGGATTTTGTGCTAGGATTGCCAAAGACTCAAAGAGGCTATGATTCAATTTTTGTTGTAGTGGACAGATTTTCAAAAATGGCACACTTTATTCCATGTTATAAAACTAGTGATGCTTCTCATATTGCTAACTTGTTTTTTAAAGAAATTGTAAGATTACATGGATTGCCCAAAAGCATTGTTTCAGACAGGGATTCAAAGTTTGTTGGACATTTCTGGAGAACACTATGGAAGAAGATGGGAACTAAATTAAATTTCAGTTCTGCCTATCATCCATAAACTGATGGACAGACTGAAGTTGTGAACAAAAGTTTAGGCAATCTTTTGAGGAGCTTTACTGCAGAACTTCCAAAGCAATGGGATCAAGTGTTACCACAAGTTGAATATGCATACAATGACTCACCAAACAGGAGCACAGGACAGAGCCCATTCCATATTGTTTATGGAATGCACCCAAGGGGAATATCTGAATTAAGGAATTTGGGAAAAGAAGAAGTGAGAAGTGCAGAAGGTGAAGACTTTGCTTCAAGAATGCAGGCGATACATGAACAAGTGAAACAGCAGCTACAGGACAGAAACATTCAATATAAAACCAGAGCTTACATGAGGAGAAGAGAAATGAAATTTGAAGTTGGAGACTTGGTTTTAGCACACCTCAGAAAGGAGAGATTTCCAAAGGGAGCATATAATAAGTTAAAATCCAAGAAAATTGGGCCATGCAGGATACTGAGAAAGTTCTCTGCAAACGCTTATGAGATTGAATTACCACCTGGTCTGGGAATATCACCAATTTTTAATGTTGCAGACTTGTACAAGTATGAGAATGAAGCTGCAGATGATATAACACAGGATCAAGGGACTCTAGAGATTGACTGGGTAAAACAGTTACCCACAGCCAAGAATTTACAGCCAGAAAGAATTCTGGACAAGAAAGTGTATAAGAAGACAAGGGCACGAGAGTATATCCAGTATCTGGTTAAATGGAAGGGACAACCGATCGCTGAAGCTACTTGGGTTACAGAAGACATTCTACAGAAATTGGGCAAATCTGTAGATGAACTCATGGACAGGAGCCCATGAAGAATTTTGTCCTCAGGAGTCTGATGCGGGAGCATGTGACTCAGAGGGGAAAAATCTTCCAAATTATTCCAAAAATCAAAAAAAAATTACAGGCAAGGGAGTGGGGTCCTTTAGCCTGCAATTTCTATGCTTTCTTAGTTAAAAATAGAATAAATTCTAGCAATAAATCATGCTATTTGTAACAGAGCTTTTCAAGCTTTAAATCATCCTGTAAAGCATGCTTTTCTTTGTATCGGATAAGGACCGAGAAGGCCTATCCTTAGTTATAAATAAAGAGGCAGCGAAGCTCTAAAGGGAGAGAGAAGGAGGAGCGAGGCCACAACATTATTATTAAACTTCCTCTCGGCGTGTGCATGCATATATTATTGTATCGTGCCTTAACAGTGTTAATTATTTATTTTTTTCCGCATGTTTCCCATACTGTGTAGTTAACCATTGGAATCATCTTCTCTTTCAATTATGCTTATACAGGCTTTAACTCTTAATTTACAATTGTGCATATATTTCTGAGAATTCTTGCAATTTTCCATTAAAGTGGCTGTAGCGGGAGTAAATTACTACAATTATAAGTTCTTACCCATATCGGCGTTGGAGAGAACCTTTGAAACACTTAGTTGTGCACTCCGAATTTCCGGAGCCGATTTGTTATAGAGGCGATGTATAAAGCTTTTCGGGTCCGAAAGGATCCCATAGCGCAAAACCTCTGACTAAGCCTTCCATATCCGGAGCCGAAATCATATAAATTACGATATATTTATCGCCGGGTCCGTCATTTCGGAGGTGGGAGAATTGTTAATTGTGGCGACCACCAAAAAGCGGACCCGCCAAAATTATAAAGGCTGTGTATATAAGTGGATCGGGTCCGCGGAGGCCTTGAAAGATCCGGACCCGAAATCTTTATAGGGCAGTTTGGAAGGAGGCATCGGGTCCGTTAGTTCGGAGGAGGAGATCATTTGGTTGGAGCGACTGCCGATACATGTATCGGACCCGAACTCAACATAGGGGGGAATATATATATACATCGGGTCCATAATATATCGGAGCCTGTGTTCCATTGCAAAGCCACTGATAGTGATCGCCGATGCGATATCGCATCGGGGAAAAGATAAAAGAGACATTATAAAGCGGGATTATGTTATAAGGTAATTCCGTGGAATTACTACCCGATAGGGTGTGTGTAAGTCCTTCCTTTGCAAGCCTCGATAGTGTTGTAAAGCCTTCGATAGTGTGTTGGCGTAATTCTTTTAGAATTACTGCCGATACAAATAAAGCCTCTGTTTTAGCCAATAGCACTTGGAAATTCTTTTAAGAATTTTCCAATACAGCCACTATGTGTTAACGAAGTCAGATTAGGGGGTTGCTAAAGAAAGAAATGAATATATCAGTTTAATGACTGATACGCCTGAAGAAAGGGAAGTTGATCAAACCATTGAAGAACTTGTGTTCAGATTAGAGAGATTGTCTCTAACGCCTGCACGCTCTCCATCAGTTGGGCAGTTACACATCCTTGATGAGGAAAAGGATTGGTAATCATAGCCAATTGTGATGAAGTAGGAGGGGAAGGAAGTGGAGCATTGGGATGAGGTCCTCTAGAAGTATCTACTTGAGCTTTCCATGCTTGGCATATATGAGGTAAAATGGGACATTCATGAGTACAATGGCGAAATACATCGCAACAAGCACAAGATTTGTTCGTTCGAAGAGCCTTTTTTTTCTTGGGTTGTCTACCCTATTGCTGGGTTGCAGAATTAGGTTAGTGACCCTTAGGGGCATTAGGTGGTGGACCTTGGTTGCCTTGATTACCTTGAGATGGTTGGTTTTGGTTAACCTTCCCCTTATTCCTTGTCCTACGGTTGGGGGGATTGGTTGTATGTTGACGGGCATATACTTGACCTTTAGTAGGTCGTTTCTATTGTGGCAAAGGTGGAGGACGCATGGAACGTTGGGTTGCTTGTGCCGGTGTGGTTGGAGTGCTAGGTGACACATAAGGGTAGTAAGGAGATGTGGAAAAATGGGGGAAACTATGCTAAGAAACAACTACCCTTGGCGTCGATTGATGCAAATGGGGATATGCATATGACGTGCTTGTACCTTCGTAAGTGTTTCCATGTGAAGGATTGGGAGTGGGATAGGTGTAAGAGGAACTGGTCCCCCATGGGGTTGACTGTAACTCATTAGAGGCAGAGAATATGGTGGAGGTGGAGGGTGGGAAGTAGATCCAATGATACCATCAGTGACATGAGATGCCCCCGATGCATTGGCAGTAGTAGGTCGAGGCATATTGGGAAGGAGAGTATAAAGATAACCTGATTGTGCATAGATCAGGTCATATTTGAAAGATATTTGGAGTGCTTCTTCCTTGGACTAGGGGAAGTGATTGGCAACATCTTTATCTATGGGGATTAAAAGATTTCTTAAAAACCAATGCATGTAGACACGATCTTCAAACTCAAGAGCTCTACACATGCTCCTCCTTCTGCACCATTCTTGAACAATGTTAGAAAGGTGAGTGGTAGAAGTTTGACGGAAAGAGGTCAAGAGTTTGGTACATGTGTCGTATCGAAGGGGTAGTTGAAAATAGGAAAGAAAAACTTTGTTGAGCATCACGAAGGTGGAATGGGAGGCATGTGGTTGTTCCACACACCATTTGGCAGTAGCTCCAGTAAGGGTGCGTTGGAAAAGGAAAAGATGAATGCAGTATTCAGTGATGGAATTAGATGAATACCACATATGGAAAGAGCGAACATGATTTGTGGGGTCTTCTCTAGGATTACGTTAAAACTTGGGTATGTTGGAAGGAAGTTTGGTAGGCATAACAGGAAAATTGGGGTCATGGAGAAGAGGATCATTGATGAGTTGGCTGAAATCAGGAAGGCTCAAACTAGCCATATAGGGGAGAAATGGAAGATTAGTGATCATACTGGTAGAGGCTTCACCTATGGGGTTAACTTGGTTACCACCTTGGTTTCCCCTACCCACATTGGTGCCTGACATGGTGGTGGTGTGGGGTTTGGAGGACGGGGATTCAATGGAAGAACTATATGAATCAGAAGAACTAGAGTCTGTATGAGGACTAAATGGAGGACTAGGAGGATGAACTCTAACTCGATGGGGAGGAGTAAGATGTCCTAAAAGAAATTAGGGGAAAAGGCCATGAAGTCTCTACGAAAAATTCCTAGGGGGTTCAATGATGTCAAGACATTGATGACTCAATAGAATAAAGGGTGATGATAGGATAAAAGAGTAACAAACAAAAAGAAAACACTAGTGTAGTGGTGCAAGTTAAAACTAACTATTTCAACATGCTACTCTAATTCAAGAAAACACTTCCTATCAAAGAAAAATTATATCTAGCCTATAGGTGATCGAAATCCTCAAACAATTCCTGAATCTATTGTATCATATGGCCTTCCAAAAGACTTCTTACTTGACATAATTTGATCCCTCCAAGCAAAGTTATCTAGAGAAAGGTGGGGTAGAGAACCAACTACTACCCAAAACTAGTCCTATAGGGTTTTTTCCTATGATTGGTCACTATAGTTACCTTCGTCCCATGAGGGTGGTCAAGTCTTGAGCTTCTTAGTGATCATCCAAAGCACATGATTCATTGGCACGAGTTGGGTAGCCCCGAGGAGAAATTCTCCCACGATGACCTAGCATAAACCCCTCTGAATCGCGTTTATGAAACACTCCGATTTGGACAATGGGATGGTGAAGTATTTTAAGCTACCTAATTTGTCAACAAGTTATGTCTCAATGTAAGTGATCAATGGGTATTATTGGAAGCCTATCACACTGATCTTACACCTAACTACACAGATTGTTTTGGCCCTAGTCCCCAAGTGGGATTAATCTATGTGTGTTAAGTTATTATTATGCATTTGTTTCAAGTCTTGGCTTGGTAGTGTTAAACAAACTCATGTTCACTTAGGGTGTGTGTGTGTGAAAATGATGTGTCAAGTGGATGAGTTAATTAAGCATGTTTTATGATGACATGTGCTAGTGAAAATAAAGTGCTGAAAAATTACAGATAATGTTGAAAATGGATAGTAAAGCAAAGAGTCAATTTGAGCACACAAACCCCCGCCCAAAGAGGCAAACAAGGAGCAAAGAAAGAGGTGGAAAAAGAAGCTACTCAAATACACCCTTATTGCTGAAACATATAAGGTCAAAGGGACTGGGATCTAAAGGGAACAACACACTGTAAATGGGGCAAAAAACCAACAAAAATTAGAGGTGAAAATGCTAGAAAATTATAGGAAAGAAATTCCAAAACCCAAGATTCACAAGGGGATCCTAAGGGGGGAAGGCAAAACTAAAATCTAAAGGGAGTAAAATGATCAAGAAACCTATCAAAAAGGGATGCACTATAGTGGTCAAAACCCTAGAAAATAGTGGTTCAAAGTGCTTCCCTCTAGACTCCTCAACTCAACAAGTCTCTTCCTAAATGATGGAGGTGTACGCTAAACCCTAGGGGTTTTTTCCTTCCTCAATAAGAAAATACTAAGTGAATATAGGTGTAGGGGTTGCTGAGGGCCAGACATAAACCCTTCCTAGTAGATATGCGAAACAATCGGCAATGCTGGAAAATTTTGATTTTTTTTTAAAATGACAGAATGCAGAAATTGACTTAAAAAGTGTGTCCGTAGGCATATAATGGGCTAAAAACTACGCTGGGATGCATTGAAGAGGCTAAAAATTATTTTGTATTCCTCCAAATATCGCTTGGTAGATATCGCCTAGATTTTACGATCTCCTGCTTGCCTGCTACCTGTGACCTACATAAAGATACAAAACCATAGCAGAAATAGAAAATTTTCCAAAAAAATAAGATCGAAAAATGAAAATTGAGAGGCTAAAAAATATATGGAAAAACACTGAAGATGGCTCAAACAACAGTCACCAAGGATCTGAATTACTACATCAGTGGAGTCGCCATTTGTTGAAGACTATGTAGCTAATAACCTAGTGGAGTCACCATTTGTTAGTGTAAAGATTTCGGAAAAGTGTAACAAAAATGCTTCACTTAAGCCACTGGTGACAAGTTACCCTAACAATAAACTGTGACCACTTTGATTCCTTAGATTTTCAAGAAAATGTGATAAAACCTTGTAAGAAAATTTCCTATGCAAGCCCAAAACATATAGAAACTATAAAGAAAAGTGCAATAACCCAATAGAAGGACTTCAAATGAATAATATTTTATTAAAACACATGGTGAGGAATATTTACAACATGGGTCTGTAGATCCCCCTCTATGGGATGGGTCCTTTTGATGTCCTTATGCTTCAATGATCTTGTTCTTCTCTCTCAAATATGCAGAAAACCCAAAAGCAAGATGGAACTCAAGTGGGAGCTCAAATGTTGTGAGATGATAATGGTGACGATGATAATGATCATGGTGAAGAATGAATGGAAAACCCTATTATTTATAATAAAATATTGAGTTAAATTAGGAAATGGAAAATAATAAAATATTATTGACAAAATCAAAATGTAGTTGTTATGAATATTTTATTATATTTTTTGGAAGGGGAAAAGGTATTCAAAATGGTCAAATATCTTTATTTAGAAAATGGATGAATTAATTAACAAATAAAATGATTTATTAATCACTTTGTGAGGATTAAGAAAAGTGTGAATTTGAAATAATTATTAAATAATGGTTTAACAATTATTCCAAAAATAAGAATAAGGAATAATAAATAAATATTGATTTATTTAATTATTCTAAGGTAATTAAGTAAAAAACGCTAAGAAATAATTATCAAATAATGATTTAATAATTATTTGTAGATAAAATTAAATAATGATTTATTCAATTATTCTCATGGGGTTTTTGAATTTTAATCTGAAATAATTTAATAAAAATGGTTTACTAAATTATTTCCTATGGTGAAAGTGAATTTACTATAGTAAACTTAATCCTACGTGGTGTATTTCGATCCACCTAGGAAGAAATGACTCAGATATCATTTTTTGGGTGATAACAAAAAGGATAGCTCTCCTTTTTTTAATTTTTGGTTTGGTTCACAGACATTGGAGATTAGTAGTCACTACCTCCACAAAAATATCTAGGTAGATCCACACAAAGGGATCACATCCCGCTGGATCATTAGTAGAGCCTAACCGGAATAGTGTCAAGGAAAATTAACCCCATGACCTCCCATTTGCAAGGTGCTTTAGTGATGAGAAATAAACGATTTTAACTAACCCTACGGGCTAGGATTGCTCCAATATTATTATATTTTAATTTTTAGTTTGTAATTTTAACCTTTAAAGAAAATTGTGATTCTCCTGATACTAGTTTTTTATTTGAATTAGATTTTGGTTTTTTGTGCACAAAATGATATTTTAGAGAGTGTGTTTTCACTTTCATGTCACATTTCGCATTATGTAGATAAATATGTTTGACATGACATCTACTATAACAAATATAAAGCTAGTTTCGTAAATAATGTAATAAGTTATTTTAACCAACATTTTCTATGTGGCAACATTTTTCTATGGTTAATAAGGTTTTCAAATTTTATATATTTAGTTGTGTGATTAATTTTTAGGAACTAAACCAATTGAGCTAACCTTAAGGGCTAGGATTTCTCCAATAATATTATATTTTAATTTTTAGTTTGTAATTTTAACCTTTAAAGAAAATGGTGATTCTCCTAATACTAGTTTTTGATTTGAAATAGATTTTGGTTTTTTGTGCACAAAATGAGATTTTAGAGAGTGTGTTTTCGTTTTCATGTCACAATTCTCATCAAGTAGATAAGTATGTTTGACATGAGACCTACTATAACAAACATAAAGCTAGTTTTGTAAATAATGTATAAGTTATTTTAACAAGCATTTTCTATGTGGCAATGTTTTTGTATGATTAATAAGGTTTTCAAATTTTATATATTTAGTTGTATGATTAATTTATTAGCACTTGTGGATGTTTGTGATACATATTAAATATAATTGAAAATAAAATGTGAAATTTGGGTTCACAAATAAAAAAATAGATTAAAAGAATTTTGATATTGCCATTCTAAGGTGCAAAATCCAATTCAAAAAGTGTTGCTATCATATCCATAAAGTGCAAAATTTGGTTCCAAAAGTGTTAATATTAAGACAAAATCATAGTTTTGGAAGTTGATATCACTTGAAAAGTCCATATTTTAAACTTTAGAAACCATGATTTTGGACATTAGAAGGTTTATTTTTAGTGTATCTTCAAAGGGGCTTAGACTTCAACAAATCATAATTTAATGAAATAGGTGCTTTCATGATGTTCTTAGATGTGACTCGCTTTTCGTGAGCTTATATGGAGAGGTGATATTCTTAGAAAACTCATGATGTGGTGTCCATTGATTTCTACCCATGACATTGACTTGGAAGATGGTGGAGTTTGATAGGTTTCTTTTGTTTTAGTGTTACATTCATATTCATGACTTGGAAGATGGTGGAGTTTGATAGGTTTCTTTTGTTCTAGTGTTACATTCATATTCATAGGTGGTTAATAGATAGAGACACTAGGATAAATTCTTTACATGTAAGAGTAGTTGATTTAAGGATCACAAACAATGCATATTTGCGGGTAACAAGTTTGGTGGAGTTACAAAGAACATTGAATAATGTTATTGTAAACACTTTCTTCACAAAAATTAAATGTTTAGCCTTTTGGGTTATTTTGGAAGTTTTTACATCATATTTTGAAATTATTCATGAATCTTACAGTCAATGGTGTATGTTTAATCCTTACATCGCCTAGCATGGACTGCCACATGGAAACTAATCCCTAATGGAGTTATAACATATGTCTTGACCTGCATTAAACTAAATTGCTATAGCATTATCTAGTCCACACCTGCATTAAATTAAATTATTATAACATTACCTGGTCCACACACTCTATTTTTGAAAATGTAATGCAATTGTAGAATCTCATCATTTTATTTTTTTAAGTGGAATATCTTGGCAACTTTGGATTGGTCAGCCCCATAATTAATTAAGAACAAAATAATAATAAAGGAAATTTCAACGATGTTTGTGGGGGTAGTTGTAACAAGAGGAGATTGAACTTGTGGTAGCCACGTGGAATCACGTGGCTTTATTAGGGAGAATTTCAACCATGCTAATCCATGATTTTGATTCCACGTGGCTTTTATTAGGGAGAATTTCAACCATGCTAATCCATGATTTTGTGGTTAGATAAATGGGAAAAAATACTTCATCCATAACTTTTTGTGATTAGATAAATGGGAAAAAATACTTCATCAATAACTTTTATGATTATTATAAAACTGCGATATTTGGTCAACAACTTTGATTATTACCAATTTCACATTAATAATCAGTAGGTTGTACTTTATGACTTTAATATTATATTATTTTATTTACCATTAAACTAGCTTTTAACAAAGATCTAGGCGTGGAAACATTGAGAGATTTGGTCTTTGCTCTTGAAGTGGGCAAATTTTTATATAATGGCCTAATAAAAATGTTGTTGATACGTGGAGCATCAAATGTATCCGTTTTGTCCTAACTTTGCTTGAGTGGAGTCTATGATGTTTTACTTTTGAAATTTTAAAATATTATTAAAAGCATATGTGTCAATGACCTCGAGGTGTTGTTCGAGAAATATGTAATAGGTGGGTCATTAAAAATTAGAAAGATGATACCTACTTTTAATTATTTAAAATATTTATATATTAAAATGTGTATTTTGATTTAAAATTTGAGATTTTAAAATATCCTATGATGATGGTTTTTAAAATTAAAAATTGGGAGATTCGTGTTTTTGAAAGGTTGGGGTTATGTTAGATGGTTTAATTATATTATATTTTAATTAAAATTTATTATATTGAAGTTGTTTTTTTTAAATCGGTTAGGTTAGGTATTGTCTATTTTTTTAATTTTTATTTGACATTTGTCTCTTTGCTATGTTGACATGGGTCAATTTTAATTGAAGAAAAAAAATCACATCTTGTAAAATGAACCATTTTGCTAAATAAAATTTGTTTATATATAAATGAATTTATCTCCTTTATATTTGTATTTTGTTAATATGAAATTGAGATTTATAATTTCTCCATTCCATATACAAAACAAATATATGTAAAATAAACAATTCAATAAAGTGAAATTTTTTCAAACTATAAATGCATATCATATACTTAGTAGGCACTTCTTCAAATCAAAATTCTCAAGATAACTCCCATAAAAAATTGCTTTAACTAATTATCATAAAGTCCCACCTTAAATCGTGTTCAACCTGAGACCTTATTGGGTAATTTTTTGTTTAGAAATGACCAACCTTGACATAAAGACTTCTTAACTATGATTAACTTACATGGGCACTCGTTATTGTGGGACCCGCACGAGTTGTGCAAAGGAAATCATAATTACTTATGGAAAGATGAGAAAGAAAGAAATAAATAAAGAAACAAAATTTTGATGTCCACAAGGCTAAAGATAGCCTACGGTACCTCTTTTAGGGTGCAAAACTTGAAAAAAGGTATGCACCTCAAGCGATTTAATCCTCGTCAAAAGCGATCTATATTGGTTCTATATATACACATAGCATGTGTAACTTTTCATTTTTAAAACTGTATTTTTTAATGAATAAATGGATACAATGCCTTGACAATTTACTTGGAAACTTGGATTGTGTAGACTCCACCACATAAATTTGCAATTCCAACAAATCTTTGCTAGACAAATTTAAATTTAAATTTAGAACTGGAATTAATGGCTCGAGGAAAATGGCTCCAAATTAATTTAAAAGTTTTAAAGGAGATCGCTAAAATTCTAAAACAAAACCCTTCTTTATGTTCGTTGTAGAATATATTGGAATCTGATGGTCACTCAACTGAAAGATGCTCTTTATTTAATCTCATTATCATCACACACTGACTTTAGTCATTTTCTCTGTGCAATTAGATTTTTTGTGTGCTAGTTTCCACGAGGACCTATGGTAATGTTTCTCCTCATTACCTTGCATGTTATAGCTTGGATATAATATGTATATAAGATTTTGACATGGTGGTATCATTGGAAATAAATGATTTAGCTAGGTGGTTTGAGCAACATATGTTGCACAGTTATCGGCACAAGTGCGAGACTATTGCAAGCCCTTTAGGTTGTTATCTTCCCTTTGTTGTAATAATTTTGCAGTAACATCATAGACATGTTCAATTCCTTCGATGTATCTTTGCACCTCTAGGAGAAATTGCTAGTATATATATAGGCCTAATCTAACTTAAAGACAAAATAGCATTTTCCACTGACATTCACTAAAATCTGACAATATAATTTCAATGGTTTTTTTGTTTAAAATATAGTTTTGAATGCATAAATGTATTAAGCATCCTAAAAAAAACCAGAGGCACTAGAATTATGCCTATTTAACAATTTAACCTCATGTTTTTAAAAATCTTTGTGAGATTTTGATTAAAATTAACTAGAAAAATGGTCATGAAAAAGGTCACTTTGTCTGAGTTAGACTATATATATATATATGTATATGTATATGTATATGTATATGTATATGTATATGTATATGTATATGTATATGTATATGTATATGTATATGTATATGTATATGTATATATATATAATTTTTATACGAAAATATATATTAGTTGCCAAAATTTATTGGTACTTGACGTAAATATATATTTTTCAATAAATATATGGAATTCAAATCATTTTTAAAAACTCATAATAAATGTAAATTGAGAAATGGATAGGTGTTCATTGTTATGGACTTTTGATAACATCATTAAGTGCTAAGATCAAGATCGAGACATTAAAAAACAAATTTCATACATCAAACCATTATTTACTAAAAACATGTTTTCATTTAATTATAAAGTTCACTACTTTGCTTGCCTACCCAACAAATGCAACACATCCTTATTTTTTTGGGGGGAAGGAAATATCTTGATTTCCAAAGAAATAGTTCATATCTTATATATTTGGAGGAAGTCGAGAGGAATCCTCTAAAACTTAGGAACCTATTTTAGCTATATTCTAAATGATACAATAATTTTGGATTACATATTTTTCTTTCCTAAAAATTCACGTAATCTATAATTTTTTAAAACTTATTAGACATAGGAAAATTAAATACATATTATTAATAATGAAAATATGTCCATGAACTTTGGTTTTGTATCTGCTCAATACTGGTACCATATTTGGAAATTTATGTTGTTGTCATCCTTGTGGCGGCTTTGACTGGTTGATTCTTCCACTTGATCAAGTATTCAAAGCATTCATTATTCCTAGTCCTCTTAGCCACTTTTGTCTTTTTAATATTGAATCAATCTGCTTTGTTGATGTTGGAGGTAGCTTCCTTTCCCATTCAATAATCTAAATTCCATCATTGAGTGGTGCATTTGCTAAAATATTTGTTGGTTCTTTAAAGGGGCACAAATTTGAAACATAAAAAATGGGAGAAAATTCAATGCCTTTATGAAGCTCTATTTCATAAGCATTTGAGGAGAATTTACTGAAGACTTTGTATTGTCTATTCTTCTTAAGTTTCAATTTGTTACACTCCCCTTTAAGAAATATCTCCTTTCAAAAGGTGTGCCACAACCAAATACTCATCTTCAAAATATAATCATCTTATCGTAGAATAGTCTCTTTATTTGTACTAGTTGATCCATATGGATATCAATGGCCACCCACCTATTCCATTGGTTTACAACACAATTTTCCTATTTTGGGAGTTTTTAGGTCCTAAACTTTTGGAGCTATTTTAAGGCCCTAAACAACAAATTTTAGTCAAAGGGTCTGACGATAAACATAGAACCACGTTAGCAGTCAAAAAATGTAAACCTTTTATAAACCTTTCCAACAAACTATCATGTACACCAAAGGAAGATCGTATCCCAAGTTACGACCCCGAAAGGTGATAGTCCAACTTACCCCATCGAGACCCATAAGTTTTTAACTCTTCATTTCTTAGGCTTAGGCTTTTTTATGTTTATGGTTTTTAATTACTTCTTCATGTTACAAAGGCCTTTGAGCCACATTGTAACACAATTCTGGAAGGAACATGGCAGTCACATCTCTTTTAAGGGATAAGCTACTATTGTTTAAGCTTGTTTTCTTTCATTCTGCATGTATATAGTTTCTTCATTTCCCATTTATTAATTGAAGTCAAGTTTCACTGTATCTTTGTGTTTTAGTTATAAATTTGAAACTCGTTTAGCTCCCTTCATAATTCAGATCATTCCTACTGCTTTCATATAACTATTACTTAACTCTATCTTATAATTCCTACATACTAACTACAAAATCTTCAACATTAGTACTTCTGAATTCTTGTCTCCCAGTATTTCTTATAAATTCCTCTTGGGTGAATTTTGTATAAAAAATTAAATGGACTTAATTGTGTGCTTCCATTAGATGAGTCGTTATATGCAAACTTTGTCTGAGCAAGTACTTAATTCCACTACATGGGATGTTCACTTACCAAACTTCTCAACATAAGTCATAAACTACTATTTAATACCTTTGTTTAGCCATCATTTTGACGATGGTACATTGAACTGAAGTTGAAGTTGGTTCCTACTTTTTCCAAAAAGTTCTCCAATAGTTTCCCATAAATATTGTGTCTCTATGGAAGGCAATGCTTATTGGAAATCCATGGAAGATAACTATCTCTTTGAAAAACAATTTTGCATTGTTAGTTGCGTCATTTGTCTTTTGCAAGCTATAAAGTGTGCCATTTTTTAAAAACTGTCAATAGTGACATAGATTGAGTCATCACCTCTCTATGTTTTTGATAATCTTGCCAAAAAGTCCATGTTGATAGAGTCCCATGGTAAATTTGGAAGTGTTAAGGGTTGATATAATCTAGTATTATGACTCCTTCATTTTGAATTTTGGCATACTCTAAATCCTTCAACAAATATTTTAAAGTCATGTTACGTACCTAGATCAAAATAAAATGCATGTAGTTGCACAAAATTTTTATGTTGCCCAAAAGTCCCTATTAATCATCCATTATTCTTTAATTTTAACAAATTTTTTGTCATTGGAAATTTTGGAATGCATAATCTACTACCTATAAACGACAATGCTTCCTGTATCATATAATCGATCCATGGGGTTTTGTCTCATCATACTGAATTTTCAAAAGCTTCATAGGTTTCATTGACGTCTAAATCATTCTTATACATGTCGTTGAAAGCACAAACCCTAAAAAAATTACCTAAAATTCATGCAATATTAGGTTAACTTGACTAAATACATCTGCTACCTTATTTTATTCCCAGTTCTATGTTTGATAAAAATGTAAATTTTTCCAGAAAAGACATGCATTTAGCATGCATGTGGTTCAATTTTGTCTGCCTCTGGGTAAACTACAAAGAATGACTATAAGTATAACAAATAAATTATTTACACATAAAGTAATCTATTCATTTCTTTATTGTTTGAATAAAAGCATAAAACTCTTTATCATATGAAGAATATTTTTTTCTTCATTAATGTTTTTCGTAAAAAAGTAATTAAATTCCCTTGTTATATCAAAACAACTCCAATTGTAGTTCCACTAACATTAGTTTCGACCTGCAAAATTTTGTTGAAATCTAAAAAGGTTGGTATAGGTTTTTCTATTATATTTTTCTAGAAGAATCAAAAGGTCTTATTAGTTACATCTTTCAAATAAAATGGTTGTTTACTTTATTTGATAGTCTCCACAATTGGAGCACAATTTCCACTAAATTTTCTGATGATTTTTTCTATAAAAAACATGCCAAACCATGTAAGCTTATTACAATGGAAAAACTCCATACCATAGGTCAGTTGACTATTGTCTTGATTTTCTCCTAATCATCTTTAAACCATATTGTTGGCTTGTTTGGGCCTAACCCAGGTTCAACGTTAGTTAACGAAACAAATCCCTACACTACTGGCCCTTTCGGCATCAGCCTGTGGAGCGCGGACCGAAGTCTCACCTGAAGTAGTATGGGGGGATGTTGGAAGAAAGTTTTTGCACCCTCAAATAGTCATGATGTTGGTTTATTCCTTCTACTCCTCCCTTCGCACAAGTCACTTAGATCTAGGGCTTGCCAGACTAGCCCTTTATTTTGGCCATCAGTACCTCTGCGAAAATGTATGATTGACCTTCGCGCAACCCTAACCTGTGCTTCAGGTACTTTCGCGGTGCTAAGGAAGCGTACCATGTAGATTCCCCAAACTAGTCTAAGCATTCTTACTTATCTTATTAAACAATCATAGTTAGCACCATGTAAACAAATGTTCTTTCTTGCGTTCACTCAACCAATGTAATTACATACATTCATGCATCATATCAGAATTATAAATGAAATTCACACACAGTATGACAAGATGAATTAATCGGAAGAAAGACACATAATTTGCAGAATACTTCTCTTTATTGATATATTGAAGTGATTACAGACTCTATCCACCCTGCGCATGCAGCTGTAGGGGTCCACACACTAAGCTGCGGACTTCCACCCTAGGCCTCTACACACTCAGCTACAAAGCCTCTACCTATGCAATGACCCGAAACTTAGACTTCTTACCTCAGAGCTCTGACTCTCTAAGACTTATCCGAACTGTCAAAACTTCTTAGAGCCTACTTAGCTCTATTTATATAATCCCATGGTTCACAGACCATGGCTAGATCTTTACAGCCAACTTTACTTTACAAAATTAAGGGCGGACAACCCTTTATGACTCATGACACCTTCACGCTGCGCGACCACCAAATGCAGATACTTTACAATTTTTTACAAACTTTGACCCAAACATGGGCTTTTAGCCTCAAAACTATCCTTGGGGGAACCTGTTCCCAACAGACCCCCAAACCAAACATCATGACTTGCCCTTGAGTCACTCAGCATGCGCGAAGATATTTGTGCGAAGACCTTCCAGTTTGACTCGTATGACCACAACCTCAGTTGTGCACTATGCGGCTGCCTACTTCACGTCGTCGACCATATGCTCGGTCACTGCTCCTCAACTGTCAGCCTCAAGCTTTTACTAAGTTGCTTGTAGGGTTGCAAGATTTCCTTCAATAGAGCCTGTTACCATGTAAGCCTCATCCAGCCAAGGGTTGAGTCTTGCCCTCAACACTGCTTCCTCTTGCATTGTTGCATCCATCTATTCTTTCAGCTACTTGGCCTCATGCAATTTTTCTAGTATTTGAGTCAGTACAATGGTTCACGTAGTGCCCTTGACCTCATCATAGTGTTGTTGTGGCTTGCACGCTTCCGTCTCTAGTCAATGTACATTGGGGTCCTCCTACAAGCTTGTTAGGACCTCAAACGACTACTCAAAAAGTTGCGTGCAATCTGCTACTGTACTGTCCACCACTGCTACTACTTCTGTGACAGTGGTCGCCCGCTACTCCTTTACTTCTGGCGGAGTTGAAGACTGGGCCTTCAACTGTAATTCCATGATTTGCAGGTTCAATTCCAACTGAACCTTCACCATCTTAGTACGAGTGTCACACACCCCCATAGCCAGCTTGCAGATGTGCACCTTGACTATTTCCTCCTTAGGAATGGCCAACTCTAGGACCATTCAGAATGCCTCCTCGATGACCTGCATAATGCACTTGTTTTGATTAGCTGCCTCGGTCATAGCGATGATGGAAGAGTCTCGCTATAGTGCCATCTACTCATTGTTGATCCATTGTTCACTGATATCCTGGAGGGTGCAGTGCTCACAAGCCCTTAGCTCTGTAATCACTCCATCCTACAAGAGGTAGAGCGCTTGACCCGGGAGCACTGCTAGATTCAACCCTACTCCCATTAGGGTGTTGACAGTGGGCATGTCAACTTTTTTCTCTATGGCTAGTGCTCCATCAGGCAACACTATCGCATTGATGGCGTTCGCGCGCAGCATCTCAGCAGCCTCTGTAGTGTCGATGGTAAGGCTGGTGGACACCGTTATAGCCTGAGACGCGTAGGTCTGCAGCTCTTGTAAACCTGTCTAGATAGCCCCCAATATTATCTATTGCTACTTTTTAAACTGTTGCAGGGCCTTCATGGTGACATGCTGCACCGTGTCACCGATGTCATGCAGATCACCCTACGTTAACGTGATAGGGTCCAGTGATGTCTTGGTAGCCTTTGACTTCTTCTTCGACCCTCCTTTCTACTGCTCCCTTGGGCACTTGATGTAGGAGGATGTCTCCTATGGGTCTGTGTCATGTTGTTTGTCTGTCTCCTCCTTTGTCTCAGGTGAAGGAAACCACACGCCTTTTTTAGAGCCTCGCTCTATCCCACCTATTTACCTTGTTGTTTGTTATGCGGCCTTGCACTCCACCTGGGCCTTGTCAGCAGACTCCTTCTTTCTCTTTTTGGCCAGCTGAGTCATCTTTAGCTTGGACTCCTCCTTCTTTCTCTGTGCATTAGACTTGCTTCCTCCTACTTCCAAGTCTGTTGTAGCGCGCCACTCTACCAGCCATTGATCAAGTACCGCATCAATGGCATCATCCGTTGCTAGTTAAGGCAAGTTGTACGATTTATGCGTAGGGTCCTTCCGTGCCCTAATGGATACATGATGAAAGTCAAATTTAAATTCTGTGTAGCCCTATAGGTTGGCATACACCATAGTTGACAACACAGTTTGTGATTGATGGCCATGCAGATGCTCATCTCCATCAAGATCCAGAAGATCTTGTTGTCCTTGACTCACTTTTCATCCTTGGTCGCCTACAGTGAAGCGTAATTCACTGCTTCTGGTAGGTCTGATGCGAACGAAGGGAATTGACTGTCCTCTGGCAGCTCCGACACTACTAGCACAATTGACAGCAAGAGCCACGCATAGTGGAATGTCTTGCTAAGCTCCTACGCTTCACGACAGTTTGCTAGGAACTCGTCGTGAAGGTATTCTGACCAGTTGAACTAGACTCCTTCGAAGCACATGGCTGCTAGCGCAACGACAAGCGCCAACACCTCATCGGCATGAAACTTCCTCATCACTTTCCCTGCTAAAAGTTGTGTAGCTACCTTTATAGCAGGGCCGCAGATGCTGGATATAGCATATCTATGTTGCTTCTAAACCAGGTTAAAATTTTCTTTCATGGACTCCACGAGAGCCTTCTCACCACCTCTTCCACCAAATGTTGTGGCTGAATTCTCTCATGTATACGGCAATCATGTTATACTATGAATCAATCTATCTGTGATGGGTATTGGATCCTCCAGCCACAGACACCCATCATGCACCAAGCACAGTAGTTGCTTGATGGCCAATACAGTACCGGGGTGTGGTTATAGTGTGACACCCAAATCAGGTTGAGTAACACTGCCTTGTCTACTTCTCTGACCCACCTCCATGGCTCCAATGCGGCCATTTCGATATTTGTATCAATGATGCGGCCCATCAACTGCTCGATCACCAAGTGTGGGAACTTCTCATGATCCACCAAGTCCAATCCTCAAGTTTCAATAGAGGAACCTGCCCCAAGCATAGTCCTTCAAAAACAATCTCATCCGACAGCAGAGGGGTTTGCAGGGGGGTCTTGCTCTCATTGATGTCTTTTGGAACCTTGGTCTTGGTCTTGCACGGAGGGACATACTCAGGTAATCGAGTGATAGGGTTAGCACCCTCGGCTTCAATATCCTCCACTACAACTCCCGTATCCTCATCATCCATCGAGATGTCTTTGATTTCTTCCTCGTCCGACTCCAAATTTATGGCTTTTTCGTTCTACTGTGCGGTAGGCGTCGGTGGGTTTCTTCTTGGCGATGTGTGTACCAGTATGTCAGGTTGCTTGCCCTTCTTATCCTTTGTGGTTTGCTTGGTTGGGGTGCGCTTTGGTCTCGACGTCCTCGGTGATTTAGGGACTTTTGCTAATACTTCGGCCACTTCTGGAGCAGCTTCCTCTACATCCATCTCCATTTCCAGCACCGACTCCTCCGCTTTGGTATCTATGGCTTTTGTGGGCACCAACATGATTTTCTACATGATCTCCTATGTCTCCTTCGACAATGTCTCAAATAATTTACTGGCTATCAGAAGTCCATAGTGCTCGTGATTCATGTTCACCTGAGAACTCAACAACTCAATTCTCAAAATGCCAAGTGTTTTTCGTTGGACAGCTGCTTGTAATTTATAGGGCATTTTGAATTTAAATCCCTTCATTCATACCAAATTCGGTTCATTAATTCTAGATTTACAGCAGATGTTCAAGGATCTGAGCCATAAATTTCATCTTAAATGGTGGTGTTGGGTCATGGAAAAGGTATGCATTTACTATTAACTTATTATTATTTTCCTTTATTTTCATCCTTTCTATATCTCAATGCACTAATCTATTAAGAAATTATGGTAAGAAATACAGAAATTACTTGCAGTTATGCTTTTGCTAATTATTATCATTCTTGATGCAGGAAAGTACAAAAAGAAACAGCTACTGTTCCCTAACTAAGGGACAATGAAAAAGAAGCAAGCTGAGGAAGGAACGTGGCAGTTGCAGATACATCCAAAAGAAAATCAACATGATCAATGCGAGAAAGGAAAGATTTCTGAAGTTAGAAAATTGTGCAAATCCCTCAGGATTGAGAGATCTTGAGGGATCGCTTTTATCATCTATCTTTCTACCCCTTTCTCATTATAAAAGGCAACGATTGTAAGCAGAAAAGGGAATGACTATTGTTATTATTATTGTAATTCTCAATTATAGACTTTTGATGTAGCGCAGAGTGCAAATATGTTGTAGTACTCTTTCATGATTAATACATAAGACGAGTTGTTGTCCCTTTTCATTTATATGAAGTAACCAACAGTGTACGCTGGTGGCTAAGGGCCTGACTTCTAGTGGAATTCATTGCTTCACCTGTGTCATATATTTCTGATTCTTGCAAGTGTGACAGTTGATAGTATTATTGCTTTTTGCTATTTTATTTCGTTACTATTCCTTAATTCTTTGCGTTGACATAATAGCATTGTTTTATATAATTTAGAGCATTGTTGTTTAATTAGTTTCCTTTCGCTTTGGATTGAGTCTCCTAGATGAATATCCTACTCGATGTAGTCAAATGTAATGAGAATTAACTACTGATGTTAGTCTCTCAAATTGATGTCATCATTGTTTTACAGAGTAGTGTGTTTGATTTAAATTAAATCAGTTTCTAAGAGAAGAGTTATCACTGTTGTACTCTTAACTGATACTGTTGTTACTTGAATTTCATATTGTTGTTACTTGAATTGTTGTAGGACTTGATTTCATTAAAGGATTGAGTTTTATTTTAATTGCAATTAGAATTTACTTGCTGCATCCGTTTACTCTTGTATTTAAAAGATCTATACTGCAATTTAGAAGCATTACTCCCTAAGTTAAATAGCCGCCACATATTGTGTACACTCTTGAAATAGAAAGACTTGCCCGGATTGATAATTAATGTGAAGATAATTAGGAGTTAAAAAGGCACCTTTTATCACTCAACATTTTGGCACCGTTGTCGGGGAGAGTGTAGCCATTTCTAAGGAGTAATGTACATCTGATGATTGTTGTTGAAGGAGAATTGGGTTTTGAAAATGGAAGGTAAGAACCTATGTAATGAGCAAGTAAAGTGCTTGCTCCTCCACCCGCTTTTCAGCATAATTACAGAAATCTGAAGTAGGTATTTGTTGCTTATTTGTTGGGCAAGAACTGGGCATTAAAAACGAAAGGTAAGAACCTATGTACAGAGCACGTAAAATGCCTACTACCCCGCCTGCTTTCTTGCATAATTTTTAAGAACTTAGGGTAGAGATAAACATTTGAATTCTTTGCATGAATGACTAAGAAGAAAAAACTCGAAAACAATCCAATTCCACTACCCAAAGCAGACAGATCTAAGGGACCAGTGACCCTTGGATGATCAGCGTTCATAGATGACATCTTAAAGAAAGCCGAATCTCAGCTGTCAATAGGTCCTATAAACGTTGCTTCCAGACAACCTATTGTCTCCCTTAGGGCCACAGGCTCACCATCTGTAGCCTACGCTGAGGTCCACAGTAAAACAGTGGGAACTGAGCAGAGTTTTCAAGAGATTGAAAATTCGCGTCCAATTTCCTCACAAGAAGGGAATTCTTGTAATATTTGTGAAGGAGGAGGAGAAACAGGGGAAATAGAGGAACCAAGATCCCCTCAGGTAGTAATTCAACAAGGAATACCTAGTATCCCAGATCGAGGGAGTGCTGTTAAGATCATTCCCACCCCTTCTAATCATCCTAAGAATAACTCTCTAGAGATTTTGGAAGGGTATTGGCACATATTCGACCAAATGGCCAACAACCCACAAGCACCTTAGACCTCTACATTGAAATATCCCATCGTTGACACAGTAGTCAACGCACCCATGAAGGTTATCCCTCTCCAAAATATTCCCACCTTTCATGGATTAACATCAGAGGATCCAAATGCATTTTTGTTTGAATTTGATGTATTATGTCAGGGTTATGATTATACCACTGACCCCCAAAAACTAAAACTGTTTCCTTCCACACTGAAAGGAGCAGCCTTGCATTGGTTTATGGGATTAGGTGGTGGCACAAAAAATGATTGGGAAGAAATGAAAACCGCTTTCCTAAAAAAATATCAGGACTATTACAGATCTAGGGAATTGAAAGAAAAAATATTCCAAATGGTAGCAATACCCAGTGAAACATTAGAAGAATATGTGGAACGATTTCAATATAACCTCTAGTGGTCTCCCTATACAACTATGCCTTTACCTGATAATGTGCTAAAAATTACATTGATTAAAGGGATGAAAGAACAATGGATAGAAACATTAAATATTATGGGAAAAGGTGATATATATCAAGAAGAATATGCTGACATTATTAAATTGTGTATCAGGTCCTTAAGAGGTAGTACGAGATTGAAACCAGCAAAACACGACATGACCACTAGGGACAAAAAAATCTCTGGTGGAAGTATAATTCGTGCAGAAATTGGAAACCTGCTAGAGGATTTCAAAACAAATATTTTGGGAACTCTGACAACGCAATTGGACATTATGCAAGCCAAACAAAAACAAGCAGAAGCAAAACAAAACTTGGTGATATTCTGTCCTAGATTCAGGAAGAAGCATAGTCACAAAGAATGCCCACTGGATATGGTGAAAACCTGTGCCATATGTACTAAAGGCCACACCACAGAAAGTTTCCCATCACTCCCAGGGTAAAAATTAGTCTATAATGAGGCAAAAGAAGAAACAGAACTAGTCTACCTGCTAAATCAGTGTCGCTAATGGCAACCACGACAAACAGGTATGTCAACTGATCCATCTTCTTTCTTTCAAACTTCGTAATATAATTCGCAACAATACCCAGGAACCATGTGGCAGAACCAACCAACTTTTTCCAACTGGTCACAACAACCATTCTCTATGCCATCTTGGCCCAACCAGTCCAATCAAAATAACAATTGTCCAAATTCCTCTTACTTCCCACTGTTTTGGCAAAATAATGCATATCAATCCCAATGGCCAGCCTCGACCTCACAGAACCAGAACTGGCAGTCAAGTTAGAAAAGACCTACAAATTAGCCAGCAGGAATAATCCCCCTACCTCAACCCACATTGCAACAGAACCCTCAGACCAACCTACGACCGTAGCTCCCAGCCCAGCCCAACCCGAACCCCAACAATAGACTGGTTCAATCTATGCAAATTATTGATGGACCAGAGTCAAAAACTGAGTTAAGGGAGTGCAATGAGCTTCAATTAAGATCTGGGTGGATAATAGAATCAGAGGGCGATAAAAACAAACAAATTGAAGAATAGTTACCTATAGAACAAGCACCACAAATGGAGGACATGGTTAAACATAAAACTCATGATCAAACGATCACTTCTTCTCCACCATTCCCAAAAATATTAATCATACCCCGCCCAATAGAATGCCTTGATTTTGATCTTCTGGGAGAATTGAAAATTTTGTGTATAAAAATACCACTCCTCGAGGCTATTAAGGATATTCCAATTTATGCAAAAACTATTAAGGAATTTTGAATGAAAAAGCCAAAGAGGAAAATAAAAAAACCCCAACTGTCCATGTAATCAGTACCTTATCTAATTTACTATCAAGTAGAGAAACATCTGTAAATATGAGGATCCATGAAATCCTATAGTCACTGTGCAAATAAATGGATGCTCCTTCCCCAATGCATTAGTCGATTTAGGAGCAGCAATCAATATTCTTACAACCACAACTTGACAAAAGCTTGGCATTACATCCTTGGACCCAACCATGACCTTGTTGGAACTGGCTGACCAATTGGTAGTCAAACTAGAAGGCGCATTACAGGATGTAATGGTGTCAGCAGACTCCTGGGAATACCTTGTAGATTTCTGATTATCAATCCTAGAAACCGACTCGATGGACATCCCCTAATTCAAGGTAGACCTTGGCTAGCAACCGCGGACGCTTACATAAGTTGTCGAACAGGCAGCATGACTATAGCAAGAGGAAGCAATGTGAATAATTTAGCCTTATATCCTCCAGCTCAGCCATGTTTAACAATAATCAAAACCAAAAAACAACCTGTATCATATCTAACTGAAAACATTAGATCACCACTAACCATAGAAGATGCTCTCGAATTTAAGTATCAAACAAAAGATGACACCATTGAAACTTACATTAACAAACTAGATGTTGTATCCCATCTAAAATGTCACATGATCGAAGTAGCCCTTGATAATGAAATAGAAGAAGATCCCTTAAAAGATATTAACGATCAACCAATAACAACAACTTCTGTTTATAACAGCAAAACCATAGAAATTGAGCCAGGAAAAACTTTCAATATTAACAAAAATCTGACTGCTGACAAAGAGTAGAAGCTTGTTCAACTCCTGAGAAAATATAAAGAGGCCTTTGCAAGGGATTACCCAGACATGAAAGGGATTGATCCCCAATTATGCACACACCACATTTATACAGAGAAAGATGTTAGGCCCATTCGACAACCTCAACGGAGGTTAAATCCTCATTTTAAAGATATTGTTAAAGCTTAACTACAAAAATTGTTAGATGTAAACTTCATCTACCCCATATCTGACAGTAAATGGGTCTCTCCATTAGTGGTGGTGTCGAAAAAGAATGGAAAGTGGCGTATATGTGTTTAATATGTGTTATCGGGAAAACTAGTGTCTATGCAGAACTGCTAGTCCCACTAAGGCTGGTAGCTACCTTAGAAACAAACAAACTAAAACTACATTAGTTTTCCTTTATGAGAAATAGATAAGAGGGGAATAAGGAGACCAACCTATATCTTGCACTTGGTTCCTTGCTCGGTTACTCTCTCTTTTGGTAGATCTTTGCTACTCGCTTCCTTTTCTACCTAGCTTCACAGAGCACCTGTAGAATCAAAGCAGCATAACACTATCCAAGAACATAGATCTATTATCATAAACAATATAGGACCAGATATATATTGACCACACAAATGCACATAACATCAATCATACAAGAATGTGGAGGAAAACTTGAATAGCTTTATTGATAATCAAGAAAGAGCAAAGAGGATTACAACCAATTGTTCTGACCCAGCATCATCCTCTCAGCAAGAAAGCCCTTCTTCACCTCATGAAAAGCTTAGATCACCCAACACTATGATATTGCACCAAGAAACCAGCAGCACTTCCTTACAAGATACAAAATTCCAGCCTCCAGATCTCTGGGATGAGGGATCCATATATAGATGTTTGCAAGGGGGGTGAGTCAGCTTTTGAGAGTTGATTAGTTTCCTCTCTCTGATATTTCTTGATTCCACTTGGAGATTGATGATCTCTTACTCGTCCCTGGGCAAATGCAGAGAGGCAAGTGTCACAGGTGAAGTTTCTAGAAGATTCCATGATCCTCCACCTTGCAGATTGACCCTGCCATTTGTCCACTCTCGCCCATCGCACCCCATAGAAGGGCTTTCCAAGATGCATCACACCTCTCGAGAGTATTTAGGTGGGATACAACGCACTTTGACCATGGACCAGGTGAGATGGTCCAGTTTTGACCAGTTCTAAGCAGTTTTTCATGGAGAACTTCTGGGAGAAGATGTAATCAGTTAACCTTGTTCTTTTAGAGGTTGGAACAACAATTTTAGTGACTTAAGAGCCCTTGTTTTATGGACATTTATGATTGGGGTTTCAGTGCCCAAAAATGTCTATAACAGTTTCCCCCTAAAGCATGAGGTCATTAATTTGTTGATGTCGGGTGAAATGCTTTATCATGAGGATCTGAAGTTTTTTCAAGCTGGAAGGTGACCTGTAATAAGATACAATAAAATACATTATCTTCATAATATTTTCATGATCTAGCTGAGGCAGGCATTCCCATGCTTAGCTTTATAAATTCATTTTTATGTACATAAGACAGACAATCCTCTAAGTGTAGACTGATGATTCTGGTAGAGCCATCATCCCTTAGGTTGGATGATTATCTGTGTAGTAATGATGTACATTTGATGTCTTTATTTTCCTGAATATATATCACAGCCCGGATGGATGAAACTAGATCCGGGGTCTTCGATCTCGTTCGATCTTCACCCAAAGTACAAGTCGATCCCTGTGAGAGATGTTCTGGAGTCGAATATGGAAAGACATCCCCTGATTACCAACCAATGATGTAAGTTGTTAACAGGCGAGAGAGGAATCACCGATAATGATGATGACCCTCAAGGTACTATAGTACAATTCACGTGGTGTGAATAAGGGACTTGGTGTCAAACACCACGCAAAATCTTTCGGTCGAAGTCCATTGATGTAAACCTGTCGCCGAAAGTGAGAAACTTGCCATTGAGGCATGCAAGCTTCAAAGTACTGAAAGAGTTGTTCCTACATCGACTTCTTGGATAATGAGATGATGTCGACAAGAAGCAATCCGTCATAGGAGGGCCTTAGGGAATCCCACATCAATGACATGGAATGGAGCAAATGATTTTAAAGGAGGTGAAAACGATCTGGTGATATAAGGTTCAGGGTGGCGATCATGAAAGAATGGAGCGTGAATGTATTGCAGTGGGCGAGACACAGGTGAATTCTCTGAGCGACTTCTCTTGAACATATCAGCGACACTGACATGATGGATTGGTAGCATTAACCCCAAATATGGATGGTGTGATGGAACCATGGTGATGTGACCAGTGAATGGAACAACCCAACCCGACTCGGATGCAGAGCGAAAGTGTCATGTTCAAGAGCGACTTGCTACCAATAAAGTTTCTTCAAGTTTTCTTCCCAATTTTTTCCCAGTCATTGCTGACCAGTACCTCTTTATTTTTGTCAAGCTTGAGGAGGATAACATATGCTTGTTCTATAATTTGCCCTTCGGGCAAACCCATCGCTATGTTTTAACGAGCCTAGCGATAGTGAAACTCGTTCTTGTCTGTTATGGACAAGTTTGTCGCTATTCGGTTTTAACAAGTTTAACGACAAGGATAACTCGGTCCTTTTCAATTTTAGAGATTCTGAAAAAGGGATGTAAAAAAAACTCTAATGATCCTTTTTCGTCATATAATCCCTTGAGTCCGAAAAAGTATAAAACAATACAAAAGGGATGAATCTTCGGTACTTTTAACGAGCCGAACAAAACAAGCACTCGATCTTTTTGTGTAATAATCCCTCAAGTCCAAAAAGATTAAAATCTAAAGGAGGGATAGCACTTCCGGTCCCTTTAACGAGCTGGAGAGGCCAATCGTTTGACAATCTTTTCATATTTTACGAGTCAGTTGAAAAGAGCTTTAAGGAGACTCGTTTTTTGAGGAACGAGTGATAAATTCGGGTAGCAGCTGATTCCAGGTAAGGTTTGGAATTTTCCAATCACGACAGTGTCACAAGGATGGCTAGTAGGATCACCCTTCGCAGCTGTTCCTCAAAAAGGGTAAACAATCAAATGGAGGTGAATGATTAGCCAAAACAAAGTGGAGGTGATGATGAGAACATGACCAAGGCTTCAAAAGGCTGATGGTAATACATTCACAGTGGTTATTTACCGAAAATTGGTTCATTTTTTAATGAGCTTAAAATCTGGGGGAACATTTGCTCATTGCTTATGTTTATTTTTTAATGAGCTTGAATGCCGTGTTAAAAATGCTCGAGGTGGGTTTATTTTTTAACGAGCTTGAACCCTGTGGTAACACTGCTCGTGGCAGGTTTATTTTTTAATGAGCTTGAACCCTGCGGTAACACTGCTCATGATAATATTGCATGGCCCCCGCATAATAACGCAAATCGAGGTGCATGCCCCCCAAGCTTCATTGCATTCATCTCGGTGGTTGGAATGAAGGTTTTCCTTCGAGATCTTTGAAAGACTCGACTTTGATTTTACGAGATCGTAATCAAAGACTCGATTTGGAAAGGGAGTCGTTTCATTTTTTAATGAGGTTGACATAGTAAAAGAACTATCCTCATGACTCCTTGTTTCATTTTTTAACGAGGTCGACATGAGATAAGAGCCATCCTCGAAATCCACCGTATTTACAGTATTTGATAGAAAATCAAAAACTGAAGGATGATTAAGGTTGCTGGAATAATCTTCGTGGTAATCCAAAATATGGGAGCGATGGTGGTAATCTTCCCATGGTGCCTCTCCTATCATCATTGATTGAATGATACCTTCGTCTGTAGAATGTACATGCGACCAAGGATCTGAAAAGGTGCCATATTCCTTATACCTATCTATCCAAACACTCGATGAGCATTGATTTGGGTTTTCCCCTAGGCCAAGAAAATTGATTGCTACAATATTTCTAAAATGGCGATGATCCATGCTGACAAAATGTTTAGGAATATTCCGAATCCATTAGATATAGAAGATTTCATATTGCAGGTTTCCACTGTGGCCACTTCTGCCAAATTACTCAGAGGCGGTAGGGAAAAAGTACCCATTAAGGCAGGGTCTTTTAGGAGGCCTACTCCAATATTTTGAAGTGAATGATTGCTTCCATGGATCATTGGAATGCTTCCCGTAACTTGTGAACTGTTGGGGAGAAATGTTTGTTGGTCGACGATTGTAATTCCTCCTTGGAAGGGAAATGCAATCTTCTTGAAGTAGGTTGACACAACTGTGACCATGGCATATATCCAGGGCCTTCCCAGTAGGATGTTGTAATCAAGGTTTCCGTCGATTACTTTAACATCAATTTCTACTGTTTTGCCCACCAGTTCAACTTGCAAGTTACTTAAAATCTCGTATGGAGTGTATGATCGTCCATCAAATGATTTTAACATCGTTGACGATCGCGACAAGGGTGGTGAGCCTAAATTTTTCTAGCAACTCATCGACACAATACATCTAGATGCCCCCTCATCAATAATTGTTCGATGAACCGTTTTGTTGAGGGCTTTCACTTGAATAAGGAAAGCTAGTTGAGCTGGTAATTGAGGGTCATATCCTTTGTGATTAAAGGATACAAGATTGGAATCCGTTGGCTCAATCCCACCTACTACTGATAACAGAGTCTGCTTTTGGGAGGGGCAATTCTGTAGTACTTCAAGTGTCGACATAGTAGATGGCGATTGGGCCAGATCTTCCACTATGTTATAATGTTGTGCTGCTCTGGCACGAGGATTAAATGTCGATTTGTGTACTACTCCCTTTGGCGGTTTTATTGTTAGCTCTGGAATGATGGGTGGCGCAACTTCTCTCGAAGTTGTTGTCGAACTACTAGGTTGATCCTTATCCTTGTTGTTCGACAGCTATGGATTCCCGTAGTATTTATTCCTTGTCGATATCAAAGCATCATTTTGCTTTTTCGAAACCGACAATATCAGTACTTGGGATGGGGAAGAATTTTAACTAGCAACCAGATTTGTCCCTGGATTTGGAAACGGATCAATTAATACTTCCGAGGCTTTTGAATTCTTGAAGAATCTTTTAAGCTCAGCTTTATGTGGACAATCTCTTGTCCAATGATCCTCATCACATATTAAGCATGGAATTTTTGGTTTCCTATCTCCAGGAGGGTTTGCAGAAGAATTTTCAGGTGATGATTCCTCCTATTTCTTCTTCTTCCCTTTGTTTTTCTTCTTGCCTCTTAGTTGCTTGGTTTCTTTGCCTTTATCAGTCGAGATGGCATTTACTTCCGAGGCGAGAAGTTCTTCTTTTTCATTTTGACTGGAAATCTTACGGGCCTTTTTAGATGTAGCCTTTGTCGATTTCGTGTCTGTCGTGCCAATCACGCCATCGTCGGCATGAGAGTCATTGTTCGATTTAGGAGGAGGAGGGACGGAAAATTCTGGTTTGGGAGTGTCAGGGATTTTATCGTAGAGCATGCCAGACTAGGTATAAATCAAGTCTAAATATTGCGCACGAGAAATTACTTGCTCTTCAGTGACAACTCCTCCTTTTGCCACATCTTCTGTAATGGAAGGTAATAATGACTTAATAAACCATTCAGCTAAAAGCTGATCAGGAACATACATTTTTACCATTCTACGATGACGTCATCACTCATGAATATGATCAGATATGTGAGTGGCCGTTGTTTGCTTGAAATTGGTAAGAAGTTCTGTTCCGATTTCGTAGCTTATCGGTAACTGAAAATGGGTTAAAAAGGTTGTGGCTAGGGCACTGAAGTTGTCAAATGAAGCTTTGGGTAACTCGATATACCACTTTGCTGCTGGACTAGTTAATGTCCTCTGGAAAAGGTGAAGTGTAATCGAATCATCATTTAGGGTGTTTGATGAACACCACAGATGAAATGTCATCACATGATTTGACGGGTCTTCACCCGGATTTCCATTAAATTTAGGAATATCTGACGGGAGTTTATGCGGAATCACTGGACACCAAGGGGCCTAAGCAATTGGATCATTTGTTAGCTGATTTAGATCTCATAACTCTAAAGTTGCCATGAAGGGTAACTATTGATTTAGGTTTGGCGAAGCATACCCAGGATATGACGGAATTTCCTGAGCAATTGGTCTTTGCATACTAGCATAATGCATTTGATGCTGGTAACTTTGGTAAGGTTGATGGGCATAACCATTATATAATGGTTGATTTTGACCGTTTTGAATATATGGCTGCCCACTATTTGCAAAGATTTGTTGCTCAGATCCTTGGTATACTTGTTGGAATTTTAGTTGTTGGTATTGCACCAGCCATGGTTGCGAAGCCATGTGCTATTGTCCAATACTGACCATTTGACCAAGATGAGGTGTAATTGTACCCATCTGGGCTTGTGTCATTCCACTAGTTAGCGATTTTGGTTGAGTCATAGGGACAAGAGGCTGTTGCATTACAACCTGAGAAACCTGAGGTTGGCATACAACAGGCAACGCTTGTACTTGCGACACCGTCATGATAGTCGGCGTAGTTGGTATATTTGACATAGGTAAACATTGTTGCATCGAATATACAACTCTTGGTTGTTGAGGCAGTATTGGCACCCAACCGCTAGAGGTAATTCTAGCATAACCTGAATTTTGTTGTGAACTCACGTATGGTTGTCCTCCCGGAGGTGAAAATGAAAGGGTATACTACCCCCCATACGGCGGTAATCTGGTACTCAAAGGAATTGTTTGTCCTTGAGAACCGGACTGCCCAAATTGACACCCTGGAGGATCAATTTGCTGAGACTCAACATAAGGGTTCTCGGATACTATTCGGGATGAACAAACAGGAACAAACCATACTGTCAAAATAGCCCCTAAGTGGGCCCCTTCTAGCGATTGAGAGCTAGTTGGGACAAATGGTATGCCGACGAACATTGTTGGAGTGATAGCAGGAAGTTATGCCGTCGCTGTGTCGGATGACACAGTCCTAGATGTCGACGGTTGTTCAGACATTTCTAGTCTATCCAAAAGATTGCCTAGCGATTCTACAGGAGCTTCTGATAATGGTAGACTAATTTATGATGAAGAAGGATATAGGGTGATCCCGACTCCAAAATGCGATGGAGTACTAGATGGAGGATCCTCCACAATCTCTTCTAGCAATCAGACCAGGTGGAAGAGGTAGACCGTCAGGTCCGTAGAATATTTCTGGTTCTGAAGAAGGTATAGAATCTGCAGCGACAGATGTGTGGGGAATAACACCTTATGAATCAGCTGTAGATGGAGCTGGTTCGGTAATACAAGTGTTTACCTTCACACTAGGATCAGTTCTACTGTCCTTTGGTGGCTGCTAAAATTCTTCTGTAAAGGCAGGGATACCAGAAATGTTTGGAGTAACCGGAGTCTCTGATGGTGTTGGAACACTTGTTCTAACTTTACCAGGGGATTTGGAACCGGCTAAATGAGTCCGCTTTGTCCGTAACAGTTTCGATTTTGGAGACAAAGACGGTTGACACATAAACCTCCGCAAACGATGGGGTTTCAATTGACTTTCTTCCACAATTGCGGATTACTCGATCAACTAAAAAATCAAGTGGAAGTATGTTTCTGAATTATATGAATTTTAGACGCTTTGACACAACTTGTTTTTTCAATTTTTAAGAGTCGAGAAAAAACAAAAGATGACTCTAGTCGCCTTCGATTTTTAATGAGCCTGAAGTGACAAGTCCTCAGATGGACCTTTTCGTTTAAGGAGTCTGAAAAGGAACGAAAGGGACTGCTCAGGAAATCTAGACAGAGGGATTACCAAACCAATCGCAAAACTGCAGAATACTTTTTACGGTACGACAGTCAATCTTCCCGAATGCTGTGTTCAGTGCATTGCGATCAATAGGGCGGTAGACACAGCTTCCTATGGATAAAGGATAAAGCCTATTGTGGTCTCCCAATATATACTCGACGGTACATGGGAGCACAAGTCCGTACTGGCACTTATCATCTCAAGGTGGAGGAATCACCCAACCAACAATGAGAACAACAGTTACCAGGCTTAACGACGCTGGAATACGTCTCTAGCCTAGACTTCTAGATGTTGTGCGTTAGGTTCCAAAGTGTTTTTAGATTCATTAAATTTATTTTACAGTTGATATTTTCAGGTTCACCGCGTGATGTAGATGTACAATTCCTAAAATGAAATCTAAGATGATAAACAATCATTTAATCTTCTTTTTGCAATGAAAATCCTAGCTACTAAGGAAAGAGAGATGGCGTTCTTTCAACATAGAGAAGAGAGCACACACTATATGCACTATGCTAAATCAAACCAACAAACAGTCTAAATGCAAATGCACGTGTATGTATTTTTTTTCAGCCTTCTTAATGTGTGAATAATAAAAAGAAAGCTAAGAGAAAATCTAAATTATTTTTCAAAGCGACGTTACTAACAAGTTTCTTTTCAAGACAAAATGAGGACAATGACGACACTTTGCGATTTGGAAATGAAAACTTTCTTTCGACACTTGAAAAACTACTAATTCAAATAAAATACAAGAGTAAGAGTGTAATCGACTATCAAGAACAATCAGATTCTCCTCTATGACTGAAAATGACACTTGTGACACTTTCAAATTAAGAGACAACAGTACGTTTACGCTACTTCTTTGTAAAAGAGAACTGAAAATGGCTCAAAATACATAAAAGCATTTACAGTCCTTTGCACAATAGAGGCGGAATAATGGCAAGGAAGGGGGTTTCAATAGAGGTGTACTGACTATAGGCAACAAAACTCTTGAATAGAGCTGAAAAGAGTGAACACAGAAACCAAATCTAGGAGCAGGAAAGACCTTGTTTGATCAGCGCACCTGTAACACAGTGAACTGGAGATGCAGCGCACCTACTACACTCAGGAAGTGCGATGCATCTAGAATTCACAGAAGAGACAGTGTGCTGGACCAAGGACGAGACTTTAACTGGGTTCCGGGTCACAGTTTGCAGCTCAGTTCAGGGATTTAGGCCGAGCAAGTGGTAATCAGTAAATCAATCACAGGGGTAGATCTAAAGAGGTTACTAGAGCCACCATAAGGGCAATTAGAGAGCTTGTAAATCAATTGTTCAGTTCATAAAAAAAACCCAGAGATAGACTGAAGCAGCATTGATCTACTTTGCACTTGCATAGCAAATGAAGTTCGAAGGCTAGCTGGCTTAACTTCAGGCCCTGTCTGTAAGTTTATAAAGTAAAAAAATGTAGATAAACAAACAATCTATTCGCTCCCCAGTGGAGTCACCATTTTGTTATCGGGAAAACTAGTGTCTATGCAGAGCTGCTAGTCCCACTAAGGCTGGTAGCTACCTTAGAAACAAACAAACTAAAACCACTTTCATTTTCCTTTATGAGAAATAGATAAGAGGGGAATAAGGAGACCAACCTCTGTCTTGTGCTTGGTTCCTTGCTCGGTTCCTCTCTCTTCTGATAGATCTTTGCTACTCGCTTCCTTGTCTACCCAGCTTTACAGAGCACCTGTAGAATCAAAGTAGCATAACACTATCCAAGAGCATAGATCTATTATCATAAACAATATAGGACCAGATATATATTGACCACACAAATGCACATAACATCAATCATACAAGAATGTGGAGGAAAACTTGAATAGCTATATTGATAATCAAGAAAGAGCAAAGAGGATTGCAGCCAATTGTTCTGACCCAGCATCATCCTCTTAGCAAGAAATCCCTTCTTCACCTCATGAAAAGCTTAGATCACCCAACATTATGATATTGCACCAAGAAACCAACAGCACTTCCTTACAAGATAAAAAATTCAAGCCTCCGGATCTCTGGGATGAGGGATCCATATATAGATGTTTGCAAGGGGGGTGAGTCAGCTTTTGAGAGTTGATTAGTGTCCTCTCTCTAATATTTCTTGATTCCACTTGGAGATTGATGATCTCTTACTCATCCCTGGGCGAATGCAGAGAGGCAAGTGTCACAGGCGAAGTTTCTAGAAGATTCCATGATCCTCCACCTTGCAGATTGACCCTGCCATTTGTCCACTCTCGCCCATCACACCCTATAGAAGGGATTTCCAAGATGCATCACACCTCCCAAGAGTATTTAGGTGGGATGCAACGCACTTTGACCATGGAGTAGGTGAGATGGTCCAGTTTTGACCAGTTCTGAGCAATTTTTCATGGAGAACTTCTGGGAGAAGATGTGATCAGTTGACCTTGTTCTTTTAGAGGTTGGAAAAACACTTTTAGGGACTTAAGAGCCCTTGTTTTATGGACATTTATGATTGGGGTTGCAGTGCCCAAAAATGTATATAACACTATATAGAGCCTAATAAAGCAACCCAAAAGACCATTTTCCCCTTTTGTTCATTGACTAGGTCTTGGACACATTGGCAGGAAACAAATTCTTTTCTTTCCTAGATGGCTTCAGTGGATACAATCAAATTCAAATTGCTCCTGAAGATCATGATAAGACTACCTTTACCTGCCCTTGGGGAACATTCGCTTACAGGGTCTTACATTTTGGGTTGTGCAATGCACCTGCCACATTTCAGAGGGCTATACTCAACATTTTTTCAGATTTGATAAATGAAGGGCTCAAGGTGTACATGGATGACTTTACACCTTACGAAGATGACTTCAAGCCTACATTACAAACATTAGAGAAAGTTCTGCCAAGATGCATTGCCACGAGACTCTGTTTAAGCCATGAAAAATGCCACATGATGATGACCAAGAGCCTCATCTTGTGTCACTATATATCAACAACTGGAATCCAGGTAGATCCAGCAAAAATTCAGATAATTATTTTAATACCTACCCCTTCCACACAAACTGAGGTACGTAGTTTCTTGGGATTTTCTGGCTATTATAGAAGATTTATAAAGAATTTTTCTCAAATTTCTGCACCACTATATGCATTAACAGGAAATATTGATTTCATTTGGACTGATAAATGTGACAGTGATTTTGAAGATTTAAAATGGCTTGTATCAATAGCCCCAGTATTAAGGGGCCCAAACTGGTATTTGCCATTCTAGATTCCATCCGACGCTCCAGACACAACCATTGGAGCAGTTCTTGGCCAGGAGGAAGATTAAAAGCCATATGCAATATACTATATCAGCGAAAATCTATCTCTTGCTGAATTAAATTATACTGTTACTAAAAAAATAATTTTTGGCTGTAATCTATGCTATCAATAAATTCAGACATTATATAACAGGATACCCTGTGGTTTTATACATTGATCACTCTGCTATTAAATATCTAGCTAATAAACCTGTTACAAATGGAAAAGTGACAAGATGGTTAATTCTTTTGCAGGAATTTGATATCACTATCAAATATCGACAAAGAAAAGAAAATCCAGTAGCAAACTTCCTTTCACGGATGCCAAAGGTAGATGAATCGGCAGCAGTAGAAGACCAGTTTCTTGATGAACATTTATTTTTTGTAACTATAAAAACACTGTGGTACATGGATGTTGCAAATTAGTTGGTAGTAGGCAAGTTACCCAAGCACCTAATGCTTAATGAAAGAAAACAAATACTACAGTGCAACACATGATTCTCTTGGATCAGAGGCTATTTATTTCATACAGGGGCCGATATGCACTTTAGAAGATGCGTCAGGGAAGACGAGATCTTCGATATCTTGAAAGCTTGCCACAATGGGCCTTGCAGCAGACATTTTTAAGATCGTCAAATTGGTCACAAGGTATTACAGATGGGCTATTATTGGCCCACCATTTTTAAATATGCCAAGAAGTTTGTCTAGGCATGCGATAATTTCCAAAGAATGGGATGCCCTAGGCAGTCTGATGAGATGCCCCTGCACCCACAGATAGTCATTGAACCATTTGAGCGATCGGTGTTAGATTTCATCAGTCCACTAAACCCATCATCTAACCAAGAGACATATATATTAGTTGTAATAGAGTATGTGACTAAATGGGTGGAGGCAGAGGCACTACCAAGGGCAACAGAGGACTCAGTAATCCACTTTCTTTTCCAACTATTCATGCGATATGGCTTGCCTAGAGAGGTGATTACCGATGGAGGACCACAATTCATAGGCCATAAGATCACTGCAACATTAAAGAACCATCATATCATGCACAGAATTACGACTCCATACCACCCGCAAGCAAATGGCCAGGTAGAAAGCACCAATAAGGTAATCGAGGCAATACTCACAAAGACGGTTGCATCACATAGACGTGACTAGGCTACCTGATTACCTAAAGCCCTATGGGCATACCACACGACATGGAGAAATACCATGGGATATTCCCCATATCAACTAGTGTTTGGCAAAGAACCTATCTTCCCAATTGAATTTGAAATCCAGACATTAAGGATAGCTCAAGAGGTAGGCTTGGACTTAAACGAAGCACAGATTAATAGGCTACATCAAATCAATGAATTGGATGAAATCCGGCTATCAGCTCTTCAACACACTGCACTGATCTAGCAACAAAGAGTGAAATGGCATGATTCCCTTATCAAAAAGAGGATCTTCCACGAAGGAGATTGGGCACTCCTTTACGGTTCTAGGTTCTAGGATTTTGACAGGAAAACTCCAGACCAGATGGTTAGGACCTTATGATATACAAAAGGTGCATGATAATGGTACCCTCATTACTAGGGAGTCCCTTTTCTAGCAATTATGGGAAGATTCCACCATAGAGATTCTGGCTAAGGAGGGCAACCCGTCCTTAGCATTGGCCTAGTGAGTAATTCATTTGTTTTTGAAATTTGCATATAAAATTTTTCTTTCTATTTTGATTGAATTTGCTTGTATAAATTGTATATAAATTATCTTTTGTTGTTCCCTCTATGGAATAGTTGTTGTTCCCTCCAAAGAACAGTTTTCATTCCCGCTAAGGAACAACAATTTTGTGTACAAATTTTCGTGTTGTTCCCTTTAAGGAAAAATTGGTGTTCCCTTTAAGGAACAACTGTCATTCCCTCTAAGGAACAATAGTTCCCTGTATATTTGATTTTCGTGCTATTCCCTTTAAGGAACAGTTGTTGTTCCCTCTAAGGAACATTTGTCGTTCCCTCTAAGGAATAGCAATGCCTTGTATATTTCATTTTCGTACTATTCCCTTTAAGGAACAGTTATTGTTCCCTCTAAGGAACAACTACCATTCCCTCTAAGGAACAACAATTTCATGTGTATTTGCTTTTTTCTATTCCCTTTAAGGAACAGTTGTTATTCCTTCTAAGGAACAACTATCGTTCCCTCTAAGGAACAAAAATTTTGGGTGTATTTGTTTTCTCGTTGTTCCCTCTAAGGAACAGTTGTTGTTCCCTCTTAGGAATAGTTGTCGTTCCCTCTAAGGAACAACAGTTTCATTTGGATTTGTTTTCTCATTGTTCCCTCTAAGGAACAACTTTTATTCCCTCGAAGGAACAACTATTCTTCCCTCTAAGGAACAACAGTTTCATTTGGACTTGTTTTCTCGATGTTCCCTTTAAGGAAAAGTTGTTATTCCCTATAAGGAACAGTCGGTGTTCCCTCTAAGGAACAACAGTTTCGTTTGCATCTGTTTTTCCGCTGTTCCATCTAAGGAACAACTTCCATTCCCTTTAAGGAACAACTGCTGTTCACTCTAAGGAACAACAATGTCATGTCCAATTATTTTTCTCTTTCCGTTGTTCCTTATAAGGAACAGTTGTTGTTCCCTTTAAGGAACAGCTGTTGTTCCCTCTAAAGAACAACACTTTCAATGTGCAAATTTTCTTCTTGATGTTCCTCCTAAGGAAAAGCTGTTGTTCCCTATAAGGAACAAAATTGTCATGTATATATCCTTTTGTTGTTCCCGACAATGGAACAACACCATCTGCGTGTATTTTCATTCGTTGTTCCTTACAGGGAATAGTTGTTGTTCCCTTTAAGGAATAATGCCTTTTTGTGTGTCTTTTCTTGTTGTTCCCTACAAGGAAAAACACTCTTTGTGTGAGGTTTTCTTTAGGAAATAAGCACTTTGTGAATATTATTTCACTTTTTATGACCTTCTATCAGGCACAAGGGTACAAATATATATGAAAGGATACAAATCTGAGGATTACTGGAACAAGAAATTATTGAATATTATCATCTTTAAACAAGATTGCTTTGTATTGATTGAAAAAGAAAGGACACAAAGATCTATATCACTTTTCTATCCTCATTTCCATTATAAATCAAAGTGATTGATTACTTGTACCATGCTGGTTCTTCCTTAAACCATATAACTCTCTCTGTTCATTATCACCAAATAAGGTTAAGGGCATACTTTCTTCTATTTGATATGTTTAGACTTCTTCCACCATTCCTACTCCTAAGAAGTGTTGAACCACCCTCTATGTATAAATAGGAAGTGATTTTCATTTAACTATATATATATATATATATATATATAGATATATATATATATATATGTTTACTAACAATTGTATGATTTTGTTACAGATGGAGGATAAGGGGTCTCATCACGAACCAGCCTACCATGATCATGAGGAAGCAACAAAGTGGCATTCCCACTATGTGTTAGGTGGAAAGAGTCGATAGTGCGGACACAACCAACCTCCCTAGGAGCCTAAGACTCTCTAGTGACAAACAAGACAAACAAGAGCAATCCTTCTCTAAACATGCATTTACTATACGAGAAATCAAGTGTTTAGATCCTACCTGAAGTCCAACGCTGTTGTAGCAGTCCAGCCTCGCTGATCCGGATGAGCTCCTCCTTCACTTTGAAACCTGCATCCACTAACAATCAAACGATTAAATAGCACTTGATAATCTCATAGAATAAAACATATTTAACACATAGACCAAGGAGTACATGAAACAACTCGTAAATAACAAGTTATTGAGAAGAATGGACTCATTTGCATTAATAGGAAACAAAAGGAACAATTACAACCTGAGCCTTGGTGTTGTGCAAGTCCCTCCCAGGGTCCATCAAGAGTTCTCCTTTACTTTGACAAAGCTCACCCACTTCCAAATAGAACAAGCAAAGATGGCAATCTCTCCTCACAAGCTTCTAAATGGGAGTCCTAATTCCAGCAGCATCTACACTTAGAAATGTTTAGCTTCCAACCTCCCCTCCTTCTGGCCCAATGCCTGTATTTATAGTGGTCTAGAGGAAGTTATTCAGGTCCACCATCAATGGGATAATCCCCTCTTTGGATGGGATAGCTCCCTCATTGATGGGATAAGTTCCTCTTTGGTAGGGGTACATGAACCATCTGGAGGCGCTCAATACATGTCGAACAACCTTCTAGAATGCTCTAGAAATGACCACAAGTAACTTTTTAAAGATGAAACTTGTGAATTTTGACCTTTACAGGGGGACGCACCTGCCCCTTTACATACAAAGCGTACAAGTACACAGTTTTTGTGAACATTGGGTGCGTACCCGCAGGTAAGGTTGAGAGAACCTGCGTACCCAGAGATAAATACATTTGTAAAGACTTTCTCTCTTTTTGGAGTTTGACATGGAGAGCAGAGGCATAAGACTTGCCTAAGAGGATAGCATGACTGTTGATGGAGCCATACTAACTGTAAATAGTCATGGTGACATTTTTTAGTGTAACAGATTGCCCCCTAAAGTGCGAAGCCTGTAATAGATTAGGGTTTTGTATTATCTAGGAAGGGTGAAGCGCTTTATCATTTCAAGGATTATCTCGTGGAGAGCCTGGTCAGAACCTGCAATTTTCAACACAAAATACATGTATAAGATTATATCATCACTGAGGTAGGCATTCCCATACTCAGATCAAAACTTTTAACTAACAGACTAACTACTCTGATACAGGAATGATCTTGCAGTACATCATAATCATAGACTTTTGTAGACACAGTATGGGCGCAACCATCTGTTTATGATTAGTCTACTTAGATAATGAATACAAAACTCCTCGCAGCCTGGATGGTGGAAACTAGATCTAGGGTCTTCATTTCTACTTCTCGAATTGGTACGATTCTAGCCATGCGAATAAATGAGTTGATGTCGAACATGGTAGAAACCACTTGATTACCAGTCGATGATGTAAACTGTTAACAAGTGTGAGAGAGACCACAAGTAATGTCAATGGTTCTCAAAGTACCCAGTACAATCCATGAGATGTGAATGAATGAGTTGATGTCGAACATTTCATGGAATCCTTTGATCGAAAGTCAATGATGTAAACTGACGTCAAAGGCGAGAAACCTGCCATTGATGTATGCAGACTTCAAGGTACTGACGATTTCTAAGTCATCTCTCTAGATAATGTGTTGATGTCGATAGAAAGTGACCCGTTGCAGGCAAGCCCACAACACGAAATCATAGTTCAAGTTGAAGAAATGTTGCTGTAAGGACTGACTCAGGGATGGTCAAATGGATGACAAGTATTTTGCAGATGAAAGTTTTGCTTGCAGACCTCTTGAACACATAACGACACAACAGATGGCTTGGTGATAAACGACTCAAAGTTAATCCCGGAAACCCGACTGAAGACTTTCAATGTGGTTTGATCAACTGTGAGGTAAAGGATTTCCCAACCCAGGTGAATGAAAAGTGTCGTGTCCAAGAGTGGTAATAAAGTTTCTTCTGAGACAAAAGATAACAAATAGGCTCATTCCTCTCTCTTTTCCCCCACCATTTCTGGCAAGTACCTCTTTATTTTTAACAAGCTTGAGGAGGATAACATATGCTTGATTATAAGCTCATCCTTCAGATGAGTCCAACCTAGTTTTGATTCGAACCCTAGGAAGGAGTGGTTCGTTCCTGTTTGTAATTGAACAGGTCCTTTACTGTGAAATTTTTAACGAGCCCAGTATAGGAGAAACTCGGCGTTTTTCAATTTTAGAGAGTCTGAAAAACTTAAGAAGACTCCAAGTTGAACTTTTTCGTAAATTTGTGTCCCCCAAGCCCGAAAAAGTATAAAATAATACCTGGGGGAACCGCTTGATCTTGCGACCAAGGAGTACTTTCATAATTAGTGCCACTGACCTGAAAAGTAAAAAGCGATCAAGGACACGTCGTTTTATTTCCAGTATCGAGTTTGAAACGACAAAAACCCGGCAACCTTTTCTTGTTTTTACGGTCAGAAAAGGGCTATAAGGGGACCGTCTTTTAATTCCGTTTTAACGAGTGTAAAAGAAACGCTCGGCAATCTTTTCATATTTTAGGAGTCAGAAAAGGGCTTAAAAGATGACTCTGATATTTTAGTTCGTGAAAAATGACAATTTTCCCTCTAAATCCCTTTGTCCTGCACAAAAACGACACATTACTCATACCTGTTTAAGATAGGAAAAAATACATTGAAAAATATCCTTCCATGGTGAAAAATAAACAAACCTAGCATTCATTCATCCAAAAAACCTATAAAAAGACTTTTTACCATGTCATTTTTACCATTTTACTGTTGAGGTTGAGAAAAGGGCTTTTGGCAAGAAACTTCCCTTGGTCATTGCGGAGAATCCGACCGTCAGAATCGAACGCCGTGTCTTCCAGGTATTTCACAACATCCTCCTATTCAATTTCATCTGATTAAAATTTTGTTTTAGGTTTTAGTTTTGGTTTTTGGGGGGTTTTAGGTTTTAAAAACCGCTCTGCGGGGTACGCAGGTGTCCTAAGGGTGACCTGCGTCCCCCGACCTTTTCCTACACAGGAAAAAGGTCGGGGTACGTAGCCCACCTTCAGGCCAGCTGCGTACCGACGCTCTGTGTCCTAAACGTGGGGTGCGTCCCCCGCGAAGGGCGGAATTTGAAACCCCAAACCCCAAAAATAACCATTTAAATTTTCCCAAATTAATTCTAATCTTTATTTCTTGGTGTGTAGGGCACTCACCATGTTGGATTGGAGAGAAAGAGAGCACGAGGACATTGATTTAGCCGCAATTTGTCACCAACCTTCCATTGATGCCCTAAAAGCATGCGGACTATATAAATACTGGGCCATACCTGGCATGAGGGCTCAGGTGAGATTCTTGGAATGGCTGGTTGAGAGATGGAACATTCATGAGCAATGCTTTTACATCAGAGGGCACCAGCTCGAGATAGAGCCCTCTGACATATACTTTCTCACTGGCTTTCCAAACAGGGGCGAGCAACTCAATCTAGCCGGGACTAGGCCGGGTGGCCAATCTCTTGCTAGACTCCGGGCAGATTGGTGCATACCCAATCAAAACCATGCGAAAGGCATAGAAATCAAATACATCTCTCGGCATGAACTCATGGTTATAACTTTCACGGTTACCAGAATTTGCGGCGCAACCGCTTTACATATTACCACCGGGTCCCAAATGCAGATGGCGATTGACTGTTTTCGAGGCACCATCTTCAACTGGTGCGATGCTGTGTCAGCCAATATGAAGGGTCAACTGACTAGGGCAAGGAATGGACAACTGAAGACCTTTGGATATGGGCCTCTAGTTGTGAGCTTTGCCTTAGAGAGAGTTCCGATGCTGATCCCTCAGCATCTCACTGTTGATATCTTGGGTCCTCGGGAGCTAAAGCTGATACGATGGGTTATGGTGATGGCCCGGCATCCTGATGAGGGCGACAGTTGTTCGATTCCCTACTGGTTATTTTCACTGGTTAGAGGACCAGGTTTTTGTGATCCAGGACTTTCCGTATGCCGGAGTAGATTTTCGAGGTGATCCGGACATGGTTCTTCCACAGGGAGAACAATGGGACGACAGAGGTACTTTTATTTTTCACAAGTTTTCAAATTATATATTTTTTTTGTTTTTATATATATCGCCTCAAACTGACAGTACAAATTTTCAAAATGCAGATGTAGGTCCACGGCGTCCAGCCAACCTCCGGGCTTTTGAGAGGAGAGTACCAGCTGTACTAGCACCAGCCCCACAGGATGCGGTCGCAGAGACCTTAGCAGAGCTGGAACAGGATCTAGAGCATCTGACGGCGGATATACCAGAGACCACCATAGATGACATTCCCATTCGACTTCAGCGCTATGTGGTCGCAGTCCCAGGACCTTTTAGGAGGTTCTTGTGTAGGGTAGTGCAGGAAGTGGTCTCGTATAGAGAGCACCACCAGTGATTGGCTAGTCATTTTTGTAGACACATATGACATTTTTGGCTTTTGTACTTATCATTTTTGCCGATCATAAGGTGTTTTTCAACCTATGATCGAAGACGATGTATATTTTTTGACACACTCCTATCTATATATATATATCATTATTACCGGCTCATTTTGTTTAACATATGTGATGAAATGTTTTTAAATTTACTTGCATGATTATTGTAAATGTCTGTCCAACATTCGAGAAGCAATTGCATCTGCTAATGTATTTAAAGACCTTGGAATATGCTGATATTCAATGTAATCAAATTCACGTTCCAAGAGACGCACTCTCAAAAACAACCTTAATAACACAGGATTTCTAATGGCATATACTCTATTAAGCTGTAATACAACAAGTTCAGAATCTAACCTCACTATCAAACGTCGAATTCCAAATGAAATAGATTCAGATAATAATTCAACCACTGCACTGTATTCTGCAATGTTGTTCGTTGTTTGACCGAGGCTTACCCCATGCATAGAAACTAACTCGTCAGAGGGCGAATAGATAACCCAAGCTGCAGAAGAGATATTCCGTGTACTACGACAAGCACCATCAGCAAATCCAATGTCTGTTTGGAGAGGCGTCGACATCTGCAATATCAAGAGTAAAACCAAGATAAGCCAGAATAACGACGAAAAACACACTCTCTAAGCTAAGCACACAGACTAAACTAACAAACATACTAGCTAGAAAGAAAACCTAACCTAACTAAAAATTCTCCATACCCACCATTTAAGCATAATACCTCTTTAGGTAAAGTCCATTTCTTGGTTTACCCAAAGAGTCCCCATCAAAATCTACCAGCTCATATGCCCCTTTTGCTAGCTTTCGCTTTACAATGTAGGGTCCATGCCACATAGGAACGAATTTTCCAGCACCTAGCTTATCGTTAGCTTGATCATATAATAGCACTAGGTCTCCCTCCGAAAAACTTCGAGGGGTTACATTTCTATCATACTGATCTTTCATTCGCTTCGTGTGAGTCTCGATTGCCAATGCAGCGTCATGTCGAGTCTCATCTAATTGAGCTAAGTATAACAAACGTTTCTCCTCTTGGTAAGTAGCTGGAAGTAATTTGACAACCATTTGAAGTGATGGGATTTCGCATTCAATGGGTAACACAGCTTCCAAGCCATAAACTAGCTGGAAAGGAGTGAACCCTGTTGAAGTTTTTACTGAGGTTTGGTATGCCCATAACATGTTGTGCCAGTTCGACCGATGAATACCAATGGTTCATCGGATCATGATAACCAGAACTTTGTTGATAGACTCAACCAAACCGTTGGCTTGCGGATAATAAGGAGTAGAGCTATCGTGGCGCAAACCAAGCTGGCTTGTAAGCTCAGTCATCATGATGTTTCGAAAATGGCTCCCATGGTCAGTGATGATTGCTTGTGGGACACCAAACCTAGTTATAATATGATTGAATATGAAAACTGCAGCTGTTTTGCCACTTGCGTCGAATGTAGGCATCGCCTCGGCCCATTTAGTAAAATAATCAACCGCGAGGATGATATACGCATGCCCCCCGGCCGAGTGAGGGTTACAAGTAATAAAATCGATACCCCATTTGGCGAATGGACCAACGGAAATTATAGGGTGGAGAGGAGCAGGTGGTGCGCGCATCTTGCGATCAAACACTTGACAGTTGTGGCACTTCCGGACTGCAATGATACAATCTTTAAACATGGACGGCCAGAAATAGCCAGCGCGCAACACCTTCTGAGCTGTGGCATACCCAGACATATGACCGCCACATGCTCCAGAGTGACAATCATTCAAAACCCTCTCAGCCTCTTCGTGAGTTAAACAACGTCGAAAAACTAAGTCTGCCCCCCGGCGATAAAGTGTATCTCCAATAATCTTGTATTGCTGGGATTGAAACCGAATTTTTCGACGTTCCGAATTTGAAGCTTCATGCCGAAAGGTTTGGGTTTGGAGATAGATGATTATATCCCCGTAACACGGATCTAAAGTACTGATAAGAAACAAAGACTCGTCCGCAATGGACTCCTCTGCCACAGTTTCTGTGTCAGCACGTGGGAAATCACACATCAATTCCGCAAAAACTAAGGATTTATTAGACTTGGACTTCTCAAACTCCAAGTCGAACTCTTGCAAGATAACGATCCATTTAGAGTACTTGCCCCCTAGCAGTTGTTTTGTCAAAATATAAATCATAGGGTTGCAATCCGAAATAACTGTAGTTTTACGAAGAAGAATGTAGTGACGAAAACGCTGGACAGCTTGAACGGCTGCCAGGGCCAATTTCTCCACATGCGAATATTTTAGCTCAGTGGGGTTTAATGTCCTACTAAGATAATATATCACATGTTCCGCTCCGATTTCATCTTCTTGAACTAACACCATTCCAATGGTGGAATGCGAAGCTGCGAGGTATAAGAAGTAGTCCTGGTTGTAGTTGGGAGGATGCAACAACGGTGCATGGGTCAACGCGTGTTTAAGTGCATCAAAAGATTGTTGGGCAATCTCATCCCAAAAGAATTGAGCGTTCTGTTTCAACAACCGTGTAAAACCTTTAGTGACCTCGGCGTAGTTTGGAATGAATCGGCGTAAAAAGTTCGCTTTCCCTTGCAAACTTTGGAGTTGGCGCAAACTCGAAGGAGGAGGCAATTTGATGATAGCTTCGACCTTCGAGGGATCGACGCGAATGTCGGCTTTTGAAACAACAAATCCCAGCAATCGACCTGTCTCTATACAGAAAACACACTTGTGGGGATTCAACCGAATTCGATAATTCCTACACCTCATAAAGATTGCTCGTAAGTGGACAAGGTGATCAGCTCGATGTAAAGAATGAGCAGGCAAATCATCGAGGTACGGTTGCACAATGTGCTTGATGTCATGAAATGCATAAGACATCGCCCGTTGAAAAGTGGCCCCAGCATTCTTAAGCCCAAAAGGTAATTTGCAATAAGCAAATGTCCCCCATGGACAAATGAATGTCGTTTTTGGTTGGTCGGCAGGTAGAATATTGATTTGATTATAGCCCGAAAAACCATCCATGAAGGAAAACATTTCACTTCCAGCACAATCATCAATAATTTGATCGATATAAGGCGTAGGATAGTTGTCTTTTGGACAAGCTCGATTTATATCCCTATAGTCGATACAGATTCTTATTGTTCCTTGTTTCTTGTTGACCGGAACAATATTCGATACCCAATCCGTTAACGGGATTGGATAAATGAAACCTGCTTTCAACAGCTTTTCGACTTCTGCTTTAATTGCAGCCGCTTTCCGAGTGTGAATTTGACGCAACCGTTGCCGGACGGGTTTAGCGTCTGGGTAGGTCTTTATTTCATGAACAACAATGGCAGGATCGATTCCCGGCATTTCCTCGTAAGACCAGGCAAACACATCGCGGAATTCTTGGAATAGGGCCTTGTAAGTTTGGATTTCATCTTCTGTACATGAGGCACCTATATGAATGTTTTCCTCAATTCCGGGCTTCACTGAAATATCAATGGGAATAGTGCGAGAAATATTCCCTAAATTCAACTCTGAATCAGAATGTTTCGTTGGATTCTGAGCGTCTTTGACATATTCAGTGGTAAGGATAGATGAAAAATCATTTTCAAAAACATCATCCTTAGGTAAAAACGAAGATCTGTGATGAAGATCTTCCCATGGTAGATCATCTACACTTAGGATTTCGCGAAGTTGCTCGTCAGATGACACGACTTTGGGAAACGCTATCCATTCTAAGGTTGATGTGAAAAGTGATTCTTCACTGACCACATTCATTTGGTCGATTTCGGTTGAACGCGAGTCGGTAAAAGACATGACGGCTTCATAAGCAATTTCATATGGACTCAAAGGCATAGCATCACCGAATGAGTCTATCTCAGATTCAGATGGGACAATCCAAGGATCATCATAAATAATGTTGTCTGATGTAATCATATGAATTGATGCAAATGAAGGGTCTGCGTTGATTGGAGGCAAAGGAAAAGTTCCCAGTAAACTGGAATCTTTAACTAAACCTACGCCAACGTCCCTATAAGGGATTGTCATCTTACCGACATGCTGGATACTCTCTGAAGAGGCTGGGTCGGATGAAAAGTATGACAGCTGATCAATGGTCACGATCTTACCGTTATATGGAAACTTTATTACTCTGAAGACCGATGAAACGACTGCTGTCATAGCATATGACCAACTTCGACCCAAAAGAAGGTTGTAGTCTAGAGGGGCATCAACCACTTCCACATCCAGACTAACGGTTTTACCTTCTACCCCTATAGGTAATTCCTGTAGAATACCAAACGGACGGAACCCACGACCATCAAAGGCCTTAAGGATGGTGGGGGATTGGTTCAACGAAGGAGAACCAAGTGATCTCCAACATTGAATCGACATAATACACGTAGAAGCTCCCTCATCAATCACAGTCCGATGAATAGGCCTGTTTTTGACTATCACTGGAATTTGGAAAGCCATTTGATGGGGTAGACGTGGTGTACTATTTTCTAGATCGAAGATTATCAGGTTCGGGTCCTGAACATCAACAGCTCCGATAGCCAACAAAAGTAATTTTCGTTGTGCTGGGCATGATTGCAGCACTTCTAAAGCCGACATTGCTGAGGGTGAAACAGCTAAGTCCTCAACAATGTTGTAATTCTGGGTAGCTCTCGCATGTGGATTGAAAGCAGACCTTCGAAGTACACCCTTGGCGGGCGGTTTGATTACTAAGTCCTGGTTAGGTTTTTCGATCTGTAGTGGATCGGAACCAGGAGCTGAGGTTGATGGATTAGAATGAGAAGATTCTGCTTCTTTACCATCAACAGGATTCTTACTACCATAATCTTGCGATCGAGTCGCAATCCTCACATGAGACATCATCAAAATGGGTTCTTCACTGGCAGTTGAGGAAGAACCTATCATCTTACTTTCCTGCTTTGGAAATGGATCTTTTAACACAGCAGGAGTGGGAGAACCTTTGACTATTTTCACAACCTCGGCCTGATGAGGGCAATCTCTCATAAAATGATCCTCTTCACAAATAAGACAAGGATATCGAGGTTTGCGCTTTTCGTCATTGGTTTCCGACTTTTCCGTTTTCTCCTTCGGAGCCTTGTCTGCTTTAGCCTTCTTCTTTCCTTTCTTCTTTCCACCGCTTTTGATTTGGCCGTAGATGAGTCTACAGCGTGATATCGGCGGAAAGTTCAGGAGAAGACTCTCCTGTCGAGGAATCGGGCAAAGTGATTATAGGAGTAGTTGAAGCCTTGGAAGACTTCTTCTTACTCTTTGTATTCACGATACCAATCATACCATCAGCGGCATGAGATCCCGAAGGAGCAGCAACGATTTGATTCGATTTTGGAAGATCTGGAATCTTCTCGTGTAACGTACCCGACTGAGTATAAACTAAGTCAAGGTATTGCGCCTGAGCAATGACTTGCTCCTCAGTAACTACTCCGGCCTTAGCTACATCTTCAGTAATCTTCGGTAATAATGATTTAACAAACCATTCAGCTAAGATTTGGTCCGGGATAAAAACTTTCACTAACCTTCTTCGATGTCTCCACTCATGAATGTGATCAGAAATATACGTGGACGTTGATTGTTTTAGTGAAGTTAATAGCTCCGTGCCGTTATCGTATCTGATCGGCAACTGAAAGTGAGTTAAGAACGAGGTAGCTAACTGGCTGAAATTGTAAAAAGAGGCCCGTGGTAACTCAATGTACCACTTGGCCGCGAGACCAATGAGTGTATGCTGGAAAAGACGTAAGCGGATCGACTCATCCGAGATAGAATTTGAAGCACACCAGAGGTGGTAAGTCATCACATGATTGGACAGATCCTCTCCAGACTTACCTTCAAACTTGGGTATATCACTGGGCAACTTATTTGGCATTGGCGGCCAGAACGGAAGATATTGAATTGGATCATTCGTTAGGCGCGTCAAGTCTGGTAAATCCAAAGTTGCGATAAACGGTAACTGCCGGTTAGGATCTCTAAAACTCTGGGTCACCAGACCAGTCCCAGGAGGAGGATATCCAGGATAACTAGGAACAGGAGTCACATTAGGGATATTATATCCTCCTGGAAAACCAGGATTAACCGGACCGTACTGGGTTTGTTGAGGTTGTTGATAAGTGTACCCAAGATACGGTTGATACTAGTAAACCGGCTGTTGGACAGCTTGCCCATGTTGGTACTGTCCCTGGTACGGTTGTTGAACAAATTGAGGTTGAGTAGTGACAACCGTACTTATACCAGGCTGACCTGTAGGCATCTGGACCGTGGTTTGAATCGTAGATCCAGACAATGGTAAAGATGTCTGAGGAGTGGTTGCAGAGACAGTAGAAACCGGAGCTGTCGATACTCCAGAAGTAAGTGCGGCAGATGTAGTGGTAGTTGCAGCAGCCGTTTGAGATGGAGTACTCGGTGCAATTGGCGGCTGAGTAACTACCGAAGTTACAGAAGTTTGAACATTTGACTGGACAGGTTGCGGTTGCTGGGGTGGACCAGAAACTACGGGTTGTCCAGCTTGAGGTACCAACTGTATACTTGGCTGCAACACCTGTTGACCCTGTGATGGATCCCACACTAACATTCCGGGGTATTGACCTGTAACAGGTTGAGGATACTGAGATCCATAACCGGATTGAGGATAGGATTGATAATTGAAAGGTGTAGTTCCCATACCTTGAATATATGACTGACCTTGAGGTGGTTGATAACCTTGACCCGAGTATTGACCTTGAGGTTGATAAACTTGAGGTAAATACGGGTACTGGGGTTGACCTTGACCTTGAGGTTGATACCCTTGAGGTTGATACCCTTGGGGTTGATACCCTTGGGGTTGATACCCTTGAGGTAAATACCCTTGAGGTAAATACTGATACTGAGGTTGACCTTGGGGTACATATTTAGGCTGGGGTTGACCTTGAGGCATGTATTGCACCATAGGTACATACTGACCTTGAGGTTGCTCCCCAGACACGATTTGTGTACCTTGAGGTTGTCCCCCAGGCGTTAACTGAGGCTGCCCCCCAGGCGGTAATTGGCCACCTTGAGGTTGGGAAACGGGAGCTGAACCTGACATCATGTAAATGTCTCCTACACCCAATGGTATATTACCATTGTTTCCAGTTAATAACCCATGATCAACGGGTTGAGGAGATGCCCCCGCAAAGGTACCAGAAAGTGATTGATACCCGGTGGGAACAGAAGGACCGCCGTGTAAGAAAGATTCAGGAGTTTGAGTAAACAAGGACGACTGACCAGACATATTTACAGGAGTATAAATACCTCCAGGTGGAAAAGGAGTACGAGGTGTAGAAAAACCTACCCCTGAGTTGTCTAAATAATTGGTTAACGAAAGGTACCAAGTAGTACTTCTAGGAGGACTGTAAAAGATAGATTCACGCTCCCTGAGCTCAATAGTAAGTTGATCTTCAAGGTTAGAGACGCCTATTTCTTCCTCTGGAGCAAGTTCTTCGATAGCAATCAAACCAGTAGGAAGATTTTCGGTGATAACTCGTTCTACTCTTGGTGAATCTGGAACACTAGAAATCGGAGTAACAGGTTCAGATATTTCAGGTTCTTCGCCTGTATCACTAGCAGAAGAAAAAATACCAACAAGTTCAGAAACTGTAACAGCTTCGGGATTATAACCTGTCTCTAGACCTTGGTAATCTGAATGGACTACCAAGGAAGATTCTCCTTCTTCAGGTGAACCTACTCTACTGCCACTAGGAGGAGTTACAAGGACCTTCAAACCCTCTAGATTACTGGGGTCGTCTCGAGGAGGTTCACCCCTAAGTCTACGGGATCTTCTCAACAATTCGGCCACAGAAACAACTTCAGGAGACTGGCCCCGAAGTCTACGGGACTGTCTCGGTAATTCCGCCACAGTTAAAAACTTTTAACTACTACACACGAAAACAAAGTAAAATCTCAAATCAAACCACCTAAAGTCTCTAAAGAACCAAACAAATTTGAATCACACGCCTAAAGAATCTAGGGCATCAAACCAAGCACAAACAGTAGCCTTCCAGACCGAAAACGCTAGTTGGTGATGAAACCTAACATCGCCGGATTCAGTACAGAAGTGGCGGGTGGAACAGTTACCCCGACAACCTGCTTAATGAATAGACCGGCACAAGTTCCTCCACTTTAACCGTCTCGAGTGAAGTGAATCCCCCGGAAAATCCAAGTGAGTCTAGCCGACGTCTGCTCCAGGTACAGTGGGATCTTCCCTCCACCGTCACCTCGGTAGAATCCTAAAGATAATGGTCACTAAGGTTACCAACCGCAAAAAATGCACCTGGGGGAACAGTCTACACTCCGACAGCACGCAAGGGCAGAGTATCAAGCTCAATCCCCTTGTCGGTTCCTTGACAATAATCCAAGGTTTACTGACAAGTGATCCCTGGCTCCTCGACAATGGTTAATCCGAGGTTTACCATTTGTAATACGTGCGTGTCTGGCGTCATTCCCAACGAGGGAGGATTGATCCCCTCACTGGTTCGGACACGAGCTCGTGCTTCTCCTTTAAGAGGAGCTTTCCCAGAGTACAAATGAGACAATTGGATTTATTCTATCACAAGATAAGCTACTTGTTTGGTTTTGTTGTCTTGGAGAGTTAATTACTCCCCTACTCCAAGACACTAGCCTGATCTAAATTGGTGTTTCAGAGCCCTAGTAAATAAAAGTTACTACGTTGATTTTACTTTAAGCGTTAATTTTATGGTTTTTCTTAAAGACAAAAGGTAGCGGAAGTGAAACCAATGGTGTGTAGACTCGAATCAAACCACTACAAAGATGCACCTAAGATGATTTACACTACTTTTCTCTTTCAATGAAATTCCTAACTAAGAGAGTTGAGAAATGCAAATTTTATAGAAAACAACTTTCTTAGTAAAGACAATCAAAGAAACAATTCTCTTTATCTTTCCAAGCATACAAACATGACCACTCCTTACGTGCACGAAAAACTCTTTTTCTTTCAAAACTCTTCAAAGCTACTTGAAACAAAACTTTTCAAAGGAGATGTTTTTGTATTTTCTCTTATTTAATAAAGCATATAAATCTATTTTAACGAAAATCAATCTCAAAAGCTATAAAATCTATGAAAACTTGACTCACAAGCAAATAAAAAAGAAATTTATTCTAAGCAAACCTAACGAGGAAAAAACCTACAAAGATGATTCCAGGTTGTTTTACTTGATCAAAATCAAGTCAAGGACCAGCTAATGCAGAATCAAAAGACCAGTCAAAACAAAACTCAAATATTTTTGTTCTTTTTGTAAAATGGAATTCAATACTCAATCAACAAGTACTTCGAAATTTGCCAAAGAGACAACTCAAAGGTAAGTTGCTCTCATAGGTAGACTTTATGACAGGTCCGACTTCTAAGAAGGCTGACAAAACCAGAGAGATCTAAGGCTTGACAACTTCTACCGCCAAAGTCACTACAAGACCTACTCAAAAATCAAACCCTAGGGCTTAAACTTCTATGAAATCCACTAAAACACTCAATGCTATCGAAACAAGTTCAGGTGAAGATCTTTGACAAGAGACTAATGGATCTGGGCAGTAAAAACTAAGAAAATGCAAAATCTAAGAGAAAAAATGCAAAAAATGGAAATTTCTTAATTTTTAGCAGGGTACGCAGGCAACCGGTTAAGCCAGGTGCGGGCCCGCTCTGTGCACACAGTAGCAGTGCGTACAAGTATGCACTGTGCAATACTCAGAGGGTGCGTACTACTGAAAAAACCAAGAAAAACTAAATTGAATCTAACCCTAAGCTAACCCACCCAAATGCAAAGTCACAGAGCCAAAAACCAGAAAATAAATGACTTTTCTCAGATCAAAGTTGCATACAAAGGAAAAGACTTTCACATCAATGGAGTCCCCAACGGAGTCGCCAATTTGTCAGGCAAAAAGAGTCGATAGTGCGGACACAACCAACCTCCCTAGGAGCCTAAGACTCTCTAGTGACAAACAAGACAAACAAGAGCAATCCTTCTCTAAACATGCATTTACTATACGAGAAATCAAGTGTTTAGATCCTACCTGAAGTCCAACGCTGTTGTAGCAGTCCAGCCTCGCTGATCCGGATGAGCTCCTCCTTCACTTTGAAACCTGCATCCACTAACAATCAAACGATTAAATAGCACTTGATAATCTCATAGAATAAAACATATTTAACACATAGACCAAGGAGTACATGAAACAACTTGTAAATAACAAGTTATTGAGAAGAATGGACTCATTTGCATTAATAGGAAACAAAAGGAACAATTACAACCTGAGCCTTGGTGTTGTGCAAGTCCCTCCCAGGGTCCATCAAGAGTTCTCCTTTACTTTGACAAAGCTCACCCACTTCCAAATAGAACAAGCAAAGATGGCAATCTCTCCTCACAAGCTTCTAAATGGGAGTCCTAATTCCAGCAACATCTACCCTTAGAAATGTTTAGCTTCCAACCTCCCCTCTTTCTGGCCTAATGCTTGTATTTATAGTGGTCTAGAGGAAGTTATTCAGGTCCACCATCAATGGGATAATCCCCTCTTTGGATGGGATAGCTCCCTCATTGATGGGATAAGTTCCTCTTTGGTAGGGGTACATGAACCATCTGGAGGCGCTCAATACACGTCGAACAACCTTCTAGAATGCTCTAGAAATGACCACAAGTAACTTTTTAAAGATGAAACTTGCGCATTTTGACCTTTACAGGGGGACGCACCTGCCCCTTTACATACAGAGCGTACAAGTACGCATTTTTTGTGAACATTGGGTGCGTACCCGCAGGTAAGGTTGAGAGAACCCGCGTACCCAGAGATAAATACATTTGTAAAGAGTTTCTCTCTTTTTGGAGTTTGACATGGAGAGCAGAGGCATAAGACTTGCCTAAGAGGATAGCATGACTGTTGATAGAGACATACTAACTGTAAATAGTCATGGTGAAATTTTTTAGTGTAACACTATGGCCACCACATTAGGGATATGATCCAATGGATGAATCAAGAAAGAAAAAGTCCTTGGAATAGGAGGTCCCATCACGAGTTGGCCTGCCCACCTTTTACTCCTTCCTAGTGAATGGAAATGTGTTCATCTAGTCACCAAGCCAGCACATTGGTCTCCACTCTGATAGCATAATGCACTTTCCATATTTTACATAAAGGACCATGGTTCCAAAGGGTTAAAAAGCAACTTTGTCGAGGCTATAGATGCTTGCAGGCAACAGAAGCTCTGCTGATGGTATTGAAGTCATATTTCCAACATCAATAGCTATTATAAGTCCCATTCCTTATTTGGTATCTTTACTACAGAACAATTATGTTCCTAATTTATGTTGAACCTTTATGCATGGATATCTTCTAAAAAATCAATCATAATAATATTTAAGTGGAATGATGACGGTAAAGTATATTTTTTGTGTCAGATGTCCTTTTTCCATTTTCGAAATCATCTCATAGCATCTCCTAACTAATTGATAATTATCGTATATGCATTGATTTCATCATTTTGATATCTCTTACGATCCTTTCATAAATAGGCATACCTTACCACTCCCATCATCCTTGTACATCACCACCAGCATGATATTCCTTCATTCACTCGGTCAAAGGCGACCTATCATTTCAAAGGGGGGGCGAGGGTGACTCCCAAAGTACTTATGCATGCACGTCAGTCCTTTATTTGGTTATGCCGGACTATATGACATTCCATAATAGCAAGTCTTTAACGGTATTTATGCTGAATAATATCATCTGATATAACGATCATAACAACTTGTTGTTCCATCGCTGGCTCTATCTATTGCTATGTTACCTGTGCTAACTTACATTGTGTAAAATTCAGGCAATATGGAGGGAAGAACGGTGTGCAGGGAGCCGCTGATACTGGTTGTTTTTGATGCCGCCAGAGAAATTCTAGTTTGAGTCAGGTGGGCAGTATATTTCACATGATTTCAGTAACCCAACGAAACAATCACCATAGAATTCCTGCAGAATTTACAGGACAGCCAGTCTATGGTGAGGGGCAGACAAATCATAGTCTCAGATGCTGTGATTGCAGAGGTTTTTGGATTACCATTTGAAGGACCCGTGTGGACAAATAAATGACTGAAGCTGTAGGATGTCATTGAAATCTTTAAAGATGAAGGGCAAGAGCTTATCATCAAAGGAAAATGAGTTTGACCATCATCCCTTGGAGAACCGTGGAGAGAACTAGCCAGAGTTGTTCAGAATTTCATTACATGTGACGGACACAAAGATGTGGTAAGGCCACGACAACTGAAACAGTTAGCAATTTTGAAGCAAAAATGTTCAATAAATCTACTTGCATATTTGAATTTCTTACTACATGATTCTGTTGAAAGAATAAGAAAATCCTGACACATAGAAACAGTCATAAGTCATCATTGTTTAATTAAGCTGATAGTTAGCTACAGCCTCGCCCAACAGCAAACGAGTTGGCAAGAATTAATATTTTCCATAGAAGGGCAGTTAGCTTTACCTACTCCTAACCCTGTTCCAAAGAGGAAAAGGACTACCCACATAGAAAACATTCTACGAAAACGTAGACACTCTGCTAGATTAAGGACAAGATTGGGAATAGCTGAAAATTCCCATGGTAGCAGTAGCCAGCCCATAGAACTATCTAGTCCAGAAAATGAGAAATATTTACAGTTGGAAGGACGGGATGACTGGGAGTTAGAACTTGAGGAGGAAACAGAGCACTCTAGTGAATAAGAAAGAAATGAAACAGAACTCCCCTCAACACCAAATACAAGTTCCCCACGAGACTTACTGCATGATATTGAATTGGCCCAAATTTTGGCCAATATGAATGAATTTATACAGCCCGAAAGCCCGCTTAACTTTAACATTGGAGCAACCCAATCAGAAGAAAACTCTAGCCACAACAGGAGCATACTAGAAAATGTAATCTGTGAAGTAGAAACATGAGCAAAAGTCACTCAGGAAGAGACAAACCAGCCTGGTGACATACCTCCAGAAGAACCCAACTAGGTAGACCTAAATATAGAAGATATATAGCAAACATAGGATGTGGAGATATACCAAGAATATGACAATCAATTGGGGGCCACAGTTCTGTTAGAGCAGAGTTAAGATGAGAAACCATGCTCGTTAGGAGCAAAAACAACCAACAAAACATTTGCTCCACCTAAAAAGAACAGAGACACAATTGAAAAGCTCAGGAAGGAACAACAGAGGTTGCGGAAAATCGTGAAGAGGGTCAAACGAAAAATAAGGGAGTTATCAGTAGGGAAAGTCCCAGACAAAACCCCAAAAACAATAAATGCAACCATCCAAACTGAATTGCAGGAAACAAAAGCTACGAGGACTCAAACTGAGCCCATAATCACTGAACCTTTTAGGGAACAACATACAATTTTTTCAGAAACAGCTACCTGAATATAGGCTATACTTTCTCATGACTTAGCCATTCAGATAGAGATAGCACCCTCCTACAACACATCTACGCAAAGAGAGGTTTGGGCCTCCTATAGCAAAGAAACACAGACAATCAACATCCATTCTCATAGCAGGGGTACACAGACAAATACCCAAGCCAAAGACATCATGATGAGCAACGACCCCAACATAGTGAATATTCAAGTAGATTTAGCCCAGGCTCAGCTTACCATAGAACACCTTGAACTAGAAATAGTCCCCCAGCAGAAATACCAGGAATTACAAAAGCAACTTCAAGACATGAACATCTCAGAAAGTGAGGCATTTGATAAATACAGAAAGGCAAAAGAGAGGACTGAGAAAATAAATCTCAGATTGGAAAAGGCCATGAATCAAATGGATACTATTTGCTCCTTATATACTGACATATTGGCATGCAAATCTCCTGCCAATAACTATGCCCTATTTTTGATGGAAAGATACTTACAGTTGAAGATCAAAGCCATCAAAGCTAGAAAACCAATAGAGTTGAAAACAATTGAGGATTTTATAAACTGTTGCAAACATCATGGGGTGAAAGTACAGAGGCTGCTATGTGAATTTTATTTACACAATTTTGTATTAGAGGAAGAAACTGAAAATAACCCCAGTCCTTTTGTAGGGGATGTACAATTTCAATCTTTTATTTCATTCGCTGTTAACCAACTAAAATGGTTCAAAGCTCACAACACATTCCAGAGGCAGGAAAATGGACTGGACCTTTGGGTTAGAGGTGAACCAAAACACCCGCTACAAATGCTGGCCAATCACAAAAGTTTGATGAAGAGGGAAGGAGTAATCAAAACTCTGGGGCCTATTCAAAAAGAAATTGTCCAAAAAGGAGTAGAGTATTTCCTTTCCATTCAGGAAAGCTCCTTGGCCGCAGCCAAGTTCAGATGGACAGTTTCCAATAACAATGTATAGAATAGAGAGCCATTCAATTATAAAAAATTTAAACTGGCTGCAGAATGCTTTGTCATTTATAGTAATCTCATCTTAAGGGAAGGTCCTTATTGGCTAGGTTGTCAGTTCTACAGCCCTATTATTTGGTATCCTGATGAAGGGTACAAGGCTATATATGAACTGCCTGAAGGACAGACAGGGCACATCTTTGAAATTTTGGCCAAGAATCATGGTTTCAGACTGCTTTACGACATTCCTTCTCCAGCTTATTCCTTGACTGCTCTGCACACAAACTACATGGTTTTCATGAGGACATGAAAAAGGGTAAGTAGGGGAGTATGTTGGGTCATGGAAAAGGTATGAATTTACTATTAACTTATTATCATTTTCCTTTATTCTCATCCTTCCTATATCTCAATGTGCTAATCTATTAAGAAATTATGGTAATAAATATAGAAATTACTTGTAGTTACGCTTTGGCTAATTATTATCCTTCTTGATGCAGAAAAGTACAAAAAGAAACAACTACTGTTCCTTAACTAAGGGATAGAAAAAAAGCTGCAAGTTGAGGAAGGAATGTGGTAGTTGCAGATACGTCCAAAAGCAAATCAATAGGATCAGCGCAAGAAGGGAAAGATGTCTGAAGTTAGAAAATTGGGTGAATCCCTCAGGATCAAGAGATCTTGAGGGATCCCTTTTATCATCTATCTTTCTACCCATTTCTCATTATAAAAGGCAACGATGGTAAGTAGAAAAGGGAATGACTGTTGTTATTATTATTGTAATTCTAAATTATAGACTTTCGTTGTAGCGTAGAGCGCAAATACATTGTAATACTCTTTCATGATTAATACATAAGAGGAGTTGTTGTTCCTTTTCATTTATCTAAAGTAACCAGCAGTGTACGCTGGCGGCTAAGGGCTCGACTTCCAGTGGAATTCATTGCTTCACCTATGTCATATATTTCTGATTCTTGCAAGTGTGATAGTTGATAGTATTATTGCTTTCTGCTATTTTATTTCATTACTGTTCCTTATTTCTTTGCATTGACAAAATAACTCCGTTTTATATAATTTACAGCATTGTTGTTTAATTAGTTTCCTTTCACTTTGGATTGAGTTTCCTAGATGAATATCCTACTCGTTGTAATCAAATGTAATGAGAATTAACTATTGTTTTTAGTCTTTCAGATTAATGTCATCGTTGTTTTATAGAGTAGTGCGTTTGATTTAAATTCAATCAGTTTCTAAGAGAAGAGTTATCACTGCTGTACTCTTAACTGACACTGCTATTACTTGAATTGCATATTGTTGTTACCTGAATTGTTGTAGGATTTGAATTCATTAAAGGATTGAGTTTTCTTTAATTGCAATTATAATTTAGTTGTTGCATCTGTTTACTCTTGTATTTAAAAGATCTATACTGTAATTCAGAAGCATTACTGTCTAAGTTAAATAGCCGCCACATATTGTGTACACTCTTGAAATAGAAAGACTTGCCTGGATTGATAATTAATGGGAAGATAATTATGAGTCAAAAAGGCACCTTTTATCACTCAATAGGTGGTTGCCCGCTCCATTTGGCCCCATTTCTCCTATAAAATCATGAACAATGGCTTTAACAATCACATTCTGGCCGACCTGTGTGATTTCTCCCTGGGTAGTGTAGCTCCCTTCATGCTGTCGTGAACCCTGCGACACTTTCTTACTTTGTACAATCCTCCAATTGCACAGCTCCCCAACCCGGGCAATGTAGTTTATAGTCTCATGCCTCCTTTCAGTTGCCTGGAGCGCTAAGACTATGCTACCTTCATCTAGTCACATGGTTGGGCCGCTGGTGCATGGATTCAACCGACTGCCATTCACCTTTCCTAGGAAGGGATCTCCTTTCAACTTGACCAGTTATACTGCTCCTCCATCGGCAATCTCGTTAATGACACAGGGCCCTAACCAGTGCATTCGGAATTTCCTTGGAAATTTATCAAACTTGCTATCATATAACAAAACCAGTTCATTTACCTTAAATATGTGTAGCTTAATGTGTCGATCATGCCATGCTTTTTTGACTCCTTTTGGACCTATTGGTGAAATCCAGCCAGAAATATCTCTTCCTCAATCTCATCCAGCTATGCGAGCCTTTCTTCCAGGGCTCCGTAATCTGTCATACCTGTGGGTGCCGCTATGTGTAGACTAGGCACATTAAATTCCATGGGAATTGCTACTTCAACACCATAGATAAGTCAAAAGGGTGTTTGTCTAGTCAACTTCTTGCATATTGTCCGGTAGGCCCATAGTACTGCGGGTATGCGTAGGTCCCAATCACATTGCTGAGAATTGCAAACCTTTGTCAGTGCATTCTGTAGCACTTTATTGAATGCTTCCACCATCCCATTAGCTTATGGGTTATATGGTGTGCTCTTCTAGTGATATATCTGGAATTACTCTGTTAGCACGCTAATCGTGTCATTCACAAAGTGTGTACCATTATCACTCATCAAAATCTTTGGACAACCAAATTGCATTAGTACACACTCAAAGAGGAACTTTGCAATAGTCGTTCCTATGTAATCCTTCAAAGGTTGTGCCTCTACCCAACAAGTCAAATACTCCATCGCGGTGATAATGTACCTCGCTCCCATCTTTCCTTAGGGCTGAATGGGTCCCATAAAAGCTATCACCCATTTCTCAAAGGGTTATAACATCATCTATGGATTCAAATGCATCTCATCCCTCTGTAATGACCTTCCAGTTCTTTGACACACATCACACACCTTGCAATACACTTTTGAGTCCTAATGGAGGGTTGGCCACCACAACCCTATACGTAGAATCTTCTGCGCGATCTCTCTCCCTGCATAATGTCCTCCTGTGGCGCCCCCATGAGCATCCGTGAGGATGATTCTTCTTTCAAACTTGGGTACATATTGTCACAATATCTCATTGATCCCCATTTTGTATAGATGCCCAACAATGACAGAAAAATCTATTGCACGCACGAATAACTCCTTCTTTTGCTAGAACATATATCCCTCTGGGGCAGTTCCTGTCATTAGGATGCATATTATATCCTCAAAATTACCATCTGTGATGCGCACTGTAAATAGTTGTGCATCAGGCAATCCATCCTCCAAATTAGTGGGTTCTTCCCCTATTTCGATGCGTGAAAAAAGGTCTGGTCCTGTGTTCAGTCCTCTAGGCTAAACAATAACTTCAAAATCATATTCATAGTGTTAGATGATCCAAAAATACAATTTTATCATAGGTTATAAAATTAGAATAAAATAATTATTAATTTAAGATATTAAATTAATAATTATTATTCTAGAATGTTTAATTATTTAATGGAGACTTTTAGAATTAACATATTGTTGTAACTAGATATGACTCTCCAAATGTGTCATATCTTAGGCTCTATTTTAGGAGATTAGTTAGCTAGTTGGTTTGAATAGCATTTATTGTAAATGGACACTTGTTATTTAATAAGTGATCCATAATTAGAGGTAGTTAGGACATGGAGCTTATAAATAGCTCATTGCAAGAGTGTTTGTGTTGTTCGGGTGTAAACTCTTGCAAAATCAAATTATGTAATTATTTTTTTTCTGATTAATAAAATTACGTGTCTGAGGACACTTCTGCCATTATTGTGGTATCAGAGCTCCAGTAATGTTGCAGTGGATATGAAGAGGAGATTCCATCTCTACAAGTTTGTGGAAGACTCCCTTGAATTGATCAGCAAATGATTGGTATGAATTTGTCCAGTTTTATGTTCAAATGAAAAAAAATTAATTATTTTAATGATTTTAGATTTTTTTAAATCTGAAAATCAATGTAAAAATTTCTGCTACACAAGTATTTATTCCTCACTGGTTTCTTAAGTTTGCTGTTTGAACACAATCTGCCACGCGAGGAATTGTGAATTGTGGGGTATTTTTTTGTGTTTTTTCCATCATAAATCTTAATATTTTTATTGCTGGATCGAGCAAAGTTGAAACCTCCGTTGGCGTCACTGGATAGATTGTGTGGATCGCCTGTGTAATGATCTCAGGCAATCTCAAAATCAGAGTTTTCATCTAGCAGTTGGAACCATAGTACATTGGCATCATCAGCTCCAAGTATTCTTGGGTCATAAAAATCTGCTGGCAACGCTGATTCAATAACTGTTGTGTCCCTTTGCGAATTCTAAAACTTTGCAGCTTTTTCTAGAACACTTCCCAATTCAGCGATGGTTGTTGGCGAACTCATCTCGGCACTATGATCGGGCAGAAAAATTGTGTTGTTGGCATCCAACATAAAAAGGAGAAAACGTTTTCATGCACAGTCAAGCTCACAAATTGACAGGCGAAGCGGTTTTTTTTATTCTATGGTCAAAATCGTCAGATTGACAAAGGAATTTTGGCAGAATGTCCCTGGAACCCGCGACGAACAGAATCTTTTGAAACTGGAAGTGAAATCTTTAGATGTTTTATCTGCTTTGACAAGGTAAACTTCAGCATTATTTGCAAAATTTTCCAGAACGTTTCAAATTATTCGGTACATAAAAGCAAAAGCAACAAATTCCTGCGGTTTGTACATGAAATCACTGGAGATGTGGTCCATTACATTTTAACAAAAAGAATAAAAAAACCAGAAGTGTGATCGATGTTCATAGATCGGAAGCTGATCGGCGTTCTTCGGTGCTGTGGCCTTTTAGGCGTGCTGAATTTTTATCTTCATGCAATATGCGGTGTTTGGCTGAAGCAGCGGATCTCTAAGTTGTTGTCTTGATTTTTTTTTACCTTCCCCTGTTCAAGCTTTATTTGCGCTTCTCAATGATAGTTTATTTGATGTATCAACATAAAATAGCCGATTTTGTCATGAGTGGTATGGTGTTAAACAAAAGAAAGTTTAAAGTTAAATTGTAAAGTGAAGAAGCGGAGCGATAAGGTTTTTTAATATTGTATTTTGGAGAGATATGGAGTTTTTTAATTTATTGTTTGAGGAGTAATAAGGGGATTTGTAAATTTTTGGATTTTAATTGTAATATTTGTGGAGCAATAAGGTGATTGTAATTTTTTGGAGCAATAAGGAGTTTTTTTTTTGTAATTTTTTGAAGGAGATAAGTGTAACTCAAAGTAATTTTACTTTGAGGGGGGGTAACTTTTTTTTACCAGATTGTGCAAAAGCACCATTGTAAAAGTCAAATTTTGAAAGTTTCCTTGTAAAAATTTGAGATATTGACTAGAGCCAAGTGCAAAGCTCAGTCAATTTTCTCCTGTTTTGACGACTATTCAAGGGTCAAGGCCAAGCCCTGATAGATCGTGTTTTTTGCGTCGTGTGTTGCTATTGTGTTGCACATCTTGAGTTTTTTGGAGCTTGATTCGTGGTGTGAAGTCTTAACGCTACAATGTCTAAGTTGATTAATTTGTTTTCTAATTCCGACAAACTTGAAGGCACCAAATCTTATAAAACATGGCATCGTCTCATCGAAAGCACACTCATTTATAATGAATTATGGCAGGGAATATGTGATGGAGATGTTAAGACAAATAAACCCACAGATGCAGCTGCACTAGCAAAATGGGAAATCAAGAATGCTAAAGCCTTAGCTCTTATTAATTCATCTGTGAATGATGAAATGTATGTCCATATAGAAAATGCTATAGATGCATGGTCTGCCTTGAAAACTTTTAAAGACCTCTTTGATACTCAGCCTGAATCAAAGAAAGTTGATCTACAATTAAAATTGTTCCAACAAAAATTAACTGAAGGCGGTGATATTCTTGAATATATCTCAAGACTTAAGAATATCAGGCAGGAAATTATTAATGCTGGTTTTCTTGCAATTGATGATAGCTTTATGGTCACAATTGTAATTGCTGGACTTCCTTCTTCCTACACACATTTTTAGAGACTCTACAAGTAACTAGGAAATTAGAGAAACTAAAGTTTGATGAGCTTTGTGAAATGTTGAGTCAACATGATAAAACTTTTAGGAAGAAGAAGAAAGATGGTGAAGATGTTTTTCTCACAGAGGCCAACAATAGTAAATCATCAGTAGACAATTCTCGAGGCAGAGGAAGATGGAATCATAATCAAGCAGCACATAATCGAGGTCGAAGCCAAAGTAGAGGAAACAATTTTAACAGAGGAGGAAGAAATAATTTTCAAGGTAGAGGAAACAACCAAGGAAGAGGCAATTTTCAAGGACAAGGATATAATAATCAAGGTAGAGGACAATCTCAAAATAGAAGTCAAAGCAGAGGCAGAGGACAATCTTCAGGAAGAGGAAGAGACTTAAGTCAAATTGTGTGTCAAAGATGTAACAAAGTTGGCCATTATGCTGAAGATTGTCGAACTTCACTTAATAAAATTCCCAAGTTTCAGCAGCATTCAGCGCAATTTGCAAATGATCAAGATGATGATAACTCAGAATATGTTTTTACTTCCTCACCAACATCACAACTTTCATCCCATCTTAGAAGTGACTATGAAGATGCCTAGATCTTGGATTCCGGGGCAACTCAACACATGACTTGTCGACGTGATTTTTTCTGGAATTTTCAAGATTGCCAACTTAATTCCATTTTTCTTGCTGATGATACAAAACATACTCCTTATGGAAAAGGAGTAGTAAAAGTTTTTCTCCCTGGAATTGGAGAAAAAATGATTTCCAATGTATGGTATGTACCCAGTTTTAAGAAAAATTTGCTCTCTTTAGTCACGATTCGACAAGCAGGACATCAGGTGATTATGGAAGATGGTATAGTGAAGATTAATTCAGTGAAACAGAACTTGAAAACAGTCATGACAGGTTATGAAGATGGAAAATTGTTACGGATGAAAGGGACAGTTATTCCAAGGAATTCTGATTTTGCAGGGGCAGTGACTACAGGTATTTCACCTATAAGACTATGGCATGTAAGATATGGACATTTGAATTTTGAGAGTCTTTCTCAATTGCAGAAACAAGGAATGGTTAAAGGACTTCCCACATTCAAAAGGGAAAATGCAAAATGTGAAGCTTGCATTTATGGCAAACAAAGTCGAGAAAGTTTTCCAACAAGTTCATGGTGTGCAAACAGGCGGCTACAACTAGTTCACAGTGATGTTTGTGGACCACTACAAACTTCCTTTGGTGGATGCAAATATTTCTTACTATTCATTGATGATTTCAGCAGAATGACTTGGGTTTACTTTTTGAAGAACAAGTCAGAAGAATTTGATAAATTTAAAATTTTTCGCCAAATTGTTGAAAATGAAGTCAAAGAAAAGATAGGTACTCTCAGGACAGATAATGGGGGAGAATTCACTTCAAATGAATTCAAAACTTATTGCAGTGAAAATGGCATAATATGACATCTTACAAATGTTTACACTCCACAGCAAAATGGAGTAGTCGAAAGAATGAATCGCACCTTGTTAGGAATGGCGAGATCCATGTTAACTTTCAAGAGGTTAAGTCCAACATATTGGGCAGAAGCAATACATACAGCTGTCTACTTAAGAAACAAATCTCCAACTGCTTCTTTAGATGGAATCACACCTTATGAAGCTTGGTTTGGTTTCAAACCTTGAGTTAAACATCTTAGAGTTTTTGGGTTAGTTTGTTATGCCTTAGTTCCGAAAGAAAAACGAACTAAGCTTGACTCAAGAAGTTTAAAATGCATAATGATTGGCTATTCTGATGAGAAGAAAGGGTATCGTCTTTTGACCAATGGAAAATTCATTGTGAGCAGGGATGTCATTTTTGATGAAACTGAGAGTAAAAGTGCTGAAGAAATTGAAAATCTTCTTCACAAGTTAGAAACTAAGGGAAGTAAAAGAAATGGAAAAATGCAAAGTCAACCAACTTCACCAAATTGGTATGAACTTGATTTTCCTTCCTCTGAAGATGAGTCATCCAGTCCATCTACATCAACAACATCATCTGGGTCTTCTAGCAGTTCATCCGCATCTCCAAGCAGCAGCAGTTATACTGACAATGATTCTCCGTATTCTTCACCTGAACGACGAACATCAGTTTATATTAATCCTATTTACAATAATGTAGACTTTACAGAAGCGCAAACAAGTGAGCACCAACTTCCGAAATGGGTAGTTCAACTTTTGAAAAATGTAAAGCCTGATGAACAGAATAAAACAGGCACTAGAAGGGCACATAGAAGTGAAGGCAATTTTGCCTTGATATCAAATGATTTTACTGAACCTTCCACATACAAAGAAGAAGTAAAACATAAAGAATGGCAACAGGCTATGGTTGAAGAATATCAAGCAGTAATTGATAACAACACTTGGAAACTTGTTGATTGTCCAGCAAATGTTAAACCCATAGGATGCAAATGGGTTTACAGAATTAAGTATAATCAAAAGGGAGAACTTGAAAAGTATAAAGCACGACTTGTCACAAAAGGTTTTGCGCAGCAGGAAGGCATTGATTATGAGGAAACTTTTGCTCCTACAGCTAAATGGAACACCATCTGATTAACACTTGCATTGGCCGCTCAGAAAGGATGGAAAGTTCATCAAATGGATGTGAAAAGTGCTTTTCTCAACGGAGATTTACAGGAGGAAGTGTATATGACCCAACCGCCAGGTTTTGAAATTGAAGGACAAGAACATAAAGTCTGCAAATTGATTAAGGCTTTATATGGATTAAAACAAGCTCCCCGAGCTTGGTATGCAAAGATGGATGACTACCTTAAGAAAGTTGGTTTTCAACGAAGTGAATCTGATGATACTTTGTATGTGCGACAACAGGGAAAATATCTGGTAATTCTTGTTATGTATGTAGATGATTTGATCATTACTGGCAACCATGATGATCATATTGCACAGGTGAAAAAGGAGTTACAAGCAGGTTTTAAGATGACAGATTTGGGATTACTTCACTACTATCTTGGAGTTGAAGTCTTCCAACGTCCACATCATATTTTCATTTCTCAGAGTAAGTATGCAGCAGAGGTTCTTCAGTGATTTTGCATGCAGGATTGCAAGCCTGTTCTTACCCCCATGGAGCAAAACTTGAAACTTTCAAAATTTGAAGGGGGGGAAAGGTGGACAGTACAACTTACAGACAGTTGATTGGCAGCTTGATTTATTTGACAAATACTCGTCCTGGTCTATCTTATGCAGTCAGTATTCTTTCACATTTTATGCAAGAACCACGAGACAGCCACTGGAATGCAGCCAAAAGAGTTCTTCGATATATCCAAGGAACAAAAGATTTTTGGTCTTCTTTACACAAAGACTAAAAATTTTGTACTTGGTGGATATTTTGATGCCGACTTTGCTGGGAGTATTGATGATCGAGCATCAACATCAGGTTATTTAATGAATATGGGGTCAGCAGCAGTATCTTGGAGTTGTAAGAAACAAGCTACAGTGGCCACTTCTTCAGCAGAAGTAGAGTACATTTCAGCATGGGAAGCAACATGTGAAATTGTTTGGTTGCGCCGAATTTTGCAGGACTTGGGCATTTCTCAAGCAGAAGCTACATCATTATTCATTGACAGCCAGTCAGCCATCAAACTTGCCAAGAACCCAGTTTTTCATTGAAAGACAAAGCATGTGGACACCAAGTATCATCATATCAGGTCTCTCATTGCCAAAGATGTCCTCAAACCAGTTTATTGTCCTTCTGAAGATCAGATCTCCGACATTTTCACGAAACCGCTTGGCAGAATAAAATTTACTAAGTTCAGGGATGAACTTGGTATCTGTTGTAATGTATATTTGGATCATAGGGGGGAATGTTAGATGATCCCAAAATACAATTTTATCATAGGTTATAAAATTAGAATAAAATAATTATTAATTTAAGATATTAAATTAATAATTATTATTCTAGAATGTTTAATTATTTAATGGAGACTTTTAGAATTAGCATATTGTTGTAACTAGATATGACTCTCCAAATGTGTCATATCTTAGGCTCTATTTTAGGAGATTAGTTAGCTAGTTGGTTTGAATAACATTTATTGTAAATGGACACTTGTTATTTAATAAGTGATCCATAATTAGAGGTAGTTAGGACATGGAGCTTATAAATAGCTCATTGCAAGAGTGTTTGTGTTGTTCGGGTGTAAACTCTTGCAAAATCAAATTATGTAATTTTTTTTTTTTTTTTTTCTGATTAATAAAATTACGTGTCTGAGGACACTTCTGCCATTACCTAGGACAATAAAAACCACCTGCAGATTCTCCCCCCCAACATAGGCTAACCAGGTATTTTAGTGTGGAGTGATCTGTATACATCTTAAAATGGCCTCCCAGTGAGTAGTGTCTAAACTTCTGGAGTGCATATACCATGGCTAACCCCTCGCGATCAGTGGTGGAATAATTCTTCTCTGCCTCGGACAACCTTCTGCTTGCAAACACTATAGGGTGGCCCAAGTCTCCTCCGCCTTGGACAACCTTCTTCTTGCAAACACTATAGGGTGGCCCAAGTCTCCTCTGCCAGCCTACGTCAGTACTGCTCCCAGCGTTGTACATGACGCATCGCCATGTACGTGAAATTCCTTCTTCCAATCCAGGAAGACTAAAATCGGCACGGTGACCATCTTTTCTTTCAATACATCCAAGCTCTTCCTACAGCCCTCATTCCAGCAGAATGTGAAATCCTTCTTTAACAACTTCTCCATAGGCGTGGTGATTTGGGCATATCCTTTGATGAAATTTTGGTAATAACCTGTGTGTCTGAGGGTAGCATACAACTGTTTCATGCTCCTAGGTGCTTCCAAGATCAGTACCACCGAGATCTTCGCAGGATCTACCATCAGGCCTTGTCTTGAAACCACATGACCCAGCAGGGTCCCAAAAGGAACACAAAATAGGCACTTCTTCAGATTGAGCGCGATCTGGTATCTCTGACAGGTATCTAGCACAAGGTGTGAGCTTGCTACATGTCATTTCACCAGGCCAAACACAGTCCAATCATCAAAGTACACCTTGAGTAACTTATCAATAAATTCCTTGAACACAACCACGACTATGTGCGAGAAAATCGCAGGTGCATTCTTCAATCCAAATGACATTACAATGTACTGAAAACACCCCCACTCAGTCGCGAAGGTTGTCTTGCTCCTATCCTCTGGTGTGATTTTGATCTGATGGTACCCAAAGAATCCATCAGTGGAGGAATATGCTTCCTGACCACCCACATTGTCCAACACTTCATCAGTGAATGGAGTCGAGAAAGGATCATGTACGTAAGGGTCATTCAAATATCTGAGATCCACACATATCCTCATTTCATCCTTCTGCTTCTTCTCTTATACCACCATCAGGCTTACCCAATTAGATTCTTCCACAGGCTCAATGATGCCTGCCACGAGCATCTTATATAGCTCTAAGCGAACATTCTCCTTATACTTTGGATTGAGATGGTAAGGTCTTTGCTTAACTAGCTTCGTGTCGGGCTTCAACATGATCTTCATAACACCTTGGTCACTGATTATCCCTTTTAGATCCATAAACTTGGTAAGGAATAAATCCTGGTATTTGCAGAGAAATTTAGCAACCTTATCCATCGTTGCGGTGTCCGAGTAATCTCCAATATTCGCAAATTTGGGCTCTTCCTCTGAACCAATGTTCACCTGTTTTGTTTTCAGTGGTGAGGTTATATCAGGATTCTCAACATGTGGTCCTTCAAACTCATGGTGACCTTTTATTTCAGGGATGTTAATATTTTGTGTATCCTCATCTTCTTCTTCAGTGGTTACGTTATAGCATTCTAGCGTGTCACTCAGCTGAGTATCCCACTCATGCTGAATCAGGTCCAAAGGATCCTATAGTATCCTAAATATTGTTGCTTTCACCTCTTATAGTGCCTCATCAATATAGTCAAACCCTTATTCAAAGTTGAATGTCATTATGAATCCTTCGCGCAGAATATCCCATTCACCTGTACCATGGCGGAGCTCTATTTCTATGTATCAGTTCATCGGAATGATATCCAGTGTGTGACAAAACAAGTGCACCGATTTAGGTTGGGGCTTCTCTCCATAATCCTGATCCCATTTGGCCAAGTGCACACGTAGATCATCTTGCCCATCATATTTGTCTGTTATTTTCACCTTCGGCTTCCCAAATTGTGTCCTCATCATCCTCCTACATTCGTGTCAATCGTGAAAGCTTCCCTTCTGCGTACCCCACCATCTTTCAGGCCTAGCATGCAGTGCCCAGTCCAAAACCTAGAAGCGCTACTTTTCTGGTACCTCCCTCTCAAATTCATCCAAAAAAATACCTATATCATTCAGGCCATCATAAGTGGGTAGATTTCTTACCTATGACGACACACAGTGCAACAATGGGGTCATCATGTTATAGCTCAGTGTAGTTACCTCATGTAACTTATTCTGCCAGTGCTCTAATTCTTCATCAGAGTCTGAGATTCAGGAACTCTCATGATCCCATGTAATTGGTCCATCTGTTGTTGGATTCACCCAATCTTGGTCTCATGCTATTATATTATAGATATAGTCTAGATCGTCATCACTCTCATAATCGTGGACTGTTTTAGTATAACGCGATCCCTCAGCAGGATCTAGGGGTACTATTACACGGAGCGATTTCTTCTCAAATATCACTTTTTGCTTCTTTAGGTTGATTACCCCATTCATATCAGTAGCCCAATCAATTCCAAGGAGCATAGGATAGGGGTTGCTATCATCCATAATTTCTATTACTTCCAAGTCAGCCAACGTGCTCACACCTTCAATATCTATAGTCACCCCTTGGAGCTGCCCCATGGGGATGATCTTCTACTAATTCTCCATTCTGAGCTGAATCGGAGACCACTGTAGCGCGGGTCTCCCCATCCGCTCCCAAGTCTGTTTTGGTAGGAAGTTCACGTTTGACCCTAGGTCAGAGATAACCTGATCCATCTCATACTCTTTTATCTATGCGGTTAGTCTCATCTCCCATCCCATCCTTGTTTTATGCTTACCAATCTTTCGTACTCTGCGCGGTTCACCTGGAGTATTTCCAACAGATCTATTTATGAGCACCTGTAACCCCTTCATAGCTTTCTATTGTGCAGTAACTTCATGTAGGTCTCCAGGAAGGTTGTAATAATAAAAGTGTCCATCTCCTAATCCGGCTTATTCTTGCTCCTTGAGGTGGAGGCCTCAACGAAGCTCTTCTTCGCCTCCATGAATGTTTCACGTGTGTGATCCAAATTGAACTCAGTCTCCTTCACCGAAGCTTTACGAACCTATGTGTTGTCCTCAGGCTATTTCCCCTTATCATCTCCTATTATGATTCCACTTCGAAGCACTATATTTACATTCGGGTCCTCTTCTCATGGCTCAGACCTCGTCATTTACAGGTTCTAAGTTGGTTGAGGTGGTAGCACCCCTTTGTCTCGTATCCTTGCTATCAGTGTAGGATAGTCCTCCGTCTCATGATCAAGTAGAGTGAAATACTTTCACGATGGATGTGTTGGGTTAGTGCAATCATGGGCATAGTGTCCTGGTCCTCCGCAAATGTAGCAGATCAATTGTCTCCGACCTCTGCCAGGTCCTTCCCTACCTCGGCCTCGTCCGCGCCCCTGAAAGCCTGTCTACGCCAACCCCACGCTCTGGTCTAGGGACCGATTTTCTGCCTAAACCCTATAGGTGAGAGTTCTATCCATCATTAATTCATAGCTTCTTCAATTATGCTCATCATGCCCTACTAACCAACAGAAGTTGCAAAATAGTTTTTGTGGTGTCTGTACAAACTTTTGCAGCAAATGACAGTTATATGTGGCATGTTTCCCTGCTACTTGACATATAGCGCACCACAACGCAAGTCCTGCGCTTGGTCTTGCCTAAGCTTCTAGCCTCAAATGCATTGGTCCTCCTCCTACTAGGTAGTTCACAAAGATAGGGCAATGGACTTTGTCATGCCCTTGACCCTTGCATTTCAAGCACCATACTTCTTCGTGCACCTCTAGTCGAACTGTTTTGTCCCGCTTCAATCTTTTCACCTCAAGGCAAATATTTTTCAACTGTGCATGGATCTATTGAACCCCTAGATTTGGTCTTGCATCAGGGCTTCATGTAGCCTCATTGCAATCTCCAAGGCCTCTGCTTGAGTTGTTATATTCTATCATGACAGTGCAACCCTCAAGTGTGGTAGGAGTGAAGCCACAAACCATTTGCAATGTTGTTTGTCCGTTAAGTTCATGTGAGCTTCACGGATTTTACACTTCAGCCTCTAATCGAGTTCCCAAGGAGTTTGGCTTAGTTTCATTGCAATTTCCTTAAACCCAACAATCAATTGTGCCTTAGATTTAGGCCTACTGAATTCTTTATTTAGTGATGTTTGGATTTCTGCCACTCCAGCATTTGGGTTATCATTAGAGTACTTGATGTACCAGGCTAGCACGCGATCCTGTAGAGCACTAACCAGGGTTTCCTTCTTCATGTTATCATCTGTAACGCCTTGAGCTTCCCATACAGCTTTCACAATGAACCAGAATTGGTTCAGGTCATCATTTACCAAGCCTTTAAACAAAGGCAGCTTGACTAAATTTTCCATACTGAACTGCTATGGAGGTGGAGGTGGTATGGGTGAAGTTGCAGGTGATGGTGGTGAAGTTGGAGGTGGTGTGGGTGGAGGTGGTAGTCGCGGAAATCCTTGTCTTATTAACTGAATAACACTTCGTGGAGAAACCTTCACTACTCCCTCTTTGTCATGTTATGGAGGTGAAATCAATGGACTATATTTAGGACCCTTTCTTCCTTCATTCCTATAAGCTTTTCCGCTTTGCGTAGATCAAAACATCAAGATATTTTCATTACCCGTTTTTCGCACAATAACATTTTAATCCAGGTATTCAAAGATTTCAAGTACTTACCTCGTGGACCTTTGAAAAAGTGTTGCTCTGCCTCATTGTAGCTGACTGAAGTATTGACCGTGAATTCAGTCACAAATCCTCATATGACGCGATCGAACTAATGATCGTCATCGTAGATGATCATATCCTCAGATGCTTCCAATTTTTGTACTAGCTCCGAGGTCCAAACAATGGGACTGTCAAGTTTCCACCTTCCTTAGCTATCTGCTAGCTTCGCGAACCACTCGTATAGCTCAATAAGAAAGGAGCAGAAAAATATCTTGTGGTTCTCTATCTATAGGTACCTATTCAGCCACTATTCCTTTGTTAGTCGCGGACTTCTTTTCTCCTACGCCATGAATCGTGGATCTTCCTATTCAAGTAGTCTTCGATTTCTTTCTTAGTTGGATTCCAGTGATACGACATCACACATCTCTTATGTAGATTTTGGTCCTGGCAACAGAACCATTTTTTGGCTTGTTGGGGCCTCACCCAGGTTCGATTTTAGTTAGCCAAACAAATCCCTACACTACTGGCCCTTTCGGCATTAGCCCGCAGAGCGTGGACCGAAGTCTCACCAAAAGTAGTATGGGGGGATGTTGGAACCAATTTTCCACACCTTGAGATGGTCGTGATGTTGGTTTATTCCTTCTACTATTGCCTTCGCGCAGGTCACTTAGTTCTAGGGCTTTCCAGCCTAGCCCTTTATTTCGGCCTTTAGTACCTCTACGAAAAGGTATGATTGACTTTCACACAACCGTAACCTGTGACTTAGGTACTTTCAGACTACTTGGGCAGCATACTGTGCAGATTCCCCAAACTAGTCTAAGCGCTCTTACTTATCTTATTAAATAATCATAGTTAGTGCTGCGTAAATAGATGTTATGACTTGCGTTCACTTAACCAATGTAATTACATACATTCACAAATCATATAAGCATTATAAATGAAACCATACACAATACGACAAGATGCATTAATCAGAACAAAGACATATAATTTGCATAATACTTCTCTTTATTGATATCTTCAAGTGATTACAGATCCTATCCACCCTGCGCGCATAGCTGCAGTGGTCCGTGCACTCAGTTGCGGACTTCCACCCTAGGCCTCTGCGCACTCAACTGTAGAGCCTCAACCTATGCTATGACCCAAAACTTAGACTTCTTACCTCAAATCTATGACTCTCTAAGACTTATCTGAACTGTCAACACAACTTAGAGCTTACTTACTTAGCTCTATTTATACAATCCCATTGTCTATGGACCATGGGTAGATCTTTACAGCCGAATTTACTTTACAAAATTAAGGGTGGACAACCATTTATGACTCATAACACCTTCGCACTCCAAGACCACAAAATGTAGAGAGTTTACAATTTTATTAGAAAATTTGACCCAAACATGGGCTTTCAGCTCCAAAACTGTCCTTGGGGTATCCCATTCCCAACACATATTTTCACAACAAAAATCCAAAGTAGAATAATTCTATCTTCATGAAACTACATTTATTTAGATTATTTAGTAATTTGTCTTATTGTAGTTTTATTAAAATCATCCTAAGATGCCTCATATGCTCTTCCTTTGATTGACTATAAATTAAGTTATCATCTATGTAAACAATAAAATATTTAGCTATGAAATCTTCCAAGATTTCATTCATCAACCTGATGAAAGTATTAGGATCTTTTGTTAATCCAAAAATCATTAATAACCATCCATAAAGTCCATTATTTGCTTTTAAGGTCTTTTTCCAATCATCTCCTTCCCACACTTGGTTGTAATGATATCCAGTTTTTAAATGTATTTTGGAAAAGTATTCAATGCCACTTAAACAATATAGTAGATCATCAATGTGCGGTAATGGAAATCTATAACTGATTGTAATTTTGTTTATAGCCTTGGTATTGGTGCACATTCTCCATCATCCATCATTATTTGGAGTTAATACTATGGGAAAAACACGTGCAATTAAGATTTCTTAGATGAAACCCTTATCTAGAAATTCTTGAACCATGTTTTGTATCTTCTCATTATCTTTTGGAGCCATTTTAAGATTATTTATTTGGAAGGATAACACCTAGAATTAAGTCTATGTGATGGTTGACACTCCTTATGGTGGAAAATTTATGTAACAAACCACCAAATACAATATCAAGAAACTTGTCCAACATACGTTTTAATTTCTTCAACCAAATGATTCAAACTTGTTTAAGTCAAGACTACCTTAGGCTTAGAAATCAAATCAAAGCTTATGTCCCGATGTTTGATTTCTTGCAAAATCTCCTTTTTACTGAGTAGCAGTACTTTAATATTGTTTTCATCTTGTACACTTTCTCCTTTAATGGGAAAAGTGTATGTCTATCACCATCCTTTTAAAAATTGTAAGTTTTGTTCCTTTCATTATGTATGGCCTTTCTATCATATTTTTAAAGGTCTTCCTATAAAATCATGATTTACATCCATGGGAATAACAGCATAATGTACCTTATCCTTGTAGCACCCAATCTTAAACTCCACTTCACATTATTTGTTGACCAATATCTAATGTACCCTTTATAACCATGATATTGTAGGGAGTAGAATGAATTGTTTTTGATAGACCTAATTTATCCACTATTTCCTTGGACATTAAATTATTAGTTCTTCCACTATCAACAACCACTTTACCACATTTACCTTTTGATTTGCAAATAGTTCTAAATAATGGTTTTGTTTGTGGGTGTTCTTTCACTTCATTGGCTAGTTTCAACAGGTCTCTCTTGATCATTAAAGTTTCTCTAATTTTTTTTCATTACTATGTACAGATGATTTCACACTTTTTTTATGAGCTTGAGCAATTTTTATACTCCTTTGAATTATAGAAGGATTCTTTGGACATTCATTAGACTTATGGTTGATTTTGCTGCATGTGTAACATCTAACAAAAGATCTTCCTCTACGTCATTGATATGTTCTTCTTCCTATGAGATATCCTCCTCTTGATGATTGTTGTGAATGATGGGAGCTACTGCCTTCTTCGTTTTTAACTAGAAATCTTCCCCAACCACTTGATTATCCTTTGTTTAATGGAAAGTTTCCTCTTCCTGTACTTTGACCCCTTCCTCTTTGTTTTTTTTTCTTAACAATTTATCTTCTACCTTTAGAACTACATGGTATGGTTCTTCAATAGTTCTTGGAGACAAAATATTTAGTTAATATTGGATTTCATTTCTTAAACCATTAGTATATCTAGCTATATTCTCATTGTCTCCTTCTACATGGCCAAATCTTATACTTATAATTTTTTTTATATATATTATTTCATTGACATTGATTTTATTTTTACATTTGGAATTCTTCTAAAGAGGTTTAGCTCTTTAATATTGCGGCATAGATTTACCTTTTAATTTTTCCACCATGTGGTCCCAACTTAGTGTTCTTATTGCATTTATTCCTTCTCTTTTCTTGCATTTTCCCATCATAGTGAAGCATGTACTTTACAACAAATTCACCTTCATCTCCCTAGCTACATTATTGTAGTCAAAATATTTACCTCCCAATGATCCAAAAATTGCCTATGAAGAACTTCCAATGAATTGATAGTCCCAGTCGACAACGCTCTGAACCACTTTCACACTTCACCTCCAAACTTTTGCACAAATAATCTCATGGTCACATTTTCTTCATCTATCTCGTGAAGGTAAAAGAAATCGTTCATCCTATTCACATGCTGTTGTGCTATGATACCTTGGGTAGCATCAAACAATGGAATTTTACTTTGGTAATCAGCAGGCATAACATCCAAGTTTTGTGGGAAAACGAGAGGTGCATATTGGGCAGCCATTACTCTAGGTGGTTTTGAAATTGGCCTTGGGGATGTAGGAGGAGTTGGAACAACAATAGTAGTCGATGTAATGGCTGTATGAGGTGTAGAAGGAGTGGAAGAAACATGAGATGTTTGAGGTGTTGAAGGGGTTGATGGGGGAGAAGAGACAGGGGTTCTCTGATCAGATATGGTGGGCTGCACGGGAATGGTGGGGATAAGAGGAGTTCTAGTAGGATTCTATGAACTAGATACAATAGCAGATGAACCAAGAGTGCGGATGCAGATTCTAAGAACTCAGAAATATTTGTAGCCATAATGGAAGTTTGAAGATTCAAGATATAATCATCAATTAATCTATTAGACTTTTCAGTTTCAAGATCTTTGACAAACTTCGGATTTAGAACAGTAGATCCAACTGCACTTTCAGATTTAGTTTCAAACAACGATAGATCAAAACGTTCATCAAACTCAAGATCTTCAAGGTATTCAAAAATAACTAGACATGAATGCGATCTAAAAACTGGTATCACAGAACTTGATTGCCGAAGAATTCTTGGGATGAGATTTGGGTTTTCATACACGGGAGGAGGATCAATATTAGGATTGGCTCTGGTGTATCGTCTGGAAGCTAGTGTGTTGAATTATTCCAAAAAATCAAATGGAAATTATCAATTTGTCAGCCTATCAAATTCTAAACTCATCATCCAAAAGTCTAGAATTGCTTTAAAATATTGGGGTAATAGTTTCCAGTTCAGATGTTCAGTTTATAAACTAAACCAGAGATTGACTGAAGCAGCATTCATCTACTTATGCACTTGCAAAGCAAGAGCAGTTCAAAGGCTACCTGGCTAACTTCAAGCTCCGTCTGTAGCCTACAAAGCAAACAACAATCAAAAACAAACTTTTCTTCCCCAGTATGGTCACCAATATGTTATGGCATAAATCTACCTCAGGCTGAGAAAGGAATGTCTAGGGTAACATCAAACCACGCTTAACCTGGTAGCTAGCCCTACCAGGTTGGGAGAGGGCTCTCTCCTTGTCAATCTCAGGAAAATATAGCAAATGAGGCTTGAGATGACTGATTTAAAGACTAATTTTAGGCTAGGTATACGCTCAAAGGAGTTTGATTGAGTTTAATGGAGGTTTGCTCGATCAAAAGTGAAAGGCAGTTTTGGGTCCGGGGAATGAACTAAGTCTTGCAGACGTTTCTGTGGGGCGAGGTAAGAAAATTATTTAATACTTCAGATTAGGTGTAATGGTGAGTCTTAAGACTGGTGAGGAGTTGTAGAGGGCATGAATGTGTCATGAGTCTTCTTCAAACAGTAGAAAACATGTAAAACCAATTAAACCCTAAGGTAGAGCACTACAATATCAATGATTTCCACCTTTATACTTGGTTCATTTAGTTAAGCAGAAAAGAGAGAGATAATGGCACACATAAACATATGATAACTTGAATCACAGAAGGAAAAAAAATACTAAGTCACCTTGCCACAAGAATCCCACAAAATGCTGCAAACCTAGGTCTATTTCCTTGCCAAATTATAGAGATGATGTATAATAGTGCTCAAAGCATTCACAAGAGTCCAACCTTTACAAATGACTGAAAAAACACATCATATAGACCTCCAAACCACCTCTGCTATCCATCATGGGTTGAATCCATGAGAATATGGGTGGTTTCAACCATATCTAAACTAGCAACACAAAAATAGGTAGTGGAACAGCTTGCCTCTTAAACCTAGGAAATTGATTCATTCAACTCCAAACCACCTACAACTGATGTATCTACCTTATCAGGTCAGTTTTTATCATTTTTACATCATAGTACATCAATTTACATCATGTCACATCATGAATTTGACCATAAGAGAGAAAAAGTCAAACTAGAAGAAAACTAGGTGAAAAATAGAGTTTTTGAGCAAAATTGACACTTTTTCATCCTGTGCGTAGCGCCACTTTTTCTGTGCATAGTGTTTTTTCCAAGCTGATTTTGGAAGGCTTCCCGAGGTCCAAATCAGGTGTAGGATAGCTCGTTGGAAATCCCTATGAGTCTACTTTTTGGAACAACTTGAATTTTTTTGATTTGGAGTCCATTTGCCCCTCCCAAATTGCAATCTCCCAAGATTGTTTCCTGTGTGGCCAAAAAGTGGCAGAGAGGGCATTTTTGAGGTGTTTTTGGCCCTTTTGGAAGTCCAAAACTTGTCAAAATTTCCTATTAATTTTTGACCATGCATAAATTTTCATAAGGAATCCAAAAATGCCAATTTTAACTTAGATTGAGGTCCCCATCAAAAGCGAGCGGTAGGTGGTGTTGCGCACCTGCTGGAAAAACCTGTTTTTTTCCATGAAAATTTCAAAAATGTCAAAAAGTTTACCAAATTTCTTGAAATTTTCCATGAGTGATCTATGTCAAGTGCTATGCTGGGCCAATGAAGCTTCAGCCAAGATTTTGAGCTTATCTTGCTCTTTCTTTCTCATCAAAGTCTTCCTTAACTTGGCTTTTAGGCTCCTTATCCTTGTTTTACAAATTTTGTTTCATGCCAAATAGTGATAAGCCATGTGGTGCAACATCTTTTTCTCCTTGATGGCTTTCTCTAGCAGCTTCTCCAAGTGATTTTTCACCCTCTCTAACCATGATTCCCGGTAAACATTGATTTCTTGCTCAAGAGATGTCAAATTTCCTTTCCTCTTTTTGGCTGCTTGCTTGTTTTCCCTTATGGTTTGCAGCTCCATGATTGTTTGTTTATCCTCCAATTGCTTGTTTTGTTGCTCAAGGAAGTTGATAATCCACTTATCCCTCTCAAGATTAAGGGATAATGTATGGATGTCAGCTTCTTTCTCTCTAATGACCTCCTTGAGCCTTGAGTTTGGGAGATCAAATCAGTATCCTCCTCCTGAATCAAACCAAAATCTCTCTCTTGACCTTCAGAAGTCCCTTCATCATGCAATGGTTGTTTCTCTTTATCCTGTACCTACTATGCTGAAGAAGAAGGCAAAGCCCCTTTCACCTCGGGTGAAAATAGCATTTGCCTATGGTCTGATGAAGGAAACGAGACCCCTTCCACCCTTGGTGGAGATAACACTCGTTTGGCAGCTGCAAATAATCTCCTTGTGCCCTTTTCATAAGTGAAAAATACTGGCACTGCTATAGTTTGAGTCTCATGAACCTCTTGCTGATTTGAAGGCCCTCCTTCCTCTTGAAACACTGATGGGGTCACTTGAGGGCCTTTGAAAACCTCATGTGAAATGAAGGTATTCCATGAAATATTCAACAAGCTCAACTGATGCAAAAAAACAATCTTGATCAATGAAAAATGATAAATGCTATTGAACTATTGAGGAAGAGGTTTCCATTGCACCAATGCAGCCATTTTCTTAATATTTTTGCATATGAAATAGGGGAGGTTCATCATCCTCACTCTAGTGAAATGCATCAATAATCGAGCATGGTAAGTGTACAAGCGAGAAAACCTCCCTTCATAGGGGAAATATTTGACAGTAAGCTTCATGAGTCGAGCATAGGTGTCCTGTAGGTATTTGAAAGGAAAGACCCTACTGATTTGCTTTTGATAACTAACCTTGAAATAAGGCTCATAATTCTCTTTGCCCACAAGCTGTCCTTTGTTGCACTATTCACCCACATTTGTAATACCTATTGCTGCAGCTATGGTTTCAGGTGTCAAAGTGAAGGAAGCACCTACTAAGTTCACCTGGCCATTGTTGAGTCCCAAACTTGCATCTTTCCTATACACCTTTCTAGACTTTTTCCACTTACCTGCACCTCCTAAGCTATCAACATCATTGCATATTAGTTTAAAAGAGCATATAAAGTGGTTTCCTATCTATGATTTGTGTCTGCTATTTGAATTAGATTTTTTCTCATAGAGCTGCGGAATCTTGTCACTTTCCGCAGCCAGTTCAACTTTCCGCAACCTTTTTGTTAAAGTCTATGTTGCAAGTGTCTTTAGGCAAATCGAGCCACAAGGGCAAGTTGGAAATGACGTGGATATGGACCGAGTCCTAATGGCTTAGTCGAATTCACCACAGAAGGTCGTGGCCAAAGGTAGTCAAGAAGTGGTCAACATAAGAGTCCTACGGTGACAGAACTATGTTTTTCACCACATGAAGACTTGCGTGGCCGTTCCTAAATCTCAGGGGACATATCAACACCTGTGGACTGCTCCATAAGCTGAATCCAACAACCACCCTCCATAGATTTAATCTTCACAGCAGCCATAATGCTAGATTCCTGGACGTGGTTGTTCACGTGTCTTTTATCAGCGCAGATTTTAGGAAAGTAGTTATGTCATCCCCTGTTATAAATAATGCGTTCTCATACACATAGTAGCTAGCTTTTGTAATGTAATTTTGACTGTTAATGAGCCCACTATGTCGTGACTTTATTTCTTTGTTATGACTGCATTTTGAATACATGAAGAAGACTCTGTTTATAAGCTCAATTCGTGGTTGATAGCTAATTTCCCGAGGGTGTGCAGAGGTCCCCTGTACATACCGAGGTTTTGTTAATTGTTGTATAGTTTCATGTTTATTTCTTTACGTTCCTTATGCCATAGTCATTCACTTGTATATATTTCCTTTCTCATGGTATTAATGTTTCATTTCTGCCCATAATTTTTCATGTTGTTAACTGATCAGTGTCTTTGTTTCAGATTACAGTAGGCAGCCCGGGAATTTGCACATAGTTTTACAATGACTAATGACATGGAATTATTATTGTCCTTCTACTGATTTATTTTTTAGTTCTTAGTTCCAGCACTATTTTATTTATTTCAGTTTTGCTCATTTACTTTTCTGTAAGATAGATATTAAATTGCTCATGTCATTTTCAGTTACCTCCGAAAGCCATAGCGAGACTAATGGTGAGGGATTGAAGTATGAGTGTGTAGTTTGATATTAGTTTATTTTTCTGCAAGTTAGTTATTGAATTACTCATGTCATTTTCAGTTACCTCCGAAAGCCATAGCGAGACTAATGGTGAGGGATTGAAGTATGAGTGTGTAGTTTGATATTAGTTTATTTTTCTGCAAGTTAATTATTGAATTGCTCATGTCATTTTCAGTTACCTTCGAATGCCATAGCGAGACTAATGGTGAGGGATTGAAGTATGAATGTGTAGTTTGATACTAGTTTTATTTTTTGCAAATTAGATATCAGATTGATCAAGTTGTTTATGATTACCTCCGAAAGCCAGAGTGAGATGAATGGTGAGGGGTCAGAATATGAGTTGATGTAATTTGATTTTAGCTTACTTTGCTTGCAATTTTTGGATTTCTTTGAGTTCAGTTTCTTTTATATTTAGACAGAAGCAAGGATACTGGGTTTCATGATCAATAGCTCACTGTTTATTTAATTAGAATAGTGGCACATTTTCATTCTCTCTTAGGAATTAATTTCATCATTGCATGTTTTTAAAACCTCTTTAAAAAGTTTGAAGTTTTGGAAATCATTTTAAAGGACAACATTGCCTTGATTTATACTTGTCTTTTAGGATTTCCATCTCACATTAGGGAATCAACGAAGATAAATCCAAAAACAAACTAAAAATCAAAAACGACAAAAAGTAATAAATCAGTTATCTTGCATATATAGTGCGCCTCACTTCAGTAGTTTACAACTTCGGGATTGACAATTAATATAGAAATTTAGGACACTCTAAATTGACCAAAAATTTTGGCGCCACTGCCGAGGAAGTGAAACTAGGTAACCCATTTCTTAAAAAAAAAACAGGAAAATTTCAAGGAAGGTAAAAAATTGATAACTTCTCAAAGTATGTTCTCCTCTTGCACCTAGTGTGATCTGGAGGATCAGAAAAGAGAGTTATTGGTTCAATAATTTTCTTGAGTATGCTCTCTTATTTCACCTAGTGTGACCTGGAAGATCAGAAAGAGAATTATTAGCCCGACTTGAAGAAAAATAAAAAATTACATGCATAGAGCAAGAGATTCTAGGGGAAGGTTTATAGCTAGGGCCAAGAGTTCGATTTTTACAACTCCATCTACTTCAAGGCATAGACAAGATACACCTCCATCATCTCCAACTCACACTCCCAGCCTTAGGATTCCTGGAATTCAAGGGGCAACAACTGAATTAGGAGACTCTCCCACACTATCCACCAAATCTGACTTAGGGAAAGAGCCTTTCTTCACCTCTACAGGAGAACATATTGTAATCAAAGAAGTAGAATAACCTGAGGAAGAAGAGGGACAAATTCCTCCTCATTCACCATTAGTAGAAGAACTAGAGGACTCTGAAATCTCTGAGGAAACTATCATGACAGAGGAAGTAGTGAACGGATTTGGAGGAGGAGGTAGAGGTAGAGGTAGAGGAGGAGGAAACAATGGAGGAGGTAGAGGTAACAATGGGGGAAATAGGGATGGAGATAACTCATTTGGATTTCCTATAGTCGATGAGGAATCTCGTACAACAATGAAAAACATCTCACCATCTATCCTCCCAAACTTCTATGGGTTGCGAAGTGAGGATCTTGAAACATTTCTATTTGAGTTTGAAGTCGTGTGCCGAATTTATGATTATATGGAAGACTCTCAAAAACTCAAATTGTTTCCTTCAACATTGAAGGGAGCTGCTTTGAAATGGTTCATGGGATTAGTCACTCAATCTATTAGGACTTTGAATGATATGAAACAAACATTTTTGGATAGATACCTGGACTATTGCATGCCCACCAACCATAAGGATGAGGTATTCAAAATGGTGCAAAAATAAGTTGAAAACTTGGAGGATTTACTTGAAAGATTTCAATACAACCCAAAAAGAGAAAAAATGAGTAACTTAGATGAGGAGACCTTGAAATCCCTTCTATTAAAATCCATTAGAGATGCATGGATAGATATTTTAAACATGATTGGAAAGGGAGATATTTCTCAACTTCCACTTCATGACATAGCAGAACTATGTGTCCATCTCTCAAGGGGAAAATCTAAAACTGGAAAAGGGCCTAGAGATCCTTCTCTCATTAGAGCAAACAAATCTGCAACTGGATTGATAAGTAGGGAAGAGATTGGCAATATTCTTGATGAGTTTAAAACTGATATTTTAGGGAGCCTGAGTGAACAACTAGACACCCTTAAAATACAAAACAAGCAGAAAGAAGAAGCTGAAGCTTTGGCCATATTTTTTCCAAAATGTAGGAAGAAACATGCTCTAAGGGAATGCCCCTTGGATGCAAAAGTTGTAGAAACATGTATGATTTGCTCAGAAAGCCATGAGACCAAGGATTGTCCTTCAATTCCTGGGCTCAAAGCTATCTTTCAAGAAGATCCAAATTCAATTGAGCCTCTCTGCTTTGTTTCAAGGAGACCTTGGCAGGGGCAACAAAATCAAGGGTTTAATAACCCCATGAACTTTCAACCCCCACCAAATTGGAATCCTTGGTGACAACCTTGGTCCCAACCTCAAAATCCATTTCAATCATGGGTACAAGGTATGAAAAATCCTTATGGGAGGTTTGCTCAATTTTATCAATATCCTCCATCTTTTCAAAATCAACAAGCTCCACAACTTCCAAATCAAAATCCACAACTTTCATTGCCATTTCCACAACAACAACAACCTTCTCAACAAAATCCAAATTCTCAATTCTTTCTTCCATTCCAACAGAAGACAAATCAACTACCATCCCAGCCATTGCCAAATCCCAATAATAAAAATTATCAAAATGCTTACATGGTAGAAGGACAACAATTTCCCACCTATATGATTGTTCCTCTCAATGATGTACAACTCAGATCTGGTAGAGTTTTAGAAAAGCCTTCTATAGATGCTCAAAAGCAAAGTATTTCAGAGGAAGATTCTCTTGAAGCTAATAAAGGTTCCGAAGCATCTCTTCAAAACCCAAACACTCAAAAAGAAAAAGAAAAAGAGTCAACCCCCACAACTCCTATAGTTGAGCAACCTGCGTCTTCATCTACACCTCCTTTCCCTGAAAGATTACAAATTGACAAAGGAGTGGAAAAACAAATCTTGTTGCCTGACTATGATTTCCTAGATGAATTAAAGAATGTCTGTATCAAGATTCCGTTGCTACAAGCCATTAGAGAGATTCCTATTCTAGCAAAAACAATAAAAGAGTTGAGTCTCAAAAGACCAGGAAAGAAACCAAGAGATACAAGAAGAATTCACCTAGTAGGAAAAATTGCAGATATCATGATGGGAAAAATTACCATGCAGAAATATGTAGATCCCGGTAGTCCAATTGTCAAGACACATATAAATGGGGTAGAAATTCCAAATACTTTGATTGACTTAGGGGCTGCTATCAACATTATGAGTAGATAGACTATGGAACATCTAAAATTTCCTAATCTTCTTTTTACACCTACTTTACTGCAACTTGTAGATCGATCAATTATCAAACCAGATGGTGTATTAGAAGATATTTCAGTCTCCTTAGATTCTTCGGAATATCTATTAGATTTCATGATTTTGACTCCCAAAAGTAATTTAGGAGGGCACCCACTCATCTTAGGAAGACCTTGGCTAGCCACAGCTAATGCTTTCATTAGTTGTAGATCTGGAGATAAGTACATTTCTGATGGTAATTCGACAAAGAAGTTCAATTTGTATCCTCCAGCAAAAGCAATTAGTGAAGTAGGAGATAATGAATGGGTCGATGATGAGGACACTATACAACCTGTCTTTACCATTTCTGAAATCAGTGAAGATAGTCAAATTATGAACACATTAGAAATTTTGAAATATCTTCAGAATATGACCACACACAATTTCTGTTAGATTCTGACATTGAGTATCTATCATCTATAAAAATGTCTCTTTATTGTATGGAAGAGTTTGGTAGTTCCACCATTGAGATTTTTCCAGGTAAAACATTGAATATCAACAAAAACTTGGAAAAGTCACAACAGGGAGAGCTAACCAAAATCTTGCAAAAACATTCTATTGCATTTGCATGGGAGTATACTGATATGAAAGGTATTGAACCTAAGACTTGCATTCATCACATCTACATCAAGGAAAACAGTAGACCAATTAGACAACCTCAGAGAAGGATGAATCCAAACCTTAGGGAGATAGTGAAAGAAGAGCTCCAAAAACTACTCAATGTAAACTTCATTTATCCAATTTCAGATAGCCGATGGGTTTCTCCTTTGGTTATTGTACCTAAAAAGAATGGTAAATGGAGAGTATGCATTGATTACAGGGAATTAAATAAAGAAAATTTGAAGGATCACTTTCCTTTGCCCTTTATCAATCAGGTATTAGATACTCTAGTAGGCAAAAAGTACTTTTCATTCTTGGATGGTTTTAGTGGCTATAATCAAATTCAGCTAGCACCTGAAGATCAAGATAAGACCACATTTACCTATCCATGGGGAACTTTTTCTTATCGAGTGCTTCCTTTTGGATTATGTAATGCACCTGCAACATTCCAAAGAGCAGTACTAGGAATATTTTCTGATCTAATCCATGATTGTGTAGAGGTTTATATGGATGATTTTACAGTATATGGTAATTCATTTGAAGAGGCATTAGATAATTTGGAAAAAGTCCTTATAAGATGTAAAGAAACAAAGCTTTCATTGAGTCATGAAAAATGCTTTATGATGTTTACTAAAGGTATTGTTTTGGGACATCACATTTCAGGGGATGGGATTAAATTTGATAGATCAAAAGTTGAAGTCATCTCCAAGTTGCTTATTCCAAATTTTCAAAAAGATGTTAGAAGTTTTCTGGGATTTACTAGGTACTATAGAAGATTTATAGAGAAATTCACCAAAATAGCATCTCCACTCTTCAAATTTCTTACAAAAGACTTTGAATTCAAATGGGATCCTGATTGTCAATCAGCATTTGAAACTTTGAAAACAAGAATATATAAAGCACCCATTTTGAGAGGGCCAAATTGGAAACTTCCTTTCCATATTTCTACAGATGCTTCAGATACAGCTCTAGGAGCTGTGTTGGGAAAAAAAGATCTAGTTCCTTATGCCATTTACTATACCAGTAAAAATTTGACTCCCACTGAGTTGAACTATACTGTGACTGAAAAAGAGTTCTTAGCTATTATTCATGCAATAAATAAGTTTAGACATTATATAACAGGCTATGAAACTTTTGTCCATACTGATAATTCTGCGATTAGATATCTAATTAAAAAACCTGTTACTAATGGCAGAGTTACAAGGTGGCTCTTACTTTTACAGGAATTCAATATTACTGTGTTGGATAGACCAGGGAAACAAAATACAGTAGCTGATTTCTTGTCTAGGATCCAAAATACTAAAGAAGATTCTCCTGTAGAGGATAAGTTTCCAGATGAATATTTATTTGCAGTAACTTCTAAGACTCCTTGGTATGCATATATTGCTAATTATTTGGTTACAGGGAAACTACCTCCACATTTATTTCCTAGTGAAAGAAGACAGATTATTCAGGAGAGTTCAAAATATTCATGGATTTCTAATGAATTGTGTAAAACAGGGCTAGATCTTGTGGCCAGAAGATGTGTTAGGGAAGATGAAATGCATGAAATCCTCAAGGCATGTCATGATGAACTATGTGGCGGACACTTTGCCGACAAAATGACGGCCTATAAAATCCTTTCTTTAGGATATCATTGTCCTTCCCTCTTTAAAGATACAAAAGAATATGTCAAAAGGTGTGATAGCTGCCAAAGAGTAGGGAAACCAACTCTTTCAAATGAAATGCCATTACAACCACAGGTACTCATTGAATCCTTTGAAAAATGGGCTTTAAATTTTATTGGACCTATTAATCCACCATCTAAACAAAAGAAGTATATATTAATATGTATTGATTATGTCACTAAATGGGTAGAAGACAAAGCATTACTTTCTACTACTGAAAATTCAGTTGTTAGTTTCCTTTATGAGGATATTTTTACTCTCTTTGGTGTTCGAAGAGAAATTGTGACAGATCAGGGAAGTCAATTCACATCCAACATGGTGGAGAAGCTAATGGAATAATACAAAATCAAGCACAAAAAATCTACTCCTTACCATCCGCAAGCAAATGGCCAAGTGGAGTCTACAAACAAAGTTATTGAAAGCATCATCACCAAAACTGTTCATCTACACATAAGAGATTGGGCAGAAAGGCTTCCTGTAGCCTTATGGGCCTATAGAACTACATGGAGGAATACAACAGGACATTATCCCTATGAACTTGTTTATGGGAAAGAAGTCCTTCTCCCCATTGAGTTTCAAGTCAAAACTTTCAAGATGGCAGTTTAGTTGGGATGGATCTCTCAAAAGCCCAAAAGCATAGAATGGAGCATTTGAATGAGCTGGATGAGATCAGACAAGAAACCATCCTAAGAACTGATCTAGTTCAGTATCAAAGAGCTAAGTGGCATGAAAAATACATCAAAGAGAAAAAGTTTCAAGAGGGAGATTGGGAATTACTATTTGATTCCAAATTTAAAGACTTCAAAGGTAAATTTCAAACTCATTGGCTTGGGCCATATGAGATTGACAAAGTCTTTAGCAATGGAGTAGTAAGAATCAAGACCATTGATGAATTTCAAACTCCTCTTATTGTGAATGGCCATAGATTAAAGATTTATCATAAGCCACTTTCAAAAGAGGAATTTGTCAAAATGTTTCAAGATAGTTCTGCAATAAGGCTGGTGAAGAAGAATCCTTCTTCTCCACCAGCCTAGCCTTTGTTCCTTTCTGTCAAAAAATAAAAAATAAAAAAAATTGTATAAGCATGAAAACCAATCACTGATTGGCAATCTTATACAGAAAATATAGAGTGAAAATTAGGAACACCTGACACCCTATATTTTCCAAAAAAAAAAACTCTCTCTTTCCTTCCCATTTTCATTTCACTTCACCTCATTTCATTCCACTCCATTTCATTTTCATTTCACTCCACTCCATTTCATCCATTTCATTTCATTTCATCAATAAAATTCTCTCTCATGACCATTTTAATTCAGTTAGTTATCATCTATCCATCTTCATTCAGTCAAGTGGTTGCTGTGTCAGTTTTCGCAGCTGGAATCAGTTTCCGCAGCCAGAAGCGGTTTCCACATCCACCACTCTGTTTTTCAAATTGACAGCCAAGATGTTAGTTCAATAATCATGAAAGAAAATGCAGGTATGACCGAGTACATATTATGAAAACATGGAGCACCTAAAGGCATCAATAAGGAGCAGTTGATCATGGACAAACAAATGGCAAAAATCCAAGGTACGAGTAAAAGTTTATTTCAAATAGCAATCAAAACACATTTTTGCATAGTTATTAAACCATAAGCTCCACTATATGCAATGATTGCCGTGATAGCTCCATAACCATTCCATGACATTCCTCCACAAACCATGCATTTATTTTCCAAACGGTCTTATGATTAGCCTTCGGATTTCATTTGTGTTGGCTGCATCTTAACACTCCACCTGTAATCATGACGTGGTCAATTTCACTACGGCTCTTCTCAGCTGCATAAAATCCATAGCTATTTCATAAACGTGTTCATATCTACTTCGCGGCCACCCAATTTAAAATTATGCCGAATGTACTTTATTCCCCCTACTGTTCTATTGACATCACGGCTGCATTTCCACCTTGTTGTTATAGACATTTTTGTGCCTTACAACTCTAAGCATGAAATGTACATAAACCAAGGGATCCTAAGTCCCTAAAAGTGTTGTTATGGTCCCTAAAGGAACAAGGTCAACAAATTACAGCTTCTCCCAAAAGTTCTCCACCAGAAACTGCTCAGAATCAGTCAAATCAGGATCATTTCAGCCGCTCCACTAGCTAGTTGTGTTGCATAGCACCCCAGTACACTAGCTAGGTGCGTTTCAATGCACCTAAATGCACTACCAGGGTGCGTTGAGCGGGAAATGACAAATGGCAGTGTCATTCCGCGAGGTGGACATACCATGGAAGCTTCCAAAATCTTCCCCAATGACACTTGCCTCACTGAGTTCGACCAAGGATGAGTAAGAGGCTCTCAGTCTCCAAGTGGAAGCAAGAACTAACAGAGAGAAGCCACTAGTCAGATCATAAGCTGACTCATCCTCTTTGCATACATCTATATATGGATCCCTCATCCCAGAGATCCGGAGGCTGGAATTTTGTACATTGCAGAGAATTGCTGTTGGTTTTGAGATAGATATCAGAGTATTGGGTGATTTATGCTTTGTTGGAGGTGAAGAGGGGATTCCTTTGTTGGGAGGTTGATGCTGGATCAGGAATCATCGGTTGTAACTCTTCCTGGATCTTCTTGTTATATCAATAAAACTATTTGAGTTTCTCCTACATGTTTGTGTTTCATTGATGTTTGTTACATTTGTATGTTTAACTTAAATCTGATCCTAAGCTATTTATGAATATAAATCCATGTCTTTGTGCAGTTTTCTTCTTCTGTGATCTTACAGGAACTTGGTGAAGCTGGGAAAGTAAGGGAGCAGGTAGCTGGAAGCTATCAAAGAGGAGAGAGATTGGATCAAAGGACTAGCGCAAGACACAGGTTGGTTCATCCTATTCCTCTTCGTTTATAGTTCATAAAGAAGAATACGAAAGTAGTTTTCCTTGTTTGTTTCTAAGGTCACTGTCACACCTTAGTGGGATAGGGTCGTTCTGAGTAGACACTTTTCCCATTAACAAAATGGCGACTCCACTGGGGATCGTGTCTAGTTAGTTTGTTTGTGTTTCTCTTGTTGTTTGTTTCATAAACATAGAAGTAGCAATCGAACTGCATTTTCCATTAACAAATGCAAAGTAGACATCTGCTACTTCAATCCATTCACTGGATCTGTTTATGATTTGAACAGTTGATTCACAAATGATCTGATTGCCCTTTGTGATAGCTCTTAGACCTCCTTTAAATCTACCCTCTGATTGTGCATTACTGATTGCTTTTACTCGGCCAAAAACCATAGATTAAACTGCAAACCGTGACCCAGAACCCGGATAGAATTCTCATTTCTTCCCCAGCGCAGGCTCTATGAAGAGATTCTGCATTTTAGCGCAGTTCCCGAGAGGGCTACCTGCGTTGCAATCCAGTTTCTCTGTGTAACAGGTGCGCTGATCAGCCTAGCCCTGTGTAGCTGAGGTTCTTTGCTTCATTTTTTCAGTTTTGTCTCTGATTTTTGCAGCTTGTGATCAGTGTGTGTCTGTTTAAAAACCCCTTTTCTTTGCCTTAATTCCGCCTCCTTTGTACAAAAAGACTGTAGATGTTCTTTGTGTGTTTGTTACATCATTTACAGTTTTCCATTGAAAAAGTAGAATAGTCATACTGTCGTCCTTTGATTTAGATCTGTCGTAAGTGTCGATTTTGATCTTAGGAGAAAGTTTATTTGCTGTTGACAGTCGATTATGCTTTTACTTTTGCCTTTGGTTTGAATTTGTGACTTTCTAGTGTCGAAATGAGTGTTTATTTCAAAATCATAAAGTGTCGTAATCATCTCTACCTTTTGATTTCGAAAAGAAGCTTGTTTGTGTTTGTCACTTGAAAGCAAATTCAGATTTGTACATCAACTTTCTTTTTAGGCATCAATATTAAGAAAGTGAAAACAAATACATGCACATGTGCATTTGCATATTGACAGTCTGTTTGGCTTGATTTAGGAAAAGTGCATTTACAGTGTGCTCTTTTCTCTTTGAGAAAAGATTGTGTCTTTCTTTTCCCCTTGTAGCTAGGATTTTCATTGCTAAAAAGAGATAAAAGTTTGCTTATCATCTTTAGATTGCATTTTAGGAATTACATCTACATCTCGTGGTGAACCCAAAAGGAAAACTTCATAAGAAAGATCAACTTAAAATAAATTGAATGAATCTAACAATGCTTTGGAACTTAATGCACAACATTTAGAGGTCTAGGCTAGAGACGTATTCCGGCATCGTAAAGCCTGGTAACTGTTGTCCTCACTGATGGTTGGGTGATTCCTCCACTTTGAGACGATAAGTGTCAGTACGGACTTGTGCTCCCACGTACCGTCGAGTATATATTGGGAGACCCCTATAGGCTTAAAACATTTTATCCATAGGAAGCCGTGTTGGCCGCCCTACTGATCGCAATGCACCGAACACAGCATTCAAGAAGATTGACTTTCGTACCGTAAAAAGTATTCTGCAGTTTTGCAATTAGTTTAGTACTCCCTCTACCTAGATCTCCAGAGCAGTCCCTTTCGTTCCTTTTCAGACTCCTTAACGGAAAAGGTCCATCTGGGCACTTGTCACTTCAGGCTCATTAAAAATCGAAGGAGACTAGAGTCATCTTTTGTTTTTTCTCGACTCTTAAAAACTGAAAAAACAAGTTGTGTCAAAAGCGTCTAAAATTCATTTAATTCGGAAACATACTTCCCATTTTTATTTTAGTTGATCGAGTAATCCGCAATCGTGGAATAAAGTCAATTGAAACCCCATCGTTCGCGGAGGCTTACGAGTCAACCGTCTTTGTCTCCGGAATCGAAATCAGTACGGACAAAGCGAGCTCGTTTAACTGGTTCAAATCCTCCTATTAAAGTTAGAACAAGTGTTCCAACGACATCAGAGATTCTGGTTACTCCAAACATTTTTGGAATCCCTGCCTCTACAGAAGAAGTTCAACAGCCACAGAGGGATAGTGATACTGATCCTAGTCTGAGAGTAAACACTTGTGTTACCGAACCAGTTCCATCTACAACCGGTTCGGAGAGTCTTACTCTTCAAACATTTGTCGCTGTCGATTCCACACCTTCTTCGGCACCAGAAATATTTTACGGACCTGACGGTCTTCCCCTTCCACCTGGTCTGATTGCAATTGAAGAAATTGTAGAAGATCCTCAAACAAGTACTCCAACACACTTTGGAGTCGGGATCACTCGATATCCTTCTTCATCAGAAGTTAGTCTACCACCAGCGGAAGTTCCTGTAGAATCACTAGGTAATCTTTTGGATAGACTACAAATGTCTGAACAACCGTCAACATCTAGGACTGTGTCGTCTGCCACAGCGACAGTAGAACTCCCTGCTGTCACTCTGACAATGTTTGCCAGCATACCATCTGTCCCGACTAGCTCTCAACCGCTAGAAGGAGCCCACTCAGGGGCTATTTCGACAGTCTGGTCCGTTCCTGTTTGTTCATCCGGAATAATATCTGGAAACTCTTGTGTTGAGTCTCAACAAATTGATCCATTTGGAGGTCAATTTGGGCAGTCCAGTCCCCAAGGGCAAACAATCCCCTTGACTTCTGGATTACCACCATATGGGGGGCAGTATGCCCTTTCATTATCCCCTCCGGGAGGATATCCATATGGGAGTTCACAACAATATTCAGGTTATACTGGAATTACCTCAAGTGGTTGGGTACCTATACTACCTCAACAACCAAGAGTTGTGTATTCGATGCAACAATGTGTACCTATGTCGAATATCCCGACTACACTAGCTATTGTGACGGTGTCACAAGTTCAAACGCTGCCTGTTGTATGCCAACCTCAGATTTCTCAGGTTGTAATGCAACAGCCCCTTGACCCTGTGACTCAACCACAATTGCCAACTAGTGGGGCGACACAGGTCCAGACAGGTACAATTACCCCACACCTTGGTCCAACGGTTAGTATAGCGCAACAGCACATGGCTTCTCAACCATGGCTGGTGCAATACCAACAACCACAATTCCAACAAGTATACCAAGGTTCTGAGCAACAAATATTTGCGAACAGCGGACAGCCGTACATTCAAAACGGTCAAAATCAACCATTTTACAATGGTCATGTCCACCAACCTTACCAGTCATACCAGCAACAAATGCATTATGCTGGCATGCAAATACCAACTGCTCAGGCAATCCCATCTTACCCTGGGTATGCTTCACCTAATCTGAATCAGCAGTTACCATTCGTGGCAACTTTAGAGTTACCTGATTTAAACCGGTTAACAAATGATCCAATTGCTTACGCCCCTTGGTGGCCAGTGATTCCACATAAACTTCCATCAGATATTCCTAAATTTAATGGAAATCCGGGTGAAGATCCATCGAATCACATGATGACATTTCATCTATGGTGTTCATCAAACACCCTAAATGATGATTCGATAAGGCTTCGCCTCTTTCAGAGGACGTTAACGGGTCCAGCGGCAAAATGGTACATTGAATTGCCTAGAGCTTCGTTCGACAACTTCAGTACCTTAGCCACAACCTTTTTAACCCATTTTCAATTACCAATAAGGTACGAAACGGGAACAAAACTCCTTACCAACTTCAAACAGACAACGGCCACTCACATATCTGATCATATACATGAGTGGCGACGTCGTCGTAGGATGGTAAAAGCGTACGTTCCCAATCAGCTATTAGCTGAATGGTTTATCAAGTCATTACTACCTTCCATCACAGAAGATGTGGCAAAGGGGGGAGTCGTAACGGAAGAGCAAGTTATCGCTCGTGCACAATATCTGGACTTGATCTATACTCAGTCCGGCACGCTCTACGACAAAATCCCTGACACCCCTAGACCGGAATTCTTAATTCCTCCTCCTCCTAAATCGAACAATGACTCTCACGCTGGCGATGGCGTGATTGGAACAACAGACACGAAATCGACAAAGGCTACATCCAAGAAGGCCCGTAAGATTTCAGATCAAAATGCAAAAGACGAACTTCTTGCTTCGGAAGTAAATGCCATATCGACAGATAAGGGCAAAGAAACCAAACAACCAGGAAGCAAGAAGAAAGGCAAAGAGAACAAGAAGAAACAGGATGAGTCATCTCCTGAAAAATCTTCTTCAAACCCTCATGGAAATAGGAAACCAAAAAATCCATGCTATATATGCGATGAGGATCATTGGACCATAGATTGTCCACACAGAGCTGAGCTTAAGAAATTCTTTAAAAGTTCAAAAACCTCAGCTGTGTTAACTGATCCGTTTCCGAATCCAGGAGAAAATCTGGTTGAAAGTGGAAATGCCTCCCCGTCTCAAGTGCTAATGCTGTCGATTTCAAAATAGCAGAATGATGCTTTGATTTCGACAAGGAACAAAGATTACGGGAATCCGCAGCTGTCGAACAACAAGGATAAAGATCAACCAAGTAGTTCGACAACAACTTCGACAGAAGTTGTACCACCCACCATTCCTGAATTGACAATAAAACCACCGAAGGGAGTAGTACACAAGTCGACATTTCATCCCCGCACTAGAGCGGAGCAACATTATAACATAGTGGAAGATTTGGCCCAATCGCCATCCGCTATGTCGACTCTTGAAGTACTACAAAATTGTCCATCCCAAAGGCAGGCTTTGTTATCGGCCATTGGTGGGATTGATCCAAAGGATTCCAATCTTGTATCCTTCGACCACAAAGGATACGATCCTCAGTTACCGGCTCAACTAGCTTTCCTTGTTCAAGTGAAAGCCCTCAACAAAACTATTCATCGAACAATTATTGATGAGGGGGCATCTACATGTATTATGTCGATGAGTTGCTGGAAAACTTTAGGATCTCCAACCTTGTCGCGGTCTGCGACGACATTAAAAGCATTCGACGGAAGGACATATACCCCATATGGTATCCTAAATAACTTGAAAGTTGAACTAGGGGGAAAAACGGTAGAGATAGATGTTGAAGTCATCGATGGGAATCTTGATTACAACATCCTACTAGGAAGACCATGGATATATGCCATGGAAGCTGTTGTGTCGACCTATTTTAGAAAGATTGCATTTCCCTTTCAAGGAGGGATTACAATCGTCAATCAACAAAACTTCCTCCCCAATGGTTCTCAAGTTACAGGAAGCATTCCCATGATCCATGGAAGCCCCCATTCGCTTCAGAATATCGGAGTAGGCCTACTAAAAGATCCTATACTAATGGGAACTTTCACTCTTCCACCTTCAATCAATCTGGCGGAAGTAGCGTCAATAGGAACCTGCAACATGATAACTTCCACAAAGATCTTAGAAAACGATATCAACATGGATCGTTAAATGGTTTTTCCCCCAAGCCCAATAGAAATATTATAACAATCAATGTTTCTAGCATGGGAGGCAAACCCAAATCAATGGTCATCAAGCGTTTGGATAGATAGGTGTAGAGAATATGGTACTCCTTCAGATCCTTGGTCTCAAGTGCATGTCATCGACGAAGGAATTCTCCAAGCTATGGTAATTGAAGGAGCACCATGGAATGATTCCCACCATCGTTCCCTTCTTCCGGATTATGAAGGAGAGACTCAAAGTGACCTTTATCATCCCTCAGTCTTTGATTTTCTATCAAATACTGTAAATACGGTGGATTCTGAGCGAAACGTATCCAACATTGAAGAGACTATAGCCATAAATATCTCGACTAAAACGGATGTTGTAGAGAATATTTATGTTGGCAAATGTTGTTCTCCTTCAGAACTGGAAATATATAACGCTCTTTTTCACGAATTCAGAGATGTCTTTGCTTGGTCATACAGTGAAATGCCAGGCATCGACTCGAGTATCGTTGAACCGAAAACTTCGGGTATAGGGTAGGTTTCCGCGGGAGAATATGACTAGTCTGTACCTCGTCCATCGGTGGAAGAGGGGTTATTCTAGAATAATATTCTCTTGTCAAAGTTATGTGAGTTGGTGGACGTCGTCACTCACCTTTGTTTAACTCGGTAGACATCGCCGAAGAAGTGTTTTGTTTGCACCGCGAATAGAACAATCTTTGGGTGACCTGTAAGAGGTAGGCCTTTCCCGATAGAACAAATGTTTTGTCTGCAAATTGAGGGGTGACCTTGAAACCATATTTTATACCTGGGGGCATGCAAACCTTTTGGAGTGCAAGCAAAGAGCGATTATTTATCTGTTTTTTGATTAGTCGTTTCCTAACTTGCATAAAGAAAGGATGTGGGGCAAAAATCTAAAAGTTGTCGTTTTATATGAGACATTCTTATCATATGACTGGATTAATCGAGCAGTTTTAGCGCATAGTTCAAGCTCGTTAAAAAATAAACATAAGATATGAGCAAATGTTTCCACCCGCGTTTAATCTCGTTAAAAAATTAACTATTCCCCGGTAAATAACCACCGTGAATGAAGCATTTCAACTATTAAAACCTTGGTCGTGTTTGCACCGTCACCTCCACTTTTCCATTGGCTGATCATTCACCTCCATTTGATTGTTTACCCATTTTGAGGAACAGCTGCGAAGAGTGATTTCACTAGCCATCCTTCTGACACTACCGTGATTGGAAAATTCCAACCCTTACCTGGAATCAGCTGCTACCCATTTTATCACTCGTTCCTCAAAAGACGAGTCTTCTTTAAGCTCTTTTCAACTGACTCGTAAAATATGAAAAGATTGCCGAGTTTTAGCCTTCCAGCTCGTTAAAGCGACCGGAAGCGCTATCCCTCATCTATATTTTAATCTTTTTGGACCTGAGGGATTATTGCACAAAAAGATCGAGCGCTTGTTTTGTTTAGCTCGTTAAAACTATCGAAAACTCATCCCTTCTGTATTGTTTTATACTTTTTCGGACTTAAGGGATTAGATGACGAAAAATGAATTTTGGAGTTACCTTTATGTACCTTTTCAGACTCTCTAAAAATGAAAAGGACCGAGTTATCTTTGTCGTTAAACTCGTTAAAAAGATTAATAGCGACAAACTTGTCTTTAGACGAGAACGTGTTTCACTATCGCTAGGCTCGTTAAAACATAGCGATGGGTTTGCCCGAAGGGAAAATTATAGAACAAGCATATGTTATCCTCCTCAAGCTTGACAAAAATAAAGAGGTACTGGTCAGCAATGACTCGGGAAAAATTGGGAAGAAACTCAAAGAATTTTTATCGGTAGCAAGTCGCTCTTGAACATGACACTTCCACTCCGTGCCTGAGTCGGGTTGGGTTGTTTCATTCACCAGTCACATCACCATGGTCACGCCATACCATCCACCTTTGGGGTAAATGCTACCAATCCATCACATAAGTGTCGCCGACGTGTTCAAGAGAAGTCATCCAGAGAAGTCACCTATGTCCCATCCACTACCATACATTATACTTCATTCTTTCATGACCGCCATCCTGAACCATATATCATCAGATCGTTTTCACCTCCATCAAAATCGTTTGCTCTGTTCCATGTCATTGATGTGGGATTCATTAAGGCCCTCCTTTGACAGAACGCTTCTTGTCGACACCAGCTCATTATCCAAGAAGTTGATCTAGGAACACCCCATTCAGTACTTTGAAGCTTGCATGCCTCAATGGCAAGTTTCTCACTTCCGGCGACAGGTATACATCAATGACCTTCGACCGAAAGATTTTGCGTGGTGTTCGACGCCAAGTCCTTTATTCACACTGCGTGAATTGTACTGTAGTACCTTGAGGGTCATCATCATTATCGGTGATTCCTCTCGCACTTGTTAACAGTTTACATGATTGACTGGTAATCAAGCGATGTCTTTCCATGTTCGACTTCGAAACATTTCTCACATGGATCGACTTGTACTTCGAGTGAAGATCGAATGACATTGAAGACCCCGGATCTAGTTTCATCCATCCGGGCTGCGATATATATTTAGGAAAATAAAGACATTGAAATGTATAGCATTGCAGCACAGATAATCATCCTACCAAAAGGATGGTGGCTCTATTAGAATCATCAGTCTACCATCAGACGATTGTCTGTCCTATGTACATGAAAATGAATTTATAAAGCTGAGCATGGGAATGCCCGCCTTAGCTAGATCATGAAAACAGTATGAAGATAATGTATTGTATTGTATCTTATTACAGGTCTCCTGCCAGCATTGAAAGAACTTCGGATCCTCCTAATAAAGCATTTCACCCGATAAACGGCCTCATACTTTAGGGGGCAACTGTTATAGACATTTTTGTACCTTACAGCTCTAAGCTTGAAATGTCCATAAACCAAGGGATCCTAAGTCCCTAAAAGTGTTGTTCCGGTCCCTAAAGGAACAAGGTCAACAAATTACAGCTTCTCCCAGAAGTTCTCCACCAGAAACTACTCAGAATCAGTCAAATCAGGATCATTTCAGCTACTCCACTAGCTAGCTGCGTTGCATAGCACCCCAGTACACTAGCTAGGTGCATTGCAATGCACCTAAATGCACTACTAGGGTGCGTTGAGCGGGAAATGACAAATGGCAGTTTCATTCCGCGAGGTGGACAGACAATGGAAGCTTCCAGAATCTTCCCCAATGACACTTGCCTCACTGAGTTCGACCAAGGATGAGTAAGAGGTTCTCAGTCTCCAAGTGGAAGCAAGAACTGACAGAGAGAAGCCACTAGTCAGATCATAAGCTGAGTCATCCTCTTTGCATACATCTATATATGGATCCCTCATCCCAGAGATCCGGAGGCTGGAATTTTGTACATTGCAGAGAATTGATGTTGGTTTTGAGATAGATATCAGAGTATTGGGTGATTTATGCTTTGTTGGAGGTGAAGAGGGGATTCCTTTGCTGGGAGGTTGATTCTGGATCAGGAATCATCGGTTGTAACTCCTCCTGGATCTTCTTGTTATATCAATAAAACTATTTGAGTTTCTCATACATGCTTGTGTTTCATTGATGTTTGTTACATTTGTATGTTTAGCTTAAATCTGATCCTAAGCTATTTATGAATATAAATCCATGTCTTTGTGTAGTTTTCTTCTTCTGTGATCTTACAGGAACTTGGTGAAGCTGGGAAAGTAAGGGAGCAGGTAGCTGGAAGCTGTCAAAGAGGAGAGAGATTGGATCAAAGGGCTAGCGCAATACACAGGTTGGTTCATCCTATTCCTCTTCGTTTATAGTTCATAAAGAAGAATACAAAAGTAGTTTTCCTTGTTTTTTTCTAAGGTCACTATCACACCTTAGTGGGATAGGGTCATTCTGAGTAGACACTTTTCCCGTTAACACTTGTTCACATAAGCCTTCACCCCATTTCATGAATTCATTTCCATTGCCTGTCCTCTATTTTTCCGCTCACAGTCACTATTTGTTTTCCATAGACTCTATTCACTCCCATAACTAGCCGTCGCACTTCCGCTAAACCCTCCTCAAGTAGACGAGTTCTAAGAACAGAAGGAAGAATGGGTCGGTTGTTGAGAGCGGAACCGGAAGGGCCCAAGTTTTTAGAAGGATACCCACAAGTAAAAGACATACTGAAGAAGGCAAAATGGCTACGGTTTATTCAAAAGTTCAAAGGCTACAACAGGGAGATTACCAAGGCCCTTGCAAGGTCTTTTAACGGCCAAGTGGTGGAAATTGGGGACCTTAAGGTTACAATCACCGAGGCATCCATAGCAACTGCTACAGAACTTCCCCAGGAAGGTGAACGTTGGTTCAATAACAAGAGCTTTGATGAGCAGGCTTGGAGAGTCATACTACGCAACCCAGGTATGGACGTAACTATATTAAAAAAGGGAATTCATGTCCATGCTTTAAAAGAGGAGTGGGCCAGCTTACTGTTAATCATTCAAAATTTCATTACTTGTGAAGGCTATTTTGGGGCAATGTACATGTATCATACTCGGTTATTGATGAACTTTTTAGAGAACCAAACCCTCAATCTGCCCTACTTTTATTGCTGAGCTTGAAAGAGATGTGCACAACAGTCCAAAAGAATATAAAAGACATAGAACCTCATTTGTATCATCATGGGCTTGTGAGAATTCTAATTGAGGACCAATTGAAGAAAAATAGGGACACCTAGGAACGGTTTTTAGTGAGGAACTACTTTCAAGAGCCACCTGAGGTACCTGAGAGCAGTAAAGCAAAAAGGAGTAGGAGGAAAGAGACAAGTGTAGTAATTGAAGACCTTCCTATTAGAAAAACCAAAGAAGTTGATCAAGAAGAGAGGCTGGAAAGAACCAAGGATAGAAACCAAAGAAAATAAAAAAGAAAACAAGACATAGAAGCTGTATCTCAAACTGCAGAGCCTTCTCAAAAAGAAGATCAACAAACATTGTCCGAAAGGTTGGCTTATCTTAAAGAACAAGCGACTACAGCCAAGAAGAAACGAAAATGAAAACAGAGTATGTGTATGAAGGAAGATACTAGTCCACAGCACGTGAGAAGAAGCTCTAGGCTTAAGGGGAAATTAAAAACAGTAAAAACCAAAGGGCCCCACTTTATTGATTTGGGGGAGGAAACCGCAGAAAATCCTCCAGCAACCTCTCCTGACTGTAACCCACACCATGTTTCCATTTCACAGCCAGATAGATGTTGACATGAGTCCTTCTTGGCTAGAGTTTGAAATCAGTCCCTCTCAACAGGATTTTGGGGTCAGCCCAAGGAAGGCTACACCGGAGGTGGACCCAAATCAGCAGGAGATGTACGATTATATAGAATCCTTAGAGAAGACAGCTGCAGGTCCAAGCATGTCATCCACTCAGCCTCACACAGCACAAGAAGCTCTAGTCCAATCCTTGAAACAAGAAGTCTTTGAATTGGAGGTTTCAAATAGACATATTAAAAATGAAAATGAAGCATTAAAGGAGCAAAGCAGATTGGACAAGATCATTCATGAAAACACTATGTTACATCTGGGACTGTGGCAGAAAAAGAACAGGAAATTAAAGAAAAAGTGCAGGAAGTTGAGTAGGAAATTGATCAGTCTCAAATCTAGATGTTTGATGAGGAAGCCCAGGATGGTAGTAGTGCCAAGGAAGAGGAGAAGAGGACTGGATGTACTGGCAGAAGCTTCAGAACACATGGACTAAAGGGAGGATGATCAAAATTTTTGTTGCATGGGGACATGCAACACCTTCACAGTGGGGGTATGTTGAGTCCCAAACTTGAATCTTTCCTGTACACCTTTCTAGACTTTTTCCACTTACCTGCACCTCCTAAACTATCAACATCATTGCATATTGGTTTAAAAGAGCATATAAAGTGGTTTCCTAACTATGATTTGTGTCTACTATTTGAATTAGATTTTTGCTCATAGAGCTGCAGAATATTGTCACTTTCCGCAGCCAGTTCAACTTTCCGTAGCCTTTTTGTTAAAGTCTATGTTGCAGGTGTCTTCAGGCAAATCGAGCCACATGGGCAAGTTGGAAATGACGTGAATATGGATTGAGTCCTATTGGCTCAGTCGAATTCACCACAGAAGGCCGTGGTCAAAGGTAGTCAAGCAGTGGTCATCATAAGAGTCCTACGGTGATAGAACTCTGTTTTTCACCACGTGAAGACTTGCGTGGTCGTTCCTAAATCTTAGGGGACATATCAACACCTGTGGACTGCTCCATAAGCCAAATCCAATAGCCACCCTCCATAGATTTAATCTTCATGGCAGCCATAATGCTAGATTCCTGGACGTGGTTGTTCATGTGTCTTTTATCAGTGCAAATTTTAGGAAAGTAGTTATGTCATCCTCTGTTATAAATAATGCATTCTCATATGCATAGTAGCTAGCTTTTGTAATGTAATTTTGACTGTTAATGAGCCCACTGTGCTGTGACTTTATTTCTTTGTTATGACTGCATTTTGAATACATGAAGAAGACTCTGTTTATAAGCTCAATTTGTGGTTGATCGCTGATTGCCCGAGGGTGTGCAGAGGGCCCCTATACATACCGAGGTTTTGTTAATTGCTGTATAGTTTCATGCTTTATTTCTTTACGTTCCTTATGCCATAATCATTCACTTGTATATATTTCCTTTCTCATAGTATTAATGCTTCATTTCTGTCCATAATTTTTGATGCTGTTAACTGATCAATGTCTTTGTTTCAGATTACAGTAGGCAGCCCGGGCATTTGCACATAGTTTTACAATGACTAATGACATGGAATTATTCTTGTCCTTCTGCTGATTTATTTTTTAGTTCTTAGTTCTAGCACTATTTTATTTATTTTAGTTTTGCTCATTTACTTTTCTGCAAGATAGATATTAAATTGCTCATGTTATCTTCAGTTGCTTCCGAAAGCCATAGCGAGACTAATGGTGAGGGATTGAAGTATGAGTGTGTAGTTTGATATTAGCTTATTTTTCTGCAAGTTAGTATTGAATTACTCATGTCATTTTCAGTTACCTCCGAAAGCCATAGCGAGACTAATGGTGAGGGATTGAAGTATGAGTGTAGATATTAGTTTATTTTTCTGCAAGTTAATTATTGAATTTCTCATGTCATTTTCAGTTACCTCCGAAAGCCATAGCGATACTAATGGTGAGGGATTGAAGTATGAGTGTGTAGTTTGATACTAGTTTTATTTTCTGCAAATTAGATATCAGATTGCTCAAGTTGTTTATGATTACCTTCGAAAGCCAGAGCGAGATGAATGATGAGGGGTTAGAATATGAGTTGATGTAATTTGATTTTAGCTTACTTTGCTTGCAATTTTTGGATTTCTTTGAGTTCAGTTTCTTTTATATTTAGACAGCAGCAAGGATACTGGGTTTCATGATCAATAGCTCACTGTTTGTTTAATTAGAATAGTGGAACATTTTCATTCTCTTTTAGGAATTAATTTCATCATTGCATGTTTTTAAAACCTTTTTGAAAAGTTTGAAGTTTTGGAAATCATTTTAAAGGACAACATTGCCTTGAACATTTATACTTTTCATTTAGGATTGCCATCTCACATTAGAGAATCAACGAAGATAAACCCAAAAACAAACTTAAAATAAAAAACGACAAAAAGTAATAAATCGGTTATCTTGCATATATAGTGCGCCTCACTTCAGCAGTTTACGACTCCCGGATTGACAATTAATATAGCAATGTAGGACACTCTAAATTGACCAAATAGCCATTGTGAAGATGAAGGAAAAATAGCCTAGCAAGTTCATGGTGGTATTTCACCCTCTCCACCATCTCACAAAACTAGTAGCAAGACTGATGTTTAAAGCATGCTACTGCAAGAGGGCAAGCTAGTAACTCCGTGAGTGTGGTGGGCTCCTCTTGGATGTGTTTTCCTCCCTTATGTGGTTTTCTTGGCGGATGAATCTCTTGAGAGGAATCACTCACAGTTTCCTCATCCCTTTCATAAGCTGAATATGTCTCCATATTTGCAAATGTATAGTGTAAAATGATGATTATGAATAGATTTTCTCAAGAATAGGTGATTGCTATTTTCTTCTTTGGGATTTAATGAGTAGACTGATAATATAAGTGAAAATGAAGGTTTTGATGCTAGCTATAGGGTTATTAGGGAATGATAGGGTTTTGGAAATGAATATTAGGGTTTGGGGAATAGTGGGAATTAGGTGTAGGGCTTAGGGTTTAGTGATAGGGGATAAGGTGAGTGTAAGTGGGAGAGGGAAAGGGGAAGAAAATTAGGGGAATTTAGTGCAGAGGGATGGGATATGGGAAAATTAAGCAAGGGAGTAAAAGCAGCAAGAATAACAAAACCTTGGACAGTTTTGCAAGACAACTGTGAAGCAACTTAGGGTTTGATTTTTCACCATTCAAAACACCATCAAGGATGAGAAAATATCTTGATATGGAAAATGGGAGGGTTTACTTACTTGAAGGGATGGTATTTGAAAATTTGGAGCTTTAGAAAATCGATGGCATGAATTTTTAGCTTGACTAATAGGTGCACTGCGCCAACGCCCAGGTGCGTAGCGCCTGGCAGGTGCATAGCGCACGTTGAAAACTCTTTGTAAACCCTGCGCCCGGTGCGTAGTGCCTGTCAGGTGTGTAGTGCATGTTGAAAACTCTTTGTAAATCCTGCGTCGGGTGTGTAGCACCTGGAAAGTGTGCTGCGCCAATGCCGAGGTGCATCGCGCCAGTGAGAACCCTTGAAATTTGCTGCAACTTTGTCCTTTCTCTCCTCAAACGTGATTTTCTTCTTGATCTCTCTCACTTTAGCACGAAATGAAGTTTTCTAACACAAGGATTACTTTATATACTTTTGGATTCTAATTTTTCATTTAGAAAAAACCCACTTTCTAAAGTTGCTTTTCACTTTGCTTTTAAAACCCTGTTTTTGCAGTTTGGCTCTCTTTTTTGTCATTTGATGGACTAATGCTTGGATTTTCTTGTCTCTTTGCAGTAGCTGGAGTGCTGGAGTTTGGCAAGGTGACCCAGGGCTGCAGATGATGCTTTATTACATATGAAAACAATAAAATTACATAAAATTTGTACATGAAATGGAAAAAACCTTGTTTTCACCTCAAAACAGAGTTTTGAGGTAAAAAACCTTTATGGAGAAAATCATTAGTAGAATTTGTGATTTTATGAATTTATGAAACATCCTCATGTGCCTATTGACTTCTTATTGAGCTTTTGAAGACCATGGTGGAAAACCCTAGACCTAATGAGACCTAAAACCCTAAAAATGATTTTTTGCAAATGAAATGACAAAAATGACTGTAAATGATTTAAACTTGTTAAAATGGGCCAGCAGGTAAATACCATGAGGGAAATTTTGACAATGAACCGCTACCATCAGATGATCCATGATTCTAATGGAATGCAACTGATCAGATGGGACACCTATTATGCATGAAAAAAGAGAAATTTTGATCACTGATGGAGGGATGAAGATACCGACACTAACACATTGATCCCCCTGTAAGCACTCAACCTCATCAGCTAAGAGTTTATCATGCTTTAAACCTTGTTCAACTAGTCCCTATAGCCCTTTCCACTACTACAGGTCCATCACAACCTCAACAAGGATCAACTCCTATTGTGAAAGCATCCAGATAGGGGAGGGGGGGGAATCTAAGGGGAAAGAACCTTAGGGCAAGCCCCCCCAATATCCTCTAGACCCCAATACCCCAAAGTCGTCACCTCTATCACTTTCTGAAAATTTCTTGGGCATGCCACCAATAATTGTCTTGAACTCCCTCATCTAAAACCTTTCGTTCATGAAACATTGCATGAGTCAAATATACCTAAAGTCCATGTTACCTTACCGGGTCCAGCCAAGAAACTTAGAATGTTATGCACAAATCACCCTTGTGCCTTGTGCGATCATCATGGTCATTATTCCAATTCTTGCCCTCATCTTGACGAATTTCGTGATTGCCTTGAGCTGCTTCATGTTGGGCCTCTCTTTTTCCTTGCTTTATATCACCCTTTTCTCAGTATCACTCATGCTTTTGTTTAGCTTAACTAGTCATTGTCATAGTTTTGTGCATTCTTGGAGATAATAAGTAAGTGTTTAATATTCCTTTGTTTTAATGAGATTTAAACATTAAAGACATATTTAATAATAGTTTGTGTGTTTGCAGGTTTACAAAGTTGGTTATATGCCTATTCTAATAGAGGCGAAGTTCCTGCACCGCACATTCTTGCACTAGTACCGGTAAGATTCCTGCAGAACACAGTCCTGCACAAGCATTGCAAATTAGTAAGTCTGCTCAAAATCCACATAATTTATAAATGACCAAGTTTGACCTCGATTTTATGCAAATGGAGGTGAATTATGGAAATCCGAGCAAATGGGTTTTTCAAAAATATAACCAATTACCCATAACCAAAACCGTTTCCTGAGATTCAAAGTATTCCAAAAGTTACGAACAGGTATTTGAAGTACATTTATAAAAAACATTGCTTTTCCAGAATTCTAGAAAACACAGCGAACAAGTTTCTAAACTGCCAACTTTCGCTTCGGTTTTTATGAAAATGAAGGTAAATAAAGAAATTCCACGACATGGGTTTTTTTCCCAGTATAGGCCATTGAGTAAGATGCAAACCATTTTCCAAAATACGTAATAGTTGAGAAGATACGAAGGGTTCTCTCGAGGCAGTTTGTTAAAATTACCAAATTTTCCAGAATTCTAGAAAAATCCCAGAATTGAAAATTCGTATTAAATCTTCATTATTTTAATAGGGGAATGGTTGTACTATTATAATATGCAATTAGAATTGGTTAGGATTCAATCCTCATATTCCTTGCAAAGGAACAACTTGTTTTAATCATTATGAAAGATTATAAAAGGAGGAATGATGCACGTAGAAAGGAGAACAGTGGAGGAGCGATGCTACAACAGTGTTGTTGTAACTTTGTTTTGCTGGTATCACCCAAATCTAGGCTGGACTCTGTGTTTCATGGTGTACTTTGCCTTTGTTAATTAATAGGAAGAAGGAGCTCCACCTCATGCTTTTTGAATTTTATTTGTTCCTTTAAACAAATGAGTCTGATCTAAGTTACTGAGTAGTGTTTTTCTTTAAAAGGGAAACGTCCTGGTTGGCTAGGGCCTAGCCAACCCAACACATTTACCCTATTTTTTGTTATTGTAATTTATGTTTATACTGCTAAGTGTAATTTAATGTACAACACATGAATTCCTGTTAGGGTCCAACCCTAACCCTTTATTTATGTAATAAGATCGAGTCATAGTTATAGTTAAGTAAAGAGTCAATAAAGCCCATATTAATAATTGTAAGTGGTTGACCCGCATTTAATGAAGGGACCACAGTTAGTTGTAAATGGGTCATGGTATTAGATAGATGGTATTAATAAGAACCATGGTATTGACCCATGGTATTGCATGTATGAATCCTATATAAAGGATAGAGACTCCCCTCGAGGAGCATCATGTCTTATTTTGTAATTGAGCCCAGCTCCATTGTAGGTTTCCCCCTCGAAGAGGCAAGTGAACATTGCTTCCTGAATAATAAGATACTTGCTGTTATTTCTTATTGTTCTGTGTTCTGGGTATATTTCTTCATATATTTTGTATTTTGGTATCTTCTCGCAGGTCAAGAGCATAACAAGTGGTATTAGAAAAATTTCCAAGGCCGGTGGGATCTTCAATTTTTAACAAAATTTTTTGTTGGCTAAAGATGTGTTCTGGTGTCTTTAAACCACGAGATCAGTCGTTGAGTGCATAAACCTGCGGATTTGGGGAGGCATGCACACAAGAAATACAAGAGGTGGTCACGCTTGTTGAACTCCCTTGTAACCCCTCTGGCTACCCCTTTGAGTAGTAACACATTAGACAGAACCAAACACGGACTGTCTTCCAAGTACCCTCTGGGTATATCAGAGTCCCCCTAGGCTCTCTTCAAACCTTGCCATAGATAAACCGTCGGCCGTCTTGCTGCTACAGTACACCCAGAATAGCACTCGGGGAGATTACTCATGTGTATGATAGGGTAGTCGGGTTGTACAGCTAAGGGTACGGTTTGTTGGAAAATGTGCAACAAGAAATGTTAAATTTAAAATGTGTTAAAAATAGACCTACTAAAAATAACATGTCTAAAAATAGCATGTCTAAAAATAGCAGTTTGGCTAGTGAGGTCATTGGCCACATTGGGTGAGAGGTGAAACTGCTAAAAATAGAATTTATGGGTACCTTACTATTTATAGCAGTCCCTAGTCTATCTATAGGAATTAAAATTAATTTTTGTCTTAACAGCAGTTGGAAATATTAATTAATTAATTCAGTTGAGTTAATTAGTTTAGGAAATTCGAATTTGAAGTCTTTGTGAGCATGCACATGAGTTGTCCCACTGATTGAGGAATTTATCCTTAATTTCCTCCACTGATTGAGGGAATAAGTATGAGTTCTATAATGAGAGAATTAGTTGACCTAGTTCTAACTAGTCAAGTCCAGTTAGATTATTTTAACAAGTAGTTAAAATAATAAAATATAGTTTGTTAATGCTTGCATGCATGTGACAACTATTATTTAAGATAACTGAGGATTTACTCATGGATAATTGTTGCATGTTAGTTCTATCAGAGACCCAGTTGAGATCATATGTGGGACAGTGTACTATCAGATGCTTGACTATTTCTAGTAAGTAGTTTTTGCATGATTGAGGAACTAGTGTCCTCAAAGATTGCATAGTTGGACCATAGGTTGACTTGGTATGTTTGGAATTAATTGCATATGCTTTTGCTATTATTTCCTAAGCAAACTATGTAAGGAAATAGGGATTGGACCATAGGTAAAGCCTTTATATACAGGGCTTGGTTGGTTCATGATACATATCTTCATATCTTCATAGTTCATTGAGAACTGAATAGCTTGAGAGCTAATCCTTTTTGTATTGTGAAGAGGATTTCCAGTTGATTGATAATACACGGTTGGGGTTTTATGCTGGTGCTTTCCCTTGGATATATCTTGTGTTATGTGTGATTATTTCTCTTTATCATTTATGCATGTTTCTACTTGATGGTGCTCATGAATTCGGTTATGCTTCCACTTAATGTTTTGTAGATGTAGAACAAGTATTATGCTTTAGGACATTGCATATATCGGGTTGTTTTACAAGTGAAATTTCTACATGGTATTAGAGCATAGGTGATCAAGCAAGAACAATATACTAGTAGAAGAATTTCAAAGTTTATTATTCGGGATATAGATCTCAAGTTCTTATCACATCTATTTCATCAATGGCATTCTATGGTTTGAATCTTGAGTATGCCCTTGATGGAAGCTCTAACTATATAGCTTGGAAGGATCACATGGAGGCAGTTTTGGGAGATAATGGCCTTAAGGATTTCACTGATCCAGAAATTCCTAAGCCTGGTAACAGGATTGAGCAGATGGAATGGAGGAAGTGTGTGGCTAGAGCTAGGAGAATTCTCTTGGAGGGAGTGCGAGATCATGTTGTCTCGAGCCTCCATGGGAAGGAGACTCTGCATGCAATGTGGAAAACATTGAAAGATTTATATCAGGATAGCAGTGATCAGAGGAAGGTGGCACTAAAGGACAAACTTCGAAAGATCAAGTGTAAAAGGGATGAGACGAACTCTATGTATTTGACCAAGCTCATCACATGTAGGGATGAGCTTGCAAGTGTAGGGGTCATGACATCGGATGAGGATATGGTGATTCTAGCACTCCTTGGCCTTCCTAAGAGCTGGCATAGCTATCAGGACTCGGTGAATGGAAGGGAGAAACTGTGAGATTGGGAACGACTATGGTCAGATTTGATGTAGGAGGAGATCAGACGGAGCACCAGAGACAGTTCTTCATGCATGCATGATGAGGAGAACTGTGCCTTAGCGAGTAAGGGGAAGAAGGGGAAGGATAAGGTTTCTCTTTCCGAATCCAGTTCTTCCAATGATGGGAAGAAGGTTGACAAATCAAAAGTGCGATGCTTTTGTTGTCATGAGGTGGGCCATTATGTTGCAAATTTTCCATGGAGGAAATCCAAGAAGGGATCTAGGGAAGGATCTGAACGTGAGGCACTTGCTTCACAGTTTGAGTTGGATTTCACACTCTTCACATACATAGTTTCATCGATGGTGGGAAATGGTTGGTTTCTTGATAGTGAAGCTTCTTTCCACATGACCGACGACAAGAGTTTGTTCAGTACTTTGGAGGAGAAAGATCTCTAGATACTCATAGCGATGGGTAATGATGAGAAGTATAGTGTCTCAGGTGTAGGCATGGTTATTTTTTAGAGGGAGCATGGAGCTCGCCTTACCTTGACCGATGTCAAGTATGTACCAGGATTGAATAGAAACTTGGTGTCGATCGCGATGCTAGAAGACAGAGGCTATGATGTAGTCTTCAGTAAGGGAAAGGTTTTCCTTAGACACATCATCACTAGACAGGTGAAGTAGATTGGTTCACACGTCAAGAACCTGTATGCTCTTGAGGTTCAAGATGCATGCAAAGCCCTAAGCAGCAAGGAAACTGATGGAGACTTGGTGGTTGAGAGGGAGGGTATATTACCTCTCAACATGCAGAGCCAGAAGAAGTCTTAGATGATTGTTGAGGAGCCATGATTGGTGCAACAACTTCAAGAGGTTGTGGAACAGCCACAACAGGGGAAGCTGAGTGGAGATCGAGTAGAGACATCTACTCATGTAGAGACCTCTAGTAGGGGGAAACTTCAAGCCAGGTGGGCTTAGGGATCACATGCAACCATACCTCCAGGTAGGAGGTGGGGCAATATAGAGTGATCATCCCAAGGAGGAGGGGCAAGATCCTTGAGGTACCCAACCTCTTGGATGAGACCTTGCTATAGGAGCCCCAATGTGGAGTAGCAGGAACTGACTGATTTGGTAGAGACAGATGCAGATGAAGTGGCAGAGAGAGAGACAGTGCAGGGAATCCCAGGACAGCGCATAGCTAGCAGGCTACAATAATGTGAGAGGCACAAGTGTTTTGCACAGTGCTCGGTGGCATAGAGAGGTGTGAAGTGGTGCTAGATGCATGGAAATGTTTCAATAGCGCAGATGCCCGAGAGAAAGCACTTGTCAGTAGCAGGTAGAGCTTCAACATTAGAGTATGTTCCTAGCCCAATAGAGTGGTTAGTTAGGAGTGTTTTTATTCCAAGTGTTGTTGGAGCAAGTGGACTGGGTAAATGTGTTGCATGCAGAACATTCCAGAGTTACAGGATTAGGTTCGAGAGAAAGCCTTTCTTGTTGAGAGGGAGTGTTGAGAAATGTGCAACAAGAAATGTTAAATTTAGAATGTGCTAAAAATAGACTTGCTAAAAATATCATGTCTAAAAATAGCAGTTTGGCCAGTGAGGTCATTGGCCACATTGGGTGAGAGGTGAAACTGCTAAAAATAGAAAGTTATAAAAATAGCATTTCTGGGTCCCTTCCTATTTATAACAGTCCCTAGTCTATCTATAGGAAGTAAAATTAATTTTGGTCTTAACACCAGTTGGAAATATTAATCAATTAATTCAGTTGAGTTAATTAGTTAAGGAAATATGAATTTGAAGTCTTTGTGAGCATGCACATGAGTTGTCCCACTGATTGAGGAATTTATCCTTAATTTCCTCCACTGATTGAGGGAATAAGTTTGAGTTCTATAATGAGAGAATGAGTTTACTTAGTTCTAACTAGTCAAGTCTAGTTAGATTATTTGAACAAGTTGTTAAAATAATAAAATATAGTTTGTTAATGCTTGCATGCATGTGACAACTATTATTTTAGATAACTAAGGATTCACTCATGGATAATTGTTGCATGTCAGTTTTGTCAGAGACCCAGTTGAGATCAGATGTGGGACAGTGTACTATCAGATGCTTAACTATTTCTAGTAAGTAGCTTTTGCATGATTGAGGAACTAGTGTCCTCAAAGATTGCATAGTTGGACCATAGGTTGACTTGGTATGTTTGGAATTAATTGCATATGCTTTTGCTATTATTTCCTAAGCAAACTATGTAAGGAAATAGGGATTGGACCATAGGTAAAGCCTTTATATACAGGGCTTGGTTGGTTCATGAGACATATCTTCATATCTTCATAGTTCATTGAGAACTGAATAGCTTGAGAGCTAATCCTTTTTGTATTGTGAAGAGGATTTCCAGTTGATTGATAATACACGGTTGGGGTTTTATGCTGGTGCTTTCCCTTGGATATATCTTGTGTTATGTGTGACTATTTCTCTTTATCATTTATGCATGTTTCTACTTGATGGTGCTCATGAATTCGGTTATGCTTCCACTTAATGTTTTGTAGATGTAGAACAAGTATTATGCTTTAGGACATTGCATATATCAGGTTTTTCTACTGGTGAAATTTCTACATGGTTGATCCTCCTTGGTTAGTGCCCTAAAAGATTGGGTCAAGTACTACTGTCTAACCCTTATGTATATTGTGATCTATAGCACCTAACACTCCTTGAGACCATAGTTCCTGTGTCTCTCTCTGGATCACGCATCATCTTTTCCAGATCAGATCTAGCAGGTGGGGTTCTATCACAGCAGCAACACTGAGTTCTGCCATTCAGATCTATCAGATCCGCCAATCAGATCTATCAGATCTTCCATCCAGATCTAGCAGTTTGGGTTCTATAGTAGTGGTAATAACCAGATCTACCATTTCAGATCTAACAATAGGGGTTTGATCACTGCCACATTCCTACTTATACTCTGCAGTTGAGGGTTTGTGACAGATCTGACTATTTGTGTGGGCTCCTATACCTGGGCATGATTCTCGCAGGACTTTGGGTAGCATTGAATTTTCTGGGATTCGGCTACTGCAATATTCTTGCAGGACTTAGCGCATAAGAATCAGGTCGACCAACTGAGCAAGGTGGTAGCATTCAATTTTTAGTGTCAAAAAAAAAACTTCGCGCAATCCCAAGTTTTAAGTGCATCGGATTGGTGCATCGCACAAACTAGAGCTCAAGCTATGGCCAATAAGAAGATAAACAACCCAGAAACAAAGTTGAATGAAGTATTGTCATCGTTGAAGAACTTAACTGAAACACTCGCAAAGGGAAAGATGAAGGAATGCTCGGAGGCATATATTTGCGATGAAAACATTGAGGGTGAGTCTAGCCATTCTTTTCACCTGTTTGGAAACCACCAAAAATCCCAGACACAACCACCCAAGCTGGACATGTATAAATTTGATGGCTCTCATCCGGCCACATGGATAGCATGAATGGAGCAATATTTCACACTGAATCACATAAGAGATGATGTGACTCAACTTAGTGTGGGTAGCATGTACTTGGACATGAAAGATGGCAATGGTGGCAGTGGCATCAACATTGCTATGGAAGGCCCATGACTTGGTAGACATTCACAAAAGCTCTTACGGATCGCTTTGACCATGAATCTAACTTTTTGGGTCGTCTCACTAAGCTCCGATAGACAGGAACAATGAACGAATATATTATAACATTTGAAGCCTTAGCTTTCCGCACAAGAGGTCTACAAGATCAGTTCTACTTGGAATGTTTTGTCAGTGGTCTCAAAGAAGCCATACAAGCCCACGTCTGAATGCAACACCCTATCTCATGGCTGGATGCTGGTAGGATAGCTCGTGAAGTAGAATGTGTGTTAGTAGCCCAATCCAATTACCCAAATTTCATAGTCAAGGGTCACCCCACCGAGGCTCAAAGCACTACCCAAACACTCAAGGTTCAAAAGGTGTCACCAGCAGAAATGGCGAAAAGAAGAAAGAAAGGATTGTGTTACTACTGTGATGAGAAATAATCCCCCAGGCATAAATGCAAGGAGCCCAAATTCTTGCAAAGTGATGCTACTAATCACAGTTCATTGGAGGAAGCCCCACCACTTGAGGAACTAGAGGAGGAAGATGAGGACAACCAGCTGGACAATGTACTTGAAGAACCCGTTATCTCACTGCATGCTTTGGTAGAGATTTATTCTCTCCAAACTCTCAAAATCAAAGGTTTAAGCATCACCCGGTAGTAATCTTGATTGATAGTGGCAGTACACATAACTTTATCCATCAAAGAGTCATGGAAGTAGTGCATTGTTTTTTCAACACTTCAAATGAGGGATTATCAGTTAAAGACCCACATTTTTTCCATACACATGGGAGGGTGCGACATTGTCCTGGGTGTTGAATGGCTTTGCACACTTGGCCCAATCACAATGGATTTCCAAGAGTTATATATGAGCTTTAAGCAGAACTACCACACACTTACCCTCCACGGACTCCAGGCGGATGATCCCTCTATCATCAGCTCACATAGGATGGAAATATTGTTAAAAAATGGCCACCATGGGGTTATAGCCCAATTTAATGCCATCCAGGCCTTCGAACCCACTTCTCGTCATATACATCCTCAAACACAACAGATCTTAAACAACCATCTACCAGTCTTTGACAAGCCTCATGAGTTTCCACCCTTAAGAGGGGAACATGATCATAGCATTACTTTGGTCCCAGGGCCCAACCACCAAATGTGCACCCATATAGATATATGTTCACCCAAAAGAATGAAATTGAAAAAATCATCAAGGAACTCTTGGAAGCAGGTGTCATTCATCCCAGCATTAGTCCTTATTCATCGCCTGTGGTCGTGGTACTCAAGAAACATGGGGAATGGCGTATGTGTCCAGACTTTAGGGCCCTCAACAAGTTGACGGTCAGAGATAAATTTCCCATCCCAGTTGTCGATGATTTGTTGGATGAACTAAATGGGGCTCAATTCTTTACTAAGCTCGACCTTCGCTTAGGCTGTCACCAAATTCGCATGAAAGAAGTAGACATTCCAAAGACTGCTTTCTGAACTCATGAAGGCCATTATGAGTTCCTGGTCATGCCATTTGGTCTTTGTAATGCCCCATCCACTTTTCAGATCCTTATGAACCACCTGCTCAAACCATATCTCAGAAAATTTGTCCTTGTTTTCTTTGATGACATCCTCATCTACAACCGCACCTAGGCCACACATCTTCAGCATGTAGATCTACTCTTGCAACTGCTCCGAAAGCATAAATTATTTGTCAAGATATCCAAGTGCTCTTTTGGCATGGAAGAAGTTGAGTATTTGGGCCACATTGCGAGGCGTGAAGGTTTCAGGGTGGACCCAAAAAAGATCCAGGCAATGCAGGATTGGCCTCAACCAAAGACCTTGAAGAGGTTGAGAGGATTTTTGGGCCTCACAGGAAACTATCGCAAATTTTTCCACAATTATGGTCGCATTGCTAGACCCCTCACTCAACTCCTCAAGAAAAATTCATTTCTCTGGAATGATGAAGCACAACAGGCCTTTATAGCTCTCAAACATGCCATGTGTTCCACTCCCATATTAGCACTACCCGACTTCACCAAATCTTTTGTGATTGAATGTGATGCTTCAGGTACGGGTATTGGGGCGGTCTTAATGCAAGAAGGTCAACCCTTGGCCTTCACTAGCCAACAAATAAGTGGGAAAAATCTGGGAAAATCTACCTATGAGAAGGAGATGATGGCCATCTTACATGCAGTAGATACCTGACGACCATACTTATTAAGGCGGCGTTTCCAAATCCGCACAGACCATCAAAGCCTTAAATATTTTTTGGAGCAACACCTATCCTTGTCACAACAAAATAAATGGCTTGCCAAAATGCTAGGATATGATTATGAGATAATATACAAGAAAGGGCGTGAAAATATTGTAGCAAATGCATTATCACGCCAATTTGAGGAGGAAAGCACCCTGCTCACAATCTCCCTTCCCATTCCAGAATGGATTGAAGAGGCTTGCAAGGAATGGTTTTCACATCCCTGGCTCTCCCAACTCATTAATCAATTGTAGGTGGATCCAAATTCCATAGTGGGCTGCTCATGGCAGGATGAGATTCTTCGCTACAAGGATAGAGTTGTGATATCACCAAAATCCACCCTCAAAAGCCGCATTTTGGCGGAGTTACATTCATCTCCCACTATAGGACATTCAGGCTTTTAGAAGAATTGTGATCGCACTCGATGATCATTCTTTTGGACAGACATGAAAAAGGACATTCTTACTTTTGTAACTAAGTGTAATGTATGTTAGTGCCACAAAGGAGAAACAGTCAAATTCCCAGGCACATTACAGCCATTGCCCATCCCGGCCTCAATCTAGATGAAGGTTTCTATGGATTTCATTACGGGTCTTCCAAAGTCAGGAAACAAGGCAGTCATCATGGTGGTTGTGGACAGAATTTCTAAGCATGCTCATTTTTTCGCCCTACCCCACCCTTTTACACCGACTTTGGTCGCTCAATGTTTCATGGCATGCCCACTTCCATTGTGTCTGATTGTGACCTGATCTTCACCAGTAACTTTTGGCAGGAACTCTTCAGGCTACAAGGTACCCAACTACAACTCAGTACCTCCTATCATCCACAAACTGATGGTCAAACTAAAGTAGTCAACAAATGTCTGGAGACCTACCTTAGGTGTTTCACTTCAGAAAAGCAACATCTATGGGTACAGTGGCTACCTCTAGCCGAATGGTGGTATAACACCAACTATCACGCCACCACCAAAATGACTCCATATGAAGCAGTTTATGGTCAACTCCCTCCTTCACCTACTTCTTATATCAAGGGATGCTCGAAGGTACAAGCAGTGGATCAACGCCTATAGAACCGCGCAACCATGCTGCCCCACCTTAGAGAGAATCTTCATCAAGCCCAAAATTTCATGAAGCAACAGGTAGTTAAACATCATTCAGAACGCAAATTCAAGAAGGGGATTAGGTATTTTTGAGGCTGCAACCATATAAGCAACCATCACTGAAAGACAAGGGTTGTCAGGATTATCTCCAAAATTCTACGGACCATATAAAGTACTTCATCACATTGGAGAAGTCACCTACAAGCTTGCTTTTCCACCCACTGCAAAAATCCATCCAGTCTTCCATGTCTCATGCTTCAAGAAAGTGATTAGGAACCATTGCCAATTTCAAACCAGTCTACCTAAATTGGATGAAGAAGGGTCAATTTGGCTCCAACCTGAACAAGTGCTTGACACACGAGAATGGCACCTCTGTGACCACATGATCAAGGAAGTCCTCGTCAAGTGGAAAGACACCTCTTCGGAAGATGCGACCTGGGAACCAACCACTATCCTTCAGTAGTTTCCACAGCTTCAGCCTTGAGGGCAAGGCTATTCTTATGGGGGAGGGTAGTTAGGGTCCAACCCTAACCCCCTTATTTATGTAATAGGATCGAGTCATAGTTATAGTTAAGTAAAGAGTCAATAAAGCCCATATTAATAATTGGAAGTGGTTGACCCGCATTTAATGAAGGGACCAAAGTTAGTTGTAAATGGGCCATGGTATTAGATAGATGGTATTAATAAGAACCATGGTATTGACCTATGGTATTGCATGTATGAATCCTATATAAAGGATAGAGACTACCCTCGAGGAGCATCGTGTCTTATTTTGTAATCAAGCCCAACTATATTGGAGGTTGCCCCCTCGAAGAGGCAAGTGAACATTGCTTTCTGAATAATAAAATATTTGTTGTTATTTCTTATTCTTATGTGTTCTGGGTATATTTCTTCGCATATTTTGTATTCTGTTATCTTCTGGCAGGTCAAGAGCATAACAATTCCTATTCGAGTGAAAGTGGATCTGTAGTGTGAAGTAGTTAGAATTTATTTTCCTGCATCTGATTTTGGATTGGTTTTCCCCGCTTGGTCCAAGCAAGAGAAATCACCCTACACCAGTGAAAGTTGGTGTGCTATTCATTTCCTGTAGTTTTGATTGATTTGGTTTTCCCTGCCTGGTCCAAGCAGGAGAAATAACCCTGCACCAGTGCACGTTGGTGTGCTATTCATTTCCTGCAGTTTTGATTGATTTGGTTTTCCCCGTCTGGTCCAAGCAGGAGAAATCGCCCTGCACCAATGCACATTGGTGTGCTATTAAATTTCTGCAGTTCTATTTGATTTGGTTTCCCTCCCTGGTCCAAGCAGGAGAAATAACCCTACACCAATGCACGTTGGTGTGCTATTCATTTCAGCAAGCCTTTCTAGTTTACTTCCCACAATTTTCTTGCTTTCATTAAACCATTTATGATAGGATAAATGATATGGACTGTTTCTTTATTTATGCACTATATTAAAATCAGAAACATTCATTTTTATGTGTTCAATTTGATTTCATTGCATAATAACACTTGTAGTAACTAAGAACTGATTTCAAGAATTAAATGCTAAGTGCAAGAAGCTCTGATCAGGTTCAAGAACTAGTTTCTTGTCATACGATCTGAGTGCTTTGAACCCTAGAAGTTAGAGCCCTTGCATGAAGTAAAAATACTTTGGTAAAGACACCATTTATACCTCCTGCATAAACCTCTGTTCCTGCACTGGTGCAAGTAGACTACAATAGTGCAGGACAGATTAGTGCAAGAAGGAAATCTCTAAAGAAGTAGGTTTAAGGGCCCATTCTATGAGACTGCCAAGTGTCTCTGCTAAAGAAAATGATAACACAAACTCAGTAATTAAAAATTGATCAGATGGAGTGATTGCCTTTTTATTTTGATTCCTTTGCAAATGCATTCTTTCTTGTTCCAGTACCAGATTACTTTGATGATTCAATTATCTTTTACTCTTTCGATTCTGCAAGATTTTCTTTAAAGTAGGAATTTCTATCAGGAAAATTCATACCATCTCTGGCATTGCTTGTGCTTCATCTCTAAGTTTATGAATCCCCAGGGTTGACTTTTAATTAAGTGTTGAAGAGTTTGCTTAAGTGCAATTCCTACACCCAACATTTTGGCACCGTTGCTGAGGAGGCGATTTGATTTGCTAACAATTTTTTGTTGATGCAATAGGGGTAAGTCTACCTTTACCTTTTTATATTTTTATGCAAGTGTGGTGAGTTTTACTTCAGTCAATATAGCTTTTAAATTCACCTTCAGATCTTTAACGTTATATCATTTTGGGGTGCTGTAAGAACCCCGTTACTAATATGTGTGTGGAGACAGGGACTATCAATCAACCAGATGGACTTGAAGATGATAAATATGAAGGACCTCTCACAAGTCCTAGTAGCTACTGTGATCTTGACCTCTACCTCTCAGGAAGAGAACTTCTTGAAAATATTCAAGAACTTGTCCATTTCTCCACCACCACAAGAGGATTTGGAAGTCTCTTTTGATTTCCTTGACTAGTCATCTAAGGAGATGAATGAATCATGCACTATAATCAATGGAAAACATCCACTAGAACCTGAGATCGAGGAGTTCTTGACATGTCTATCAGCAGATCTAGAATGTAATCAAGAGACTACTCACCCTACGGAGAATAATCAACATGACATGGAAGAAGAGGATGAGAAGCATGGACCAAATCAAGAAATGGACCAAGAATATCATGATCATATCAAACATTGGTTCCGAACAATGACTCAAGCAAGGGAATATTCTTCTCTTTTAATACTCTTGTTGTCATATCAAGTACATTGGTTGGTTCTTCATGCTCATGTACACTTTCAAGTTTGTGTGATAAATTTGAGCATGAATATATATTTTCACCTGATCTGAACATGGCTTCATTGGAAGTACTCCTAGACATAAAAGGAAGTCTGTAAAGTAGGGTAGGTGAATAAAGCTGTTGAGATGCTATTAGGGTTTTTGATTTTTAAAGTATAGTCACTAAAACTACTTTTGATCTGCATTTGTTGTTAACACACACATCTGTGACACATTTTGTTGAGTATGATTCACTCTAATAGCTCATGATTTTTCAAAGTAACCATGACTAATCACTCTAAGAAGTTGTCATCTGATATATATAATTTCAGTTTCCCTTAGAAGGTACTATTGGAAACCCCCTATGGAGGACCACTCTTGTTAATATCATAATAAGATATTCATGAGAACACTAGCATTCTTAATTCAAGGAGTCTTTTAGTCATTATTTGGGATACCTTTAATAAGTCTTTGGGGCAGAGGAACTATTCAGTAATGATTAGTCATTAAAAACTTTTCATGCCATCCCGTACTCTTAAGGAGTAGATATGTCTCCCAACTTATTAAGTAACCTTTTAGGTTAATCATAATCAAAGTATACAAAATATTTTGGGGAGGATAGGAGGTATCATGATGAGCCGACCTACCACGATCATGAGACCTAGAATGCATGACATTACTGCTTCTGGTCACCAAGCCAGAGTAATAGCTTTCAATCAAAAAGTTGGAAGACAAAAGGTCTCATCACGAGTCGACCTGTTCATCCATGTTACTTCTTGTGAGTGGAACTACGATTAGTTGGTTACCAAGCCAGAACAGTGGCCTTCATCTAAAATTAAAATAAGACAACTCTGAATCCATGCCTAGTAAGTGGGACACAGACATTTTGATGGGTCAAAAGACACCCCTACCGAGGTTATGGACACCTGCGGGTGTTATAGACATTTTTGGGCACTGCAACCCCAATCATAAATTTCCATAAACTAAGGGCTCCTAAGTCCCTAAAGGTGTTGTTCCAACCCCTAAAAGAACAAGGTCAACTGATTACAGCATCTCCCAGAAGTTCTCCATGAAAAACTACTCAGACTGGTCAAAACTGGACCATTTCACCTGCTCCATAGTCAAAGTGCGTTGCATCCCACCTGAATACACACAGTAGGTGCGATGCATGTTGAAAATCCCTTCTAAGGGGTGCGATGGGCGAGAAGGGACAAATAGCAGGGTCAATCCGCAAGGTGGAGGAGCATGGAATCTTCCATAAACTTCTCTTGTGACACTTGCCTCTCTGCATTCGACCAGGGATGAGTAAGAGATCATCAATCTCCAAGTGGAATCAAGAACTATCAAAGAGAAGACATTAATCAAATCTCAAAAGCTGACTCACCTCCCTAGCAGACATCTATATATGGATCCCTCATCCCAGAGATCCAGAGGCTGGAATTTTGTATCTTGTAAGGAAGTGCTGTTGGTTTCTTGGTGTAAATTTATAGTGTTGGGTGATCTAAGCTTTTCATGAGGCGAAGAAGGGCTTTCTTGCTGAGAGGATGATGCTGGGTCAGAACAATTGGTTGTAATCCTCTTTGCTCTTTATTGATTATCAATAAAGCTATTCAAGTTTTCCTCCACATTCTTGTATTATTGATGATTTATGCATTTGTGTGGTCAATATACATCTGGTCCTGTATTGTTTATGATAATAGATCTATGTTCTTGGATAGTGTTATGCTGCTTTAATTCTACAGGTACTCTTTGAAGCTGGGTAGACAAGGAAGCGAGTGGCAAAGATCTACCAGAAGAGAGAGGAACCGAGCAAGGAACCAAGCACAAGACAGAGGTTGGTCTCCTTATTCTTCTCTCATCTATTTCTCATAAAGGAAAACGAAAGTAGTTTTTTAGTGTGTTTATTTCTAAGGTAGCTACCAGCCTTAGTGGGACTAGCAGCTCTGCATAGACACTAGTTTTCCCGATAACAGCAGGTAGCAGGGCTATGTATGTGGTATTAAAGTTAATTGCATACTATGATTTACTTGGCTATCTTTCTCTTCCCCTAAACTTATCATTTTTTTTTGGACAATGGTTTTAAAGACGATTTGAACATGATGCTTTGAGTTATATCTTTCAAAAATCAAGAATCTTTAAGGATGTGGTACCCTTAGTAAAGGTTATTATTTGTGCTATATTAAGAGGAAATTTCGTTTGAATCGAGATGACAACAGAATTGAGAGTGTTCAATAAAGAGGTTGCTAATTGGTATCATAACTCATTTTGACTTTCATGGTATTTAGAGTGATGAATTACTCAATGATGGCTGGTCACAAGATGTTGGTTGGCAACAATGTGTATTGATGGTGGTTGCCTCTAAATATGCGCTACATAATCTAGGTACAAGATTGCTATAGTAGGTGCATGAACTTGTGGTAGTTATTTTGAGATTACACCTTTTCAACAAAAAATGGTTTTCATTATAATAATTTGGGCAGAAACAAAATAAGGAATTCATTTGGGACAAGGTAACAGGTATGTACCATACTCTTTTGTCTATAATTTCTACTTTTTGTACCTAATCTTCTTTCATTCTTACAATTGATATTTTCATTAGAACTATAACGTGGTTAGCAGGTAGACCTTCTAGAAAAATTTATGCCTTTCTTCATATCCCATTTTCATAATTCCCCATTAGTTTTCTTCTTCAATCCTAGAATGATTACCTTCCCATCCATTTCGTAAATCCCACTTTACGCCCTCTTGATGGTACTGTTCCTGGAATCCCTATAATAAACTTCCTTCCCATTCTGAATTTTTCCCTTTTCCCACTTCGTTGTTCCCCCATGAACTTATCGTAGGATCTACTAGGGAAAGAGCGAAAGGATATGCTTAGAAGCATCAAAGAAATGGTGAAGCAAACCTTCTGTATGATTGAGGAAGTCATGTTAAAGTCCATCCCACGTTTTACCAAAATTCCCTGTTTTTTTAGTAGATTCTATGCTTGCACCAGTGCAATCACGTTGTAAGATACAGTAGTGCAAGAAGAAAAGGGCCAGCAAAGCAGCATCATTTAGGCAGTGTAAGCAGATCAGTGCAAGCACACACCATCCTTGCAATTTGGTATTTTTATTGTGATATATTTTTTTGAAATTAGTATAAATAATCAAAGAGTCCAACAAACACTTTATTCTTGAAACAGGCTTTATCTAGCATAGGAAATGTTATCACATAGAATTGCAGGAAACATCATTACGAATGACCATAAGTGTTTTTAATCTTGCTTTTTGCAAAGGGAGCAACAACGCAACAATTGATTTCCTTGCATGAGGACATGCAAGAAGGTCAACATGGGGGGATGTTGGGCCTCTATTTTGCCTTACTTTATATCACCTTTTACTCAAAATCACTCATGCTTTTGTTTAGCTTGACTATTCATTGTCATAGTTTTGTGCATTCTCAGAGATATTAAGTATTTGCTATTCCTTTGTTTTAATGAGATTTAAACATTAAAGGCATATTTAATAATAGTTTGTGTGTTTGGAGGCTTACAAAGTTGGTTATATGCCTATTCTGATAGAGGTGAAGTTCCTACACCACACATTATTGCACTAGTACTGGTAGGATTCCTGCAGAACACATTCCTACACCAGCATTGCAAATTAACAAGTCTGCTCAAAATCTACATAATTTCTAAATGGCCAAGTTTGACCTCGGTTTTTATGCAAATGGAGCTAAATTATGGAAATCCGAGAAAATGGGTTTTTCACAAATATAACCAATGTCCCATAACCGAAACCGTTTCCTAAGATTCAAAGTATTCAGAAAGTTACGAACAGGTCTTTGAAGCACTTTTATAAAAAACACTATTTTTCCATAATTCTAGAAAACACAGTCAACAAGTTTCCAAACTGCCAACTTCTGCCTCGATCGTTATGCAGATGAAGGTAAATAAAGAAATTCCACGACATGGGTTTTTTCCCCAGTATAGGAAATTGAGTAAGACATGGGCCATTTTCCAAAATAAGTAATGGTTGAGGAGATACGAAGGGCACTCTGGAGGCAGTTTGTTAAAATTACCAAATTTTCCAAAATTCTAGAAAAATCCCAGAATTGGAAAATTCGTATTAAATCTTCATTCTTTTATTAGGGGAATGGTTGTACTATTATACTATGTAATTATAATTGGTTAGGATCCAATCCCCATATTCCTTGCAAAGGAACAACTTGTTTTAATCGTTATGAAATATTATAAAAGGAGGAATGATGCACATAGAAAGGAGAACAGTGGAGGAGCGACGCTACAACGATGTTGTTGTAACTTTGTTTTGCTGGTATCGCCCAAATCTGGGCTAGAATTTGTATTTCATGATGTAATTTTCCTCTGCAAATTAATAGGAAGAAGGAGCTCCACCTCATGCTTTTCGAATCTTATTTGTTCCTTTAAACAAATTAGTTTGATCTAAGTTACTCAGCAGCGTTTTTCATTAAAATGAAAATGTGCTGGTTGGCTAGGGCCCAGCCAACCTAGCACGTTTACCTTATTTTTTATTGTTGTAATTTATGTTTACACTGCTAAGTGTGATTTAATGTACAACACATGAATCCCTGTTCGAGTGAAAGCGGATCCACAGTGTGAAGTAGTTAGAATTTATTTTCCTGCATCTGATTTTGGATTGTTTTCCCTGCCTGGTCCAAGCAGGAGAAGTCACCCTGCACGAGTTCATGTTGGTGTGCTATTCATTTCCTACAGTTTTGATTGATTTGGTTTTCCCCACCTGGTCCAAGCAGGAGAAATAACCCTGCACTAGTGCACGTTGGTGTGCTATTCATTTCTTGCAGTTTTGATTGATTTGGTTTTCCATACCTGTTCCAAGCGGGAGAAATCACCCTGCACCAATGCACGTTGGTGTGCTATTCACTTTCTACAGTTCTGTTTGATTTGGTTTCCCCACCTGCTCCAAGCAAGAGAAATAACCCTGCACAAGTGCACATTGGTGTGCTATTTGATGAGCCCCAAATTTTGGTAACAATTTGGGCTCATTTGGCCTACTTACCTTGCTCAACCCTTCATTTTTTATCACTTATGCATAATTTCTTAGTATATTCGTGTTATTTGTAGGAAGAAGGGCAGTCGTAATGCCTATGTGGCTAATACATGATGATTTCAGGTTTCTTGACATTAAATGGAGCAAAGACCACGCAAATGAAGACAAGGAGACAACCAAGGTGGCATTGCAGGTTTATAGGGAGGTTTTCCACAGCCTTGAATGACCTCCCTCGTGATCTCCACCCCAACTCCGAGATCCAACAGCTATCACCACCGAGCTAGAAGGCAGCCAACGGATTCTACAGGAATAACAGTTTACTTTCAGTTGGACAGCCAAGCTCCACTAATTGAGGAGGCCAGCTTGGCCCTCATCATGTATAAATATTAAGGCTGTAGCCTTCGATGAGACTCTTGAACTTTTGTTATAGATTTTGGATTACGAGCTGTAGCTCTGTTTTTGCTCTTTGTAAGCCAATTTTGGCATGTTGTTAGACTCATGATTATGATCTTTTAATAAAAGGCAGGCAGATTTGGATTCGATTCTGAGTTCTTAGGGGAGCTATAGCTCTCAGGTTAGGGCCCAACCTGAGAGCAATAGACCTCCTTTCCTTTGTATTGTTACTTGTCTTTCTTTTATCATTGCATTTCTTTCCTTTACTTGCACTTGAAAAATACAGTTTGCTGAGTTGACTGTTTCGGTTTGGTTATGTAGGTTAGTTTCATGAATGCAGTTGTTTCAGTAGTTCAGAATTAGCATAGGGAGATTGAAGTTATGTTGAGTTCAAAAAAAGGTTGAATGCATGCTCACTTTCACCTCTGTTTGGGGACCGGAAGTGTAGACCGTGCCAACTGCCAAAAACAATGTTTTAACATATGCATGCAAGTATTGATGTAATTTTTTCAATTGAAGAATTTTCCATGCGATTTGATCTTGAGTAATGACTCTTTGGTTCAGCATCATGCACGAATTCCCTTCAAACTTACATTGCTGTTCTTTGATTCCTAATAAAACAGTTAGAATAGGTTGGTGAACTTTCGTTTACATGCAAGACAAGGGTGATTTGTTTCATTTACACTGCGCACCACCACTTCATCGTGTTCTTATCCTTCTGAACCGTGCCTAAGCCACCTACTCATCCTCTGTTTAGCTCATTTGCCTTCCAACCCTTCTACTGTCCACGTTGCTCAATCTTTTTGACCTTCCATTGCCCCTACCCTTCTATCGACCAACCAACTCTATCCACTCTCTCTCTCCATCTCATCTCTCTGTCCATAGGCCATCACAAGCTCCTCTTTCATCTTACCCATCCATCCATACAGCTCCTTCACTCCTCCATCACCCAAAACTCTGACTGTAGAACATCCTGTAGAAGTTAGGAGACTTCCTGTAGAAATCCCGAGTTTCCTGTAGGATCCCCTGCAGACATCCTGTAGAAGCCTGCAAACACAGTTGCCAAGAACTTGAACGTTGTGGACTTCTATGGAATGATGTGAGGGATCCCCTGGAACCTCTCAGAGCCCTCCTGACCGTTCCCAAGCCTTCCTCCCTTTTGAACTACCCCTGCACAGTCAAGACCCAGTAAGAAGCACAATCACAATCACTCCACCCACTTGAGCAAAAATACAAAAACGTGTTCTCTTCAATGGAAGTAGTTTAAATTCATGCATCTCATCTCACTAGAAGTAATGGCATCATTTCTATAAGTTTCATTTCCACCATTGCATCATAAGGATTAAGCTAGTTAGATTAGGGTTTACTAGGGTTTCCATGTTTGGTTGGCTTTCAGTTCATTCTTGCAAAGTAGGTTAATTTCCTTTGAGATAGCCTTCGTTCATCATTTAGAAAGCTTCTTCTGAGAACATATAGAAGTTGGCTTGAGCCCTAGCGGACTTGTGCTAGCTGACCAAGTGACAGCTGCGACAAGAGCTAGTACTTGTGCATACAGCACCGTCGCTTCCAAGTTTGTTATGAACTACCGGGTTGATAAAATTAGAGAAGGAAGCTCCAGGAGTTGTAGCATTATTGCTACAATACTGGAGCCCACCATCTTTTTGGCGCCGTTGCCGGGGAAGCGTCAGAGTATTAGTAATTGTTTCTTTTCTTCTATTTTCTTACTCTCGCCTTCTGCCAAGTAGTTTATTTCATTTCCATTCTGCAAAAGTAGCATAGACATTTCCTGCTTTCATAGATTAGCATTTCAATTCAGCAATTTCAATTTTGCAAGCATAGATTAGCCTTTCAATTCTGCAAGCGTAGACTAGCATTTCCATTCTTGAAATTCCATTTGAGCAAAGTAGATTAGTCCTTTCCTGCTTTCATTTCAATTCTGCATTTTTATTTCAGCAAGATAGTTAGTTGTAGATCAATCTGTTTCAGTTTTGCAGGTACCAAAGAGAAAAGACAAAAGCAATCAAAAAGTCTTTCCATTTCATGCCTCGTAGGAACCGAGATAAAGCAGGCAAATTCCTACCCAACACCCCTACCACATCACTGAGTCACCCTTCTCTCTTCTTCGATGACAGTGATCCAGAAGAACCTATAGGTGAACCTCCTGAGATATACGAAGATCCTATAGCAGAAGAAGAATTAGAGACCATCCCATCTGAAGCTATGGCTGACAATAGAGGAGAAGATGAGAGAATAGAAGGTGCCTTCCCCATCCGAGAAACCAATGGAGACATGAAAATGAAAAACATTAGTCCCTCCACTCTGCCTCACTTCCATGGACTGACTACTGAAGATCCTGATACCTTCCTATTTGAGTTTGCTGTCCTTTGTAGAACCTATGACTATACTGAAGATGAGCAGAAGCTGAAACTCTTCCCTTCCACTCTTAAGGATGCAGCATTATGCTGGTTCATGGGCTTACCTGGGAATAGTATCACCACTTGGGCTCAGATGCAGCAAGCTTTCAATACCAAGTACCGGGACTACTGTAGGTCCAAGGAAACCAAGGGAAAAATCTTTCGGATGACCATGGGAAGTGATGAGTCCTTAGAGGATTATGAGGAAAGGTTCCAACTTAGCTATCAGCGGGCCAGGTGCACACTTGACCCTGAATCCCTCAAGTTGGTCCTGCTCCGAGGAGTCCCTGAAGACCTTTTAGATACCCTTCACATGTTAGCTGGGGGAGACATTTACCAGCTGCCTTATGAGGACATCAAGACTGTGTTCAGAAACCACTATAGGGCAGCCCAAAAACAAGGTAGAGGAAACCCTCTCTCAGCTGGTATTCCTTTCTCCAAGCATGAGTTTGCAAATCAATTAGAAGATCTTAAGAGTGAGGTGAGACAGACCATCGCCATGCAACTGGACACATTCAGGATCCAGCAGAAGAAGGAAGAAGCTGAGAGGGCCTTGGCTATCTTCTACCCTAGATGGACAAGGAGACACCCTAAGAACGAATGCCCATTGCATTCGGTTGAAGTGTGCTTCGTTTGTGAGGAGGACCATCCCACAAATCAATGTCCAACCTTACCTGGGTTTAAAGCTATGTACCAAGGGACAGAAGCTCCCACTGAACCTCTCTATTTCCTCAACCAAAGGAGGCCACAAGGACCTAGACCTTACCAGCAGGGGATGCAAGGGGCACCTCAAGCTTATTACAGCCCCAACCAGTCGACTCCTATGCCGTCCTGGGGTCCCCCTGCTCATCCTTCCTGGTCTATGCCTCCTCCATGGTCTTATCCACCTCAGTACCCTACTCAACCCACTACTCATTCATATCATTCACATTCCCAGCCACAGCCTCAGTGGAATGCACCTCAGTCGGGGTGGAGGCCCCAGTACAACACTCCTCCCGCCATTTTGCCTCCACCACCAGTTCAACCACAGCCATTACCTCCTGCTCCTCCAAGGCAAACTCAAATGCCTGCTCAACCGAACCCAAACCCCAACAATAGACAGGCCCAGCAGGTATACACTGGGGAAACATCATGTCCTACCTATGCTATGGAGATCTAGGAGATCAATCTTCGATCTGGAAAGACTCTTCTGGATCGCCAACCTCCTCCCCCAGAGGACGAGGAGGACAAACAGGAAAGTGAACCAAAGGCTATTCCACCCTTTCCTGAGAGACTAACCGCCACCACACAACCCAACCCAGAGGAGGATGAGCTTCTGGGAGAGCTCAAGCAGTTGTGTGTGAAAATACCACTTCTCCAAGCCATCAAGGATGTGCCAATATACAACAAACTGGTTAAGGAAAAGTGTTTCAAACACCCAGGCAGGCGAAAGAGAGATGCTTCAACCATCAATGTCTTAGGACAACTGTCTGACCTTATGTTAGGACAAGTCATCTGCCCAAAGTACCTAGATCCTGGGAGTCCTGTAGTAGATGTCCACATCAATGGCACCATCATACCTCACACCTTGATTGATCTGGGGGCTGCCATTAATGTGATGACCAGGGATACCATGCTCAAACTCAATCTTCAAGGTTCCTTGAGGAAGACCTCGACAGTACTGCAGCTAGCAGATCGCTCCACTGTGACTCCCGAAGAGATTGTGGAGGATGTCTTGGTCTCTGTCGACTCTTGGGAATACCCTGCAGATTTCTTGGTTCTGCAACCCAAGGCAAAGCTTACTGGATATCCTCTCATTTTGGGAAGGCCTTGGTTAGCCACTGCAGATGCTTACATCAGTTTCCGTGCAGGAAACATGACCATCAAAAACGGTCCTATGTCCAAGCAGCTAGTCCTATATCCTCCTGCCCAACCCTCCTTAGAGCATGACTTACCACTGTGGTTGGAGGAAGGAGAAGAGGATGAGGTGTACTCAGCACCTTTGTGCACCCTAGATACCACTAGAAGAGACCCCCCAACCGAGGATGACTTGATTGAGACTTTGATCAAGAATCCACCTTCCAGTGCACTATCCTTAGAGAAATTGGTGGAGGACGCCCAAGCCAGCACCTTAGTGGACCTTTGTGCCACCAACCCTGTCACTCCCAGAGTCAAGAATGTGGAGTTCGGCCCTGAGAGAACGTTAAAGATCAGCTCCTCCCTATCTCCTTCCCAGGAAAAGGAGTTGTGTAGCCTGTTGGCCAGCCATCTAGATGCTTTTTCTTGGAGCTATAAGGAGATGAAAGGAGTCCATCCCTCGGTCTGTACCCATCACATATACATCAAAGAAGGTTGTAAACCGGTTAGGCAACCTCAGAGGAGAATGAATCCAGCCCTTAAGGACATTGTCAGGGAAGAATTGCAAAAAATGTTGGATGCCGGATTCATTTACCCCATCTCAGATAGTGAATGGGTGTCCCCTTTGGTGTTGGTTCCCAAGAAAAATGGGAAATGGAGAATCTGTGTGGACTACCGAGAACTGAACAAAGCTACCAAGAAAGACCATTTCCTTCTACCTTTCATAGATCAAGTGTTGGATGGACTGGCAGGAAAGAAGTTCTTCTCTTTCCTGGATGGGTTTAGCGGGTACAACCAAATCCAAATCAGCCCGGAAGACCAAGATAAGACCACCTTCACTTGTCCTTGGGGTACCTTTGCCTACCGAGTTCTTCCCTTTGGGCTATGCAATGCTCCTGCTACCTTCCAGAGAGCTATCTTGAGCATCTTCTCGGAGCTGGTCCATGATGCGGTGGAAATCTATATGGATGACTTCACTCCTTATGGGTCCAACTTCCCAGAAGCATTGTCCAATCTAGGAAAGGTCCTAAGCAAATGCATTGAGATGAACCTGTCCCTTAGTCCTAAAAAATGTGAATTCCTGATGACTGAAGGGACTGTGCTAGGCCATACCATTTCTTGCCAAGGGTTACAAGTGAATCCTAACAAAATTGCTCTCATCAAGAAGGTTCCACCTCCCCAAAAGGTAAGGGATGTCTAGAGTTTCTTAGGATTAGCAGGGTATTACAGGAGATTCATTAAAGATTTCAGCAAGCTAGCCTCGCCATTGTTTGGTCTGTTGGCAAAAGATGTGGAGTTTAAATGGGCTGACGATTGTCAGAGGGCTTTGAATGAATTAAAGGACAAGTTGGTGTCAGCCCCAATCCTGAGAGGCCCAAACTGGGCCCTACCTTTCCACATCCACACTGATGCCTCAAACAAAACCATAGGGGCAGCTTTAGGACAAGTTGAACAAAAACTTCCATATGCCATTTACTTTGTTAGCAAAAACTTGTCCAAACCCGAACTGAATTACACTGTAACCGAGAAAGAATTCTTGGCTGTGGTCCATGCATTGAACAAGTTCCAACATTATATTACTGGCTATCAAACCTTTGTACATACGGATCATGCTGCAATTAGATATTTAATGAATAAACCAGATGTGAATGTCCGTATTATTAGATGGTTACTTTTGTTGCAACAGTTTGATTTGACCATTGTTGACAAATCAGGTAAAGAAAATGTTGTTGCTGACTTTTTATCTAGATTGGATTTGTCTGCAGATGAGGATGGAACAGTGGATGACCAGATGCCCGATGAACATCTGTTTGTTATCTCAGTACTCTCTCCATGGTTTGCTGATATAGCAAACTACCTTGTTTCAGCACAGTTCCCTCCGCACCTATCTTCAAGAGAGAAGAGCAGAATCATCAGAAAAAGTTCCTCATTTACTTGGATCGGGGGAAATCTGTTCAAGCTTGGCCCTGATCAGATCTTAAGGCGTTGTGTAAGGGAGGAGGAGGTCTTTGATATCCTCCTCACCTGTCATGATGGGCCTTGTGGAGGACATTTTGCAGCAAAGAGGACTGCCTTCAAAATCCTGCAGGTAGGCTACTATTGGCCCACACTTCATCAAGATGTTATAAGATATATCAGCCAATGTGACCGATGCCAAAGAATGGGGAAACCGACTCCAAGGGATGAGATGCCTCTCCAACCTCGAGTGACTCTTGAGCCATTTGAGAAGTGGGGTATGGATTTTGTGGGTCCAATCAACCCTCCTTCGAGGCAAAGGTCTTACATCATTGTGTGCACTGACTACCTGACAAAGTGGGCAGAGACTAAAGCAATCAAGGCAACAACAGAAGAGAAGGTGGCCGAGTTCTTAAGAGAAAACATCTTCTACAAATTTGGCTACCCAAGAGAACTGGTCACCGATCAAGGGAACCAGTTCACATCCAACTTGATTGAAGACCTACTAGCTCACCACAAGATCAAGCATAGGACTTCCACCCCCTATCATCCACAGGCAAATGGGCAAGTGGAAGTCACCAACAGAGCATTGGAAGGGATTTTGACTAAGGTGGTGAGCAACAGTAGGAAAGATTGGACAGATCGCCTGGTTGAGGCCACATGGGCTTACAACACCACCTAGAAGACCACCACCGGCTTCACACCTTATGAGCTGGTCTATGGGAAGAAAGCTTTGCTGTCCATTGAGTTTGAATACAACACTTTGAGGATGGCAGCTCAGCTAGATCTAGATCTCAGCCATGCACAACAAGAAAGGTTATTGCAGCTGAATGGACTAGACGAGCACCGGATGCAGGCCCTTCTTCACTCAGAAGTGGTTTAGCTTCAGAGAAATGTGTGGCATGACCAACACCTCCATGACAAGCAATTCCAGCCGGGAGATTGGGCCTTGTTGTATGACTCCAGATACAAAGATTTCAAGGGGAAGTTGAGAACCAGATGGCTAGGACCATATGCAGTGGAAAAATGCCATGACAATGGATCTGTTCTTATTCGAACCATTGATGAGGAAGCCATCCCCATGCTTGTCAATGGGCATCTCTTGAAGATCTACAGGAAGCCTCTCTCAAGACAAGAGTTCATCAAAACTATGGAGAAATCAATGTTGGTCATAGAGAAGGGTTCTGCCTCTGCTTTGGGCATACCCTGAAAGATCTAAAAAATAATAAAAAAAAAAAATAAATAAATAAATAATAAAGATCCTTGGGTGAAAACCTTTTTGAGGCTCCCAAGGCAGGTGGTAGGGGTGAAAACCTCATTGAGGCGCCCCTATTGTCTTTCAAAAAAAAAAAAAAAAAAGAGATTTGAAAAAGATACTTGAGTGAAAACCTCTCTGAGGCGCTTAAGGCAGATGGCAAGGGTGAAAACCTCGTTGAGGCGCCCCTGTTATCTTTCAAAAAAAAAAAAAAGGAAATAAAAAAAGAAAAAAACAATAAGCAAAAAGATAGGGACAACAAGTTCATAATGTGAAAATGCATGCAAGTTGCAGGTGTTCTATGAAGGTGAGGAGGACTCTTAATGCAAAGCCAAAGATCCTTATCATGCTACGAGGAGACCTCACCAGCACCTCCTCCAAGAATACTCATCTCCTCCAAGGTATGTGCACAATTTCATCATGGCTTGAGTCTTCTACAGGAAGATGCAAACTTTCTACAGGAAGATGCAGACTTTCTACAGGAAATGCAACCTTTCTACAGGAAGTTCTGTATTTCTACAGGAAACTTCCTGTAGAAGTTCGGGACGGCCCAGAATTCATTTTATGAGGAGATCTAACGACCAAGGATCGGTCTGGACGCATGCAAGCTACTGTTGTCACCCTTATACATTGCTGTCACCTCTTTCTACCATCCCTGTCGACATGCAATGAAGTTACCTGCACCATCAAAGCAGATCATTGAGTTATCAAGAGAAAAACAATTTTTGAGATGAAAAAATGCTGAGATGTCATACCATATCCATCCCAGCCATCCATGAGCTCTGTGAGCGTGATCGTGGGGCCATTGCCTTTGTCGTGCAACATTCACCCGAGGAGGAAGAAACTGTTACAGGACATCCTGCAGGAGTCCCGTAACAGTTAAGCCCACTAGAGTGCACACCATATACAATGAAAATGCGGGCGCATGCAGCTGAAGCATCCAATCCATCGTCAGCGGCCTATGAATGTGAACCTCCGGGCCTGTGCAAATCAAGCAGCAGCAACCAAATCCACTCATCGTCGTCCAAGAGCCTGAACAATTGTGTTGCGGTCGCACAGGTAAGTGCCTCGCAAGGATAATTTTAGGGGCGAATGTTCGCCCTTTGGCGAAATTAAGGGGTTTTAAATTTTTAGTGGGCGAATATTTTGTATCATAGTACATTTTTACAAATCACCTCAAATAGCCCACCTTATTTTAAGGGAGAGGGTAAAAAAGGTAAATTTAGCCCTTGAAATTAGGACTTACAACCTTCCATTCGCCCATTTTCAAGAATAGGTTTTATTTAAGTGAATCCATTCGCCCATTTTCAAGAATAGGTTTTATTTAAGTGAATCCTATGGGCCAAATACCATATTTATAAAAGAGGTATGGTAAATTAATAAAAATATAAATAAATGAGAGGTATGGTAAATAAATAAAACATTTTTTATATTTACTCCATAAGTCACCTTATATATATGTAAGGGTGTAAACAAATAAAAATATAAGTAAAGTGGAGGTATGGTAAATAAATAAAACGTCTTTTTATACTTACTGAAAAGGTATGGTAAATAAATAAAAATATAAATAAACTAGAGGTATCGTAAATAAATAAAACCTCTTTTTATATTTAGTCCATAACCCTCATTCTATTTATGAAGGCTCAAGAAAGAGGTTTTATTTAAGTGAATCCTATGGGCCAAATACCATATTTGTAAAAGAGGTATGGTAAACAAATAAAACATTTTTTTATATTTACTCCATAAGTCACCTTATATTTACGAACACTCAAAAAATGGGTTATATTTAGGTGAAACCTATGGCCAAAATACTATGGGACAAATACCATGGACTAGATTGTTATTAATACCATGCAAAAAACCATTATTAACCCTAATATTAGAATTAATAAAAATAAAAATGGCACATGGTATTGACCCATGGTATTCACCAAAATGGCACATGGTATTGACCCATGGTATTCACCTTGAATGTAGCCTATTTCAATGGGGGAATTAAACCAGCATGTAGCCTATGGTACTATTCACTAGGACTTTACAAAGTTTTATTATTTAGTGAAAGACTCGGCAAGATCTTACAAGGTTTTATCATTGAGTAAAATATTCGCCATGCCTGGTGAGAGATTCGCCAAAAAATTATATATACATATTATATTATTGATAAAATCGCCTTTCATTTTTCCTATATACCGTGGAGATTTGCCCATTTATTATATTTATAAATTTGGGGGGGGTTCTTAAAATTTTCCCTGGTGCCTCGACCCTTTCTTCTAACGAATTGCATGAATTTTACTTTGAAAATGTTTGCAAGTGTGAAATGGATGGGTTGAGCGTTGTATGGTCAATCGATTGGCCACGTCGACCAGTCAGTTGGTCGAGCCGGATGTGTGAATGGTGGCCATGGAAAAAACGGGTAGTGGACACGTGAGAACCGTCCACTCGGGGAGAAATGAGTTCTAACGAGAATGGTGGTGGCGGATCTGCGGGAATGATGCGGCAGTAAGTAAACTTGCAGAAGAATGATGGTGTGACGTCGCCCAACGGTCCGGCAGGGACAGCTCACCCCCGCGCCATGGATTCCACCGATTCAAATCTAATCGGCTAGATTATCAACCCCATGCATTTATCATTCACCGTTTGCGACTCGAGTGATCATCCGGATCCCTCTGCAGTTCGATACTCCGAGTCTTTGGCCATCAGAACGCCTGTGAAGCAACACCAAGAGCGTAGACCCACTGCAGTATCCCCCGGAAATCGCGCGCTGCTCCTACAGGAAAGCTGTTTCTACAGGAAGTTGGGTTCCTCACGTCAAAAGGTGGCGGATTAAAAAGGTAAGCCTGAACTCTCCATGCAATTGGTTTTTGAAGGTGGCAGAATCGTCGTCTACAGTCTGGTCGAAGAAAATTGTTGCAATTGTTGTCTGCCGTGCATGAACTATCGTCCTACAGGATGTCAGTGTAATTAGTTGTGTTAAAGGTTTGCAGGGGGTAAGCTTCGTGAATTATGTGCATGACAGAGGCGTAATCCTACGCTCTGTCCCAGTAGACCGAATTTCTTCCCCACTTGCCACCTCCAGCTAACACAGCAGTTTTTTCACCATGCCGGGTGGGTTCATCAGAAGGGAGCCCACCGATTCAACAAAGTTAAGAGAAAATCCTGAGGTGGTGGAGCTCTTCACACGAGCACAATGGATATCCTTCTGTGACAAATTGCAGGGCTATGACGACGAAGTGGCAGAAGAGTTTTTGCAAGATCTGAGGCCGAATCTAAAACGTTGGCCACCGTTACCTTCAGGGGTCTAAGCCTCAAACTCACCCCACAATTCATCAGCCGAGTTACGGAACTCCCAATGGGATTACCATGGGATAAAGAAGAAAGGAAATTGAGCCAACAAGCGAAGAAAGAATTCTTTCCACCAGAGGAGGAATTCTCAGAAGACAAAAATGGGGTTCATAGAACCAGTTTACTGCCACCATGGAATGAAGTGAGCCTGCAAATTATGAAGTACATCACCTGCGAAGGCCGTTTTAGCATTGTATACGGGTACCACTTTCGGTTACTCACTGAATTGCGGCACCAGATGGATATACCTGTAGAAAACAAGCTTAGTCTCCCTTACTTTCTAGTACAGTCTCTGATTGAGTGTGCAACCAAGTTGAAAGAAGGCATACCAGACCAGGTAGCCCACCATGGATTGATCAAACTCCTTGTGGAGGATGCGCTCCACACATACAAGGTTCCTCTCTCATGGGAAGCCTTCAGGAATTTGACAAAGGATGGGGATATAAAGATGCTAACCAAAGAGCTCGGTTCTTCTAGCAGTGAGGAGAAAGAGTCAGTGGCCGCAGCAAAGAAAGAAAAAGGCCAAAAGACCCCAACCACAGAGCAGAAGAAAAAGCAAGAGAAGAAACAAGAGAAAAAGGATGACAAGGAGAAAGATGACAGACCCATCTTGACAGCAAGAGAGAAAAGGTTGCAAGGCAGAGTGGACAAGGCTGAGAAGGTCCACGTCAGCAAGAGTGCCTCGACAGCGACCGCAACTAAGTCAAAAAGCAAAACTCATGCAGCAAAGCAAACCAAGGCGACGACACCTGCTTCTACAGGAAAGTTGAAACCAGCTTCTATAGGAAAACCGAAACCGGCTTCTACAGGAAGCCCAAAAATTGCTGAAAAAGGGTCTTCTACAGGAAGCCCGAAATTAACTGAAAAAGGGTCTTCTACAGGAAGCCCGAAAGTGACTAAAACAGGGTCTTCTACAGGAAGCCCCGAAATAGTGAAACCCAAGGAGAAGAAAGCTGACATTCGTGAAAGGGAGGCAACAGCTGTGCTGGCCGGCCTCACCACACCTCCTAAGCCAAACGAGAAGAGAAATAGGGAGACCCCTCTACATTTTAAAGCTCGAAGAAGTGTGAGAATAAAGACGGGCAAGCCACAGCCTCCGTCCAGCAGCCCAATCATCATTGAAGATGCCCCTACTTCACCCAAGGAAAGGTCCCCCTTGAGGATATCAGTCACCTATGAGAGGGGAAGCCCGAAGAAAACTACGTGGCAAGAAAGATTAGACCAATTGACTGAAAAAGCTCGGCTACAGGATGCTGAAAATGCTCTACAGGAAACCTTAGCCAGGCTTAAAGAAACTGAGGAAATGGAAGGAGAAGCACCCTTATCACCACCAAGGGAGGGTGAAGTAGAGCCACCAAAGGAAGTGGAGAAAGAACATATACCAGAGCCCAGCCCTCAGCCAAGTCTGAGTTCATATTACAACTTTTTAGAGGCTGGCAAAATTATACCTCAGAAATTTACTGTGCCACTATTTTTTGCATTAGAGGAAGAAAGAGTCCGTACACACACGTGGATGAAAATAACCAAGTCAAAGGGTGTGGCGGACATAGGTCCCTTACAGGAGCAGCTCAAGGAGGCCAGAAGTGAATTGTCCATGGCCAAACACGTGGCAAATTGCCAACGCGTGTTTCTACAGGAAGAAAACCATAAGCTGAGATTGCAGCTACAGGAGCTGAGGGCAGGGACAGGTACATCCTCCAAGGATACCACAGAGGAACAGCAAGGTAAAAAGGAACTGAACACCAGTCTTGAGGAGCCAACCACACTTCTACAGGAAGCAGAACAACAAGCACAAATTGAGGTGCAAGCTCTCAGAGAACAACTGTAGCAGAAAGAAGCACAATTGGCCTGCATGGCCAGCAGGGCCATGGATGCTATCCAATGCAGACAGCCAGCCAAATCCTATGGCTTGTACTTGAAAGACCAATGGCTGCAATTTCAGATCAATACCTTGGCACAAAGAGGTATCTCTCAGCTCCAAGACCCGCAGCAATTCACTGAAGTTTGCAGTACTAGCTCATCAGAGGATAGGGCCAAATTAGCGGAGTTCTACCTCCATAATCTGGCCCTGCCTAATGAAGCTTCATGGGATCCCAATACGGCCTTGGGAGATATGCAATTATTGGCATTTGCCTCATGGCTGAACCATGAGGACAAAAGAGTAGCAAAAGCCAAAGCAATCATGAACCGAGAGCTGAACGAGCCATTGTTCATCAGACCAGAACCAGGGGATCCAGTTGCACTAATCTCGGCACACCAACATTTGTCCGCTGACCCTCAAGCTTCATTAAGATATATGGATCATCAGGCCCAAGCCATAGCTCATTTTGAGGACATGGAGAGACTGTTAGGTGACAACACTGTCCAAGCATGCACACGCAGATGGAATACATTGGCACACAGTCTGAAAATCCGTGAGTACCATACCCCAACCCGGATGAGGGAAGCTCTGGTACGGGTAGCCCTCTATAAGAAATCCATGCAAAACCTCCAGGCCAGCTGGATTGGCCTTAAACTCAGCCCACCACTACTGCTAGGATTGATGGAAGGCAGCACAGAGACAGATGATAATGAACAGTGGGAAGAGGTAAATAGAAGGGCTGGGTTTCATATCAGCAAGGAAGACACTACTACAGAGGCTTGGGATGTAAGGGTAGCAGTAAAGGCAATGAATGATGAAGAGTTGGACTAGTTGCTCAAGGATCAGCAAATATTTTAGTTGGGGGATGATGATGAGCCCAAAATTTTGGTAACAATTTGGGCTTATTTGGCCTACTTACCTTGCTCTACCCTTCATTTTTTATCACTTATGCATCATTTCTTAGTATATTCGTGTTATTTGTAGGAAGAAGGGCAGTCATTATGCCTATGTGGCTAATACATGATGATTTCAGGTTTTTTGACATTAAATGGAGCAAAGACCACGCAAATGAAGACAAGGAGACAGCCAAGGTGGCATTGCGGGTTTATAGGGAGGTTGTCCACAGCCTTGAATGACCTCCCTCGTGATCTCCACCCCAACTCCGAGCTCCAACAGCTATCACCACCGAGCTAGAAGGTAGCCAACGGATTCTACAGGAACAACATTTTACTTTCGGTTGGACAGCCAAGCTCCACTAATTGAGGAGGCCAGCTTGGCCCTCATCATGTATAAATATTAAGGCTGTAGCCTTCGATGAGACTCTTGAACTTTTGTTATAGATTTTGGATTACGAGCTGTAGCTCTGTTTTTTGCTCTTTGTAAGCCAATTTTGGCATGTTGTTAGACTCATGATTATGATCTTTTAATAAAAGGCAGGCAGATCTGGATTCGATTCTGAGTTCTTAGGGGAGCTATAGCTCTCAGGTTAGGGCCCAACCTGAGAGCAATAGACCTCCTTTCCTTTGTATTGTTACTTGTCTTTCTTTTATCATTGCATTTATTTCCTTTACTTGCACTTGAAAAATACAGTTTGCTGAGTTGACTGTTTTGGTTTGGTTATGTAGGTTAGTTTCATGAATGCAGTTGTTTCAGTAGTTCAGAATTAGCATAGGGAGATTGAAGTTACATTGAGTTCAAAAAAAGGTTGAATGCATGCTCACTTTCACCTCTGTTTGGGGACCGGAAGTGTAGACCGTGCCAACTGCCAAAAACACTGTTTTAACATATGCATGCAAGTATTGATGTAATGTTTTCAATTGAAGAATTGTCCATGCGATTTGATCTTGAGTAATGACTCTTTGGTTCAGCATCATGCATGAATTCCCTTCAACTTACATTGTTGTTCTTTGATTCCTAATAAAACAGTTAGAATAGGTTGGTGAACTTTCGTTTACATGCAAGACAAGGGTGATTTGTTTCATTTACACTGCGCAGGACCACTTCATCGTGTTCTTATCCTTCTGAACCATGCCTAAGCCACCTACTCATCCTTTGTTCAGCTCATTTTTCTTCCAACCCTTCTACTGTCCACGTTGCTCAATCTTTTTGACCTTCCATTGCCCCTACCCTTCTATCGACCAACCAGCTCTATCCACTCTCTCTCTCCATCTCATCTCTCTATCCATAGGCCATCACAAGCTCCTCTTTCATCTTACCCATCCATCCATACAGCTCCTTCACTCCTCCATCACCCAAAACTCCGATTGTAGAACATCCTGTAGAAGTTAGCAGACTTCCTGTAGAAATCCCGAGTTTCCTGTAGGATCCCCTGCAGACATCCTGTAGAAGCCTACAAACACGGTTGCCAAGCACCTGAATGTTGTGGAATTCTATGGAATGATGTGAGGGATCCCCTGGAACCTCTCAGAGCCCTCCTGACCGTTCCCAAGCCTTCCTCCTTTTTGAACTACCCCTGCACAGTCAAGACCCAGTAAGAAGCACAATCACAATCACTCCACCCACTTGAGCAAAAATACAAAAACGTGTTCTCTTCAATGGAAGTAGCTTAAATTCATGCATCTCATCTCACTAGAAGTAATGGAATCATTTCTAGAAGTTGCATTTCCACCATTGCATCATAAGGATTAAGCTAGTCAGATTAGGGTTTACTAGGGTTTCCATGTTTGGTTGGCTTTCAGTTCATTCTTGCAAAGTAGGTTAATTTCCTTTGAGATAGCCTTCATTCATCATTTAGAAAGATTCTTCTGAGAACATATAGAAGTTGTCTTGAGCCCTAGTGGACTTGTGCCAGCTGACCAAGTGACAGCTGCGACAAGAGCTAGTACTTGTGCATACAACACCGTCGCTTCCAAGTTTGTTACGAACTACCGGGTTGATAAAATTAGATAAGGGAGCTCCAGGAGTTGTAGCATTATTGCTACAATACTGGATCCCACCACTATTCATTTCAGTAAGCCTTTCTAGTTTACTTCCCACAATTTTCTTGCTTTCATTAAACACTTTAAGACAGGATAAATGATATGGATTGTTTCTTTATTTCTGCACTCTGTTAAAATCAGAAACATTTATTTTTATGTGTGCAATTTGATTTCATAGCATAATAACACTTGCAGTAACTAACCACTGATTTGAAGAATTAAATGCTAAGTGTAAGAAGCTCTGATCAGGTGCATGAACTAGTTTCTTGTCATAGGATCTAAGTGCTCTGAACCCTGGAAGTTCGAGCCCTTGCATGAAGTAAAAAGCCTTTGGTAAAGATACCATTTATACCTCTTGCATAAACCTTTGTTCCTGCACTAGTGTAAGCATACTGCAATATTGTAGGATAGATGAGTGCAAGAAGAAAATCTTTAAAGAAGTAGGTTTAAGGCCCCATTTTACAAGACTACCAAGTGTCTCTGCTAAAGAAAAACATAACACATGCTCAGTAATTAAAAATTGATTAGTTGGAGTGATTGCCTTTTTATTTTGATTCCTTTGCAAATGCATTCTTTCCCAACACTAGATTACTTTTATGATTCAGTTATCTTTTACTCTTTTGATTCTACAAGATTTTCTTTAAATTAGGAATTTCTATTAGGAAAATTCATACCAACTCTAGCGTTTCCTATGCTTCGTCTCTAAGTTTACGAATCCCCCGAGTTGACAATTAAGTATTGATGAGTTTGCTTAAGTGCAATTCCTGCACCCAACACTTCGCGAATACGAGACCACCCGTAGTGGATCACCTACTCCTCTACCCGTGGATTGTGGTACCACTAGTAAACCATAACAGGGGGACTCTAGTCCCACCATCCTGATTCCTCTCCCCGATGTCGAGATGATGGATTCCACAGGCCATACCCTTTACTTGTCATCATCCTTGAGTTCCTCACAGGAAAACCTTTATGAGGTTTTTGCGTGTGCTTCTATCAAACCCCTTTCGATAGAATTGCAGGTCTCAACATAAATAGATCCTCCATCTACTAGCTTGTCATCTACCATTCCAGATGATGCATATGTGAACCTTATTTCTCAGGTTAATGCACTAGGTATCACCGTCGTATCATGTATTTAGTATTCCTCTCGTCCGCCCATCTTCCATTCTAATGAGGACATCATGGAAGCTATGCCCACCCTTGATTACCCTTGCACTTAGGTAAGGGGGCATTTTTTTTGGAGGATTCTGAAGGCCATCTCCTTCCTAATTCTCCCAATGTACTCTACCTCAAGAAAGTTTTCTCATAACATATCCCTTTGATTTGCGTGTCCTTATTTGTATCATAAAGTTAGGTAGGGTGCATCATCTCATCTATTTCCTTTTGCACCTTTTAGGTGGATCCATCATCCACACCATATATTGGTCATGCTGACGATGTGAGTCACTTCTTGAGGAACCTATTCTCGGTAGCCTGGACCATTTTTACCCCCTTGCATATGTTAGTCCTTTCGAACAACATGTGCATTGGATCTGCCACCAATAACCAGGCCGAATATGGTGTTGTGATAGGTTTTTTATTCGATGCCCTTTCAAATCGCATCATTCATATTCATGTTCATTTATATTCCTTTCTACTTGTCATGCAATCGAATTGTGTGTACCATGTGCATAACGAAGTCCTATTTAGAAAATACCTACGAGTTAAGTTGTTCATACGTGAATTTGAAACCATCATTTTCAATCATGTTCCTAGTGCCCAAAATAACTATGTAGATACCATTGCAAATAACATTCTATATTTTTCATTTATCACATGTATACCACATAAGGCAACCATAAAACACAACACATGGTGAACCATCCTCGTCATATAAAATGCATAATCATATTATGTATCACATAAAACATATAAGTGTTTTGAGCCCATATCTCTAAATACATCTGACATGCCCACACCATGTTCCAAAAAGAAAAACCAAAGGGACCCACATGTCACCATATCTAGTCACTTTCCAGTGGATCCCACACCAAAGGCTCTGCTCCACCTACACGTCGATCACGTATTTCCTGACAAACCATCGCCATGTGCCACTACACTCATATTTGTATCGAACGTCTAACTCAGGCCATCCACACTCAAAAACTCTGGTCAAGAGTACCTCACACCTATGGTGTAGATTAACAACTAACGCATTATCCTCTTGAACCAGACATGACGATGATGTTCCCTGATCTACAACCCTTGGCACTATGGCTCGTCCAACATATCCTGCCTGTTTTACGGTGCTATGTCTGCATACTACATATTTTAAACTCAGTACCATATAGATGTGATAAAAAATATGAAATGCACCATAATAATAGCAACTTAACACTTACTTTCTGATCCCCATGCTTGCCCAGGTAGAAGTGGTAAGTCAGGATCATCTTGATAGTTCATCCCGCTATAAGGATAATCATTAATGTAGAGGGGAATTTGATCCGAATGTGTGGAAAATTCATGTTGGAACACCCATCCGACCCCCCCTCCTCCTCTTCTCTATAGTAGCTGCCCCCAAAGGTGCATCCTGGGATCTTGTGGGCCCCCATATCAAATCTGTACATGAGGATAGATGGTGGGTATCTTCTTAATGAAGAATGCACACAACACTGTACCAAAATCATAGTCACAGTTCACCTGCCTCCTGCATAGACTTAACTATTGTTTCACTGACAACAACATCATCTAGGGTCACCCATAGTAGGTCTCAACCAAAACACTCTTAACTAGCATCATTTTTCCACAAGTGATGTGGTGGGATGCCTCACTGCACAAGACCTGTATCACTGCTGCGAAAACAACTCGTTTCTCTAGCCTATCTAGATCACAAATCAGTATATTCGTGCCCTTCACACGAACATCTTGTGGACAATGGTGCTCCACAAACTTTGTAATCTTCCTCCCACGAGGCAACCCCACATGTAGATACCCCACCACCCCTAGGGGAGGGAGTCTGGTCAAGAAATAAATATCCTGTAATGTGAGTTTAATCTTGTGTCGCTGCACTACAAAGACCTCCTGGTTTGGATCCCAATAGCTCTCAATCATAGCAAGGGCTCACATGCCCTCATCAATTGGTTCTCTACCAAATTGAGAATCTCGTAGCGAGCCAATGCCCCTCAAACCCTCTAATCCATTTGAATCTCATATCGAAGGATATCCAAGTCTCACTCATGCGAGTTGATTTTCAGCTCTACAATGCCTGCAAAACACCACATGTCTTGTCAGTTTACAGAAGAAAACACTGGCCTACAATGATCAACCTACAATGCCCACAAGAACCACATACCACCCCTCTTTCCAGCCCCAAATCATATTTTTCTACCTAGAAAGTGTGAGCTTGTAGGTTTTCACCTATTTCCTGTGAACCAAATCGCATTTCTGGAACCAAAAAGTGTGATGCAATCATGAATAGGAGAACATGTCTCCTAGGGCACTACAGGGTGCCAAAAATAAGGAAATAAACCATTGAAATTGAAGAGACAAGTAAGGCCACCTACCTGAAAGTCAAAGATCCTGAATCCAACGGTCAGTTTTTCCACTATGATCTCCACAAGTTTTAAGCCCTCTTCCTCCTCTCCAAATTCACCAGAGCTCACTTAGCAAGTGAATTCAACTTGGAGTGAAAATGTCCTTTCATAGAAAAATCCATAATTGTTATATCACCCACTGTGACCAAACCGTAGCTCAGTTTGACTAACCGTTAGTAGTGTTGGAAATCTCTCATCGAGTATTATAATGGATATTTCTCAGTTTTTGATGATTTTTGAAACTTCACCCAGAAGCCATTTTTCCAAGAATGGTCACTTTGTCGTCTGTCAAAATCAAATTTATTGATATGCGATGCTTGTACTTTGGGGAACACCTCCCCTTGGTGCATGTCGTCTCACGTGTCAATTTTTTTCATGAGTACCATCATTTATTGATGCTTTCATGGTCCCCACTGGGCCTATTCTATGTGGCAACGTCATCGAGTCACCCTTGTTTAGAGCATCTGTGATGTGTCACCTTTACATCCATGGAGTTTGTTTCACGTCCCATTATATCATGTCACATTATTCCATCCATATTTGCATACTATTCATCCTATGTTAGGCCTCATGAAGGGGTGGTCCTTCAGGTATCCCCCCACATGCCCAGATGCCTTCATATTATGCTACAACCTCAAATGCAATTTTTTAGATTTGATGGGTTCGGTTCCTACTGATCATAGTGTTCCTAGCATGCACCTCTCTTTCAGATGATCCATTCAGTTTTGTAGAGCCCTTCCCTGTTCAGCAGGGCTTCTTCCATTGTTCTACTGTCCCTCCCACCCATTTTTTGAGGGAAGGGCCATTATATATCATGTACTTAGATATTATTATATTCAGTCTTGGCTCATGTTTTTGCAGGTGCATTATGTATATGGGACACATTGTATTATTTTCTGGCTCAGTTATGCCAGTGTGTCATGTGCCTTTCAACATGTACTTCATTGCTCAGTTCTATGTTTCTGGATGCATCATTATTTTTGTACTATGTTAGCTTAGCAGGTATAGCTATGCCTCCCCCACCTCAAAGAGATCCAGTACCACAACATAAAAGGAGACTTGCATTGCTTTTGCCCCCTCTGTCCCTATCCTCTTTCACTTAAGCTCTATTGGTCTCTCTCTCTCTCTCTCTCTGAATCCACTTTGTTGTCTTGTGATTGTGTCTTTACAATGTACTTCGATCATACGTTTTTCTCCTAACACTCATACATTAGGGGGAAATCTGTTATCACCAAAAAATTGATGATCTAGCATAATTAACTAGACGAATCGAAGTACACCATGTAACGCCAATTTTACCATAGTAAAATTGCTTTCACTATGAGAAATTACTTAATAAACCACATTTGTTGAGTAATTTATAATTAAACCCATGAAGAATAATTAAATAAATCACTATTTATTTTATTTTCTTCTAGTAATAATTAATTAAACGATTGATTAATTAATATTCTTTGTCATATTTGACCCAGTTATGAAAAATAAACACATAAATAATTAATTATCTTACTTTTCTCTAGGAATAATTAATTAATCACTAATTAATTATTATTCCTTGTCAAATTTGACTAAATCCCTCAGGAATAATTAAATAAATAATTATTTTTTTGTTCTAGCTTAACCATATACTTTGAGATGATAAATAAATCATTTATTTATTTATTATTTCCAAATAAAAGTCTAAATACTTTTTCCCTCGTAATCAGATATAATAAAATATTCCAAGCGGCTATTCTTAGAATGGGGTTAATAATATTTTATTATTTCTCAGTATTCAAGGATAACTCAATATTTTTTTATAAATAGAAGGGTTTTCCATTCATTATTTACTTTTGATTATTTTCATTGTTGAACTCACTATTGTAACTCTGATTATTATCACTGTCACACACCATTTTTCTTCCATTTGAGTTCCCATTGAGCTCAAACATTTGACTTGTTGGGTTTACACATTATAAACGGGAGAGACTCTACACAAGCTAAAGACGTTTGAGGATAGCCAAGAACCCATCCCATAGAGGGGGACTGGTAACATTTATTTGTTCCCTTAATAGGTGTTATTTAATAAAATCTATTCTTTGTATATCCGGTTTCCATTGGATTATTGGAGTTACCCATGTTAGGGTCTTATAATAATAAGATTCATAATTTTTGAATTGATTATGATTAATTCTTGTAATATTGTACATATTTTGCTTTCTCCAAAATGTTTTCCCATATTAAAAAAAAAAATGTAAAGAGGGTAAGTCCTAAAAGAAAAATGAAAGGACCAAAAGAAAAGGATCAAAAAATAAAATAAAATATGAACCCCTCCAAAAAGAGATAAAAAATAGATTCTGAAAGTGATGCAAATTCAAGTGCCACTACTTTTTACTTTTACTTACAAAATAACATTGTGTGCAACTTGTAAAAAATTCCACAATCCATGATGGTCAAATAGTTTAATCTTCATTCATTCATGCTTTAAATTTCATGCTGATAGATAGAGAATAAAGATCGAGCCAAACTGTTTAATCTTGAAAAATCAGTAGTTAGGTAGAGAATAATATTGAACTCATCAATTTAATATGAGCCATTGTAAGTTATAAGATTAGAATTAGATAGTTTTCTTATCAAAGAAAAAGAAATAAAGGGTCAGCAAGCTCAAATGCACCCAATAAATGAAGAGAAAATGCTAGGGTAAATAAAGGGTAGGTAAAAGAGGTTTTAGAATGCAAAAAGCTGCTAGCTCAAATGAACCTTCATCATGTTTAATCATGTGTTTCATGTGCAGGAGGAATTATCAAAGAAAGAGGACATTCACAAAAAGTTGTATATTACTTTGGGTATTTACCCTAAAAAGTTCTGTATAATTTTAGGCCTGAATACTGAAGCTCATTCACTAATTCCCTCTCATTTCACCAAACCCATTACATGTCTAATTTAGTAATTTCCTTTCATTACCCCTACATTACTTTTCATTCCCTAATATTTTTCCCCTTCTTGATTCCAAAGGACCCTTCCCTCTTTATTTCCCCTTGTAAAAAATATCCCTTCACCTTCATTTTACCTTTTCCCTTATTTCATCTCATTTTTCCCTTGTAAACTTGCTAAAACCCCCTTATCCTAAGTTTAAAAAGTTAAATTGTATCCGTCCCCATTGAAAAACCCTCCCTGATACCCTTTTAACTTATCCCAAATGTTTTTCTAACGCCCGCTCTTGTATTCCCCAAACCCTTTATATTATCCTAACCTATAGTCCCGCTTTATATATTTCACTCTCCCATTATATTATATCTTGGATCCCTAAAAACCTTAGTACATGGGTTATAACCCCGACCGTATAACCCATGGTCCCCACTTCTATTTTAATACTTGCTGCATCGCTTATCCTCGGGCCCCGCTAATCAACACCCCAACTCATCGCTCGCAACTCCGCCACGTGATAACCCTCCGATCACCCACCTATAGATCCAGTGGCCCATATCCCATATCGCGCGCTCTGATATCTGACTGTTAATATCTCAAAATCACGTGAGATTCACAGTTTTCCCCAACTGCCTTTTTCCTATGTGGTAACCCCACATTATATTGCGTTCTTAGAAAAATACCACCTACCACTCAAAAGCGGTGCGATGGACCATAATACTGCCTCCCCCCATAAGATGAAACCTATTGTTCAAACATTAACCCCGCTCCAAAAAGTTAACCGTTGTTGGTTAAAAACCAAAAAGCCACCCTTTCCATTCTTTTTACTGTTATTCTGTCGCAAAGAACCTCTGCCGACCAATTCTAAAGCCCATAAACTCTGCTCAACTGTTTTAACCCATTTATGACTAGAGGAAATTACAGAGTCTTATTTGAAGCAACATAAAGACCATTGAAGCCTCAGAAAGCCTCCGCTGCCCCTAGAGAACCTGTCTGCATACCAAATCTTTGTTTTCTAGGTATTCCTGAAAGTACCAAAAAGGCCCTATACTTAAGCTCTGCACAATATTTATAATAGGTTAACCAATTGAACTAATTAAAAGCCTTGCCAAATTAAAGAAAGTCACTGTGCATCCAAAAAACCCTTTTTTGCAAATTATATTCACCTTTCACACTATTCCAGAGGTCCTAAGCTTACTCCTTAAGCCAAATAGTGATTAATTCAATAAAATAGACAAACCTATTGCTTCCCAAAGCATTTTGAATGAAGAACCCTTACAAACCCATCACCTATATATTGACCACCTCCCATTGGTCGTGTTATCGCTCAGATTTTCCTTGAAGTTGTTGGGAAGAAGAAAGGGGTCCGAAGTAACCACAAACCAACTTTTAGATACAGAGTCTAGCCAATCTATATCCAGAGAGGGCTCTCTCTTTAAGTTTTAGCTTTGTTTTGAAAGATATTAGGCTAGTTATGAAGTTTAGGAGTTTTGGTTGAGTTTGGGTGGTGAGATTCAATAGCAGAGGGGTAGAACTAAGTAGTTTAGGCCATTGGGCTAATGGAGTCAAAAAGGATGGCTTAACTGGATTTGGTTTCTTAACAAGGGATGGTTTCATAGGGCAAGATAGTCAAACAAGGAACAAACAAAGGCTTAAAATAGATGGAATGGACTCAAAATGGGTGAAGGGTAGTTAAGAATCCTTCAACACATTCGAAAGAGGGAACTTGAATGATTATTAATAAATAGCAGTTAAGAATTCTTTACTAAATAATCAAAGTGAATAAAACTAGAAAACGGGAGCTATTAAGAATTCACTGTTTATGCTAGTTCAAAGGAAAAGATTAAGAATAACAACGATTGAAAATAGATTGCACTCAAGCACTTTCCGAATTACTCTTTTTCGTTTATCATTCAGATATGAAACACAGATGATATAATAAACAAGGGAAACTTTAAAACATAAGGTATAGAGGACTTATTGATCCAGTGTCTGACTCAGGAATTCTATGAAAAGTCCTTTGCATCAATTCTTTATCCAGCAAGCCATACAAAATTTTGTCCAATAGCACTTTATTCCAATATAATCAGTATTATAGCAATGTCTAGGAATCCACCCACAATACTCCAATTGAGGGAGTATTTATACAAAATTTTACAAAAAAATATCTCATAACAAAGTGAGATATATTCTAGGATGACTATGAATAAGTTAGAAGAAAATAGAGACAAATGGTCTCGAAGAGAGGAGAAAAGGTAAACTGATGTTGTGCTATTCCTATTCTTGTGAGTGTGCTGGAGGCAGGCCCTATGATTTGGTTTGCTGCTATCTTCTTTGGTAACTCTGTGCTGGCTGCCCTGTTTTCACTGATACTCTTTACTTGTACTGATACACTTCGACCTGTTTGATCTCTATTTATCCCCTTTACCATTACTTACTGTAGTAAATAACCAAAATTTACATTTTACCAAGGATAATTTTACAAAATTTATAATATGTCTTCCCACCATTGTGCTTATGGCATTCTAGTTTTCTGAAGTTTTCTCAAGGTTTCATCAGTTTCTGTGTACCTAAAAAAGGTAGGCTGAATTGGAAACGAGTGTTTTATCTCATGCTCGAAATAAAACAAGTTCTCTAGAGTATCATAGAGAACTCTGCCCGTAGGCAATGCTTTGGTTGCTGATGCACTTGTTGATGGACCTACTTGGTTGCTTGCATACTTATTCAATTTCTCCACATAGTCTTTATGACTCATTAGTTTATCATGAATAACTAAAGGACTTGGCAACCCTTTACTCTGTAAAATATCAAAACTTTTCATGAAAGCATTAATTTCTTCCTACATGTCATGGCACCTTCTTTCTAAGTTTTTCATTAGAGTTATTTTAGTAAAAACCCTTTTGATTTCCAAAATTGTCCCTGTTCTATCTTGAATTCCCAGCTTTTCAAGCTGGTACATATTCCTAGTATTCAAAAACTGTATAAGTCTGCTGGCTTCTTCAGGCATATTTCCTAACTCTGCCCTTGTCTTTTGAATTTCTTCTTGAGCTAGTTTCACTAAATCAATTTGCTCAAAAATTATTTGAATTGATGGTCAAACATCTTTTATTGATTGAGTGATGTTGGCACAAAGAATTTTCTTGATTTTTGTCAGAGGCTTGTCAAAAGTAAGATCCTTTTCTAATAATTTTACTTTGTTTTCCAATCCTTTAATCTCTCTTGTCCTTTTTGCAACATTTATTTTTGAGAGATCATACCTTTGCTCTAAGTTGGCATATTGCTATTTTACCTTATTTAGCTCTGAAACTTGTAGTTTCAAGTCCTCCATTGATTTTATTAGTTCTTCTGTGCTCAAATCAGCAATGCTGCCCTGTGTTATTCCTGTTGCTTCTGTTGTTCCTGTTGTTGTTGTACCTATGATCATCTCTGTTGTGGCTACTAGAATATTTGGCGCTACTGCTAATCCAAGAGTTGAAGGGACTGCTGTTGAGACTATTGGTATCACATTGGGAGGCTGAGAGGTCGACTCTCCCTGCTTGTCCTTCAATGCCTTCTCAAGTTCTTGCTCAGTCTCATTTAGTTGTTCATTAAGTTTTAAAAGCAAATCCATCAGTGCTTCTTCAAATTTTTTCTTTATGATTTCAGCAGTCTATGGATGCCTTGAAGGTGGCAGCTTTAGTTGTTTCCTTAGGGCAGCAATATCTTCATCTTTCTTTTTTATTAAGGCTTCTGTAGTCTTAACATCTTTGGGATCATGACCCAATCCGATAATTATTTCTTCTAAAGACTTTATTCTGTTATCTTTGGCCTGAGAAGAAGCTTTCTCCAAGTGTAGTTGTGCAGTTGTGTTATCTAAGGAATTTTGCAACCTTTGGGCCATCATTGCCTTACCAGTCAAGGTTGAATAAATCATTTCTCCAGTTTGTTTATGCAATTCAATATGATCCAAAGCATGAATATCCTTTGCCATGACTTCAAAATCTGTTCTGAGATAATCTGCTGTTGATTTAGGTTGTTGCACCTTTGGCTTGAAATAACTCATTATCATTTTTCCTTCTTTGATATCATATACTGACATCAACCTCTGTTGATTTGTCGAGGCCATTTCAAATATCGATTATAAAATTGAAGCCTCAATGGATCATTCCTGGCCTTTATTTCTGTAAATTTTTTCTTGATATCTGAGGCATCTTTCCCTAGTGGCCTGAAAGAAGATACCTTTGCACTTTGCTGTCTTTCTAGCTCCTGTCTTTGGGAGCTAGTGGATGTTCCTCCTACTGGAAAATCTTGTTGGCTATCTACTCTTTCTTCCCTCTGACTATCTGTAGTCTCTTCAACAAATTCCTCCTCTAAAAGGGGGTTTAGTATTTGCCTTTTTGTTCCAGGTTGTCCTGAAGGTTCACTGGTAGGGGTAGTTGTTTCCCTGTCTCTCTTTTTGTTTCTTTCCTCATTTAGAGGAGTTTGCAAAACTAAAGGTTCTCCCACATTGCCCCGAGTGGGAGGAGTATGTATTTGGGCCTGTTCTTTGGAAGTTTTAGGCTACTTAGACATTGTAGACTATTCTGTTCTTTGAATTCTGGTCTCTACTTCCTTGCCCTTTGATGTTCCTGTGGTCGGTGTGCTTGTTTCTTGTGAAGGTTGCTGAGAGGCTCCAGCAATGGAGGCACAAATTCCTAATATTTGAGATAACTCAAATGGTACTTGCCTAAAATAATCCAGGTCAAGTGTTTTCTCAAGATCTCTCATAACATTCTCAATATTGACCTGTTCACTATCATGTTCTACTAGGGTCCCTTCCCTCCATTCATCCATATTTGCAAATTGTTCAATCTCTGGGATCCTATGGTGAATGTAGGGTGACAACTTGTTTTTCATTCTCCTATCATAGATGAAGCTATTAGGGTCATATGGCCTCCAACCAAAACTTTTGTGCAACTTAAGATGATCTTCTAGAATTTTCTCTGCTTCTCTCCATGCTTCCCTATCATTGCAGACAAAAGGGCCTCACTGATTTTTTGTTCTGAGTTGAGCTTTCTTTTTGGCTTTTTAAAAATGAACCATGTCTGTATGTATCATTTTTCTGAAATATTCCAATGCAAATAGTCTCATTGGAATGTATTTTGGTAATTTGAAAGGGTAGAGCTCACATCCATATATCCTAATTTATGTATGGTCCTTTTATAGGTACCAATCACCTATTCCGTATTGCTTGGAGAGCTGTAGGATTCTCTTAATGTCACCACTGATCCTAGGAGGGGAAAATCCAATCAATAAGTTGGTTGCTGGATGAACAAATTGATCAATGAACTCATTGTATGAGTAAGGGGATTCGTAGGATGCATGGAAGATGGGACTCCATAAGATGACAGACCTTGGATTGCCTTTAGTGTCAACTTTCTTGACAGGGAAAGAGAAGTTCTTTGACTGATAATACAACATAAGATGATAGATGAAAGTGGTGTATTTGAAGACTCATTCATTGTCCAGTCTGAGGAATTGGTCATGAATTTTATTGGCCATATAGGAGGCATAATCATACTTGACAGCAGGGGGCTGTCCAGGAGTAAACATTGATAACAACACTAGGGTTACCTCATCAACATACTCACTAGTGTTGAATCCCATGATCAAAGATATCATATCAAAAATGAGTATTCCCATATCTGTGAAGAAAGTCTGTAGATAAGGAGGTGGGCCTTTAGGCTGATGTTTAGGCAACATGAAAATCTAATAGATGCGATTCAACTCTGACTGGGGCAATTGAGTGGATTTCTCAAGTAAATATCCTATAGAAAGGGGAGTGATAGCTTGACCAGGGGAAAATTGCAACATTTCATTAATGGATGCAACTATTATGGGAAGAGGATTGTTTGACTTGGGGACATAACATCTCCGAGGTTAGGGTCATGTTTGCCTAGCATTGATGAATTAAATCAGAGAAAATATGGATTGAGGGGAGAAAATACCTGGGAAGTTTGGATTCCCACAGTCCTAGGATATCTGAGCCATTTAGGAAGTGGTCTCTAGCTTGGCAAAAGACTTTAAGGTGGTTTTTATCAGTGGATAAGTCTTTTGTCTGAAAGTCTTTATCCGCGGGAGGCAGATAGTCCAAATCTTTATGAGGGGAATTAATGGGTGCAATAGACAAGGCCACAGGGGTTTCCATTTCTAGTTCTTATGGATTCAGAAAAGAATTTGGGGTTTTTGGTGAAAAATGGGCAAATTAACAGGTCTGGGAACTTATATGGCAAAACAAAGATTGAATTTGCAGTGAATTTTTCCTTCCTCTATCGATTTTATAATGTAAAACCAAAACTTATAGGGTTTCGGCAGAAATGGGATAAATACCTATATTTGGGGAATGAATAGTATAATGATAGGTGCTGATGGTGGCTAACAGGTACCGAGCTATGTCGACTACAATTTTCTTAGCAAGGTGGTGGTTGTACAACTCAGATGATTGACTTGGACGTTCTTTGCATGGGAGCATGGGTTGCTGTATAGAATAATGAAAAGGACACTTTCTTGGTTTTATTCACAAAGTCAAAGTTGGCGAGAGTTTTTATTATTCAAGCAGATGACACAAGCAGGAAAGGATGTTTTGTCATATGCGGAGGGCAGTAAATGGTATGGTATCGCATCGCTTTTGGAGATGGGTGGGATTTGGTTGGGAGCCAGCGATTCCACAGGTTTTGCGACACGTGGTGGGGTACTGTGCGAAAACCACTTTGCGATCACGCACTAACGCGGGGTCACAAAGTGGTGTGCAATATCGTTAATGGCTATTGGATGATGGAGGAGAAATTGGACGGTTGACGGGAGGTGCGATGAGGCGGGGTTTAATGTGAGTGAGCCTGACCCAATTAAGAATTGTTTAATTGTATCGGGGGTGATATGATTGGTTGGGGAGGTTTCTTAATTAACCATGAGGGTTAATTAATCCCAATTAATGCAGCGGGGGAATTAGGCTATTAACTAATTATGGGTTAGCTAGTTAATCCTATTTAAACATATTTATGGTTATAATTAACCAAAGCGGCGGAATATATAAAATTTGGGGTTTTTTTTATATATGTTTAAATATTATGGGAAAGGGTGAAATGATGCAGGATTTATATAATACATAGGTTAATAGTTAATATGACATGAAATGTAAAAAGCGTTGAGTAAAACATTAGAATGGTTATTTAACTTAGGCTTAAGTGAAAAAGGGGGTTTTTATGTGATATTGTGTATTTTTCCCAAGTAAAATAGGATTTTACTTAGGAAAAGACTTATGAGAGTGAATGAATGATGGTTTTAAGTACTTAGGCTTTTAAATTATTGGGCCGAGGGTCCGGTCCCTCCAGAAGTCAGAGAAATTCTCTGAGCCCCTCTAATTTTCAAATGCCTTAGTACTTAGGGGGAATTAGTGAAATTTTTAGGGAAAAATGAGAAGGGGAGTTAATTATTTGACCTTGTCTTGCTTGAAATGCTTCCAGTGTAATGTCTGCCTTGCACTTGTGATGAAAGTGAAAATTAACACATTTAGAGTCATTATCCATCACATGTAATTCTGCAACATCATCTACCTACCCTACCTACTTTAACTTGAAATTTTTTCTTCTTGATTAGGGTGCACTTAGACTGGCAAACCCTTATCACACTTTATTTTTTTTTATATGTAGAATTCTATCTAAGTCTAACCTTGTTACATCCAAGGGCTCAGATTAAACTATTGAGCTCCTTTTATTCACTTTGTCTATCTACTTATCTGCCAAGATTAAACAGTTTGGTCAGATTTTATTCTCTATCTCTAAAACATGAAATTGAAAATATGAACTAGTCAAACTCAAGCTGTTTGACTGTTCATCAATTGTGGCATAAGTTACAAGTTGCACACAATTTGTTTATTACATAAGAGTAAAAAGTAGTGGCATTTAGACTTGCACACTTTCCTTGGTATTTCTTTTGGTGGGGTTCATTTTCTTTCACTTTTTTGACCGTTTTATTTCTTTTCATCCTTTCATTTTTCTTTTAGGGTATACCCTCTTTACATTTTTTTTTTATTTTTATTTTTTGACAATATGGAAAACTTTTGCAACAACGAAAGGTATGAACATATTCATAGCTCATCAAGTCAATCATGAAATATGACACCTATTGGTATAGGAGCATAACAGGTCAACAAAGATTTCCAGATCAAAGACATAACCTCCCCTAGCCATCTATTAAAACTCCATAGCTAGAGTAAAGATAAATTCCTAAACCAGAATGATGACATTCATCTATGGGAATGAAATTTACCCAATTACTTGTTCCCACAAGTATACCATTTCCATGAAATCATCCACCTATGCCAACTCTACTATATCCCAAGTCAAAAAGCCATAGTCTCTCCTAACCAGCAAATCTTGTTCGCAATCACTGTAGAGTGAATAAATGAATTGTTGCAGATCCATCCAAAGCATAATGAAACCCCATTTTCTATTGAAAACCTACTTGATCTATACTTAAAGTTGTACCATCCCAAGAGATCTCCAAATTTTCAAACTTTTATCCTAGAAGAGGCCCATATTCCTACAGACAGTCCTCCATACTCTGCCACCATTTTCTCTGAGAGAGCCAGGAAGATTGTAACCATGTCGTCTTTTATTCTAGGATGTACCATTGATGAACATGTAGATGAGCCTATACTTTCTTTCCTTTCTATTTTTTGCCCAGGCAAGCCTCCAGCTACAGTTTTCAATTTTGCCCAGTTCTTAGCAGATAGAATTCATGATCAATTGATCAGATTTCCAAATGAAAGAGTATTCAAATACTCTTCAATATTGTTCCATATGTTCATATATTTCCAATCAAACAGGTTTCCAGTTAACATCCAAAAGTTGGACACTAAGGGAAATCCTAGGTCTGTTATATTTTGGACACCCTTAATCCAAAAATATTCCACATTTTCTAGCTACAAGGCATTCATTGATTCATTTTTTCACCCAGATGCTAATATGCTAAGTAGTAGCAATCAACCTAGGATCAACGATGAGATAAAGAAAGTTTTATAGTTGTCCAAATAGAGTAGAATAGGAGACTAGTATTTATACCAAAAGCACACTGAAATAAGGGTATATGAATGCCAACTCACTCCATATAAGCTGCCGAAATATCTCCCCATGAGGATATTTTCATTAGAGTATATCAGGTACATCATAAATTCAGATGATGTGAATTTTTTATCAGCCAAGAAGAAAACACAGTTTAAAATAAAAAACAAGATTGGTCCTTTTATAGGGAAGTTGGAGAAGAAGCAGAAAAATGTTTACAGGAAATGAAGTTTAGTAATAGTTTCAAATGGTAGTATGATCCTTTAGGAGTCATAAAAAAACTAAGACTCAAGTTTAAATTGAGCCCTTTTATGCATGAGTCCAGGCTAGAGATTGAAAAATATGCCAATCAGTGAGAGTGGTTGGAGAACACCTTAATAGATATGGATAAATAGATGGATACTAGTTCCATTCTGCATACTCTTACCCTACAGGACAAAAATGCAAAAAGGACTAGAGAATAAGGTTCTTGCTCAGACAAGGATACAATAGATGACATATTTGAAATTATGTATAGGAGGAAGCCCAAGCTAAATCCCGTAAATGAGCAAGAAGAGACAATTGAAACACTTGAGATAGTTGGTACAGATATAGTGGTTAAAGAGAATACATCTCCAATAGTTTCATAGGAAACTCATTAGCCTTCAACCTTTAATACTCAAATTATTCAAAAGAAGCATAACATTGAAGCCTCACCATCAAGCAAACCAGTGTGTTAGTGTTGATATCTTCATCCCTCCATCAGAGATCAAATCCTCTTGTTGCATTACATATTAGTTGTCCTGCCCAGTCAGCTGCATTCCATTAGGTGCATGGATCATCTGACGGTAGTGGCTTCTCCTACAGTCTCCCTCATGTCATTTACCTACTGGCTCATGTTTATTCATCAAAAATTGTATACAGTCACCCTTTTGTCTTAATGATTGCAGAAGTCTTTTCTAGGGTTTTATTGTCATTTAGGTCTAGGGTTTCATTAGGGTTTCATCAAAAAGGGTTTCAAAAAGTCCAATAATAACCATCAATCACAAGAGGAGGTTACAGTATCAATAAACTTCATAATCAAGTGTTCAAAGATGTGTTTTTCCTCAAAACTCTGTTTTGAGGAAAAATAGGGTATTTTTAGATTTTATTGTACAAATTCATGTAATTGTATTCCCTTTATATGTAAATTACTTCACCTGCAACCTTGGTCACTTTTCCTAGCCTCAATAGCTCTAACCCCCTACAAAGCAAACACGACACATGTCATTCAGTTCATCACAAGCTCAAAGAAAGTGAAAAAGCTCAAAAACAGAGTTTGAAAAATAAATTCATTTTCCCAAACATTGTAAAGTGGGTTTTATAAACCAAAAAATTAAAATCTCCTTGTATATAAGTTATTTCTTCCATTAGCCCCAAGGGTTAGCTCAATCGGTCAAGTCGGGGCCTCGCCAATGGGAGGTCACAGGGTCAAAACCCGAAAGCTCTTGGGGTTAGGTCTGTGGTGACCGAGGGGTGGACCCCCTTCGGGTGGGGTCCACCCAGATTTATCGAACCAGGAGTAGCGGATCAACTGACCAGGATACGTGAACCAGCTGGAAAAAAAAAAAAAAAAAAAGTTATTTCTTCCATTGAAAGGTCCATTTGCATTTAAAAGACAAAGTTTGGAAAAGAAAAGTCGTGTTTGTGAGCAAGTACGACAAATTTGGAGAACTCTGCCTAAAATCAGAGGCACGGCGCACTGGGCAAGTGGCGCGACGCACATAGCAGGTGCGGCACATGGGGCCGCAATTTCCAGTTAAAATTTACATGGGTGCGATGCACACACAGGGTGTGGTGCGTTGGGTTTGATGCATGGCGCATAGAGCTGCCAGGCCAAACTTCTACAACAACTCGCTCCAAATCGTCCAAAACACTCGGATCTTTTTTTGTGCAAGTAGGTTGAGCCTCTATCATTGCTTTTCATCCAATTTTTGGTGGTTGTTTTATGGTGGTTGTCTTATGGTGGTTGTGTGAACAAAAAACCAAACCCTACCTCTTGCATCTTTCAAAGGAAACAGTGCCTAGGGTTTGTACTATTGTTTTGGCTGCCAAGTCATTCCCTCATCTTTCCACTCCCTCACTTATTTTCCTAGTGTATTCCCCTATTACCTAATTCCCATATTCCCAAAACAAAATCATATATCCCTATCCCCAATCCTATTTTTCCTTAAGTCCCAAATATAATTCCCAAACCCTAGTTCTATACCCAAAACTCCTAAATTATTCCCTATCCCCTATTTCCCTAACTAAACCCTATCCCAATAGTCCCTAAAATCCCTCGTTTTTTCCCTCCCTATACAGTCACTTATATCACTTTTCCCTTGGTTGCAGAAGTCAAAAGAACATCATAAAGCACCTACTTCTCATCAAGACAGCTCATCCACCTAGCAGAGATGGAATCTAATCCCTCATATGCTTATGAAGAGGAGACACACAGTGACTCACCTACAAAGTACATGCACCTAGGAGGCCTCATAGAGGTGGAAAGCATATTCGAGAAGAACCAACCACTCTTGCCGAGTTACAGGCCTGCCCTATTGCCATCACTTGTTTCCAACACCAGTCCTGCTATGAATTTTGTGAGATGGTTGCTAGAATTAAGTTTCATCATGAGTTGGCTCGTTTGTTTTTGCTTCATTTACATGATGGCCAAGCCACTCTAGTTGGTGTCACATTCACATTAACACCAGAATGTATTTCACTAGCAACCGGTATTCCTAACATTGGAGAGAAATGGAACAAGAGGCAACAAATTGATAGGCAGCATTATGAACCATACATCAAGCCCAGTTATTTGAGACAACTCAGCAGATTGTTTGCTTTCCGGTACCTCAAAGATTCTTATGCTCCTTTGATGAAATTGATAATGAAGTATTTCAACTGTGAGGGCCGGTTTTCCTGTTTATATGCTTATCATATGAAGCTGCCAATGCACTTTACCAGGGTAAGGATGATGAACCTCCCCTACTTCATGTGCCGAAACATTGAGAAGATGACCACCCTAGTACAGAACAAGACTCCTCAGTAGCAGTTCAACAGTATATATCATTTTTCTATCATTAAAATTGTAGTCATCCATTAGCTTGGCTTACAGGGCATCACTTGGGAGGACTTCATTTCTCGTGATTTTTTCATAGCTCCTTAGGGACCTTCAGAGACTATACATGAGATAGGTGGACCTTCATATCAGCATGAGGGTCATGAGACACAGACCGCTAGTATGCCGCTGTTTATCAGTTATCAGAAGGGCACTAGACGGTTGTTCGCAGCAGCCAAGCAAGTATTATCTCCACCCAGGGTGGAAGGGGTCTTGCTTCCGTCATCAGCACAATAGATTTGGGACAAAGGCAAGAGTGCATTACAGGATGAAGGACCATCAGGTGAGGGCGAGACTGATTTCATTCTCATTGAGGGTGATGATACTGATATGGGCCCACAAAGCACAAATCTCAAAGAAGTCATTCAAGAGCAACAAGTAGACATCAATGCCTTGTCCCTCAACTTGGAGAGAGCTAAATGGACAATACAGTACCTGGAGCAAAGAAATAAGTAGCTTGGAGATCAGCAAGCGATTATGGAGTTGCAAAACATTTGGGAGAATCGCCAAGCTGCCCAAAGGAGGAGGGTGGAGTTCACTTCACTTGAGCAGTAGGTCAATGCCGATCGAGATTAATGGCTTGAAAGATCCAATATCCACTTGGATAGGAGGTTAGAAAAGGCCATCAATGAGAAGAATATGTTGAGAAACATGGCATATCATTATTTGTCACGGAATATGGTGTGCCAAGCTAGAATCAGGAGCTTGAAGGCAAAATTGAAGAGAGCATCAAGGAGGCAAAAGGAGCATGAAGGACTTCAGATATTGGTTGAGGCTTCCTTGTCCCAACAAAATGCTTGATGAATAAAACTCAGCCCAAATTTCAAAAAATTTTGGGCACTTTTTGCATTTTTGGAATTTTTGGCACAAAAAACAATATTTTTTTCTCTATGCACCGCGCCACCTGGCGCTCGCTTTTGATAGGAGCCTCCAAATGAAAAAAAACTCATCATTTTTAGATTTGGCATGAAAAAATATGCTTTCCTACCAATGGCCAAGAAATTTGGACAGGTTTTGAGCCCTCAAAAATGTAAAAAACACTCAAAAAATGACCTCACTGCCCCTATTTTGACACGCAGGAAGCAGTGTTGGGAGAATTGAATTTTGGAGGGGTAAATTGAGGTTAAAGTGAAACATTCCACTTGGGTTGGAAAGTAGATAGGAAGACCTTTTCGACAAGCACACTTGGAGTGAATTTGGACACTAGGAGGACCTCCAAAAGTAGATCCCAACAGGCACTACGCATAGAGAATTTGGTGCAGCACATAGAGGAAATTTGGACCAGTTTGACCAGGAATGCTCTGTTTTTTGCCTAGCTTTTGCCAGTTTGACTTTTTCACCTGCTTAGTGTCAAATTTGTGATGTAATTTAATATAAAGTGATGGATCATGATGTAAATATGTCAAATTTTCACTTATGGAGGTAGATTCATTTGTTAAAAAGTTGTTTGAAACTAAATGAATCAGTTCCCTTGTTTCTAGAGGCATGCTGTTCCATTGCCTGATTTCTAGTTCTCAGTTTAGAATTAGTTGAAATAGCTCCTAAACATGTGAGCTCGACCCCTAGAGGCTAGGATGAGCTATGGTTTGTCTATATTATGTTGTTTTTCAGTCATTAGCATGGTTGGACTCTTGAGAAAGCAAGGAGCTTCATTGTACACTCATATCAGCATTTTGGCTAAGGAATTGAGATCAGGGTTTGCAGCACTCTTTGGGATCCCCGTGGCATTTTGTTTTGGTGTAGTTCTTTCTTCTATATTTTTTTATGTGTTATGTATGACATTATCTATATTGTTTCTTCTTAACTAAATCAATCAAGAGTGAAAGTAGAATCCATTGAAATTGCAGTGCTCTACTTGAGGTTTTCTTGACTTTCTTGATGTTTTCAGCTGTTTGGAGAGGATCCATGACTTCTCTTTCCCTCTTCAACTCCTCACCTATATAATCCCTCCACCTCATTCGATTTCAAGTGCCAAAATCAGTTGCCTACCTTTCCCCATTGAGATCTCTGCAAAGTTGAGCCTTATTCCCCACACCCAAAATCTGCTTTTCCATTTGAGCCAGCAAAAACATCATTTTATTCAATCAAACTCTCTTTCACACATACCTAGCCTAAGATCAATAGTTATATTAGTCATCTCAAGCCTTTAGTGATTATATTTTTCTGAGATTGACCCGAAGAGAGCCCTCTCCCAACCTAGTAGGGCTAGCTACCAGGTTAAGCATGGTTTGATGTTGGCCCTGGATCTTACCTTTCTCAGCCTGAGGTAAATCTAGGCTTTAACATTAGTGTCAACCATACTGGGGAAGAAATTGTTTGTTTGTTAGTGTTCTTCATTTTATAAACTACAGACAGAGTATGAATATTAGCCAGGTAGCCTTCAAAATGCTTTTGCTTTGCATTAACGCAAGTAGATAAAAGCTACTTTAGTCAATCTCTGGTTTAGTCTTATAAATGGAATATCTAACTTGCAAATCACCCAAATACATCTGATAATTATAAGCTTCTTGATGATAAGTTTAGAATTTGATAGGCTAAACAAGTTGTTAATATCCATTTGATTTCTTGGAAATAATAGCAGACTGGCTTCTAGAAGATATACCAGAGCTAATCCAGATCTAGATCCTCCTTCTGTGTATGAAAATCCCAATCTTATTTCGATAATCCTTCGCCAAGAAAGTTCCATGATTCCCATGTTCAAATCTCACTCATGTCCTATTGGTTTTGAGTATCTTGAAGATCTTTAGTTTGATGAACAGTTCGATTTGTCTTTGTTTGAAACCAAGTCTGAAAGTGTTGTTGCTTCAACTGCCTTAAATCTTGAGTTTGTTAGAAATCTTGAAACTGAAAGGGCCAATAAATCCATTGACGATTATATCTTAAATCAGCTCCAGACTTCAATTGTGGCTTCTAATATCGCCGATTTCTTAGAGACTGCATCTGCAACCCTTGGGTCATCCACAATTGCATCTAGCTCAAAAATTCCCACCGAACCACCTTTCATTCCCACCATCCCTGTGCAGCCTACTATCTCTGATCAAAAGTTTGTAGTAGTATCACCTCTGTCTACTCCTTCTACTACTCAAGTATCCAAAATTTCTTCCCCTCCACACACACCTCCTCATATTCTCCATACATCAGCTGCACCCACTCCCCCAACATCCCCAAGACTGATTGAAAATCCACCAAGAGCAATGGCTGCTTGTTTTGCACCCCTCGTGCTGCCTCAAAATTTGGATGATATGCCCGTCGATTATCAAAGTAAAATTCCATTGTTTGACGGCACTCCTCACAGTGTTACAACTCAGCAACATGTGGACAGGATGACAAATTTCTTTGACCTCCATGAGATTGATGCAGAAAATGTGACCATGAGACTATTTGTACAAACCTTTGGTGGTGAAGTGAGGAAATGGTTCAGAGCTTTGCCAGCTACAAGTATCACTACATTGGCTAATCTGCATAGACAATTCTTGGATTGCTAGGAAGTGAAGAAAAATCCTCTTCAAATCATTTCCGAATATGAGAACATCAAGCGGAATGTTGGTGAGTCTGTTCAAGATTACTGTATTAGATTCAATTCAGTTTACAATGCAATTCCTAATCATATAAAGCCACCTATGGGGCTGGCCTTGATTAAGTTTCCAAATGGTTTTGATACTGATATGGCCTATCAATTAAGAGAGAGAGATCTGGCCACTTTGGAAGACATGTAGAAAATTGCAGTCAGCGTTGAAGGTAATCTCCTTGCCAAGAGAGCTAGAGCAAAGGTTGAAAAGAAGGTGATAATGAAGGAAGATGTTTCCACTTCATATCAAGTGCTTCAGAAGATGGAGAAGATCTTTGATAGATTGACAATTGACAAATTTGAACCACAAGTCAGAAATCCTAACTTCCGTGGCCAGCAGCAGCCACAATTTAGGATAAAACAAAGAGAGCAACGGACACAAGACCAAACAGCGTAGCAGCAAGTGAAGACACCCTTGCAGTAGAATTTTGTACATGGTCCGGAATCAGATGAGGAGGAGAATGTAATTGGAGAAGAGAATCATTTCTTTATGCCCAATGATATGCCAATTTTCATCACTGAAGATGAAGAGTACTCCGAGAATTTAGCTGAACAAAGGGATGAAAATTTCATTTTGGCAAATGAAACATTTCTTGAAGAAGAGTCCGATGAATACCAAAGAGGATACATGAATGCTTTTTCAGCTCAGCAGCAACAATATTCACTCTGAAGTAGAGATGTGCCCGTAAATCCAATTCAAAAAAGGAAGGAGGCAGCATCATCAAAGAATAATCCTCCAAATGTGCTCAAAAAGGGAAAAGAGATAGCTGATCCTAACACCAAAAAAATTCCATCAGCAAGTGAGATACCCAATCAGCCAAATGTGTCAAAGGAGAAAACGGAAAAGAAGGATGTTTCAGCGAAAGAGGTAGAAAATGTCTCACTTTTTAACTTAGAAAATGAAATTTCTAAGTTAAAAATATCCATTCCTTTGACTAAGTTGATGAAGAACAACAATTATAAAGGTCAAGTGTCTAAAATCTTGAATTTAGATCCATCATCCGACATGGTAAATGTGGAGGATGACAGTCCGGAGCTGATATTTGGGCTAGCATTGGAAGGCCAATCTCAAGATAGTGATGTCGATTCTTTTTATATCAGTATCAGGGTGCATAACTTTGTGTTACATAATGCTATGTTTGATTCCAGAGCCTCTCATAATCTCATTCCTAAGGCCATCATGGAGAAATTGGGATTGGATATCACTAGAAAATATCATGACCTTTAATGTTTCCATTCTGGTAGAGTAAGGTGCATTGGTCTTATCAAGGATTTAGTGGTCAATTTGGATCAGATTCCGGCTAAAAATGTTTTGATGGACGTGGTGGTGGCGGATATACCTCCTAGATTTGGCATGCTTCTTTCCAGATCTTGGGGAGAAAATATTAAAGGGACAATGCAACTTGATTTCTCATATGCTACCATTCTCGTGTTCAGTCAGATGAGGAAGCTATTTTGGGAACAAAAAATGAAGTACATGATCACTAGCAAGGAGAAGCCGGTAAATCATCCAATCAACTATGTACATACTGATTTAGAATCATTTGTTTTGTATTCAGATAGCTTTAATGATGTAATAGCCAAGTAGTTGAAGTATAAGACATTCCTGAGATCACTGAAAATTTTAGAGAAGTCTTAAAACAAGAAAGATAAAGACTTGATAGTACCGCTGAGCAATCAGCCTTCTGACCGGAGCAACATATTAATGGATAGCAAGGAAAAGAAACAGAACAAACATAATTTCAGCATTTGGAAGAGGATGAAGCAGGTCTGTGGAGCATGGATTTTGATGGCGAGGTGGGAAGGGAAGGTGCTGGAATTGGTATTTGGATACGCAGCCCTATTTTCGCCCCAAACAAAGTGCCAAGCAATGTAAGGGTCTATTCTTATAAACTAGCTTTTGACTATTCAAATAATGAGGCTAAATATGAAGCTTTAACTACTGGTTTGAAAGTTCTTAGAAAATTGAATGCTAAAGGGATTTCAGTGTATGGTGACTCTGAGTTAGTTATTAAGCAGGTGAAAGGGGAATACCAAGCTAAGCATCCTTGAATTCATGCCTACCGCAATGCAGTGTTGGATATCTTGAAAGTATTTTCTTATTATACTTTAACATGTGTCCCCCGAGCTCAGAATGTCATTGCAAATTTGTTATAGACATTTTTGTGCCTTACATCTATAAGCATGAAATGTCCATAATTCAAGGGATCCAAAGTCCCTAAAGATGTTTTTACAGCTCCTAAAGGAACAAGGTCAAACAATGACAGCTTCTCCCAGAAGTTCTCCACCAAAAACCACTCAGAAACAGTCAATTCAGGATCAATTCAGAGGCTCCACTAGCTGCCTGCGTTGAAATGCAGAGGCTCCACTGGCTAGGTGCACTGCAACACAGGTGGAAGCACTACCAGGGTGTGCTGAGCGGGAAATGACAAATGGCAAGCTCATTCAATGAGGTGGAAAGACCATGGAAGCTTCCAGAATCTTCTCCAATGACACTTGCCTCAATGAATTCGACTAGTGATGAGTAAGAGGCTCTCAACCTCCAAGTGGAAGCAAGAACTGACAGAGAGAAGCCACAAGTCAAAACATAAGCTGACTCATCCTCTCTGCTTACATCTATATATGGATCTCTCACCCAGAGGTTCAGGAGGCTGGAATTTTGTACTTTGCAGAGAATTCTTGTTGGTTTGAGATTGAGATTAGCACATTGGGTGATTTATGCTTTGTTGGAGGAGAGGAAGGGATTCCTTTGCTGGGAGGTAGATGCTGGATCGGAACTCACTTGGTTGTATCTCCTCTTGGACTTTCTTATTCTATCAATAAACTATTTGAGTTTCTCCTACATGCTGTGTACCAATGATGTTTTGTTATTCTTACATGTTTAGCTTAATCTGATCTTGAGCTTTTTATGAATGTATATCGGTATCTTTGTGTAGTTTCTCTCTCTTGTGATCTTGCAGGAATTCGGTGAAAGCTGGGCCAGTGAAGGAGCAAGAAGCTGGGAGCTACTGAAGAGAGGAGTGATTTGGATCGACAAACTAGCGGAAGACACAAGTTAGTTACATCCTTCTTCCTCATTTACATTTCATAAAGAAGAATACTCAATTAGTTTACCTCGTTTGTTGCTAAGGCACTATCACACCTTAGAGTGGGATAGGGGCATTCCGAATTGAATACTTTTCCCAACAACAAAATTCACTTGCAACGGCAGAAAGTAATTTGAAAATTCCGATGAATTCAAACAATAAGTTTGAGATTCACGTGAAGCATTGCCCAGCTGTCCCTGACAATCAAAGGTATTGGGAAGTGTTTCAAGATGATGATGAGATCGATGAATTTCTGCAAAATAAAGGTAAATTCAAAGACACTTCTATTGATGTGGAGTACGATGATAGTGAAGCGGATATAGAAGTAAATCAAATGGAAGTTTTGTATCTCAAAGACAACATGATTCCTAAAGGTCTAATACCTTTAGAGGAGCTATTTGATCAAGATGATGTGGCCCAGAAATCGAGCTTGCTGCCAACCGATAAAGGAGTAGAGGATGTGAACATTGGATCAACTGAAAATCCTAAGATGGTAAAATTATCAAAGGTGTTGCCTCCACAGGTAAAAGAAAAGTATGTCAATTTGTTATCCTCTTTTACTGATGTATTTTCTTTGAATTATTCAGATTTGAAGGCATATGACACAAGCATAAATCATCATGTCATCCCAATCAAGCCATATCAAAAGCCTTTTCGTCAGAAGCTAAGAAGAATAAATCCGAAGCTGCGGCCCTCAATTGATAAGGAAGTGAATCGGTTGTATAAAGCTGGATTAATAGTCCCCATAAGATTTTCAGATTGGATTTCAAACTTGGTGCCCGTCCGCAAGAAAATAGGTGAGATCCGGTTATGCCTTGATTTTATAAATCTGAAAAACGTATCCTTGAAAGACAACTATCCATTGCCTAAGATGGATCACATACTTTAGAGAGTAGTTGGAGCATCCCGCATGTCGCTACTCGATGGTTATTCGGGTTATAACCAAATTCTGGTCCATGAGGATGATAGAGACAAAACAATGTTCACCACTCTGTGGGGGACTTTTCATTATGCAAAGATGCCTTTTGGGTTAAAAAATGCTGGTGCAACCTTTCAGCAGGTGATGGATATAGCATTTGCTAATGAAAAAGATGTCTTTCTAGTTGTTTATCTTGATGACTTAACAGTTTTCTCTAATTCAGATGAAGATTACCTTTATCATTTGAAGATTATGTTTTAGCAGTGTATGAAGTATGGCATCTCTCTCAATCCAAAGAAATGTTTGTTTGCCATGGATGAAGGCAAGCTTCTCGGGCATATTATCTCAAGGGAGGGCATCCACATCGATCTAGCTTGGGTGGAGGCCATTCAAAAGATTGATTTCCCATGAAGTAAGAAATAAATCCAATTCTTCAATGGTAAGAAAAATTTCTTACGTCGCTTTGTGCCCAATCTTGCAGAACATTTAAGAGAAATCACAAACATGCTCAAAAAAGATAGTGCAGTAAGGTGGACTGAGGAAGCAGTTAAGTCTTTCAATTTGGTGAAATTAGCTCTTTCTTCCGCTCCAGTTTTGATTAGCCCAGAATATACTCAGTATTTTATTTTGTTTTCATTTGCCTCGGATCATACTATGGTAGCGGTGTTGATGCAAAAAAGAGACCAACTTGAGAAACCAATTGCATTTTTCTGTAGAACCATAAGAGTTGCGGCATTGAAGTACAATATAATTGAAAAAAAGGCCCTTGCTTTGGTAAAAACATTGAAATATTTTCGAGTTTATATTTTGCATTCTCACATCCTCACTTATGTCCCTAATGTTGTTGTTAAGGATGTCTTAGTGCAAACAGATCCGGAAGGGAGAAGAGGAAAATGGATTGCTGCCTTGCTAGAGTATGACGTGGAAATCAAACCGACAAAGCTCGTTAAAGGACAGGGGCTAGATAAACTAATGTCTGAGTCAAATTTCCATGCCTTGGACATTAATATAATTGCTGCTATGTCCGAGGAAGATGAAGAGAATCTGCCCTCTCAGGTATCAGAAATTTTCCTTCTTTCTCCTTGGTATTTGGACATTGTTTATGTACTCCAAAATCTGTCATCACGACCTGGAATGGCTAAGAACAAAATTAGGACACTGAAATTGAAGGCTGCAAAATTTTGTATTATGAATGGTGCACTCTATTGGAAAGACCCTAGTTGTGTCTTGCTGAATTTTCTAGTAGAAGAAGAGGCAAAACAGGTTATGGAAGACTTTCACAAGGGAGATTGTGGAGGCAATATTTTTTGGAAGACAATAGCCAATAAAATCTTGAGAGCTGCGTATCATTGGCCAAGTCTTTTTGCTGATGTGTACAAAACAGTGTCCAGTTGCCATGAATGTTAGATTTTTCAAGGTAAGAGGAAATTGCAGCCTTTATCACTCAAGCCCATTGAAGTAAGTGCTCCATTTCAGTAGTGGGGTTTGGATTTCATTGGTGAGATCCATCCTTCTTCTTCAATGCAACATAAGTGTATCCTCACAGCAACGGATTATTTCACCAAATGGATTGAGGCGATTCCTACGAGGCAGGCTACTGATTCAATAATTATCTCATTTCTTGAAAACAACATTTTGTCTTGTTTTGGCTGTCCAAATAAGTTAATCACTGACAATGCAACAACCTTTATATCGAAAATAATGATTGAATTTTGTCATAAGTATCAAATCACTTTGGGGAACTCGACTGCCTATTACCCACAAGGCAATAGATTGGCAGAATCCTCAAATAAATCTCTTGTCAACATTATCAAAAAACTGCTGGAAACTAACAAGAAAAGTTGGCACAAAAAGTTGGTCAATGCACTTTGGGAAGATAGGGTAAGTCAAAAGAAATCTATAGGAATGTCTCCTTTTGAGCTTGTGTATGGTGTGGACACAGTCATCCCGACCTCTCTGGCAGTCCTGGTGGTCAAAATTCTACAAGAAGTCGACAGCGAAGATGATAGTCTGCAGCAGAGGATCAATCAAATGATTCATTTGCAACAAACTAGAGAGGAGATATTTCAGAACACCTTCAAGCTGCAGGAGAGAATCAAGAGGATATATGACCGAAAAGCAAAGGCGGACAGGTTTGAAATAGGAGACATAGTGCTGAAATGGGATGCAAGGAACGAGGAGAAAGGTAAACATGGCAAATTCGAAAATCTTTGGAAAGGACCGTACAAGATTGCTGCATATCGGGGCTAGAATGATTTCCTTTTCTAAGAAATGATTGGTGAAGACTATCTTGGTGGGCTGGTCAACGGTCGGATCCTCAAACGGTATTATTTGTGAAATGTTTTCTGCTGTCCTATTCATCATTGTATATACCGGTTTGTTTAAATTCCATTGCAAGTGTGTACTATTTTCATTCTTCAGTTTGGGGCCCAAGGTGAAGGCTATAGAGCTGAGGTTTGATTTCAGTTTTGGTTTGGCTTGTTAGAGTCAGTTCTTTCAGTCGATTTCAGTCTTGAAATTGAGTCAGTATGAGTCACATTTTAGTCCTGAAATTGAGTCAAGAGTTTGGTTTTGATTTGTCGAAGTTATTGACTCCATAGCCCAATGGATGAAGGCACTGCTTGCTTTCCCAAAGATCTATAGTTCTTGGCACCTCCAAGGAGCTACCATCCCCATTGGAGCCAATGTTAGTGTTGGTATTTTCATCCCTCCATCAGAGATCAAATCCTCTTCTTGCATTGCATATTAGGTGTCCCGCCTAGTCAACTGCATTCCATTAGGCACATGGATCATCTGACAGTAGTGGCTTCTCCTAAAATCTCCCTCATGTCATTTACCTACTGGCTCATTCTTATTCATAAAAAATTGTATACAATCACCTTTTTGTCTTAAATATTGCAGAAGTCTTTGCTAGGGTTTTATTGTCATTTAGGTCTAGGGTTTCATCAAAAAGGTTTCAAAAAGTCCAATAATAACCAGCAGGCACATGAGGAGGTTCCAGTATCAATAAATTTCATAATCAAGTGTTCAGAGATGTGTTTTTCCACAAAACTTTGTTTTGAGGAAAAACGGGGTATTTTTAGATTTTACTTCACTTGCAACCTTGGTCACTTTTCCTAGCCTTAGTAGCTCCAACCCCCTACAAACAAAACAAGACACATGTCATTTAGTTCATCACAAGCTCAAAGAAAGTGAAAAAACTCAAAAACAGAGTTTGAAAAATAAAGTCATTTTCCCAAACATTGTAAAGTGGGTTTTATAAACCAAAAAATTAAAAGCTCCTTGTATATAAGTTATTCTTCCATTAAAAGGTCCATTTTCATTTCAAAGACAAAGTTGGGCAAAGAAAAGTTGTGTTTGCGAGCAAGTAAGACAAATTTGGAGAACTCTGCCCAAAATCAGAGGCATGGCGCACTGGGCAAGTGACGCGGCGCACATAGTAGGCACGTCACATAACGCTGTGATTTCCAGTTCAAATTTACATGGGTGTGATGCACATATAGGGCAGAGCGCGTTGGGTTTGATGCACAATGCATAGATCTGCCAGGACCGAATTCTACAACAACTCGCTCCAAATCGTCCAAAACACTCGGATCTTCTTTTATGCAAGTAGGTCGAGCCTCTATTACTGCTTTTCATCCAATTTTTGGTGGTTGTTTTATGATGGTTGTCTTAGAGTGGTTGTGTGAAAAAAAAACCAAACCCTACCTCTTGCATCTTTCAAAGGAAACAATGCTTATGGTTTGTACTATTGTTTTGGCTGCCAAGTCATTCCCTCATCTTTCCACTCCCTCACTTATTTTCCTAGTGTATTCCCCTATTACCTAATTCCCATATTCCCAAAACAAAATGATATATCCCTATCCCCAATCCTATTTTCCCCAGAGTCCCAAATATAATTCCCAAACCCTACTGTTATACCGAAAACTCCTAAATTATTCCCTAATCCCCTGTTTCCCTAACTAAACCCTATCCCAACAGTCCCTAAAATCCCTCATTTTTTCCCTCCCTATACAGTCCCTTATATCACTTTTCCCTTGGTGGTAGAAGTCAAAAAAACATCATAATGCACCTACTTCTCATCGAGACAGCTCATCCACCTAGCAGAGATGGAATCTGATCCCTCATATGCTTATGAAGCGGAGACACACAATGACTCACCTACAGAAGTACATGCACCCGGGAGGCCTCATAGAGGTGGCAAGCATATTCGAGAAGAACCAACCACTCTTGTTGAGTTACAGGCCTGCCCTCTTGCCATCACTTGTTTCCAACACCAGTCCTGCTATGAATTTTGTGAGATCATTGCTAGAATTCAGTTTCATCATGAGTTGGCTCATTTGTTTGTGCTTCATTTACATGATGGCAAAGCCACTCTAGCTGGTGTCACATTCACATTAACACAAGAATCTATTTCACTAGCTACCGGTATTCCTAACATTAGAGAGCAATGGAACAAGAGGTAACAAATTGACAGGCATCATTATGAACCATACATCAAGCCCGGTTATTTAAGACAACTTAGCAGAGTGTTTCCTTTCCAGTACCTCAAAGATTCTTATGCTCATTTGATGAAATTGATAATGAAGTATTTCAGCTGTGAGGGCCGGTTTTCCCATTTATACTCTTATCATATCAGACTGTTGATGCATTTTACCAAGGTGAGGATGATGAACCTCCCCTACTTCATGTGCCGAAACATTGAGACTCCTCAACAACAGTTCAAGAGTATATATCATTTTTCTCTCATTAAAATTGAAGTCATCCATCAGCTTGGCTTACAGGGCATCACTTGGGAGGACTTCATTTCTCATGAGTTTTTCACAGCTTCTCAGTGACATTCAGAGACTGTACATTAGACAGGTGGACCTTCATATCAGCATGAGGTTCATGAGACACAGACCGCTAGTATGCCAATGTTTATCACTTATCAAAAGGGCACTAGACGATTGTTCGCAGCAGCCAAGCGAGTATTATCTCCACCGGGGGTGGAATGGGTCTCACTTCTGTCATCAACACAATAGGTTCGGGACAAAGGAAAGAGGCCATTATAGGATGAAGGACCATTAGGTGAGCGTGATACTGATTTCATTCTCATTGAGGGTGATGATACTGATATGGGCCCGTAAAGCACAAATCTCAAAGAAGTCATTCAAGAGTAGCAGGCAGACATCAATGCCTTGTCCCTCAACTTGGAGAGAGCTAAATGGAAAATACAGTACCTGGAGCAAAGAAATAAGTAGCTTGAATATCAACAAGAGATTATGGAGTTGCAAAACATTTGGGAGAATCGCCAAGCTGCCCAAAGGAGGAGGGTGGAGTTCACTTCACTTGAGAAGGAGGTCAATGCCGATCGGGAGTCATGGCTTGAAGGAGCCAATATCCACTTGGAGAGGAGGTTAGAAAAGGCCATCAATGAAAAAAATATGTTGAGAAACATGGCATATCATTATTTGTCAAGGAATGGTGTGTTAAGTTAGAATCAGGATCGTGAAGGAAAAATTGAGGAGAGCATCAAGGAGGCAAAAGGAGCATGAAGGACTTTAGATATTGGTTGAGGCTTCCTTGGCCCAACACAATTCTTGATGAAGAAAAATCAGCCCAAATTTCAAAAAATTTGGGGCACTTTTTGCATTTTTGGAATTTTTGGCATAAAAAACAGGATTTTCTGCTCTATACGCCACGCCACCTAGCGCTCGCTTTTGATAGGAGCCTCCAAATGACAAAAACCCTCGCTAGTGTCGAAACAAGTGTTTACTTCAAAATCATAAAGTGTCGTAATCATCTTTTTGTTTTCAAAAAGAAACTTGTTTATGTTTTCACTTGAAATCGAATTCAAATTTGTACAACAGCTTTCTTTTTAGGCATCAATATTAAGAAAGCGAAAACAAATACATGCATATGTGCATTTTCATTTTGATAGTTTGTATGTTGATTTAGGAAAAGTGCATTTACAGTGTGCTCTATGCTCTTTGAGAAAAGATTGTGTCTTTCTTTTCCCCTTGTAGCTAGGATTTTCATTGTTGAAAAGATATAAAAGCTTGCTTATCATCTTTAGACTGCATTTAGGAATTGTATCATACATCTCGTGGTGATCCAAAAAGGCAAACTTCTAAGAAAGATCAACCTAAAATAAATTGAATGAACTTAACAACGCTTTGTAACTTAACGCACAACATAGAGGTCTAGGCTAGAAACGTGTTCCGGCGTCGTAAAACCTGGTGACTGTCGATCTCGCTGATGGTTGGGTGATTCCTCCTGAGAGACGATAGCGCCAGTACGGATTGTGCTCCCATGTACCGTCGAGTATATATTGGGAGACCCCTATAGGCATAAAACCTTTATCCATAGGAAGTCGTGTCGGCCGCCCTACTGATCGCAATGCACTGAACACAGCATTCGGGAAGATTGACTGCCCGTACCTTAAAAAGTATTCTGCGGTTTTGCGAAAAGTTTGGCACACCCTCTACCTAGAACTCCAGAGCAGTTCCTTTTGGCCTTTTTCAAACTCTATAACGGAAAAAGTCCATCCGAGCATTTGTCACTTCGGGCTCGTTAAAACATCGAAGGCGACTAGAGCCATCTTTTGCTTTTTCTCGACTCTTTAAAACTGAAAAAGCAAGTTGTGTCTAAAGCGTCGTTAAAATTTATTTTAAATAGAACAATCACCGCTTTTTCCTGCGTTGATCTTTAGGTTGAGAAAATGGAGCCCACCAACCAAGGAATTCCCCTTGATGGAAATCCTAGTCCCTTCTCCTCTTGGGGAGATGTTGGTGCGCCTCATATGGCCACATTGTCGCTTCCAGGACTGACAATTGGCTTGCCGGTCTGGCTCTTCTCAACCAATGTTGTTCAGAACGCCACTATTCCTGAACAGTCAAATCAATAGTTAGACCAGTCCAGAGTTGCACACCAGCCTTCTACTTCCTCTAATTCTTCCTCTCCTCCTTCCTCTTCGCTTGACGGAACTGGTAAAACAAAAAACCAGGTTCCTAAGGGGAAGAAGGAAAAGAAGAAGAAAGAGAAGAAGAAGAAGGAGCCAAAAGCGACTGGGGGCAAACAAGTGTCGTCTAACAAAAATCCATACATAGCACTAACTAGGCCTAAATCGCCATGTGTCATATGCAAGGGAGACCACTTCCACAGAGATTGTCCCTACATCCCTCGGACACTAAGGGACTGGTCTCCCCGTTTGCACAATCCGGTGGCATCAACCTCTGATATCCATGTTGAATGCACACCGTCAACTAGCGAAAGTGAAGTCCTTGGACAAAAAGGGAGAGCTAGATCTCCCTGTAGACTGTGCGAAGGCAACCACGCCATCCATCATTGTCCCTTCTTAGACGAAGCGAAAAGAGTTTTGGATGATCGTTCGATTTCACCGTTACGACTTCCTCCTGGATATAAAAAAAACTTGCCGAGTCCTTCATTAGTTGAAAATCCAGCTGGCCCACTCAAGTGGTCAGCTGAAGCGCCGGTCATTGAAGATGAACCAGCTGAATCCATACCCGACGAAAGTCAAAAGGTCGAGGCGGCAGTTGACCTAGTCTTGCCTTCAGAGGATTTATCTTCGAATGATACAGTCACTGAAGAGGATAAAGATGACACCATCCAAATTCTCTTCATCAACATAGACTCCGACGAGCACGGGGGCAACTCCCCCATTCCTTTATCGCAGGAAGTAAGTTCGTCAGAGTGATACCCGGCCGTCTACTCGGTCCCACCACCAAGCAACCTAGTTGTCTCCTTCGACTGGAACCAACTAGGCAGACCCCGTTTGCCAGCAAGCATACCATTCAGAATTATCGTCCAAATATACAGAATGGTTATGGCTGGCACCATCATTGATGAGGGGGCATCTGTGAGTATCCTTTCCTCTACTGCTTGGAAAGCGCTTGGTTCGCCAGCGCTTTTGCCTGAAATGAGAAATCTGACAGGCTTTGATAAAGGAACCAGTCGACCTTTAGGGATCCTCCCCAATGTGCCTATCACATTAAAGGGAAGACCATTCAAATGAACATGATGGTCATTCAAGGACCCTTGGATTATAACCTACTCCTTGGACGAGACTATATATATTGCATGGGAGCCATCATCTCCTCACTCTTTAGAGTAATGTGTTTTCTGCACGAAGGAAGAGTAGTCAAGCTCGTGGACCAGCTTTCATTTCCCGGATCACGCATCGCAAATAGTCATATACCGTCCCTAAATGGTCTCTTCACACAAGAAATGTCTCAACCTACGGTCCGTCCTCCCGATGAGCGCGAGTGATTCGGAAGGATATGACTGGAACCCAGGGGGCATGCGTCCTGGCCTGCTTCGGCAGGAAAACTTTGGGTATAGGGTAGGCTTCCGCGGGAGAATATGACTAGTCTGTACCCCGTCCGTCTTGGAAGAGGGGTTATTCTAGAATAAGATTCTTTTGTCAAAGTTATGTGTTTGGCGCTCGTTGTCACTCACCTTTGTCTATCTCGGTAGACATCGCCAAAGAGGTGTTTTGTTTGAAAGATTAATAGAACAATCTTTGGGTAACCTGAAAGAGGTAGGCCTTTCCTGGTAGAACAAATGTTTTATCTGCAAATTGAGGGGTAACCTTGAAACTCTGTTTTATACCTGGGGGCATGCAAACCTTTTGGAGTGCAAGCAAAGAGCGGTTATTTATTTGTTTTTTGGGTTAATCGTTTCCTAACTCGCATAAAGAAAGGATGCAGGGCAAAGCTTTGTAAGGCGCAAGCTCCATAAAAAATGGCATCTTACATGAGACATTCTTATCATATGACTGGATAATCGAGCAGTTTTAGCACATAGTTCATGCTCATTAAAAAATAAACATTAGACCGAGTAATGTTTTTCCGCATTTAAGCTCGTTAAAAAATGAACTACCCTCCGGTAAATAACCACCGTGAATGTAACATTATCAGCCATTAAAGCCTTGGTCGTGTTTGCACCGTCACCTCCACTTTTCCATTGGCCGATCATTCACCTCCATTTGATTGTTTACCCATTTTGAGGAACAGTTGCGAAGAGTGATTTCACTAGCCATCCTTGTGACGCTGCTGTGATTGGAAAATTCTAACCCTTACCTGGAATCAGCTGCTACCCGTTTTATCACTCGTTCCTCAAAAGACGAGTCTTCTTTAAGCTCTTTTCATCTGACTCGTAAAATATGAAAAGATTGCCGAGTTTTGGCCTTCCAACTCGTTAAAGCGACCAGAAGTGCTATCCCTCCTTTAGATTTTAATCTTTTTGGACCTGAGGGATTATTGCACAAAAAGATCGTGCGCTTGTTTTGTTCGGCTCGTTAAAACTATCGAAAATTCATCCCTTCTGTATTGTTTTATACTTTTTCGGACTTAAGGGATTACATGATGAAAAAGGACTTTCGGAGTTGACTTTACGTACCTTTTCAGACTCTCTAAAAATGAAAAGGACCGAGTTATCTTTGTCGTTAGACTCGTTAAAAACATTAAATAACGACAAACTTGTCTTTAGACGAGAACGAGTTTCATTATCGCTAGGCTCATTAAAACATAGCGATGGGTTTGCCCGAAGGGCAAATTATAGAACAAGCATATGTTATCCTCCTCAAGCTTGACAAAAATAAAGAGGTACTGGTCAGCAATGACTTGGGAAAAATTGGGAAGAAACTCAAATAACTTTATTGGTAGCAAGTCGCTCTTGAACATGACACTTCCACTCCGTGCCTGAGTCGGGTTGGGTTGTTTCATTCACCGGTCACATCGCCATGGTCTCGCCATACCATCCATCTTTGGGGTAAATGCTACCAATCCATCACATAAGTGTCGCCGGTATGTTCATGAGAAGTCATCCAGAGAAGTCAACCGTGTCCCATCCACTACCATACATTATCCTTCATTCTTTTCATGACCGCCACCCTGAACCATATATCATCAGATCGTTTTCACCTCCATCAAAATCATTTTCTCCGTTCCGTGTCACTGATGTGGGATACATCAAGGCCCTCCTTTGAGGGATCACTTCTTGTCGACATCAGCTCATTATCCAAGAAGTTGATCTAGGAACAACCCCTTCAGTACTTTGAAGCTTGCATGCCTCAATGGCAAGTTTGATCCGGATTTAAACAAGAACGCAACAAATTACAGAGATAACCATATACAAAAAGATGCAGCGGAAATAATACTTCATTTCATTAATGGAAAATACTGAAATATGCTTACAATCAGAAATGGAAATAAACCAGCTAGGGCAATGGTAGCTTATCTCTGAGAAGAGATGTGATGGCTACATGCCTCTGAACTGTGTTACAATGAGGCTCCAAGGCCTATTTATTGTTGAGAAACAGTGGAAAACCCTTAACATTCCAAAACCTAACCCTAGGAGATGAAATGCCAAACTGTGGGCCCCGTTTGGGGTAAATTGGTACATCAACTTCCCGGGGTCGTAACTTTGGCATATGATCTCCGTTTGACGCGTACAATAGCTCATTAGAAAGATCTATCCGAGCACTATCATTGTTGGAATGGGCAACATCGGTCCATGGACCCATGTTGCCCCCGGATTCCCCAAAAAACGTCTTTTAGGGCCTCAAAACGGCTCCGGAAGTTCAGGACCCGAAAAATTGCTAAAAATAGTAAGTTGTGCTACAATTAAGGAAACTGAAAATGCTGAGAAAGACAATGGTGGGGGTCCAGGTGGACTTGGTAGGTGGCCACCAATATCCACCTGGATCATTCCTCCCCCCTTAGGAAGTAATTGTCTCCATTGCGTTGAGCTCCTCCATGAGATGAGGAAACTTCTGCTGAACTTGTTCCCTGGTGAGCCACTTGCCCTGCTGAAGGAGTTGGCCTGCTTTGACAACTCGATACAGTCGGATATTCTGTTGGTGAGTCTTCTTGATCTGTGTGTCCATGATCCGATCAGTTGCAGCTTGTTCCATGCAATCTGGATTTAATTCTGTGGGTTTGAGTTGTTCTGCAATGTCGGATGTGTCTAGCAATGGTGGAAAGTATGGCCGAAGGCGGTCCACATTGAACATTGGGTGCAGGCCAAGGAATGGGGGAATGCTGAGCTCAAATGCATTGTCTCCCATAGCCTTAGTAATGGTGTAAGGACCATATCAGAGTGGTCTCAATTTCCGATAGGCTCCAGTAAGGCGTTCCTTTTGCAAATGCAACCAGACTTTGTCGCCCACCTGAAACTTGTGTGGCACCCGATGTTGATCATGTCGCTGCTTGTACTTGGCATTTGATTTCTCAAGAATGTCATGGACCTGCTGGCGAATATGTTGGATGCGCTCAATGAAGCTGGTGGCCTTATCTGTTTCGGACTGGACATGAGCTGAATTCATGTGAGTAGCTGCAAGTGGCATGGCCACATCAATGGGGCATAGTGGCTGGAATCCCAAACCCACCTAAAAAGAGCTATGGCCAGTGGAGCTGTGAAGAGCTCGGTTGTAGCTGTGCTGAACATAGGGGAGGCTCTCGTCCCATGTGCGTGGATGCTTTGAGTTATACATGCGCAGAATGTGCACAATCATCCTATTGACAACCTCTGTCTGGCCATCAATTTGAGGATGGAAGGCTGTGGACTTCATGAGTTTGGTGTCCAGCATTGACCAGAGACTGGACCAAAATGTGCTGAGAAACCGACTGTCCCTATCTGAGATGATAGACTGTGGGATCCCAAAGTGCACCCACACTTATTCAAAGAAGAGCTTAGCAGTGGCTTCTGCTGTGATATTCTTCTTACAGACCACCATAATGGCCATCTTCGAGAACCTGTAGACGACCACAAGAACACAGTCATTTCCATGCTTAGTGGAAGGAAGGCCTGACATGTAATCCATGGAGATGGATTCCCAAGGTCGACTAGGGGTAGGCAACGGGGTATAGAGGCTATGCTTCTTAATGGTCGGTTTGGCAATGGCACAGGCAGTACATGATCGGATGTACTTCCCAACATCCTGTCGAAGATTTGGCCAATAGAAATAATTTTGTAGTACTGCCACTGTTTTCTCGACCCCGAAATGCCCAGCAGCCCGACTGTAGTGTGCTTCCCAAATCATCTTGGCACGCTCACTTGAAGGAACACAAAGGTGACCGAGGTGGCATAATAGGGCATCCTGGAGGTGAAAATCTGCAACATGCCGACCCTCCAAGAGTGTCTGGTAGGTGTGGCCGAATTCTGGGTCGCTTTTGTAGAGAAGTGGCCAATCAGAAGTCTCGTGCCCACAAGAGTTGAGCACGGTGGTTAGCGCCATGATCGGTGGTCGACTGAGGCAATCTGCAACATTATTGGTGCTGCCCTTTTTATACTTGATATTCAAGTGAAACTGTTGCAAGTATGTAGACCACTTCTGATGGCGATCATTCTGCAATTTCCCTTGGGTCTGTATGAACTACAGGGGTCGGTGGTCTATGTGGATGACCGTTTCCTTCCCCAAAATGTAATGCTTCCATTGTCGGCAGGCCTGTACAATGGAATACATCTCTTTATCATAAGTGGGGTACTTCCGGACTGTGTCTGAAAGTGTTTCACTGTGATATGCCACTGGATGTCCATGTTGAGTAAGGACTGCCCCAATAGCATAGTCAGAGGCATCTGTATCGACCTCAAATGGTTGTTGTAAATCTGGTAACGCGAGCACTGGTGCTGTGCAGAGGCGATCCTTCAACTCCCTGAATTCCTTCTATTGAGATTCAGACCAAAAGAATTTTTCTTTCGCCCCTCCCTTGGTGACTTGACTCAAGGGCCAAGAAATATGAGAAAACCCCAACACAAACCTGCGGTAGAAGTTGGAAAGACCTAGAAAGCTGCGGAGCTCTGTTAGAGTGGTTCGAGAGGGCCAATCCCGAATGACTTGGACCTTGGCTGGATCGACATGCACTCCCTGTTCATCAATGATGTATCCCAGATACTGAACCTGGGTCATGCCAAAAGTGCATTTCTCCAAATTGGCACATAGCTTGTGTTGCCGCAGTGTTTGGAGAACCTGTCGGATGTGGTGGAGGTGCTCTTCCCAACTCTGGCTGAAGATCAGAATGTCATCCAAGTATACTACTACAAAGGAGTTGGTGAATGGCCGCAAGATGTCATCCATTAGCCTCATAAAGGTTGCAGCAGCATTCGTCAATCCGAAAGGCATGACCAACCATTCGAAGAGGCCCTCCTTGGATTTGAAGGCAGTCTTCCACACATCGGAGGGTTCGATTGGTACTTGGTGATATCCTGACTTCAGATCGATCTTGCTGAAATATTTCGCCCCCTTTAGTTGGTCTAGGAGGTCATCAATCCGCGGGATCGGGTACCTATTACAGACAGTGATCTTGTTCAGCGCCCGATAGTTAATACAGAGTCTCCACGTCCCATCCTTCTTCTGTACCAACACGATCGGGCTCCCACAGGGCGATGAACTCGGACGGATGTGACCTTTCTACAGGAGCTCCTGAATTTGCCTCTTGATTTCATCGTTCTCCAGAACGGAGCGCCGATAAATTGGTCCATTGGGCAGCGGCGCACCTGGGGTTAGATTGATGGAGTGCTTGACTTGACAGTGCAGAGGAACCCCTGCCGGGGAGGTGAAGATGTCCTCGTACTCCTCCACAATCTTGTCCATCTGTAGTTGTCATGCAGAGGGACCCCGTTTAGAGGCCGCGACCACTGTCTTCTTCTTTCCTTGAGGGCGTATCATCAGGAAAACAAATTTCCTGGTTTTGGAAATGATCTTACTGCATTGTTTTGCAGTAATCAAAGAGATGGCGGCAGGTGGTGATACCTCTGGTATCCTGAACAACTTATTTCCCAATGTAATAATAACAGCACGGGGCCTTGATTCATACACAGCATGTCGCTTCCACAAGTATGGTTTTCCTAGTAATACATCACAAACTTCAAGGGGAGCAATGTCACACAATACCTCATCCGTGAAAGGCTTGATGTGGTATGGAAGGCGACACTGCTGGCTCACGCGAAGATCTCATCCTTGGTGAAGCCACCCGATGTTGTATGGTTGTGGATGTGCTGTGGTCGGTAAGCCCAACCGCTTCACGACCTCTGTCGAAATGAGGTTCTTCTGATTCCCGCTATCAACAATGAACTATATCAGGGAGCCCTTTACCCACATCTGGGAGTGGAAGAGACACTCCTCCTCCTCTAGATCTTCGGGTTCATTTTTCTGTATCTTTGCGGTAGAAACAATGGCGCTGGGATCCGCATCGATGATCTGATTCCCTTTTTCATACCCCTTATCGGGTTCTGACTCAGAGTCGAAACATGCATCTGATTCTGAAACCTTTAGCTCAGCCACCAGTGACTGCTTGGCCCGACACTCACTTGTGTTGTGAGTGGAGCTCTTATGGAACTCGCACCATTTTCCAGTGTCCTTTCTCGGCTTCGCGGCGCTGTTCTTTGCTTGCAGCTTCGGCTGGTTGTCTTGGGATGTCCCGCCTTGGCTTTGTCCTTTGTTCTGTGGTTTAGGGGCACCTTTCCCCTGCTTTGGATTCGCAGATCCAAAGTCTCGCTTCTTTTGTTTAAACTTCTATTCGACCTTGACGGTATATCGGTATGCTGCGCCGAGCGAGGGGATGTTTAGGAATTTTATTTCTTCCTGGATGTACTTGTGCAGGCAGCCACAGTATTTGAGTATCAAATGTTGCTCCGAATCCTTGATACCCAACTTTTTGCGAAGGGTATGGAAAAGATTGGTGAACTCCGGCACATCTTGGTCCCTTCCCTGCTGCAGCGTGGTCCACTTTATGTATTCATCCTCATAGCTTCCAACAGGGTAGTACTGCTCCTTGATGACATCCCGGAATGAATCCCAGGTGGGTGCGGCTGAAAATAGTGAGCCAGTACTTTCATCCTTCTGCTCGTAGTAGGTTTCCCACCAGTCCTTGACGTGGGAGGCTGCTTTGAGAAGAGCAAAAACAATCTTTTCCCGACTCGAAAATTCATGAACAAGCAAATAACCCTCTAGCAGATTTAACCATTTATCTACGGCATCTGCGTCTATCTGACCCTCGAATATGGGGATTTCAAAATTAACTTGTACCTTAAAGGGTGTGGCGTTTCCAGAGTAGCTGCTGGAAGCCGATGCGTTGCTTCTGGGTAGCCGCTGAAGGATCTGGGCAAAGTTGTCCATCATCGCGTTCCGTTGTCGCTCGAGGGCTTCTTCGAGCAAGATTTTGATGGGATCTCCTACCCCCTCGTCTTTCTTCTCGTCCGCCATGGGAGGCCGTCGGGATTTGCGAGGCTGGTCTTTCAAAGGTTCAACCAGTTCAAGCCCTAACTCCTTATATCCCGACCTTATTGGGGACATGCAAAGAAAAACAGAGAAAAAGCAGACCACTCTGATACCACTGATCCAGATTTAAACAGGAACGCAACAAATTACAGAGATAACCATATACACAAAGATGCAGCGGAAATAATACTTCATTTCATTAATGGAAAATACTGAAATATGATTACAATCAGAAATGGAAATAAACCAGCTAGGGCGATGGTAGCTTATCTCTGAGAAGAGATGTGATGGCTACATGCCTCTGAACTGTGTTACAATGAGGCTCCAAGGCCTATTTATTGTTGAGAAACAGTGGAAAACCCTTAACACTCCAAAACCTAACCCTAGGAGATGAAATGCCAAACTGTGGGCCCCGTTTGGGGTAAATTGGTACATCAACTTCCTGGGGTCGTAACTTTGGCATATGATCTCCGTTTGACGCGTACAATAGCTCATTAGAAAGATCTATCCGAGCACTATCATTGTTGGAACGAGCAACATCGGTCCATTCCATGGACCCATGTTGCCCCGGATTCCCCAAAAAACGTCGTTTAGGGCCTCAAAACGGCTTCAGAAGTTCAGGACCGGAAAAAACTGCTAAAAATAGTAAGTTGTGCTACAATTAAGGAAACTAAAAATGATGAGAAAGAAAATGGTGGGGGTCCAGGTGGACTTGGCAGGTGGCCACCAATATCCACCTGGATCTAAGTTTCTCACTTCCGGCGACAGGTATACATCAATGACCTTCGACCGAAAGATTTTGCGTGGTGTTCGATGCCAAGTCCTTTATTCACACCACGTGAATTGTACTGCAGTACCTTGAGGGTCATTATCATTATCGGTGATTCCTCTCGCTCTTGTTAACGGTTTACATCATTGACCGGTAATCAAGCAATGTCTTTCCATGTTTGACTCTAGAACATTTCTCACATGGATCGACTTGTACCTAGAGTGAAGATCGGACGAGATTGAAGACCCCGGATCTAGTTTCATCCATCCGGGCTGCGATATATATTTAGGAAAAATAAAGACATTGACATGTACAGCATTGCAGCACAGATAATCATCCCACCAAAAGGATCATGATTTCATCAAAAGCATCAGTCTACCATCAGACGATTGTCAGTCCTATGTACATCAAAATGAATTTATAAAGCTGAGCATGGGAATGCCCACCTCAGCTAGATCATGAAAACAGTATGAAAAATAATGTATTGTATTGTATCTTATTACAGGTCTCCTCCCAGCATTGAATGAACTTCAGATCCTCCTAATAAGGCATTTCACCCGATAAATGGCCTCACACTTTAGGGGGCAACTGTTATAGACATTTTTGTGCCTTACAGCTATAAGCATGAAATGTCCATAATTCAAGGGATCCAAAGTCCCTAAAGATGTTGTTACAGCTCCTAAAGGAACAAGGTCAACCAATGACAGCTTCTCCCAGAAGTTCTCCACCAAAAACCACTCAGAAACAGTCAATTCAGGATCAATTCAGAGGCTCCACTAGCTGCCTGCGTTGAAATGCAGAGGCTACACTGGCTAGGTGCACTGCAACGTAGGTGGAAGCACTACCAGGGTGCGCTGAGTGGGAAATGACAAATGGAAAGCTCATTCAACGAGGTGGAAAGACCATGGAAGCTTCCAGAATCTTCTCCAATGACACTTGCCTCAATGAATTCGACTAGTGATGAGTAAGAGGCTCTCAACCTCCAAGTGGAAGCAAGAACTGACAGAGAGAAGCCACAAGTCAAAACATAAGCTGACTCATCCTCTCTGCTTACATCTATATATGGATCTCTCACCCAGAGGTTCAGGAGGCTGGAATTTTGTACTTTGCAGAGAATTTTTGTTGGTTTGAGATTGAGATTAGCACATTGGGTGATTTATGCTTTGTTGGAGGAGAGGAAGGGATTCCTTTGCTGGGAGGTAGATGCTGGATCGGAACTACTTGGTTGTATCTCCTCTTGGACTTTCTTATTCTATCAATAAACTATTTGAGTTTCTCCTACATGCTGTGTACCAATGATGTTTTGTTATGCTTACATGTTTAGCTTAATCTGATCTTGAGCTTTTTATGAATGTATATTGGTATCTTTGTGTAGTTTCTCTCTCTTGTGATCTTGCAGGAATTCGGTGAAAGCTGGGCCAGTGAAGGAGCAAGAAGCTGGGAGCTACTGAAGAGAGGAGTGATTTGGATCGACAAACTAGCGGAAGACACAGGTTAGTTACATCCTTCTTCCTCATTTACATTTCATAAAGAAGAATACTGAATTAGTTTACCTCATTTGTTGCTAAGGCACTATCACACCTTAGAGTGGGATAGGGGCATTCCGAATTGGATGCTTTTCCCAACAACAAAATTCACTTGCAACAGCAGCAAGTAATTTGAAAATTCCGATGAATTCAAATAATAAGTTTGAGATTCACGTGAAGCATTGCCCAGCTGTCCCTGACAATCAAAGGTATTGGGAAGTGTTTCAAGATGATGATGAGATCGATGAATTTCTGCAAAATAAAGGTAAATTCAAAGACACTTCTATTGATGTGGAGTACGATGATAGTGAAGCAGATATAGAAGTAAATCAAATGGAAGTTTTGTATCTCAAAGACAACATCATTCCTAAAGGTCTAATACCTTTAGAGGAGCTGTTTGATCAAGATGATGTGGCCCAGAAACCGAGCTTGCTGCCAACCGAGAAAGGAGTAGAGGATGTGAACATTGGATCAGCTGAAAATCCTAAGATGGTAAAATTATCAAAGGTGTTGCTTCCACAGGTAAAAGAAAAGTATGTCAATTTGTTATCCTCTTTTACTGATGTATTTTCTTTGAATTATTCATATTTGAAGGCATATGACACAAGCATAAATCATCATGTCATCCCAATCAAGCCAAATCAAAAGCCTTTTCGTCAAAAGCTAAGAAGAATAAATCCGAACCTGCGGCCCTCAATTGATAAGGAAGTGAATCAGTTGTATAAAGTTGGTATCATAGTCCCCATAAGATTTTCAGATTGGATTTCAAACTTGGTGCCCGTCCACAAGAAAATAGGTGAGATCCGGTTATGCCTTGATTTTAGAAATCTGAAAAAAGTATCCTTGAAAGACAACTATCCATTTCCTAATATGGATCACATACTTTAGAGAGTAGTTGGAGCATCCTGCATGTCGCTACTCGATGGTTATTCGGGTTATAACCAAATTCTGGTCCATGAGGATGATAGAGACAAAACAATGTTCACCACTCTGTGGGGGACTTTTCATTATGCAAAGATGCCTTTTGGGTTAAAAAATGCTGGTGCAACCTTTCAGCAGGTGATGGATATAGCATTTGCTGATGAAAAAGATGTCTTTCTAGTTGTTTATCTTGATGACTTAACAGTTTTCTCTAATTCAGATGAAGATTACCTTTATCATTTGAAGATTATGTTTTAGCAGTGTAGGAAGTATGGCATCTCTCTCAATCCAAAGAAATGTTTGTTTCCCATGGATGAAGGCAAGCTTCTCGGGCATATTATCTTAAGGGAGGGCATCCACATCGATCTAGCTTGGGTGGAGGCCATTCAAAAGATTGATTTCCCATGAAGTAAGAAATAAATCCAATTCTTCAATGGTAAGAAAAATTTCTTACGTCGCTTTGTGCCCAATCTTGCAGAACATTTAAGAGAAATCACAAACATGCTCAAAAAAGATAGTGCAGTAAGGTGGACTGAGGAAGCAGTTAAGTCTTTCAATTTGGTGAAATTATCTCCTTCTTCCGCTCCAGTTTTGATTAGCCCAGACTATACTCAGGATTTTATTTTGTTTTCATTTGCCTCGGATCATACTATGGTAGCGGTCTTGATGCAAAAAAGAGACCAACTTGAGAAACCAATTGCATTTTTCTGTAGAACCATAAGAGTTGCGGCATTGAAGTACAATATAATTGAAAAAAAGGCCCTTGCTTTGGTAAAAACATTGAAATATTTTCGGGTTTATATTTTGCATTCTCACATCCTCACTTATGTCCCTAATGCTGTTGTTAAGGATGTCTTTGTGCAAACAGATCCGGAAGGGAGAAGAGGCAAATGGATTGCTGCCTTGCTAGAGTATGACGTGGAAATCAAACCGACAAAGATCATTAAAGGACAGGGGCTAGATAAACTAATGGCTGAGTCAAATTTTCATGCCTTTGACATTAATCTAATTGCTGCTATGTCCGAGGAAGATGAAGAGAATCTGCCCTCTCAGGTATCAGAAATTTTCCTTCTTTCTCCTTGGTATTTGGACATTGTTTATGTACTCCAAAATCTATCATCACCACCTGGAATGGCTAAGAACAAAAGTAGGAAACTGAAATTGAAGGCTGCAAAATTTTGTATTATGAATGGTGCACTCTATTGGAAAGACCCTAGTGGTGTCTTGCTGAATTTTCTAGTAGAAGAAGAGGCAAAACAGGTTATGGAAGACTTTCACAAGGGAGATTGTGGAGGCAATATTTTTTGGAAGACAATAGCCAATAAAATCTTGAGAGCTGCGTATCATTGGCCAACTCTTTTTGCTGATGTGTACAAAACAGTGTCCAGTTGCCACGAATGTTAGATTTTTCAAGGTAAGAGGAAATTGCAGCCTTTACCACTCAAGCCCATTGAAGTAAGTGCTCCATTTCAGTAGTGGGGTTTGGATTTCATTGGTGAGATCTATCCTTCTTCTTCAATGCAACATAAGTGTATCCTCACAGCAATGGATTATTTCACCAAATGGATTGAGGCGATTCCTACGAGGCAGGCTACTGATTCAATAATTATCTCGTTTCTTGAAAACAACATTTTGTCTTGTTTTGGCTGTCCAAATAAGTTAATCACTGACAATGCAACAACCTTTAAATCGAAAATAATGATTGAATTTTGTCATAAGTATCAAATCACTTTGGGGCGCTCGACTGCCTATTACCCACAAGGCAATGGATTGGCAGAATCCTCAAATAAATCTCTTGTCAACATTATCAAAAAACTACTAGAAACTAACAAGAAAAGTTGGCACAAAAAGCTGGTCAATGCACTTTGGGCAGATAGGGTAAGTCAAAAGAAATCTATAGGAATGTCTCCTTTTGAGCTTGTGTATGGTGTGGACACAGTCTTCCCGACCTCTCTGGCAGTCCTGGTGGTCAAACTTCTACAAGAAGTCGACAGCGAAGATGATAGTCCGCAGCGGAGGATCAATCAAATGATTCATTTGCAACAAACTAGAGAGGAGATATTTCAGAACACCTTCAAGCTGCAGGAGAGAATCAAGAGGATATATGACCGAAAAGCAAAGGCGGATAGGTTTGAAATAGGAGACATAGTGCTGAAATGGGATGCAAGGAACGAGGAGAAAGGTAAACATGGCAAATTCGAAAATCTTTGGAAAGGACCGTACAAGATTGCTGCATATCGGGGCCATAATGATTTCCTTTTCCAAGAAATGAATGGTGAAGACTATCTTGGTGGGCTGGTCAATGGTCGGATCCTCAAACGGTATTATTTGTGAAATGTTTTTTGCTGTCCTATTCATCATTGTATATACCGGTTTGTTTAAATTCCATTGCAAGTGTGTACTATTTTCATTCTTCAGTTTGGGGCCCAAGGTGAAGGCTATAAAGCTGAGGTTTGATTTCAGTTTTGGTTTGGTTTGTTAGAGTCAGTTCTTTCAGTCGATTTCAGTCTTGAAATTGAGTCAGTATGAGTCACATTTTAGTCCTGAAATTGAGTCAAGAGTTTGGTTTTGATTTGTTGAAGTTATTGACTCCATAGCCCAATGGATGAAGGCACTGCTTGCTTTCCCAGAGATCTATAGTTCTTGGCACCTCCAAGGAGCTACCATCCCCATTGGAGCCAATGTTAGTGTTGGTATTTTCATCCCTCCATCAGAGATCAAATCCTCTTCTTGCATTGCATATTAGGTGTCCTGCCCAGTCAACTGCATTCCATTAGGCACATGGATCATCTGATAGTAGTGGCTTCTCCTAAAATCTCCCTCATGTCATTTACCTACTGGCTCATGTTTATTCATAAAAAATTGTATACAATCACCTTTTTGTCTTAAATATTGCAGAAGTCTTTGCTAGGGTTTTATTGTCATTTAGGTCTAGGGTTTCATTAGGGTTTCATCAAAAAGGTTTCAAAAAGTCCAATAATAACCAGCAGGCACATGAGGAGGTTCCAGTATCAATAAATTTCATAATCAAGTGTTCAGAGATGTGTGGGGTATTTTTAGATTTTATTGTACAAATTCATGTAATTTTATTCCCTTCATATGTAAATTACTTCACTTGCAACCTTGGTCACTTTTCCTAGCCTCAGTAGCTCCAACCCCCTACAAAGAAAACAAGACACATGTCATTTAGTTCATCACAAGCTCAAAGAAAGTGAAAAAACTCAAAAACAGAGTTTGAAAAATAAAGTCATTTTCCCAAACATTGTAAAGTGGGTTTTATAAACCAAAAAATTAAAAGCTCCTTGTATATAAGTTATTCTTCCATTGAAAGGTCCATTTTCATTTCAAAGACAAAGTTGGGAAAATAAAAGTTGTGTTTGCGAGCAAGTAAGCCAAATTTGGAGAACTCTGCCCAAAATCAGAGGCATGGCGCACTAGGAAAGTGATGCGGCGCACATAGTAGGCATGTGACATAAGGCTGTGATTTCCAGTTCAAATTTACATGGGTGTGATGCACACATAGGGCAGAGCGCGTTGGGTTTGATGCACAATGCATAGATCTGCCAGGCCCGAATTCTACAACAACTCGCTCCAAATCGTCCAAAACACTCGGATCTTCTTTTATGCAAGTAGGTCGAGCCTCTATCAGTGCTTTTCATCCAATTTTTGGTGGTTGTTTTATGATGGTTGTCTTAGGGTGGTTGTGTGAAAAAAAAAACAAACCCTACCTCTTGCATCTTTCAAAGGAAACAGTTCTTATGGTTTGTACTATTGTTTTGGCTGCCAAGTCATTCCCTCATCTTTCCACTCCCTCACTTATTTTCCTAGTGTATTCCCCTATTACCTAATTCCCATATTCCCAAAACAAAATCATATATCCCTATCCCCAATCCTATTTTTCCCAAAGTCCCAAATATAATTCCAAAACCCTACTGTTATACCGAAAAATCCTAAATTATTCCCTAATCCCCTGTTTCCCTAACTAAACCCTATCCCAATAGTCCCTAAAATCCCTCATTTTTTCCCTCCCTATACAGTCCCTCATATCACTTTTCCCTTGGTGGTAGAAGTCAAAAAAACATCATAATGCACCTACTTCTCATCGAGACAGCTCATCAACCTAGCAGAGATGGAATCTGATCCCTCATATGCTTATGAAGAGGAGACAAACAATGACTCACCTACAGAAGTACATGCACCTAGGAGGCCTCATAGAGGTGGCAAGCATATTCGAGAAGAACCAACCACTCTTGTTGAGTTACAGGCCTGGCCTCTTGCCATCACTTGTTTCCAACACCAGTCCTGCTATGAATTTTGTGAGATCGTTGCTAGAATTCAATTTCATCATGAGTTGGCTCATTTTTTTATGCTTCATTTACATGATGGCAAAGCCACTCTAGCTGGTGTCACATTCACCTTAACACAAGAATCTATTTCACTAGCAACCGGTATTCCTAACATTAGAGAGCAATGGAACAAGAGGTAACAAATTGACAGGCATCATTATGAACCATACATCAAGCCCAGTTATTTAAGACAACTTAGCAGAGTGTTTCCTTTCCAGTACCTCAAAGATTCTTATGCTCCTTTGATGAAATTGATAATGAAGTATTTCAGCTGTGAGGGCCGGTTTTCCCATTTATACTCTTATCATATCAGACTGCTGATGCATTTTACCAAGGTGAGGATGATGAACCTCCCCTACTTCATGTGCCGAAACATTGAGACTCCTCAACAAAAGTTCAAGAGTATATATCATTTTTCTCTCATTAAAATTGAAGTCATCCATCAGCTTGGCTTACAGGGCATCACTTGGGAGGACTTCATTTCTCGTGAGTTTTTCACAGCTTCTCAGGGACATTCAGAGACTGTACATTAGATAGGTGGACCTTCATATCAGCATGAGGGTCATGAGACACAGACCGCTAGTATGCCAATGTTTATCACTTATCAAAAGGGCACTAGACGATTGTTCGCAGCAGCCAAGCAAGTATTATCTCCACCAGGCGTGGAAGGGGTCTCACTTCTATCATCAACACAATAGGTTCAGGACAAAGGCAAGAGGCCATTATAGGATGAAGGACCATTAGGTGAGCGTGATACTGATTTCATTCTCATTGAGGGTGATGATACTGATATGGGCCCGTAAAGCACAAATCTCAAAGAAGTCATTCAAGAGTAGTAGGCAGACATCAATGCCTTGTCCCTCAACTTGGAGAGAGATAAATGGAAAATACAGTACCTGGAGCAAAGAAATAAGTAGCTTGAAGATCCGCAAGTGATTATGGAGTTGCAAAACATTTGGGAGAATCGCCAAGTTGCGCAAAGGAGGAGGGTGGAGTTCACTTCACTTGAGAAGGAGGTCAATGCCGATCGGGAGTCATGGCTTGAAGGAGCCAATATCCACTTGGAGAGGAGGTTAGAAAAGGCCATCAATGAAAAGAATATGTTGAGAAACATGGCATATCATTATTTGTCAAGGAATGGTGTGCTAAGCTAGAATCAGGAGCGTGAAGGCAAAATTGAAGAGAGCATCAAGGAGGCAAAAGGAGCATGAAGGACTTTAGATATTGGTTGAGGCTTCCTTGGCCCAACGCAATTCTTGATGAAGAAAAATCAGCCCAAATTTCAAAAAATTTGCGGCACTTTTTGCATTTTTGGAATTTTTGGCACAAAAAACAGGATTTTCTGCTCTATGCACCGCGCCACCTAGCGCTCGCTTTTGATAGGAGCCTCCAAATGACAAAAACCCATCATTTTTAGATTTGGCATGAAAAAATATGCTTTCCTACCAATGGCCAAGAATTTTGGACAGGTATTGAGCCCTTAAAAAGTTCAAAAACACTCAAAAAATGACCTCACTGCCCCTATTTTGACACACAGGAAGCAGTGTTGGGAGAACTGAATTTTGGAGAAGCAAATTGAGGCCAAATTGAAACATTTCACTTGGGTTGGAAAGTAGATAGGTATAACTTTCCAAAAAGCACACTTAGAGTGAATTTGGACACCGGGAAGACCTACAAAAGGGGCTCCAAATAGGATCTATGAATAGAGAATCTGGTGCGGCGCATAGAGGAAATTTGGACCAGTTTGACCAGGAATGCTCTGTTTTTCGCCTAGCTTTTGCCAGTTTGACTTTTTCACTCTCTTAGTGTCAAATTTGTGATGTAATTTAATATACATTGATGAATCATTATGTAAATATGTCAAACTTTCACTTATGGAGGTAGATTCATCTGTTAAAAAGTTGTTTGAAACTGAATGAATCAGTTCCCTTGTTTCTAGAGGCATGCTATTCCATTGCCTGATTTCTAGTTCTCAGTTTAGAATTAGTTGAGACGGCTCTTAAACATGTGAGCTCGACCCCTAGAGGCTAGGATGAGCTATGTTTTGTCTATATTATGTTGTTTTTCAGTCATTCACATGGTTGGACTCTTGAGAAAACAAGGAGATTCATTGTACACTCATATCAGCATTTTGGCTAAGGAATTGAGATCAAGGTTTTCAACACTCTTTTGGATCCCTGTGGCATTTTGTTTTGGTACAATGCTTTCTTCTGCAATTTTTTATATGTTATGTATGACATTATCTATCTTATTTCTTCCTAACTAAATCAAACACGAGTGAAAGTAGAATCCATTGAAATTGCAGTGCTCTACTTGAGGTTTGCTTTAGTTTCTTGATGTTTTCAGTTGTTTGGAGAGTATCCATGACTTCTCCTTCCCTCTTCAACTCCTCACCTATCTAATCCATACACCTCATTCGATTTCAAGTGCCAAAATCAGTTTCTTACCTTGCCCCATTGAGATTTCTGCAAAGTTGAGCCTCATTCCCTGCACCCAAAATCTGCTTTTCCATTTGAGCCAGAAAAAACATCATTTTATTCAATCAAACTCTCTTTCACACATACCTAGCCTAATATCAGTAGTTATATCAGTCATCTCAAGCCTTTAGTGATTATATTTTGTTGAGATTGACCCAGAGAGAGCCCTCTCCCAACTTGGTAGGGCTAGCTACCAGGTTAAGCGTGGTTTGATGTTGGCCCTGGATCCTACCTTTCTCAGCCTGAGGTAAATCTAGGCTCTAAGACAGTGGATAAAGAAAAATATATAAAGGAAAAGTTGAAACCTATGCCCAATATTTCAAATAGACTCCTAGTAATCAAAATAGGTTACTTTCAGCTTTTGACCTTAAACCAAGGAAAATGTAGATGGCCTTTTTGCAGCTCACACTACAACATTGCAATTCATTGACACGTTACAAAAAGATATAATTTGAAGTTTTGGCCAAGAATGTTCATCCTAGAGATCAAATTGAGTTTCATAAGTAAGAAGGAGAAATGATATACTCAACAATGACCGACAAAGCTATGAGTGTACAAAAACTTCAAAATTCTCTAGAGAATTTCACAGCACAGTTTCAACTAGAGAAGGCATCCTCACAAGCAAAGGATAATAGAATTAAATCATTAGAAGAATTGGTTATTGAGGTCATATATAATCCAAATAACATAAAAGTAGCAAAAAATCTCATAAAAAAGAAGAATGAAGACATTGTTGCATTGAATAAGCAACTAAAATTGCCTCCTTCTGAACATCCATAGACCAAGGAAGTTCTAGAGAATCAAAATCAAAAATATGAGATTATGGACCTCATTCTTCAGTTAATTTCTCAATTAAAAGCAATGGAGAATGATATGGATAAGTTACTGCAGGAGAAACAATCCAACATGGAAGTAGCTACTATCACTACTATTCCTAAAGTTACTACAACAGTTCCTTCTACTTTGGCATCTTTAGTGGCCACAACAGCTCTAGTAGCTACAACACTTACCACTGCATCAGCAACTACATCAACAACATGTTCAACAACAGCGGGAGCTCATCCTAGTGATGAAGCAAGTAAACTGATCAAATCTATGGAATATACGTCCATCCAAAAAAATGAATAAATAGATTGAAACAACAAATAAAAATTCTAGAGGATGAAAAGAAATTGGCTCAAATCATGCATAAGAATGAGACATAGAAGTCAAATAGATTAAATGAAATGATAGAGAAGTTAGAGAAAGAATTGACACTGAAAGAGCCACTAGCACAAGCAAAACAACTTTTATGGGCCAATATCATTGACTCAGTCAATGATATTTTGCCATCTATATAGGTGATATTTGAGCACAATGATTTGGTCAAATAGGTTGGTGTGGAAATTCAAAGGGTTAGAGCCAAACTTGGGAATAAGCCAGAACAAGCCTCAAGAATAATCTAGTTCCTTAACTCAAAGAACAAGTATGAATTGTAGGAGCTTGGAATACCTGACAGAACTGAGACCATACTAGAGGTAAAGGAGGTAGTCACCAAGAGGAACCTGATGTAACATCTTGAGGAGAAGTACCAAACAATGGAGCTAGAAATAGCCAGGTTTATGGTGAAATTTGATGCTTTGAGGCAGAAAGGTCTACCTAATCCATTTGTGATTAATGATCGGTTGATGACACATGAAGGCTATGATAAGAAAATTAGAGAAGTGGCAAAGGACCAAGCCAACAATTCCTCCATGAAAGGGATTCCTACAAGAAAGGTGCTCTATCAGACTTTTAAGAACCTCTTTTACCTCCAGCATGAGGTAAAACATCTCTTTATAAATAAGCCTACTTTTGAAAAATACACAGAAACAGATGAAATCTACAAAAGAATGGTAAATATTAAATTACCAGATGCAGAGTCTTGGGAAAAGTTGAATGATTTACTATGAATATTAAAAGTAAAATAGGTAAAAGAGCAATCAATGTTAAAAAAGAAACAGAACGGTAACAGAGTTTAAAGATGAAAGAGTATCAGTGAAAGGTAGTATAAGAGACAGTCAGCAAGAAAGAAAACATTAGAGAGAAAAACAAGCATAATATCAAAGAAAAGCTAATAACAAGCAATAAAACAAGGACAACTCACATCAGTTACATATCTATCTCTATCTTCTTGAATGAAGATATTTCATTTTCCTTGAATAATTCCTAAATCCGTTTTAGGATATTTTGTAATAATTTTTGTATAAATACTTCACAACTCGAAGTATTTAGTGTGGATTTTTGAACATTTCTATAGTTATATTTATTTAAAAACCTTAGGGTTTATTGTAACATTTTCAAGTCAGCAGAATGGACTAAGAAATAAAGGCATTTCATTACAGGATTGATATGTTGGGCCACTTCAGTGAAGTATCTTTCATTTGCTAAATTATTATTTTCTTAAGTATTTCACATACTTACATGCTTTCCAATTTGAATGAATTAACTAGAATGTTACTACAGAATTTGTTTAAGTACATTGTACCTTGAACAATTATTCATTTTGATGTTTTCTTCTTATATCTAGAGTAGGGAATTCTTCATTTCTCCCTAGTTTCGATTGACCTCTTTCATTTCCCTCATTATCCGGTTTGAGGAATCCTTAACTGCTCCTTAACCCCAATTGAAAAACCACTTCACCATCCAGCCTAAAATCTGAATTTACTGAGCTACCTTGCCCTATGAACACTATCTTTAAAACTTGATTTAGTCTTGTTTTCTTTACATTTGGACTCCATGGCCCAATGGTAAAAATACATTTATCTATCCATCTAAATTAGTGATTCCACCACCAAATAAAATAAAAACCCAACCAAGCTTACATAACTAGCCTAAAATCAATTAACTCAACAAAGTTAAATCATAAAGAGAGAGCCCTCTCTAATCATTAGGAGGGCTAGATCCTGATCTCAAGAGTAGGTTTTTGGTTACCTCTATTATTTCTTTAAACACAATATGACAATCCTAGGGAAATTTTAGAGTGATAACATAGTGGTGACCATACTGGGGAATCAGTCCTCAGTTTAATAAACCTCAAAGGGAATCATAAATCTCATCTTTTCACCTTAAGTCCATTTTAAGGTTCTCAAAGGTTTCATTAAAAAATTAAAATTATGGCTTCCAAAAGAACGTACTATACCAGGGCACATCCAAATCAAAACCCTGTTATAATTATGGATAATCTAGAAAAAAATATTAAGAAAAAAAATAAAGTAGAAAGTGAAGAAAGCATTAGTCAGCTAACCAAAGAAAATTCACTTCCTAAAGAGTTATCAAACTTAGAGGATCTTCAATTTGATTTATCATTTGACCATGCATTGTTTCATACCAAATATGAAACTTCAGTCCTTGATACTATAATAGACCCTACTTTTATTCAACTTATTGAATCAAAGAAGAATACTATACATCGTGATTTAGATCAACATGTTATAGACACTTTTGACAAACTTGATGCTTTAACCTCAAATTTGATAAGACACATAGATGAAGCCTATTTTCAATAGTCAATTGAATTAGCTACCCTAATTTCTGCTACTCCTAAGCCTTCTACCATTCCTTCAGAGTCTGTAAATTCATATTTATTTATTACCACCTCATCTATTATTTCCACTACACTTCATTCCACACAATCATTCATCCCCAAGTGTCCTCTTCAGCCAAAAGTTTTATTTCCATCTCCAAATACTCCAAGTTCATCTTCTAGCGCTTCTACTACATTTTCTAGCCCTTCAAGCTCATATGTAAGCCCTTCAAGTTCATCTTCAAGCGCTACCACTTTACCTCCTAGCCAAGCTATAATCTTAGCCATGGCTACCAGATATGCTCCTTTGACCTTACCAGCTCATGTGCATGCCATGCCCCAAGACTCCTAGAGTAAAATCTTTCAGTTTGATGGTATTGGTCAATATACTGCAAAACAACATGTAAATAAAATGAATGATTATTTCGAATTACATGAAATTGAGGAAGAATATGTACATATGAGATTACTTGCACAAACACTAGCAGGAGATGTCAAGAAATGGTTTATATCTTTACCTGCTAGTCATATTGCTGATTTAACTATTTTCCATAGATTGTTTATCAATAGATGGGAAAGAAAGAAAAACCCTTTACATATATTGTCTGAATATGAAAACATTAGAAGAGCTCCTAATGAATCAGTTCAGGACTATTGTACTAGGTTTAACAATATTTATAATGCAATCCCTGCAAATATCAGACCTCCACCAGACTTGGCACTAATCAAATTTCCTTATGGTTTTGACATTGATATGTCTTACCAATTGAGAGAAAGAACCTCTCCATCTTTAGAACAGATGATGAAGTTAGTGTAGAAGTTAAGTTGTTGGCTACAAGAGATAGAATGAGGAATGAGAAGAGAGTTACCATTAAGGAAGAGAGTTACCATTAAGGAATGAGAAGAGAGTTACCATTAAGATAGATACTTTGGATAAAAGTTTAGAAAAGTTAGTGGATAGATTATAAATTATGGAAAGAAAACCACAATGGGATAATAAAAAACAAGGTCCTCAAATAAGAAATCCAAACTTTAGGAAGAATCCCAATACTGTTAAATCTAGAGAAGGGACACCTGATCAACATATTAGACCACCCTTCTAAGAAAACTATGCTAAAAGTTCTCACCAAAATGAAGAAGATGAAGACACTCAGATTAACTTAATGTCAATAAATGATGGTAATACTATTTTTCTTACCTAAGAAGAATAGGAATTATGCATGTTACAACAATTAAAGTTAAAATCTGGAGAGTCCTTTGATTATAAACAAGGTTATGAATTTTCCATTAATGAAGTTTATAAGCAATATAATGTTAGGAGTAAGAAAAACACAGAATCCCCTACTAATAAAACTGTCCAAACTCAGACTAAGAAAATAGTGGGAGCTCCTGCAACCAAAGTGCTACAAATTCTCTCTAGGGAAACCAAAAAAACTTTCACTCCAAAGATTGCAGTCAGTCGAAAAATTCTAGACATTACAGATACTGCTGTTAAAACTTCAGCTGATATTAAAAAATCAGTTGCTCTTAAAACTTCAAAAAATGTCCAAGAATTAACTAATACTCAAGCTTCAAATGCTATTCAGATTTCAACTGCTTCACAAACTATTCAAAATCAAAAAATTGAAAATAGTAAAATAGTGGACACCCAAACAGAAACTGAATTACCAACTGAAGATAAGAAAGAAAAGGCTACACAAACTCCAATTGCCAAGGAGGAAATCATTCGGTTAGGTAAAACACAAACTCCATTTAATATCCAAACTGAAATTTCTAAATTGAAAATATCAGTTCCTTTAACTGAATTGATAAAAAATGATTCCTACAAAGCCCAAATCACTAAAACACTGAATATAGATTGAGGAGAAGACTTTGTTAATCTAAATGATGACCAACCATAGTTAATATTTAGTCCTGAGGTAAATGGAAAACATGAACAAAGTGGTGTTCCTCCATTCCATATTAGCTTAACTATTCATGATCAAATCTTACACAATGCTATGTTAGATTCAAGAGCATCTCACAACTTAATGCCTAAAGCAATCATGGAAACATTCGATTTAGATATAACTAGACCATACAAAGATATTTTCTCTTTTGATTCTAGTAAAGTTAAATGCCTGGGCCTAATAAAAACTTGTGTGTCACTCTAGTGTAATAACCAGGTAAGAGTATTGTCATGGATATTGTAGTTACTAATACCCTCCAAAGTATGGAATGCTATTATCTCGCTCATGGGGAGAAAAATTGCAGGGATATCTATAGTTAGACATGTCTTATGCCACAATTTAAGTATTTGGTTAGCCCAAAAAGCTTTATAGAGAAACTTTAATGAAATACATGGTCAGTAGCATAGATAAACCACAAAATTATCCTATTTATTTTGTACATTCTGATATGGATTCTTTCATTTTATGTAACTCAGAAACTGGAAAAGACAATAACACAGCTGTAAAGCAAGAACATAAAGAAGTTGATAGTGAATATATTTCATGAATCTAGGTGGCACCTAGATTTTGATGGTTTAGTGAATAGATTAGGATCAGGTGCAAGAGTTTGGATTCATAACATGGAAAATAATCATTCTGAAGATCATGCCTTTATATTACACTTTAAATGCATAAATAACATGGGAAAGTATGAAGCTTTGATCTTAGGATTACAAATTGTAAGAAACCTTGGATCCAAGAGAGTTTCTATCATGGGAGACTCAGAAATAATCATAAAACAAATTAAAGGAGAGTATTCTGTGAATAATCCTAGACTTAGCCAATACAGAGAAATTGTTCTAGATCTGATTAAGAAACTTCTTGAAATCGAATTTGCTGTTATTCCTAGGAAACAGAACATGCAAGCTCACAGTTTGGCTACTTTTTTTAGCACTTGTAGATTACCTTTCCAGTGCAATCATCAATACACTGCAGAGGTAAGACATAGGTTTGTTATACCTAATAATCTGAAATATTGGCAGATTTGTTCACAAGATTCTCAAATCTATGATTTTATGAATGCTGAGGGAGAATTCCAAAACTGTAACATAGATACTGATTGTATAGTAGATGACAAAGAGGATAGTGAGATAGATATAAATGTTGTAGATGTAAATAAACCCACTAAATTTACTAAAGTAGAAATAGATAACTTAGAAAAAGTAGAAATAGAAGAAATAATTAATGATGATTCTGAGATTTTAAACCTTAAAAATAACTTTTTCTCTAAGGGATTAGTCCCATTAGAAGATATGTTTGATTCAAATGATGTAGCTAGAAAACCAAAAATGGAGCCTTTAATATCAGACATAGAAGAATGTAACCTAGGAACAGAAGAAAAACCTAAGCTTATTAAATTATCCAAAGCATTACCTCCAGCTAAAAGGCTGAAATACATAAGTATGTTTAAACAATTTAAAGATGTCTTTCCCTAGAGTTATGAAGACCTTAAGTCTTATGACACCATCATTATTCAACATAAAATACCCATCAAAGAAGATCAAAAACCATTCAAACGAAATCTTAGGAGAATTAATCCAGTTCTTATGCCCTTGAATGAAAAGAAGTAAAAAGGATGTATGAGGCACAGAACATAGCACCCATTTGATATTCGTATTGGGTCTCTAACTTAGTCACCACTAGAAATAAAACAGGAGAAATCAAACTTTGTGTTGATTTCAGAAACTTGAACAAAGTATCACTAAAGGATAACTATCCCCTCCCTAAAATGGACCACATTCTCCATAGGGTAGTAGGGTCATCTAGAATCTCATTACTTGATGGATTTTCTGGATACAACCAAATCTTGGTTCAACCAAAGGATCAAGCAAAGACTACATTTACCACTCCCTGAGGTACTTTCATGTATTTGAAAATGCCCTTTGGATTGATGAATGCTGGAGCAACATTCCAAAGAACAATGGACAAAGATTTTGCAAAAGAAATCCATGAATTTTTAGTTGTTTAACAAGATGATATCACAATGTTTTCCAAATCAGATAATGGACATCTAGATCATTTGGAAGATTTTTTATTAAATGTAGAAAATTTGGCATTTCTTTGAATCCCAAAACAACACATTTTGGGCTAGAAGAAGGTAAACTCTTACAACACATAATTTCAAAAGAGGGAATTAGAATTGATCCACTCAGAATAGAGGCAATACTAAACATCAGTCACCCTAGGAACATTAAAGAATTGAAATCATTCTTAGGTAAAATAAATTTTCTTAGAAGATTCATTTCTAACTTAGCAGAACTAATAAGAGAATTGAATAACATGTTGTTATCGGGAAAACTAGTGTCCATTCGGAGCTGCTAGTCCCACTAAGATGAGTAGCTATCTTAGAAACAAACAAACTAAAGTTAATTGTGTTTTCCTTTATGAGAGATAGATGATAGAGAAGCAGAGTGTACCAACCTTCGTCTTTCGCTAGTCTCTTTGCTTTTTTCCTCTCTCCCTTGATAGAGCTTTCACCACTCCTTTCTCACTTGTCCCGCTTCAAAGAACACCTGTAGAATCAAAGCAGAAAAATACCATAAAAGCATAGAGATATATAACCATAAATAATGTAGGATCAGATGTACATTAACCGTATAAATGCATATACAAATACAAGATTCAAAGATATACAAGCATATGGAGGAAAACTCAAATAGATTTATTGATAGAAGTAGTAGAAGAGAGGATTACAACCAAGTTGTTTGATCCTGCATCATCCTCCCAGCATGAAATCCCTCTTCACCTCATACAAAGCAAGATCTCCCAACAATGTCTTCAAAGAGAAACCAACAACACTTCCTTGCAAATTACAAAATTCCAGCCTTTGGATCTCTAGGATGAGGGATCCATATATAGATGTTTATAGGAGAGTGAGTAAACTTCTAGGATTTTGATTAGTGTCATTTCATTGATAGTTCTTGGTTCCACTTGGAGTTTTCAGATCTCTTACTCATCCCTGGGTGAATTCAGAGAGGCAAGTGTCATATGAGTAGTTTCTAGAAGATTCTTTGAGTTTCCACCTAGTAAACTGCTTCTGCCACTTGTCTGCTCTCGCTCATCACACCCTACAGAAGGGATTTGCAGTACGCATCGCACCCCCCATGTGTAGTAGGTGAGATGCATCGCACCCTATGCATGGAGCAGTCTGTATGGTCCAGTTTTGACCAGTTCTGAGTAGTTTTTCATGGAGAACTTCTGGGAGATGATGTAATCAGCTGACATTGTTCCTTTAGGGTGTGAAACAACACTTTAGGGGTTTATAAGCCCTTGGTTTATGGACATGTAATTGGGTTTGCAATTCCCAAATATGTCTATAACAGTTCCCCCCTAAAGCATGAGGTCATAAATCTTTTGATGTCGGGTGAAATGCTTTATAATGAGGATCCAAGGTTTTTCGAACTAGAAGGTGACCTGTAATAAGATACAATACAATACATTATCTTCATAATATTTTCATGAGCTAGCTGAGGTGGGCATTCCCATGCTCAACTTTATAAATTCATTTTCATGTACATAGGACAGACAATCGTCTGTGTGGCAGACTAACATTTCTGGTAGAGCCATCATCCCTTGGCTCGAATGATTATCTGTGCAACAATGATGTACATTTGGTGTCTTTATTTTCCTGAATATATCACAGCCCGGATGGATGAAACTAGATCCGAGGTCTTCAAACTCGTTCAATATTTGCCCGAAGTACAAGTTGATCCACGTGAAAAGATGTTCTGATGTCGAACATGGAAAGACATCGCCTAATTACCAACCAATGATGTAAGCTATTAATAGGCGCGAGAGGAATCACCGATAATGATAATGACCCTCAAGGTACTGCAGTACAATTCACATGGTGTGAATACATGAGTTGATGTTGAACACAACGCAAAATCTTTTGATCGAAGGCCATTGATGTAAACATGTTGCCAGAAGTGAGAAACTTGCCATTGAGGCATGCAAGCTTAAAAGTACTGGAAGTGTTGTTCCTAAGTCAAATTCTTGGATAATGAGCTGATGTTGACAAGAAGTGACCCATCGTAGGAGGGCCTTAATGAATCCCACATCTACGACACAGAACAGAGCAAATGATTTTGTGGAGGTGAAAATGATTTGATGATATAAGGTTCAGGGTGGCGGTCATAAAAAATGGAGAGTGATGGTATTGCAGTGGATGAGGCATTAGTTAGGTTGGTGAATTCTTTGAGCGACTTCTCTTAAACATATCAGTGACATTGAAATGGATTGGTAGCGTTAACCCCAAAAACGGATGGTGCAGCGGACCAATGGTGATATGACTGATGAACGGAATAACCCAACCCAACTCAATCATGGTGACGGAGTGAAAGTGTCATGTTCAAGAGCGACCTACTACTAATGAGGCTATTCAAGTTTTCTTCCCTTTTTCCCCAGTCATTGCTGACCAGTACCTCTTTATTTTTGTCAAGCTTGAGGAGGATAACATATTCTTGTTCTATAATTTTCTCTTCGGGCAAACCGATCGCTATGTTTTAATGAGCCTAGTGATAGTGAAACTTGCTCTCGTTTGCATGGACAAGTTTGTCGCTATTGTTTTAACGAGTTTAACGATAAAGATAACTCAGTCCTTTTCAATTTTAGAGTGTCTAAAAAGGGACAGAAAGGCAACTCCAGTAGTCCTTTTTCATAGTGTAATCCCTTAAGTCTAAAAAAGTATAAAATAATATGAAAGGGATGAATTTTCGATAGTTTTAATGAGCCGAACAAGACAAGCGCTCGATCTTTTTGTGTAATAATCCCTCGGGTCCAAAATATTAAAATCTAGAGGAGGGATGGCACTTCCAATCGCTTTAACTAGTTAGAGAGGCCAATTGCTCAGAAAAATTTTCATATTTTACGAGTCAGATGAAAAGAGCTTAAAGGAGACTCTTTTTTTGAGGAATGAGTGATGTTTTTGGATAGCAACTGGTCCCAGGTAACGTTTGGAACTTTTCAATCATGGCAGTGTAAAGAAGGTGGCTAATAGAATCACTCATCGCAGATGTTCCTCAAAAGGGTAAACAATCAAATGGAGGCATATGATCGGCTAAAAAAGAATGGAGGTGATGGTAAGAACACGACCAAGGTTCAAAAGTTGATAATTATGCGATCTCAATGGTTATTTACCAAGGGTCGGTTCATTTTTTAATGAGCTTAAACTCTGGGGGAACATTTGCTCATTGCTAGGTTTATTTTTTAACGAGCTTGAACTTCCCGTAAAACTTCTCGTGGCTAGGTTTATTTTTTAACGAGCTTGAACTTCGCATAAAACTACTCGTGCCAGTCATATAATAAGGGTGTCTCATTAGTAGGTTCATTTTTTAGGGAGCTTGCCCCATGCGCAACTTTGCTCCTGAGCCTTTCATTATGAAAGCTAGGAACGACCAACCTACGAGTTTAAAGGGTTAAGAGCCTACAAACTAAGAAAATAAATGGTCACTTTTCACTTGCATGCAAAAAGGTTTGCATGCCCCCAGGTATAAAGTAGAGTTTCCAGGTCACCATATGGAAGTTCTTGCATTAGCAAGATTGTTCCATCCGCGTCGCAGAAAAAACACTTCCTTGGCGATGTCCATCGAAATGGACAAAGGTGACTATTGTCAGTGCCAATCACATAACCTTTGACGGGGGAATCCTTTTCCAGTCCAAATCCATTTTCCTAAATGGATAGGGGTATCAGACTAGTCATATTCCTACACGGAAACCTACCTTATATCTGGGGTTTTCCTGCCGAAGCAGACCAGGGCGCATGCCTCCTGGGTTTCATTCACAATCACTGAATCACTTTCGGTCATCAGGTGGATGGACTAGAGAATGATGAGACATTTCTTGTGCAAAAAGACCAGTTAGGGATGGAATTTGACTAATAGCTGTTTTTGAACCAGGGAATGAAAGCTGGTCAACTAGGTGGACCACTCTGCCTTCATGTGGAAAGCACATCACTTGGAAGAGTGAGGAAACGATAGCTCCCATGCTATAAATGTAGTCACACCCAAGGAGTAGATTGTAATCTAGAGGTCCTTGGACTACCATCACGTTTAGTTGAACGATTTTCCTTCTCAAAGTTATAGGAAAATTTGAAAGGATCCTTAACGGTCGACTGGTTCCTTTGTTGAAGCCTATCAGATTTCAAATCTTAGGCAAAAGCGATGGTGAACCAAGTGCTTTCCAAGTAGTTGAGGAAAGGATACTCACAGAAGCCCCTTCATCTATGATAGTACCAACCATGATCATTCTGTAAATTTGTACTATGATTCGGAATGGTACATTAGATGGTAGGTGGGGTCTGCCTAGTAGATTCCAATCGAAGGAAATGACTAGATTGCTTGGAGGTGGGACCGAATAAATGACCGGATAAACCTCTAACAAACTTCCTTCCTACGGTAAAGGAATGGGTAGATTGCCCCCATGTTCATCGGAGTCTGTGTTTACAAAAAGAATTTGAATGGTGTCATTCGCATTCTCTTTGGCGACAGTATCATCTGAAGGTGGACCCTCTGAAGACAAGATTGGGTCGACTGCCATCTCGACCTGTTGACTTTGGTCCGGTGTGGACTCAGAGGGTCTATCTTCAATAATAGGTGCTTCAACCGATAGCAATTGCGTGTCAGTTGGATTTTCAACTAGCGATGGATTCGATAAGAGTTTCTTGTATCCAGAAGGAAGTCACTGTGGTGAGGTAGGACGGTTATCCAAGACTCTTTTAGCTTCATCCAGGAAAGGACAATGGTGGAGGGCATGATCGCCTTTGCACAGTCTACAAGGAAATTTAGATCTTCCTTTTTGTCCATTAACTTCATTTTCACTAGTTGATGGTGTGTTCTCAACATGATCGTCAGAGGTTGAAGACACCGGATTGTGAAAGCGGGGAGACCAGTCCCTTAGGATCCGTGGGATGCAGGGAAAATCTCGATGATAGTGGTCTCCCTTGCAAATGACACATGGATATTTAGGTTTGGATAGTGCAGTGTGTGGATTTTTGCCAGACGATGCATGGTTACCCCCTTTATCGTTGGCTTCTTCTTCTTCTTCTCCTTCTCTTTCTTCTTCTTCTCGGTTACTTAGTTTTTAGCATTACTAGCTTCACCAAGCGAAGAGGAAGAAGGAGAGGGAGAAACAAATGAAGTAGAAGGTGGGCGAGCAACTTCGGTATCATCTGGTTGCTGATTTGATTGCTGAGGAATCACGGTGTTTTGAATGACAGAGGTTGAAAAAAGCCATACCGGCAGGCCAATTGTGAGTCCTAGAAGGGAAAATGTGGCCATGTGTGGAGCACCAATGTCACCTCAAGAGGAGAAGGGACTAGGATTTCCCCCAAGGGGAAATCCTTGATTGGTAGACTCCATTTTATCAACCTAAGACCAACAAGGGAACAGTGACGTTATTCCGATGAAAATAAATTTTATGACGCTTTGACACAACTTGCTTTTTCAATTTTTAAGAGTCGAGAAAAAGCTAAAGATGACTCTAGTCACCTTCGATTTTTAATTAGGCTGAAGTGACAAGTGCTTAGATGGACCTTTTCTTTTAGGGAATCTGAAAAGGAATGAAAGTGACTTCTCTGGAAATCTAGACAAAGGGATTACCAAACCAATCACAAAACTACAGAATACTTTTTATGGTACTGCAATCAATCTTCTCGAATGATGTGTTCTGTGCATTGCGATCGATAGGACAGCAGACACGGCTTCCTAAGGATGAAGGATGTAGCCTATTATGGTCTCCCAATATATACTCGATGGTACATGGGAGAACAAATCTGTACTGGTACTTGTCATCTCAAAGAGGAGGAATCACCCAACCTACGATGAAAGCGATAGTTACTAGGCTTTACGACGCCAGAATACGTCTCTAGCCTAGACTTCTAAATGTTGTGCGTTAGGTTCCAAAGCGTTTTTACGTTCATTGAAGTTTATTTTACAGTTGATATTTCTTAAGAAGTTTTCCTTTAAGGTTCACCACATGATGTAGATATAAAATTCCTAAATGTGCAATCTAAGATGATAAATAGTCGTTTACTTTCTTTTTGCAATGAAAATCCTAGCTACTAAGGAAAAAGAAATGAAATTCTTTCAACATAGAGCAGAGATCACACACTAGATGCACTTTTCCTAAGTCAACTTCAGCTTGCAGTCTTAATGCAAATGCAAATGCACATTCATGTATTGTTTTTTAGTTTCCTTAATGTGAGAATGACAAAAAGAGAACCAAGTACAGATCTGAACTATCTTCTTTCAAAGCGATAGTACTAACAATTTTCTTTTCAAAAAACGAAAGGAAGGGTAAGACGACACTTTGCGATTTTGAATTTAAAACTGCTTTTGACACGTGAAATACTAATGATTCAAATCAAATACAATGGCAAAAGTGTAATCAACCATTTAAAAGAGGAATGCTTTGCGAAACTCTTTTTCTTGACTGAAATGGACACTTGCAACACTTTCAAATCAAAAGACGACAGTTCGATTAAGCTACTATTTGCAAAGGAGAACTGTAAATGACGAAAAATACATAAAAAAAATTCACAATTCCTTCTGATGGAGGCTGAAAATAATGCAAAGGAAGATGGTTTCAACAGTGATATACTAATCATAGACAACAAAACTACTGAATAAAGCTGAAGACAGTGAAGAAAAAACAAAAATCTGGAGGCAGAAACAGTCTTAGTTAATCATCGCACCTGTAACACAGGGAAACAGGGATGCATCTCACCTGCAACACACGGGAGGTGCGCATCCAGATTTCCTAGAAGAGACAGTGCAATGGACCAGGGATGAGACTGTACTTGGTTTTCACTCACAATTTGCAGCTAAGTTCAAGGGTTTAGGATGAGATAATGATTGTCAGTAAACACAAAGTATAGGGGCTGATCTAATGAGGTTATTTGAGCTACCACCAAGGCACTTAGGATGTTTGCAAGCTAGATGTTTAGTTCATAAACCAACCTGGAGATTAACTAAAGCAGTGTTGATCTACTTTGCAGTTGCATAGCAAAAGCAGTTCGAAGGCTAGCTGGCTTGACTTTAGGGTCCATTTGTGGTTTATAAAGCAAACAAAAATAACAAAACAAACAAACTATTCGTTCCCCAGTGGAGTCGCCATTTTGTTATCAGGAAAAATAGTGTCCATTCAGAGCTGTTAGTCCCACTAAGATGGGTAGCTATCCTAGAAACAAAAAAACTAAAGTTACTTATATTTTCCTTCATGAAAGATAGATGAGAGAGAAGTAGAGAGTACCAACCTCAGTCTTTTGCTAGTATCCTTGCTTTTTTCGTCTCTCCCTTGATAGAGCTTTTGCCACTCCTTTCTCACTTGTCCCACTTCAAAGAACACCTATAGAATCAAAGCAGCTGTTATGAAACCAGCTCAAGAAAAGATAGAAAAGATAGATCAACGCCTTAGAATTCAGCCTCTTCGAGGGGGCAACCTCCTTTACATTACATAAATGAACAATTCTTCGATGATTCAAATGACAAAACCTCATTTCTATATATAGGAGTCTAAGGAGTCACAATATAATCCAGCCGACCTAATAATAATAATATAATGCCACAAAATTAACAATAGAGGGATTCTATGGGCACATTAATAACAATATGGGGGCAATGGGGGCACAACAATATAAATAAGGGGTATAACTCAAGGATAATTTTAGGGGCGAATGTTCGCCCTTTGGGGAAATTAAGGGGTTTTAAATTTTTAGTGGGCGAATATTTTGTATCATAGTACATTTTTACAAATCACCTCAAATAGCCCACCTTATTTTAAGGGAGAGGGTAAAAAAGGTAAATTTAGCCCTTGAAATTAGGACTTACAACCTTCCATTCGCCCATTTTCAAGAATAGGTTTTATTTAAGTGAATCCATTCGCCCATTTTCAAGAATAGGTTTTATTTAAGTGAATCCTATGGGCCAAATACCATATTTATAAAAGAGGTATGGTAAATTAATAAAAATATAAATAAATGAGAGGTATGGTAAATAAATAAAATATTGTTTATATTTACTCCACAAGTCACCTTATATACATGTAAGGGTGTAAACGAATAAAAATATAAGTAAAGTGGAGGTATGTTAAATAAATAAAACGTCTTTTTATACTTACTCAAAAGGTATGGCAAATAAATAAAAATATAAATAAACTAGACGTATCGTAAATAAATAAAACTCCTTTTTATATTTAGTCTGTAACCCTCGTTCTATTTAAGAAGGCTCAAGAAAGAGGTTTTATTTAAGTGAATCCTATGGGCCAAATACCATATTTCTAAAAGAGGTATGGTAAATTAATAAAAATATGAATAAACCAGAGGTATGGTAAACAAATAAAACATTTTTTTATATTTACTCCATAAGTCACCTTATATTTACGAACACTCAAAAAATGGGTTATATTTAGGTGAAACCTATGGCCAAAATACTATGGGACAAATACCATGGACTAGATTGTTATTAATACCACGCAAAAAACCATTATTAACCCTAATATTAGAATTAATAGAAATAAAAATCGCACATGGTATTGACCCATGGTATTCACCAAAATGGCACATGGTATTGACCCATGGTATTCACCTGTAATGTAGCCTATTTAAATGGGAGAATTAAACCAGCATGTAGCCTATGCTAAGATTCACTAGGACTTTACAAAGTTTTATTATTTAGTGAAAGACTCGCCAAGGTCTTACAAGATTTTATAATTGAGTAAAATATTTGCCATGCCTGGTGAGAGATTCGCCAAAAAATTATATATACATATTATATTATTGATAAAATCGCCTTCCATTTTTCCTATATACCATGGAGATAATTTGGGGGGGGTTCTAAAAATTTTCCCTGGTATAACTTCAATAGTAATGGGGTAATCACTAGTATTATAGGGACCCAACATGCCCCTCACCTTCAAAAAAGTGTTGTCCTCAACACTTGAGTAGTTCTGGATACTTCTGCATAAAATTCTCATCCTCCCATGTGGAATCTTCAGCGGATAAGTTCTTCCACTTGATAAGATACTCTGAAATTGATCGATTTCGTAGCTGTCGAGTTCTTGTTTCTATGACTGCTTTCGGTTCCAATATAATTTTTCCTTCCTCGTCAAGTTCTGGCAATATTGTTTGAACTGGGAGCTTGTCGCCTATAACCTTCTTTAAACATGAAACATGGAAAACTGGGTGCAATCGAGAAGCTGCAGGAAGCTCCAATTTGTATGCCATAGTACCAATCTTTTGCAACACCTTGTACGGACCATAATACTTTGGTGATAATTTATTATCCTTCTTAGCTTGCTTGAGGGACATTTGCTTATATGGTTGTAGCCGTAGGAATACCCAATCACCTACATCAAAACTTCTTTCACTGCGATGTTGATCTGCCTGTTGTTTCATTCTATTCTGTGCCAACACGAGGTTATCCTTTAAGAGTTGGAGGACTTGTTGTTGATGTTCGATGTGATGTTCCACTGCCTGAACCTTAGAATTTTCTCCTAAATATGATGTGATGGATGGTGGTTGATACCCATAAAGTGCCATAAATGGGGTCATTTTTGTTCTGTATGGAAGGAAGTGTTATACCACCATTCAGCCAGAGGCAACCATTTGACCCATTGTGTCTGTTTATCAGATACAAAGCAACGAAGATATCCTTCCAAACATTTGTTTACTATCTCAGTTTGCCCATCAGATTGAGGATGATAAGATGAGCTATGAGCTAACTGAGTACCAAGACAAGAAAATAATTCTGTCCAAAAATTTCCAGTGAAAATGGGATCTCTGTCACTTACAATAATCTTTGGGTTTCCATGTAGCTTTTGAATTGTTTCCATAAATGCAGTAGAAACTGTACTGGCTTTAAATGGATGTGATAATGCACAAAAGTGTGCATACTTGGTAAGTCTGTCAACTACCACCATGATGACACTCTTTCCCTCAGACTTGGGTAAACCTGTGATAAAATCCATTGAAACCTCCTCCCAACGTTGGCTTGGAATGGATAAAGGTTGTAATAGACCCGGTGTCTTAATTGTTTCAACTTTATTTTGTTGGCAAACCAAACATTCTGCCACAAACTTTTGAATATCTGATTTAAGGCCATCCCAAAAAATTCCTTCTTAACCCTGTGGTAAGTTTTTAAAAATCCTGAGTGCCCTCCTAAGGGAGAAGTGTGCAATTCCATAAGAATCTTTTGTTTTAGCTGGGAATTCTTACAGAGGTATAAGCGATCTTTGTACCATAACGAATCATTTTTCCAGCTAAATGTATCAGACGTACTGGAATCTTGTTGTAGCTTTCGAATAAGTGCCCACACTTCTTCGTCATTCTTCCATTCCTCCCTTGCTTCATTTATCCAATCTGGTTGGATAATAGAAATAGCGCACAACAATGCTTCCACATCCTCATCCTTTCTTGAGAGTGCATCTGCCACCACATTTTGCTTCCCTTTTTTGTAGATGATTTCAAAGTCATAACCCAACATCTTTGTGACCCACTTTTGTTGCTCTTCAGAGGATAATCTTTGTTCTAAAAAGTATTTAAGGCTATCATGATCCGTTTTTACCTTGAAGTGTCTTCCCATTAGGTAGGGTCGCCATTTCTTAAGTGCATGGAGTATTGCCAACATTTCCTTCTCATAAATAGCTTTGCTTAAAAACTTTCCCTTGATTGGACGACTTTCAAAAGCAATGGGTCTTTCATCTTGCATTAGAACAGCACCAATTCCATTTCCTGAAGCATCACATTCCACAATAAAGGTTTTTGTGAAGTCGGTGTAGCTAAGACCGGTGCTTGGCACATTGCCTCTTTAAGATGTTCAAAGGCCTTTGTTGCTTTCGGAGTCCATGAAAATGCATCTTTCTTCAATAATGTTGTTAGAGGTGCTGCTATTCTCCCATAATTTTTAACAAACTTGCGATAATACCCTGTCAACCCAAGAAATCCTCGCAGATGCTTTATGGATGTGGGGATTTTCCATTCCTTAATGGCTTTAATTTTGCTAGGGTCTACCTTAACTCCTTCATGAGATACAATATGACCCAAATATTCCACCTCCTGGACTCCAAAGAAACATTTGGATCTTTTTGCATATAATTGTTTCTCCTCCAATAGTTGTAGCACCCTGTCAACATGTTCAACATGATCCTTCCAAGACTTGTTGTAGATAAGTATATCATCAAAAAATACTAACACAAATTTTCTAAGGAATGGTTTGAAAATTGAATTCATCAAACCTTGAAATGTTGAAGGTGCATTGGTAAGGCCAAAAGGCATGACCAAAAATTCATAATGACCCTCATGAGTTCTAAATGCCTTTTTCGGAATGTCTTCAATCTTCATTCTGATTTGATGATATCCTGAATGAAGATCCAACTTGGTGAAGTAAATTGATCCATGCAATTCATCCAGTAATTCATCAATGATAGGAATGGGGAACTTATCTTTAATAGTGAGCTTGTTGAGCTCCCTATAATCCGGACACATGCACCATGATCCATCCTTCTTGTGCACCAATACTACTAGAGTAGAGAAAGAACTTTGACTCGGTTGAATTATACAAGCCTCTAACATTTCTACAACCATACGTTCAATTTCACTTTTTTGGACATAGGGATATCTGTATGGCCCGATGTTTGGAGGAACACTTCCTGGAATCAGATGAATAGCATGATCATGATCACGCATAGGTGGGAGACCTTTGGGAGTCTCAAATACCTTGGAATGATTGCCCAGGACTTTTTGGAGATCTGGAGAAATAGATGATTCTAATGTGAAAACATCTAGTGAACATAATTGTGCAATTACACCCCTTTGCTCCTTTTTTAGAAGCTTTGTCATACCACTAGAGCTGATTATCTTTCCTAGTTTCCCTGCAATACCACTTAATTCAACTTCCTTTCCTTCCGTAGAAAATTTGATGAAAAGTTACTTGAAAATTAAAAGCTATTGTACCCAAGGATTGTAGCCATTGGACTCCTAGTACAACATCAGCACCTCCCATTGGAATGGAAAGCATTGGGCTAGTCAATACATATTCTCCCATGGATAGCTTGATATTATGGCACTTTCCAGAACAATTTATTGTTCCTCCATTTGCAATCATCACTTGACACTCTGGTGCTGGATATAGGAAGCAATTCAATTCTTTTGCTACCCTACAATGAATAAAATTGTGGGTGCTTCCTGAATCAATCAACACTATTACCTTTTCCTTCTTGATTTGTCCTTCTATCTTGATGGTTTGAGGAGTGGTGATTCCCGCCAATGCATTACAAGATATGGTCGGATTTATTTGTTCTTCATCTAGGCTTTGTTCCTGGAGCATATCCTCTTCTTTTGACCTTTCTTTCTCCTTTTCTTCTTCCTCTCCACAGTCTATGTAGAATAATTTCTTCTCAGCACACTTATGACCTTTAGTGTATTTGCTATCACAACTATAACAAAGCCCTTTTGTTATTTTTTCTTCCAATTTTTGTGGTGTCAACCTTATAGGTTGTGGAAGACTAGGGGCAACTGCACTTCCATCTTTATAGTTGTGAGTGGTATGCTTCCTGGTTGCCATAATTTTGCTTTCAATTTTTCTTGCTAACCTGAATGCCTTCTCTAATGAATCAGGTTCCCAAAGGCGAACATCATGTTGGATATTATCATTTAAAGACCCTATGAACACATCAATCCTATGCTCCTCTAGAATATCTTTTACCCTTATGTTCAATTTTTGGAACTCCTCAATGTGCTCCATTATTGAACCCTTTTGTTTGAGACTTATCAATTGGCTAAAAAAAGTGTTGCTTTTTGTATCCTCATAATGTGCTATCAATTCTTTCGTAAAAATTTCCCAAGTGATAAATTGTTTACGAGAGCAAAGCCATTGATATCATACAAAATAATTTTGCTCCAAATATAAAGTTGCCATACGTACCTTTTGTGTGTTTTGCACATTATTGAGATCGAAGAACTGCTCCATCTGTAATATCCATGTGGCGGGATCCTTGCCATCAAACTTCCTCATATCGATTTTTGGAATATGGTGGGTCTTAGATCCAACATTAGAGTCTATGGAATCATGATTAACATTTATTTTGTTCACATCATGAGTTTCCTTTACAACCTTTTCACCATTAGTAAGTATTTCTTGTAGAAAATTTGTTAAATCTGTCTTCAAATCTGCCATGTTTGTTTTCAAATCTGTCCTCAAATCTGTCTTCAAAACATCCATCTTAGCTTCCATGCCCTTTATCTTAGATTCCACGCCATTTATCTTAGATTCCACACCATTTATCTTAGCTTCTGTTAGCTTTTGTGAGCGTGACATTTGTTGCACTTGTTCTTGTAATTTTGATATATCATGTAGCATTTCTTCCTCTTCTTCATGAGTCATGCTAGAGCTTTCAGGTTCCTTACTAGGTGTTTGAATTTTATTTCCTCGAGGCATCAGTTAACGATAATAATTCTTTACTATGCCCTTTGAATTCCTTCAAACCAATCTTATGCAAAAATTTAAAAAAAAACTACACACCTTTTTTCACTTTGTAGAAGCCTGATATTGAATCTGATGTATCTCTGTAATTTTAGATCCTCTAGTTTTGAAATTTTGACTGTAGTAGCCTTCTGAGTCCTCTTTCCAATGCCACAAGTCTGACCCAAATTGGTTTCTCCAAGGAAGAGTTATATGAAATCTCCCACAGTGACTTGGTTATAGACTAGTTCAGTAGAGTAAACTTGTACAACGTGCCACGAGTCATTATTTCGACCTATGGATCTAAAAAATACAAAAAAGAAACTACAGTCCATCCTCTTTCTATACCTTCTTACGAAATTTCAATTTGATCCTCAGAGAGAAAGTTATGACGATTTTCCCCAGGTCACTTGTTTTGAATGTAATTCACGAGTCTGCAAAAAGACCAACTTCCTCAGATAATATCTCCGAAACTATCATGCGAAAAGCTCTGAAATTTGGACCCAAGGTTCAGCGCAATGTTTTCTCAAATGGGTTTTTCTTGCGACTTCTGAAATGTCACAGAAAAAATGTTATAGCGAAAATGCCACGATGACCTGTTTGGAGCAGCGAAACCCTAGAATCCAAAGCTCTGATACCAAATGTTATGAAACCAGCTCAAAAAAAGATAGAAAAGATAGATCAACGCCTTAGAATTCAGCCTCTTTGAGGGGGCAACCTCCTTTACATTACATAAATGAACAATTCTTCGATGATTCAAATGACAAAACCTCCTTTCTATATATAGGAGTCTAAGGAGTCACAATATAATCCAGCCGACCTAACAATAATAATATAAATCCACAAAAATAACAATAGAGGGATTCTATGGGCACATTAATAACAATATGGGGGCAATGGGGGCACAAAAATATCAATAAGGGGTATAACTTCAATAGTAATGGGGTAATCACTAGTATTATAGGGACCCAACAGCAGCAAAATACCTTCAAAGCATAGAGATCTATAACCATAAATAATGTAGGATCAGATGTACATTAACCATATAAATGCATATACAAATACAAGATCCAGAGATATACAAGCATATGGAGGAAAACTCAAATAGCTTTATTGATAGAAGTAGTAGAAGAGATTATTACAACCAAGCTGTCTGATCCAGCTTCATCCTCCCAGCATGAAAGCCCTCTTCATGTCATACAAAGCAAGGTCATCCAACAATGTCTTCAAAGAGAAACCAACAACACTTCCTTACAAATTACAAAATTCTAGACCTTGGATCTCTAGGATGAGGGATCCATATACAGATGTTTACATGAGAGTGAGTCAGCTTTTGGGATTTTGATTAGTGTCATTTCACTGATAGTTCTTGGTTCCACTTGGAGATTTCAGATCTCTTACTCATCCTTGGGCGAATTCAGAGAGGCAAGTGTCATATGAGCAGTTTCTAGAAGACTCTTTGAGTTTCTACCTAGCAAACGGCTTCTGCCATTTTTCTGCTCTCACTCATCACACCCTACAAAAGGGATTTCTAGTATGAATTGCACCCCCCGTGTGTAATAGGTGAGATGCATCGCACCCTATGCATGGAGCAGTCTGTATGGTCCAGTTTTGACCAGTTCTGAGTAGTTTTTCATGGAGAACTTTTGGGAGATGATGTAATCAGCTGACCTTGTTCCTTTATGGTGTGAAACAACACTTTTAGGGTTTTAGAAGCCCTTGTTTTATGGACATATGTGATTGGGGTTGTAGTGCCCAAATATGTCTATAACACATGTTATAGAAAGATTCAACACTTAAGTGGACAGTAGATGCTAAGCAGGATTTTGAGGTAATCAAAGAAGCCCTTACTAAAACACTTGTCCTCAGAAGTCCTAATTTCAAAAAAGATTTTATAATTTTTTCTTTTGCTTCAGAACACACCATTGTAGCATTCTTGTTGTAAAGGAATGATCAAGGTTATGAGTAGCCTATTGCATTTTTCAGTGAATCTTTGAGAGATGCTACACTAAAGTATAATATAATGGAAAAAAAAACTCTTGCTTTAGTAAAAGCCATAAAGGATTTTAGAGTGTACATTTTATACTCACACATTATTGCACATGTTCCAAATTCAGTAGTAAAGGACATTCTAACACAATATGGGCCTGATGGAAAGAGAGGCAAATGGATTGCCACTATTTTGGAATATGATATTGAATAAAGCTCACAAAACTAATCAAAGGCCAAGGTTTAGCTAAACTCATGGCTGAAACGAACTGTCATGCATTAGATATAAATTTCATTGGTGCTCTAGATGATCAAGAAGAGATGGCGACTCCACAGATCAGTGAAGCTTTTTAGATTCACCTTGGTATACAAATATCATATTTGTTTTACTATATTTACAAGCTTCTCATGGTTTATCTAGAACTAAAGGTAGATTCTTGAAAATGAAATCAATGAAATATTGTATCATAGACAATGCTCTATTTTGGAAAGATAATGTTTCCATTTTGTTAAATTGTTTATTAAAAGATGAAGTTGACAAAGTCATGCAAGAATTTCATGCAGGAGATTTTGGAGGACACCTATATTGGAAAAAACTGCTGATAATATTTTAAGGGTGGGTTCTACTGGCCCACCATTTTTGCAGATGTCAAACAATATGTGACATCTTGTCACAAATTCCAAATATTTGAAGGAAAGAAGAAACTCTTACCATTACCCCTCAAAACCATCTCCACAGAAATGCCATTTCAACAATGGGTTTAGACTTCATTGGTGAAATTCACCCATCCTCCTCAGCCCAACATAAATGGGTTTTGACAACCACTGATTACTTCACTAAATGGATAGAAGCCATCCCTTCTAGACAAACCATATATTCTATCATCATATCATTCCTTGAAAATAATATCCTTTCAAGATTTGGATGCCCACAAAAGCTCATTACTAATAATGCAGTTGCTTTCAAATATAAGAAGATGGTAGAATTTTGTAACAGATATAACATTACCCTTGGCCATTCCACTAGCTATTACTCTCAAGGCAATAGGTTTGCAGAATCCTCAAACAAAATCCTGGTTAATATCATCAAGAAACTGCTAGAAGACAATAAGAAGACCTGGAACAGAAAGTTGGTTAATGCCTTATGGGTAGACAGACTCACTACAAAAAAGTCCATTGGTACATCTCCTTATCAACTAGTATATGGAATGGATGTTATTTTTCCATCCTCTTTAGGAGTACCAGTTATGAAAATGATTCAAGAACTGTAGGTAGAATCCAAGTGATTCAGGTAGACTTCTTGCAACAAACAAGGGAAGAAGTCTATGTCAAATCCCATGTGATCCAAGATAAAATAAAAAAGATTTTTTATAGGAAAACAAAAGATGATGATTTTTACATAGGTGAAAAAGTACTCAAATGGGATTCCAGAAGACAAAAAATGGGTAAACATGGTAAATTTGATCTCCTATGGCAAGGGCCTTATATCATTTATGGTTACAGAGGTAACAATGCATTTTTATTGAAGCAGTGAGATGGAACAGATCTACCAGGTGGACGAGTCAATGGTAGAATACTGAAGGGTTACTTTTCCCAAGATTAACATTTGTTCATATGTTTACTTTTCTAATTGTACAGAACATTGTGAAGTTTAGATTGGATTGGATGATTATCTTTTGAGGTTGAAGGCTGAAGAGAAGGCCCTAAGCTTTAAAAGGTGCAGCATCACATGTATGAATAAAGCAGATCATAGAAAAGCAGTTACAAGGAAACCACAATCAATGTTTCAAAGGATACTGACCTTAAAATTCTTGACATTTCACCAGGAAATACCATCCCCATGTGGAGCCACTGTTAGGGTCCTATAATAATAGGATTCATAATTTTTGAATTGAGTATGATTAAGTCTTGTAATATTGTACATATTTTTCTTTCTGCAAAATGTTTTCCCATGTTAAAAATAAAAAATGTATAGAGGGCAAGTCCTAAAAGGAAAATCAAAGGACCAAAAGAAAAGGATCAAAAAATAAAATAAAATATGAACCCCACCAAAAAGAGATAAAAATATATTCTGAAAGTGATGCAAATTCAAGTGCCACTAGTCTTTATTTTACCTTGCAAAATAACATTATGTGCAGCTTGTCAGAAATGCCACAATCCAGGATGGTCAAATAGCTTAATCTTGATTCATTCATGCTTTAAATTTCATGCTGATAGATAGAGAATAAAGATCTATCCAAACTGTTTAATCTTGGCAGATCAGTAGTTAGGTAGAGAATAATAATGAGCTCATTAGTTTAATCTGAGCCATTGGAAGTTATAATATTAGAATTAGATAGTTTGCTTATCAAAGAAAAAGAAATAAATGGTCAACAAGCTCAAATGCACCCAATAAATGAAAATAAAATGCTAGGGTAAATAAAGGGTAGGTAAAAGAGGTTTTGGAATGCATAAGGTTGCTATCTCAAATACACCTTCATCATGCTTAATCTTGTGTTTCATGTGCAGGAGGAATTATCAAAGGAAGAGGACATTCACAAAAATTTGTATATTACTTTCGATTTACCCTAAAAAGTTATATATAATTTTAGGCCTGAATACTAAATCTCATTCACTAATTTCCTCTCATTTCACAAAACCCCTTACATGTCTAATTTATTAATTTCTTTTCATTACCCCTTCATTGCTTTTCATTCGCTAATATTTTTTCCTCTTCTTGATTCCTAAGGACCCTTCCCTCTTCATTTCCCCTTGTAAAAAATATCCCTTCCCATTCATTTTACTTTTTCCCTTATTTCATCTCATTTTTCCCTTGTAAACTCACTAAAACCCCCTTATCCTAAGTTTAAAAAGTTAAAATGTATCGGACCACATTGAAAAACCCTCCCAGATACCCTTTTAACTTATCCCAAATGTTTTTGTAACGCTCTCTCTCATATTCCCCAAACCCTTTATATTATCCTAACCTATAGTCCCGCTTTATATGTTTCACCATCCCACTATATTATATCCCTGATCCCTTAAAAACTTAGTACATGGGTTATAACCCCCACCGTATGACCCATGGTCCCCAATTCTATTTTAATACCCGCCACATCACTTATCCCCGGGCGCCACTAATCAACACCCTGACTCATCCCTCGTAACTTCGTCGTGCAATACCCCTATGATCATGCACCTCTAGATCAAACGGTCCATATCCCATATCACGCGCTCTGATATCCTACTGTTAATATCTCAAAATAATGTGAGATTCACGGTTTTCCCTGCCCACCTTTTCACTACATGGCAACCCCACGTTATATCACATCCTCAGAAAAATACCACATACCACTCAAAAGCAGTGCGATGGACCATAATACCACCTCCCCGCGTAAGATGAAACTACCTACTGTTAAAACATTAACCCCACACCCAAAAGTTAACTGCTGTTGGTTAAAAAGCAAAAAGCCACCCTTTCCATTCTTTTTACTATTATTCTATTCCAAAGAACCTCTGCTGACCAATTCTAAGCCCAAAAACTCTACTCAACTATTTTAACCCATTTACAACCTGAAGACGCTGCAGACTCTGATTTGAAGTAGCATAAAGACCATTGAAGCCTCAAAAAGCCTCCACTGCCCCCAAAGAACCTATCTACATACCAAATCTTCATTTTCTAGGTATTCCTGAAAGTACCAGAAAGGCCATCTACTTAAGCTTTGCACAATATTTATAATAGGTTAATCAATTGAACTAATTAAAAGCCTTGCCAAACTAAAGAAATCCACTGTGCATCCAAAAAACTCTTTTCTGTAGACTGTATTCACCTTTCACACTATTCTAGAGGTCCTAAGCTTACTCCTTAAGCCAGATAGTGATTAATTCAATAAAATAAACAAATCTATGGCTTCCCAAATCATTCTGAATGCAAAACCCCTGCAAACCCCTCACCTAGATATTGACCACCTCCCATTGGCCGACAAAGATTTCCAAATCAAAGACACAACCTCCCCTAGCCATCTATTAAAACTCCACTACTGGAGTAAAGATAAATTCCTAAAGAAAAATGATGACATTCATCTATGGGAATCAAATTTACCAAAATACTTGTTCCTACAAGTATACCAGTTCCCTAAAATCATCCACCTATGTCAACTCTATTATATCCCAAGTCAAAAATCCATAGTCTCTCCTAACCAGCAAATCTTGTTCACAATCACTACAGAGTCAATAAATGAAATGTTGCAGATCCATCCAAAGCCTAATGAAACCCCATTTTCTATTGAAAGCCTACTTGATCTGTACTTAAAGCTGGACCATCCCAAGAGGTCTCAATTTTTTTAGACTTTTATCCTAGAAGAGGCCCATATTCCTATAGACAGTCCTCCATACTCTACCACCATTTTCCTTGATAGGGCCAGGAAGATTGTAACCATGTTGTCTTGTATTCTAATATATACCATTGATGAATATGTAGATGAGCCTATACTTTCTTTCCTTTCTATTTTTTGCCCAGGCAAGCCTCCAGCTACAGTTTTCAATTTTGCCCAGTTCTTAGCAAACAGAATTCACGATCAATTGTTTAGAATGCCAAATGAAAGAGTATTCAAATAATCTTCAGTATTGTTCAATATGTTCCTATATTTCCAATTAGACAGGTTTCCTATTAACATCCAAAATCTAAACACTAAGTTTAATCCTAGATTTGTTATCTTTTGGACACCCTTAATCCAAAAATATTCCACAGTTTTTAGCTATAAGGAGTTCATTGATTCATTTTTTCACCCAGTTGTTAATAAGCTAAGTAGTAGCAATCAACCCAGGATCAACAATGAGATAAAGAATGTTTTATAGTTGTCCAAACAAAGTAGAATAGGAGACTGGTATTTATATCAGAACCACATTGAAATAAGGTTATAGGGATGCCAGCTCACTCCATATAAGCTGGCAAAATATCTCCCATGAGGATATTTGCATTAGAGTAGATTAGGAAAATCATAAATTTAGATGATGTGAATTTTTTGTCGTCCAGGAAAAAAACACAGTTTAAAATAAAAAATCAGCTTGGTCCTTTTATCTACAATAATAGGGAAGCTGGAGAAGAAGCAGAAAAATGTTTACAGGAAATAAAGTTCAATAATAGTTTCAAATGGAACTATGATCCTTTAGGAGTCATAAACAAACTATGACTCAAGTTTAAATTGAGACCTTTAATGCATGAGTCCAGGCCAGAGAATGAAAAATATGCCAACTAGTCAGAGTGGTTGGAAAACACCTTAATAGATATGGAGAAACATATGGATACTAGTTCCATTCTGCATACTCCAGCCCTATAGGACAAAAAAGCAAAAGGGACTAGAGAATAAGGTTCTTGCTTAAACAAGGATACAAAATATGATAGATTTGAAATTATGTACAGGAAGAAGCCCAAGCTAAATCCTGTGAATGAGAAAGAAGAGATAGTTGATACACTTGAGATCATTGGTATATATACAATGGTTAAAGAGAATATAATGCCAATAGTTTCAGAGGAAAATCATTAGCCTTCAACCTCTAATACTCAAATTATTCAAAAGCATCATAGCATTGAAGTCTCGTCATCAAGCAAACCAGTGGATAAAGAAAAATATATAAAGGAAAAGTATAAATAAATCATGTTGAGAAATGAAGCATCGAAAGCTAAAACCTATGCCCAATATTTCAAATAGACTCCTAGTAATCAAAATAGGTTACCTTTAGCTTTTGACCTTAAAACAGGGAAAATGTAGATGACCTTTTTGCAGCCCATAGTACAAAATCCTAAATCATTAGTAGATTACAAAATGACAAAATTTTAAGTTTTGGTAAAGAATGTTCATCCTATAGATCAAATTTAGTTTCATAAGCAAGTAGGAGAAATGATATACTCAACAATGACCAACAAAGCTGTGAGTGTACAAAAACTTCAAAATTCTCTAGAGAATATCACAGCACAGTTTGACCTAGAGAAGGCATCATCACAAGCAAAGGATAACAGAATTAAATCATTAGAACAATTGGTTATTGAGATTGGTTATAATCCAAATGACATCAAGGCAGAAGAAAAGCTCATAAAAAAGAAGAATGAAGACATTGTTGCATTGAAGAAGAAACTAAAATTGCCTTCTTCTGAATATCCGTAGACCAAGGAAGTTCTAGAGAATCAAAGCCAAAAAGATGAGATGATGGACCTCATTCTTCAGTTAAATGCTTAATTAAAAGAAATCGAGAATGAGATGGATAAGTTCATCTAGGAGAAATAGGCCAACATGGAAGCAGCTACTGTCACTGCTATTCCTACAATTACTACAACAATTCCTTCTACTTTGGCAGCTTCAGTGGACACAACAACTCCAATAGCTACAACACTTCCCACTACATCATCAACAACAGGTTCAACAACAACAACAACTCATCCTAGTGATGAAGCAAGTAAACTGATCAAAGCCATGGAAGATATGTACATCCAAACAAATGAAATAAATAGACTTTTAGAACAAATAAAAAGTCTAGAGGATGAAAAGAAAATTTCTCAAATCATGCATAAGAATGAGACACAAAAGTGAAACACATTGAATGAAAGGATACAAAAGTTAGTGAAAGAATTGACATTGAAAGAGCCACTATCCCAAGCAAAACAGCTTTTATGGGTCAATATAATTGACTCAGTCAATGATATTTGTCCGTCTATACAGGTGATATTTAAGCGGAATGATTTGGTCAAAGAGGCTGGTGAGGCAATTCAAAGGGTTAATCCAAACTTGGGAATAAGCTAGAAGAAGCCTCAAGAATAATCAAGTTCCTTAAGTCAAAGAACAAGTATGAATTGTAGGAGCTTGGAATAGCTGATAGAATTGAGACCATACTAGAGGTAAAGAAGGTAATCACCAAGAGGAAACTGATGATACAACTTGAGGAGAAGTGAAAACCAATGGAGCTAGCAATAGCCAAGTTTATGGTGAAATTTGATGCTTTGAGGTAGAAAGGTCTTCCTAATCCATTAGTGATTAATGATAGGTTGATGGCACATGAAGACTATGATAAGAAAACCAGAGAAGTGGTAAAAAGTGCTCTATCAAACTTTTGAGAACCACTTTTACCTCCAGCATGAGGTAAAACATCTCTTTATAAATAATCCTACTTTTGAAACATACACAGAAAGAGATGAAATCTACAGAAGAATGGTAAATATTAAATTACCAGATGTAGAGTCTTGGGAAAAGTTGAATGATTTACTATGAAGATTAAAAGTAAAATAGGTAAAAGAGCAATCAATGTTAAAACAAAAACAGAACAGTGACAGAGTTTAAAGATGAAAGAGTATCAGAGAAACGCAGTATAAGAGATAGTCAGTGAGAAAGAAAACAACAAGAGAGAAAAAGAAGCATAATAGCAAAGAAAACCAAATAGCAAGCAATAAAACAGGGACAACTCACATCAGTTACATATCTATCTCTATCTTCTTGCATGAAGATATTTCATTTTCCTTGAATAATTCCTAAATCATTTTTAGGAAATTTTGTAATAATTTTTGTATAAATACTTCGCAACTCGAAGTATTGAGTGTGGATTGTTGAACATTTCTATAGTTATATTGATCTAAAAAACTAAGGGTTTATTGTAACATTTTCAAGTCAACGGATTGGACTGAGAAATAAAGGCATTGCATTACAGGATTGATGTGTTGGGGCACTTCAGTGAAGTATCTTTCATTTTTTAAATTGTTATTTTCTTAAGTTTTTCACATACTTACATGTTTTCCAATTTGAATGAAATAACTAGAATGTTACTACAGACTTTGTTTAAGTACACTCTGTCTTGAATAGTTATTCATTTTGATGTTTTCTTCTGATATCTAGAGTAGGGAATTCTTCATTGCTCCCTAGTTTTGATTGACCTCTTTCATTTACTCATTATCTGGTTTGAGGGATCCTTAACTGCTCCTTGACCCAGATTGAAAAACCACTTCACCATCTAGCCTAAAAGATATGTATTTACTCAGCTACCTTTTGTTGTGAACACTATCTTTAGAACTTGATTGAGTCCTCTTTTCTTGACATGTGGAATCAATGGCCCAATGGTAAAAAGAAATTTATCTATCCATATAAGTCAGTGATTCCACCACCAAAGCAAATGAAAACCCAACCAAGCTTACATAACTAGCCTAAAATCAATTAACTCAACAAAGTTAAATCTTAAAGAGAGAGCCCTCTATGAGCATTACGAAGGCTAGATATTGATCTCAAAAGTAGGTTTGTGGTTACCTATATTACTTCTTTAAACACAATATGACAACCCTAGGGAAATTTGAGGGTGATAACAACCCGCATTTATTACTATTTCATTTTGTTGTTTAACTATGATTGTGGTAGAGATCAGGAATTTGGCAGGTTTTTTTCTATCATTTGCTACAGATCTACAATGTTTAGCAGACATTTATATTGTTGAGATAGTTTGTCATCCACGGTCTTAGGTGATTTCTTTTCGTACACCTTTAAGAAGAAAACACTATAACACTTCACATATTGTGATCTCCTTCCTTTCATGTTATTTTACTTGGCTCACCCCCATAGAAAGGATTTACTATCCTAACCTCAAAATGTCAAGTAGAATGAAGTGAGAAGATAGTGAACATAATGAGGTAAGCCATTGTGAAATTATAGATATGTATTTGTTTTATATATATATATATATATAGCTTTTTTTTATAATTCCAAAATTTGAAAAAAAAACATTTTATATGTAGGGACTTGAGACTGATTAGGAGAAGGAGGTGTTGGATTCAATATTGAGAATGGAGGCTCTTAACCAACTTGATAGTGTGGGCTTGAAAATTCTTGATAGATAAATAGAGAAATGAAATAAAACAACTAAAACATTGCAAGAATCCCAAACCACTCTTAGATCAAGGAGAAGATCAAGAAGGAAATCATTAAGCATAATCACTAAGAATTTGGGATAGGAAACATAGAGTTCTAATTCCCAATCCACTCCTGGGATGCAAATATCTTCTTCCACCATGCCACATTATGAATCTCTCATTGGTGGCTAAGATACAAAGATAGAGTACGATGTGGTTTCAGGCGACATCCATAGATCAGATGCTTGGATTTTTTTTTGAATAGGTTGAAGGAATCACACCTTCAATGTTTAAAATAACATGTCCATTTGTCATTCTACATAGATTGATTCATAATATTGGCATCCATTATATCACTCAGATTGAATTCAATGATAAATTCCTACATCTGAAGTGGATGAAGGTAGATGGCATTAGTTTATATGGTGATCTTGGTTTACATTGGGATAAGTATATACAAGATCTATATTTGGCAGGCATTGAATTGTCGAAAATATAGGACATACATACATGGGTTGGTAATTTAGAGCATGGTCATATTTTATTTGAGGATGTATATTCATACATTTCTCCCTCTGCACATCATCCAGTGCCTTTTTGATGGTTTCTAAATATTTGGTAATGCAATGTTCCTACTAAGCTAAAGGTTTTTGGTTGTCTAGTCTAGAAGGATGGGATATTAACTTGAGACAACCTGGGTAATTAGGGTTTCACTGGTATTGGCTGGTATTTATTTTGTGTTGGAGCATAGGAAGATTTGGTCCATCTATTTCCACGATGTACATTTTCCAAAACTATATGGATTGGAATTATGAACATGTTGCATATTAGGTATAAATAGTGTTCCTCCTTTGTTGGAGATTGATTACATGACTAGATGCAACATAATTTCGATTATGGCTCCCTCCACTTAGATATTTTATGGGGAATTTGATGATGTTGCAACTCACTGATTTTCAAGAACATTACACCAAATGTAAGGGGATTATGCATCTAGATAGTTGCATTTTTTAAGGAAGTTAGTACTGGTGTTAGGGAAAAATTGTTGAGGCTCATTACACCATTATTTGACTCATATACTATCCCTCATGGTATTTTTTATGCATCTATGAAATATTAAATTTGTGGTTGTTATGCCTATATCATAGTTCAATACATACATATTATCATTTCAGTTGGAATGGGGAAATGGATCAAACACCCATGCAGAGGTATTAGCGCTCTAGGGCATTTTATTTTGTGCTTGCTAGCTTGATATTAGTGCAATGGAGGTATATGGTTATTCACAAGTGGCGGTGAAGTGGACATCTGAGTATACATCATTTGATCCACCACGATTGATCAATTGGATGATGAGGATCAGGGTGCTCATTGATTATTTTCAACAAGTGTCATTTTCTCATGTTCAATGGGAATTGAATTCGGTGGAAGACATATTTTCAAAGAAGGGTCTCATGCTACCTATTGGTGAGACCCATTTCTCATTCTATAAAAAATACATTAATCAATGGTCATGTACTTTTTCCTTTACATGACACTGCATATTGATACGATGTTAGATGATAAGCTCATTTGAGGTAATCACTCATATTTATGTTTTTGGTCTACCTATATTTCTATCTTAAGCATTTGATAGGGACACCATTTACAGGAACCATTAGAATTATATGCGGCAGGGTATCGGTTGTTTTGAGTTATAACCTGTATTATGACTGTTTAATTTTTTGATGGAGTTTATTATATTTTTTTTAATGATTGGCATCTTATTTAGATGACAATATCAATCTCATGTATTTTGATATGTTGTCTATGGTTGCTGATTTTAGTTTTGAATACATAGGTAGGATGTCAATATTGTTTATCTGGAAATCTACGTGTAATCTCTCTATTGGACATATGTCGATGCATATTATGGAGACGTATAAACATATGCATTATCTAAATAGCAATGTTAATATATGAATGTTGGTTTTTTCTATTTGAAAAAAGAGAGAGGGGAATTTAAGACCTTTTTTAAGACAAAATTAATAATTAAACAATTAAATATTTATTTTAAATTAAAATAAAAATATCATTGTCTTAAGTGAAAAATTAAGAAAGAATGAAAATCAGCGTATGGCAGGAAGTTAATTTTTGGGCTTAAGAGCATGTTGAAAATTTTGAGGGTAGAAAGAGGGGTTTTCTTTGAGTTGTTTGCATTTTGGAAAACCAATCTCTACCTTTGAGTTGGTCCCGACAATGGCGTCATGAGGATCTAAGAGGTCATGGTAGGTAGAAAGGAAAAGGGCTTATATGATCAATTTATTCTATAAAGCCTCCATTGTTCTCCATTCTAAGCCCTCAAACTAATTGGCTAGAATCTAATATTCTTATTTGAAACTTCATAAGAAGTGATAAAGTATTTTGGATGCTATAGGATTTGCATTCGGTTTCAAACTCATTGGAAGATCTACTTATAGAATAGGGATTACACCTAGAGATAATTGTCTATATATATTTGGAGGGAGCAACTATTGGGGATAGAGGGAATGCTTATGGGCCATTTCCTCTCTAATCCGGAGAGTGTAATCTCTTGAGGGTAGATATTCCCATACCTGAGCCTTTAGGGTCTGATTTTCACTGTGGAAAGAGGGACATATTACCAAATGATCATCCTATATGAGTTTAGTTTAAGTGAATAAATTGAGCTGCCTTGGAAGAGATGATGAATTCATTGTTAGATTTGTTGATAGATATTTATATCAGTGATTGAGAAGGTTTTAGTGTGGAGGATTTGATTCCTTTCCACCACAAAGACCATTGATTATCTCTATTGATGATGCATGTTATTTATCCTCAAACGGTCAATTCCATTTATTTTCTAAGTCATGTACCATTCATTATAGAATGTGAGTCATGTGGGAGTGATTTTCCTCTTATGGGCCGAGTTAGAAAGACCCTTGGGTATCTATTTAAGCTTCGATGAGTTTCCATGTTCATTGTGTCTGCATTGAACACTTATTGGGAGGTTGTATTAGCAAGTTATTACATTGAATTGTTGGGCATATTATTGGTAACAATATGTTGTACCTTTATGGGATTATAAATATATATAAGATCTAAATGTTGTAAATCTATTGAGGGAGGCTTGTTGAAGCTAATTGGACTTCATATAAAAATTTTATGGCGATTGTTTCACTAGGTTCTTTTAATTTCTTGCTCACTATGTATTAATTGAAAATAAATTTAATAGATGTTATACCCAAATTTTATTTTCCAATACTTTTATATCAGTCCTATATTTTCGCAGAGTTCATAAATTAGTCCAAAAATAAAGATGAGCATTATCACGGTGTTATATTATCTCCACAAATTTTATTTTGATTTGAATAAATGATAACTTCACCTATAGTATTATGCCAGCTAAGTGTTTGAAAAAAAGACTCTCACTGGGAAACTCATTAAAAGTCTCAGAAAATTACCTATCATTTGGAAATATCTCCATATGGGAATTTTACACACTTTTGAATATGCACAAACCACATATGGATCTTAAAAAATTTTCTTTTAGAAATCTACATAAGAGTGTTACATCTCATAGTAATTTTGGAACCACAATTTCTTAAGCTTATATGTGATGATGTTGACCATGAATAACCCCTATCTAGATGTTGTATTGAAATTCAGTCCACAATCAAAAGACCAAGTATTTCCATAGAGACTAGAAAGAAAGTTTGTAAGAAACATTCAAATGTCTCTCTTTTGTAAAATATTTTATGTGGCTAGAGTAAATGGAAGATTTAGTATTGTTTAGTTGGGGGTCTCATCACTTTGATAATCTCTTTGTGCTCATCATACTTTCATTACCCACTAATGAAGTGGTAATCCATAGACCTTCTCTTAGCTAAGGATTATAGACTTTGTTTGAAATCCTTGTTCAAATCTTTGTTAATTTGGATTGTTGTTTCCTCCAATAGTTGGGTGCACTTCCTTTATTAAATCATAAATTGGTATATATTCAATACAACATCAAATCGACGTGTTTCCTTCTTCACGCACTTATGTAAAACATAGTTCAAAGAACTCCACAAATCTCTTCAATCAAGCATTTTCTCAAACAAAACTTATGGGTCACACAATAGACCTTATTTTTCCCAAATCCTAGATTGTGAAATCTTCATATTTATTCTCATTTTCCAAAAACTTTACCACAAGTTGAGCAACAATTTTCCTATACAATTTCTGCAATCAACTATGCACTCACCAATTCATGTATAAAACCTTTCAATTGACAATTATATCGAAATAATATAAATTCCCTTGTCTCTTCAACACTAGTTTAAACCCATAAATGTTTATCAATTTTTTAAGACATTAAATTTCTCAATGGATCTCTGTTTGCCAATGCACATCCCAAATTTCAATCTTTCACATAGATCTACCCAATAAGAACTATCTCTCTCTCATTCAACATGCTTTTAAACAAATAAATCTCTTAATCAATACACAATAACTATATGCATATGCTTCATATTCTTGACAGATTAGCACTCTATTTTACATGAAATTTAACAACCATTATTGAATCTTTCACAAATTAATTCTTGTTGTTAGTGTGAATTTTTTTGGAAGGTGTACCAAAAACACTTCACTTAATTCACTCGGTGACATCTGACCCTAACAAATATTTATTGTTTCTTATGCTTTAGATCTATGAAAAACCTTCGAAAACCTTTAATAAAACAATTTATATGATCCAAAACAACAAACAACAGTATAAATATCTAATGCAATAACCCAAATGGAAAGACTTTAAAATGAATAAATATTTTATTGATAACACCTGGTGAAGGATATTTATAAAAAGGGTCTACAAATTGTTGGCATTATGAGATAAGTGTTGTCCTTGATGGCAAACCTCACTGATGACAAATCATAGTACAGAAGGTCAGCAGCAAGGAATTGATGATCAGACTATAAGAAGAAGAGAAAGTTCATACACGCAGGTTCGTTAAGCCCAAGTCGCGTATACACGTAGGTTGGCTTCAGCAAAAGCGCGTGTATGTGGAAAAGTACCTTTGGTCCATGGCGGTTAGTCCTTGGAAGTTGTGCCTATGGTTTCGGACCATTGTGTCTCGACGGGCGTGTCGATCCCTAGTTTTGAAGTTGATGGTATTGGATTTCTATGGTTTTGGCTCTTGGTATTGAACAAGGCCTAAGGCTATATAAGGAGAAGGAAATCATTAGGCAAGTGCATCTGAAATGGCTTGAATATCTGATGAAGCATTAGATCCAATATACAGGGTTATGGGTTGATGATGCATTGCTTGATCTGAGCTAAGGAGAGATCTCACCGGTTGATGGAGAACTAGATCTAAGGAGAGATCGGGATCAAATGGTTTGAAATGAACTATCTTTATGATGCTTATTCTAGATCTACATACTGACGCATGTATAGTTCTATAAGTGTTATGAGTATGACTGATGTCTGGTACAGCTGCAAGTTATGAGAAATTATTTTTAGATCTGTACGCGGGTTGTCTTTGGTAAAAGCGCGTATACACGCGGCTTTGATTCATCGAAGTAGCGTATACATTGTAAAGCTTGATATTTGAAGTTGCAGATGGATCTGATGGTTATTACAGAGTTCTGTATATGTTCTGTGTTCTGGTGACTGTTGTTAACAGGGTTTCAGTGATTCAGAGTTTGATGATTGTTTTGAGCTTCAATGATAGTTATGGGTCCAGTATGAAAATTGGATGAAAAGTGGCCTTACAGATTATGTGTTGTGCTTCAGTGTATCCAGTCTGAAAATTGATGAAACGTGGTACCTGGAGGTGAGAATATTGTAGGCAAGCACCTACGTACTAGTATCTAAGCTAGTACAAAAGCTAAAGGAGATCTTTGGAGCATTGTAGCAGGTAGCAGCCTGCGTACTAGTAAATGGATCGGCTAGTACAAGAGCAAAGGGGGTTGTACCTCCCGTACTGGTATAAGACTGCACCAGTACAAATATTGTAAAAGGATTTTCTTATTAAGAAGAAGATTGAGATGACTTGCAGCAGGTGGTTTTCACCCACATTGGGTTTCCACCTTATATCTTTGTGTTCATGTGTGTGGCTCTTGTGTGATGTTCTGTTCTGTTATTCTGCACCTGTTTACTGTTAATATGCTTAATAATGATCTAATGCATTTACTGAAGATTAAGCTAACTGAATTATAAAGATCTCTGGATATACGCGAGTTTCATTAGACACAGTAGCGTGTACACGCGTGTTCACTTAATTGAAGTAGCGTATGTGTTTCTGAGTATGAAATTGAAAAGTTTGATTGATCTGATAATACTGATTCACCCCCCCCCTCTCAGTATTATTTCCAACAATTGGTATCAGAGCAGGTCCTTTGATAGAAGCTTGATCGCTTGAAGGAGATCCGTGGAACAATGGGAAAGAAGCTTAAGAAGAAAGCTCATAAGAAGAAGAAGACATCTCATAAGGACTATGACAGTGGGAGAATCGATTGGGGATTAGGTATAAGAAGCTCTTCAGATTCAGAATCATTATCAGGTATGAATGTGTTATCCTCTGATGTTCCTGCTATATTTCCTTGTGAAAGTGATGGAAGTGATAGTGAAACTACTGAACATGCTTTTATGGGTGAGCAAGAAAAGTGTCAAATAGAGGCAATGTTTAGAAGGCTTGCAGACAAAGTTAAAGATCAACAAGATCTATTGAACAAAAGGGAATGTGCTTTCAAAGAAGAAGTTACCAAACTAAAGGCCCAACTAGAAGAAGGAAACAAGGTGAGAAAGCTTCTCAAGGACAAGGAAGACCAATGTCAAAAATTGCAGCATGAAGTGACATCATTAAGAAAAGAAGTCAACGAAAGAAGCACAACCATCAAGAAACTCAAAGATAGATCCAGCTACTATGAAAATCTTGAAGCTACAATCCTCTCACTAAAAGGAGATCTTGAAGAATCAAAGAAGCAGAATACAGATCTACTCCAAGCTATTGCAAAACAAGAAAACGAAGCCACCAGCTTAAAATCTCAACTAGAATGTGCCTTCCGAGTTCGTCAAATGCAGCAAGATCTGAATGAAGAACAAGAAAAGGAGATTCTCAGACTAAGGCATCAGTTGGAAGAAGGAAGGAAATATGGAGAAGACATGAAGAAGCAATGTCTAGAAAAGGAGGAACAACTTCAAGTTGAGGTAAATATCTTGAAAGGTAAAATAGAAGAAAAGGATAAGCTTTTACGATTTCAAGATAGTTCTAAAGTCTTGGATGATATTCTTAGTAGTCAAAGGTCTCCTGCTATCAAGACTGGTCTTGGTTTTCATGAATCTGTTGAAGGTGAATCTAGTTCACAAGGTGAGGCAAGGAACTCTAAAGAGAAATCCAAAATGATCAACAAGGAGATGAAAGGTCAACCAAGGAAAGAAAGACTTCAAAGAAAATCTTTTACTCCTCCTATGAATAATGTTGAATGTTATGTATGTCATAATCTTGGACATGTTGCAGCTAGATGTAAAAGAAGAAGAGTTCAATACCATTATGCAGACAAGTCATCTCAATCAAGGTACTTTAATGGATATTGCTTTGCTTGCAATATGTATGGTCACAAAGTTGCTGATTGCTACAGGAGGAATATGAAACATGTAAGATGTTATACATGTAACAAGCCTGGACATATAGCAAAGGAATGCAGGAACAAAGGATGGACATCACACCAAAAGGAGAAAACCTCATCACACTTGAAGATATGGAGGAAGAAGGAAGTACAGTCAGCACAATGTACTGAGACACAGCACAGCACAGACATATCAGACTCAGGGGGAGCTGAAGGTGTAAAACTTCAGTGTTCTGAATCTCATACGCAAGTTCCTTAAATGGAAGTCGTGTGTATACGCGAGTTAGACACTGCAAAGTCGCGTATATGTCAGTCTGAGGAAAAGCAGTGGGGACAGGATCAGAAAAAGGATCTGATATGAATCAGTCTATTATTTGCTCTATTGGTTACAGTCTGCTGAGGATGTGTGGAAATGTTTTGTTACTTGTATGATGTCTAGAAGTGCTTTTGATCCTAACTTGAGGATGATGATGTTTTGATGCTTATTGCTGATATATACATGATCAGATCTAACAGATGGCACTGGTTGAGGGGGAGCATATGCCTTTAGTAATTCATTGTTGGCATTATGATTAATAATCCTTGGTGATGATTCTTATATGGCTAAATGATATATCTTGCTATGATGTGGTTGTGAGTTGTCTATGATAAAATCTCATATGATTCTTGGGGTTACATAGTTGATGTTCAGATCAGATTTATGGATGATTCTTTGATGATGCATATATGGTGCTTACATGGTGATCTTCATAAGGACAAGGAGAATTACAAAGCTTGAATATACATCTTCCTCACTTGATGATGGGTCACTCATATACTGCTGTTGTCATATGCATAAAAATCATACAGTTATGATGCAGGCACTCTTGTGGATAAGGATTGTTGCTGTTGATGATATCAAGAAGTTTTGTCAAATGAGCTTGAGCTCAAGATACATAATGCTGATACATGGATGCCTACTCAAAGTTGCTTTATTGGAGACATGGTGATGAGTTCTTATCTATATGATGATAGGTTTATACTTACATATGTTAATTGATGCAGATGTTCCCAAGTAATGATACTTGGATCATGTAGAGCTTGATGAAATGGCTATGGTGGTTTCACACATGATACAATGTGAATGACTCTGAATTCTGTTCAAAGGGATGAATTGATGCAGACATACCTTGTTATAGATTGATGACCTATTCTCTACAGGACATTTACAGGTTGCTGATATGGAAATTTGTGTACGCGTGTTGGTTAAAGGATATCCGCGTTCATACGCCGTTTTACAAGGGGATAGTCGCGTATATGGTGTACGCGTGTTGCGTAAGGGATATCTGCGTATATACGCTTGTTTATGTGTATACAGACGCGTATATGGAGATTTGAAGGAAATCAGCAGGGACAGATGTTGGTTGCAGAAAGTCTGATATGGGTCTGACAGAGATCATCTGGCACAGGTTCAGGGGGAGCAGATAATCTTCCAATGATGCATTGTTGGCATTATCTCAAAGATTTTGGTTCTAGTTCACATTTGGTGTTGATTTCAGGAGGAACGAAGGCGAAAGGAAAACAGAAGGATCTCTTGGTTGCTGATCTGAATGATCTTGCCTACAGTCAGGAAGAGCATGAACAGCACACTTCAGCAGTACAGAGACTTGGCATGTACTCAGGGGAAGCATTGACAGATTGGTACACCTTGGCATATACAAAGGGGGAGATTATTCAGAGATTTCAGCAGGTACTCAGGGGGAGTATGGACAGTGGAATGATTCAGCAAAGGAAGAGAATATCTTGGTCCACCCTTTGCCCTTGATGTCAAAGGGGGAGAGTGATTTGGTGTTGTTGCCATCAAGTCCAAAGGGGGAGATTGTTGGCATTATGATGCATGTGTTGTACTTGATGGCAACCCTCTCATATCTTACTTATGTATAACTGGATGAATCTTCAGATGAGATATCAGATGTAACTGATGGAGGATAGCTCAAAGGAATCAGATGATGAATCTTCAGAAGAGATATCAGATGTGACTGATGGAAGAATATCTCACTTATGTATAACTGGATGAATCTTCAGACGAGATATCAGATGTGATTGATGGAGGATAGCTCAAAGGAATCAGATGATGAATCTTCAGAAGAGATATCAGATGTGACTGATGGAGGACAGCTCAAAGGAATCAGATGCTAATTCTAAGTGTGACAAGTTAGCTTTGCCATCAAGTCCAAAGGGGGAGATTGTTGGCATTATGAGATAAGTGTTGTCCTTGATGGCAAACCTCACTGATGACAAATCATAGTACAGAAGGTCAGCAGCAAGGAATTGATGATCAGACTATAAGAAGAAGAGAAAGTTCATACACGCAGGTTCGTTAAGCCCAAGTCGCGTATACACGCAGGTTGGCTTCAGCAAAAGCGCGTGTATGTGGAAAAGTACCTTTGGTCCATGGCGGTTAGTCCTTGGAAGTTGTGCCTATGGTTTCGGACCATTGTGTCTCGACGGGTGTGTCGATCCCTAGTTTTGAAGTTGATGGTATTGGATTTCTATGGTTTTGGCTCTTGGTATTGAACAAGGCCTAAGGCTATATAAGGAGAAGGAAATCATTAGGCAAGTGCATCTGAAATGGCTTGAATATCTGATGAAGCATTAGATCCAATATACAGGGTTATGGGTTGATGATGCATTGCTTGATCTGAGCTAAGGAGAGATCTCACCGGTTGATGGAGAACTAGATCTAAGGAGAGATCGGGATCAAATGGTTTGAAATGAACTATCTTTATGATGCTTATTCTAGATCTACATACTGACGCATGTATAGTTCTATAAGTGTTATGAGTATGACTGATGTCTGGTACAGCTGCAAGTTATGAGAAATTATTTTTAGATCTGTACGCGGGTTGTCTTTGGTAAAAGCGCGTATACACGCGGCTTTGATTCATCGAAGTAGCGTATACATTGTAAAGCTTGATATTTGAAGTTGCAGATGGATCTGATGGTTATTACAGAGTTCTGTATCTGTTCTGTGTTCTGGTGACTGTTGTTAACAGGGTTTCAGTGATTCAGAGTTTGATGATTGTTTTGAGCTTCAATGATAGTTATGGGTCCAGTATGAAAATTAGATGAAAAGTGGCCTTACAGATTATGTGTTGTGCTTCAGTGTATCCAGTCTGAAAATTGATGAAACGTGGTACCTGGAGGTGAGAATATTGTAGGCAAGCACCTACGTACTAGTATCTAAGCTAGTACAAAAGCTAAAGGAGATCTTTGGAGCATTGTAGCAGGTAGCAGCCTGCGTACTAGTAAATGGATCAGCTAGTACAAGAGCAAAGGGGGTTGTACCTCCCGTACTGGTATAAGACTGCACCAGTACAAATATTGTAAAAGGATTTTCTTATTAAGAAGAAGATTGAGATGACTTGCAGCAGGTGGTTTTCACCCACATTGGGTTTCCACCTTATATCTTTGTGTTCATGTGTGTGGCTCTTGTGTGATGTTCTGTTCTGTTATTCTGCACCTGTTTACTGTTAATATGCTTAATAATGATCTGATGCATTTACTGAAGATTAAGCTAACTGAATTATAAAGATCTCTGGATATACGCGAGTTTCATTAGACACAGTAGCGTGTACACGCGTGTTCACTTAATTGAAGTAGCGTATGTGTTTCTGAGTATGAAATTGAAAAGTTTGATTGATCTGATAATACTGATTCACCCCCCCCTCTCAGTATTATTTCCAACACAAATCCCCCTCCATGGGATGGTTCCTCTGATGTCCTTGATGCTTCAATAATAGATTCTCTCTCAATATGTGCAAAACCCAAAACAATGTGGAAAACTCAAATGGGAACTCAAGTGAAAAGAGACGATAATGGTGATGATGATAATGATCATGGTGAAGAATGAATGGAAAACCCTCGTATTTATAACAAAGTATTGAGTTAATCTCGAAAATGCAGAATAATAAAATAACACTGACCAAATCAAGATCTAACTATTACTTTATTATATTTTTTGTAGAGGGAAGAGGTATTCAAAATGGTCAAATATCTTTATTTAGAAATAAATGATGAATAAAATTATTTATTAATTATTTCGCGAGGATTAAAAATGGTGTGAAATTGAAATAATTATTAAATAGTGATTTAAAAATCATTCCAATAATGGAAATAAGGAATAATAAATAAATAGTGATGTATTTAATTATTCCTAGGATCTTTAGTCATATGTCACAAGGAATAATTATGAAGCAATGATTTAGTAATTATTCCCTGAGAAAATTAATTAAATAATGATTTATTCAATTATTGTCATGCAGTTTTCTTATTTTAATGAGAAAAAATTTAATAAAAATGGTTTACTAAATTATTTCCCATGGTGAAAGTGATTTTACTACCGTAAAATTAATCCGACAAGGTGTATTTCGATCCACCTAGCTAGAAATTGATAGGTGATCATTTTTTGGTGATAACAGATTCCACCCCCAACGTATAAGTGTTAGGAGCAAATCGTATCACCGAAATATGTTGTAGGTTACACTTCCATGAGACACCAAAGGGGAGTCAAAGAGAGAGAGAGAGAGAGAGAGAGAGAGAGAGAGAGAGTTGAAGCAATGCAAGGACAGCAAAAAATGAAGGGGGCGAGACCTACTAAAATAATATAAGTCTCCTTTTAGGTTGGAGTACATGATCTCAAATGAGGTGGGGGAGGCCTACCCATACCCATCGAGATAACTGTGTACAAAGAATAATGGTGATCCCAACAATGTAGGACTAAGCTGCAAAGTACACGATACATGATTTCATGGCATCAATGGGACATACAATAATACAAAGGATCCCATATAGATAATGTTCCTGGAAAGACATAGGTCATGACTTAATACAATAACATCTGAGTACAAGAGAAGTAATTCCCCTCAAGTTGACATGGTGAGGGGGGATCGCAACCAAAGAAGCCTTGCTTAACAAGAAATGGTTCTAAATATTTGAATGGATCATCTAAAGGAGACATGCATGTTGTGGGCATTGCAAGAACCTGAAACTAAACCCATCACATCTGCGGAACTACATCTGAGGATGTTGCAAAATCTACACACATCTAGGCATGTGGGGGCACTGCCTGAAGGGACAACCCATCATGAGGTCTGAAACATCTCACACACACCCAGGAATCACTAGGACAATTATCTGGATCACCGAACCATCAAATGTATGGTTCTCAATTGTGTGATAAGGAGCTCGTGTCGAGCATGTGAGAAACAACCAAGTTAAAGGGAAATGATGATTCCCCTTTCTTGGTCTAAGGCACTGAACCAAGGTACACCACTCTCTAGAACACATTTCTGGAATAAATGTGATGAAGTCAGCAAAAGATGGGCCACGATAGTTAAGGCAATGAGGAATCCTTAACAAAGGTGCAAGGTATCATGGTAGAGTGACTAATGGACTGACACTAGGGATGATGATGGAAGGAAACATAACGAGTGGCACAATGATGAATTCCCTTATCAGGTCTTGATATGTATGGTTGACCTCGCAGTGAGTGACTCAATTTCGGAGGGGATGGTCAATTACTCGAACATGGGCTTTTCAAATACGGAACAAGGTAGCAGGAGGTCAAATATGAATACAATGGGATGAATGTGACACAAATATGTATGGAATGTTGTCACTTGACATAAGGGGATTCGACAAAAACTCTATCGATGTAAGGGTGACTCATCTCGGATGCTTTGAACAAGTGTGACTCGATGATGTTGCCACATGGGGGAGGCCCATAGGGGACCATGAAAACATGAGTAAATAATGGTTACTCATGATGAAAATTGACAAAAGTGTTGAAAAGTGTTAAGGAAAAGTGGCATCAAAGTACAGGAAACTCATATGAGGAAATTTACTTTCAATAGGTGGCAAGGTGAGACCTCATGGTAAAAATGGCTTCCTAGTGAAGTACCAAATTACTAAAAACAAATGGATACCCATTAAATAAATTGGTGATATCTTTCCAAGAATGTTTACAGTTCATCAAATAGAGCTATAGTTTGGTTAGAATGGGGGACATAAAAACTAGGTTTTTACCTATAAAATGACTTTTTTCCCCCAAATCCAATTCATTTCCATAGTGAGCTACTGGAGAATTTAGAGAGGAATAGAAGTCCCTAAATCTTGTGGAGATCATAGTGGACAAATCTACCATCAAAATTTGGATCAGCGAATTTCAGCTAGGTGAACTTCCTTGTCTAATAATGGCCTTAATGATTCTTGGAAAGATGGTCCCTAGTGGAGAATCAAGGTAAGAAAGGAATATAAGAATGAACTACTAGAAAATGTCTAGGATCATCCTTTCCAACCAAGTCAAACATGGGGACTGGGTGGTAGGTGTGGTATAACCTAGAGTAGAATATTTGAAGGTATGGTATGAAACATCTACAATATATGATGTGGATAGGGCTCACCATAGAGGCTGCATGGACAAACTATCCAAGGGCTGAAAGGACAATTAACCATACCTAGATCATTGTGGTCTAGGTCAAGACTTATTTTAATCAAGTGATAATGTGGTAAGGGGTCATCATGCCCCCAAGCATGAGATACTACCCCTCATCATGTGATGATGCAGGAAAGTGATCAGGTGGGAATGATTCCCCCTACCTGGATGAGTTTGTGGTGTGCCATGGTGTTCCAAGTGCTAAAAATATGATTCAAGCATTCAGTCCAAATGGAACAAGATCCTTTAGAGGATCATGAGGAGACGCAGGGGCATATGTTCCCCCCAGTTATATATGGATGGATGTAGCATGTTATGGGAATGCCAAATGTATTTAGAGTATTGGACTCCAAACACATTTTGATGATGTTATTTGCCATTTGTTTATGTTAGGTATGTATTCTTGTGGGAAGAGTGGATAGATAGAGTTAGAGAAAGGAAATGGTGGATTACCAATCTCATTTGGCACTGCATATAGGAGACAAATGGACTGAATTTCTGGGTTCGCATACATGGTGTCACTATACCAAAGAGTGGCTTTAGATATAATGAATTGATGCTCACCTATACAACATGGTGGTTTACTAACAACAATGTATAAGGGACTGGCTTTTTGATGTAAAATGGTGGGATGATTAAGTGGATCATCCCCAAGGTGATCTAGAGTGATATGTGACTCTAGATGTTCTTCAATATGGGGAAGAAGGATGGTACTACTTTTGACCTTACTAGTTTCACTAGGAGGGTTGAGGAGAATAGCTTCTCCTGGACTCTAAAAAATGGATGCCCCCATACACAAACATTGACTTGTAATGTAATGGCCACAAGGTGTATATGGTTCGTGTTGGGCAACGGATCCCCCGTGTAATGGTTTTGGGGCTTAAAGCCCACAATTTTGGGTATTGATATTATAAAAGTTCCGCGAAGAGCGCGGAGTGAAAATTGTAATGAGTCAGGTCAAAAGGTTGACCGCCTAAAAATAATGTAAGATAATATAAAGAAAGTCGGCCTACCCATGGTCCCCAGACCATGGGAATGTATAAATAAAGCAGGACTCTAGGTTTAGAAGGTAGTTTTTGTAATTCTTAATAAGATCTAAAGAGTATGGGTTTGTAAGGCAAGATTGCTTTGAAGTTGTAAGTCCAAGTCGTGGTTGGTAGTAGTTAGAGTAGGCTCTGCAGCTGTGTGCGCAGAGGCCTGGTAGAGTCCGCAGCTCTGTGCTCAGACCCTTGCAGTTGAGTGCGCAGGGCAAGATTGGATTGTACTGAAATAGAAGATTAATAAAGATAAGTGTTTTTAAATTAGTGTGCATCTGGTCGTGGATGTGTATGTTTATTCGTATGCTATAGTTTTAAGCATATCTTTAAGATTTATGGTTGCGTGCGCTAGTTCTAACTACTGAATGCTTGATTAAGACTCTGAAAATTAGATCAGATCTATAATAACTGCAATAATAATAAGTGTTGTGGGGAAAAGTATCCGATGCGGATGACCCTATCCCTACTCTAAAGGTGACAGTCTTTAGCAACAACTGAAAGTAAAGCTTTGATGATTTCCTTTATGAAAGTACAGAGAGAATGAAAAGAAGGCCAACCAACCTGGTGTCTTTCGCTTAGTCGATCCTTGTCCTCTCTCCTTGTCTCTTGTTCCCAGCTCCTTGCTCTCTTTGCCGGTCCAGCTACACACAGATCCTGCACAAAACAAGAGAGGAAACTACAAGATACATGTACTCATAACTGAAGCATGGATTAGGGTGAATCAAATATACATGTAAATACAATACATCAATGCAATACAAGTATATAGGAGAACATGCAAAACTTTATTGATAGAAGTAACAGGGTTCTGAGAAGGTTACAACCAATGATGGCTCCAATCCAGCAGCACCTCCCCAGCAGCAAGAACTCTCCTCTTCACCTCTAGTAAAACAATCACCCAATAGCTCTAACTGTAAACCAACAGCACCTCCTTGCTTTACACAAAATTCCAGCCTCCTTAGACCTCATAGAAGAGCTCTATATATAGGAGAGAAGAAGAAAGGATGAGTCAGCTTGAGACTGACATGAAGCTGCCTTGTGTCCTCTCCCTCTTCAGTTAATCTTCAGTTCTTGAGTCCACTTGGAGATCCTTGCTTACACATGGTGATCAAGTACCTCTTACTCATCACAGGGCGAATCTCATGAACCAAGTGTCAGTTTGGAAGCTTCCTGGGCAGTTGACACCTTGCAGAATGACTGTACCACTTGGCCAATCTCGCCCAGCGCAGGTAGCCTTCATTAGATTTGACTTCCAGCGCAGGTACAAGGAGGAGCAGTTGCATTCCAGTGCAGATGCTCAGTGGAGCAGCTGACATGATCCAAAATTAGCCTGTTTTGAAGTGTTTTCAGGTGGAGAACTGATTGGAAGTGCTGTTGTTTGATGACCTTGTTCTTTTAGGGGTAAGAACAACATGTTTAGGGACTGAGGATCCCTGTAATTATTGACATTTCATGCTCCATGTCGCGAGGCACAAAAATGTCTATAACAATAAGGAATCTAGGAAATACCTCGTCGTAGAGCTATGCGAGGGCCAAACAGCTGGGCAGCATAGTGCGAGTGCACAGATCAGTTCGCGACCCCTCCAGACCTCATCAAGACATCCCTAGGGTGCAGAAACCTAGTTCCTGCACCCTCCCATACTACCTAGGGTGAGACTTCAGTCCACGCTCTACAGATTGTTGAGAAAAGGGCTGGTAGTGGGGGATTTGCTTTGCTAAAACACTTCCGAACTTGGGTCAGGCCCTAATAAGCCAACAAATGGTTCCGTTGCAGGACTGGGATTTGCCTAAGGGATGTCTGATGTCGGAACACTGGAACCCTACGTAGAAAGAGATTGAATGTTGGTTGGATTAGAAGCTTCACGAGTTCATGGTACAGGAAAACAAAACACCGCAGATATCCAAGAAGAGGTGGCTAGATCGTTATGTTTATACAGAAATTCACTAGATCTTTTTCATGTCTTTCTCTTCAGAGCTATATGAACAAGGCTAGCAGACAGCTAGGGAAGGTGCAAGCTTGAGCAACCCATAGTGTGGACTCCAGAGTTGGTATGTAGGCTAGAGGCATCTGAAGATAAGATCGCACAGGCCGTGGATCATTGGCCTGATCGGATAATAGGAGGGTTTATCATTGAGGTCACAATAGACACAATGTGAGCTACAGTGAAGCTGAGCTGCGTTTTCTCAAGGGACCGCGAGGTAGGTACATCAAATCCCTGAATACCTAGATTAAGATGTTGTTAGGTGAAAATAGGGTTACGTGACTACATTAATGTTTGGAGCAACACGGAGTGGAAGAATCTACCACGGTATCAAAGGCTTAGGAAACAATCCCCTAATTTTGCCCACACAAGAAAGCAAGGAAGAATGCGCTCAAGCTTCTTCGAGGAATGTGGTTAGTTTGATAAGGTAGCGCCTTCCACAATTTTCACCTCCACTTACGCTATCACCTACTTCACCTTCGTCACCTCCATCCTCAACTACCCCACCTCCGCACACCCCGTCGTTCAGCATTGCGAGTGCGATCAAGTTGCCTATATTCAGAGGAGTAGGAAGCAAAGATCCAAATCAAAATTGGTTCATAGTAAGAGCAGTATGGGAAGCGTACAGAGTTACGGATGATAACATTAAGAAGGCCACCTCGGTAAGTGCGCTGCGGGATCACTCGTTGAATTGGTATATCAAGCACTCAAATGATCATCTGAATGCCGAGATAGCGGAAATCCAGATTGCATTAAACAAAGAATTTAGCTAGCTAAGATCGGAGATGCAGTCGATCATCGGATTCAAGGAGATCATGATGCTTCTAGGCGAAATCCACTGGGATCTGGATTAGAGACTAAAGAGCATGATCCGCAAGGCTAACATGATGCTGATGGATGCGTAGCACCGTGCGTGGTTTGTGGTGTCCTTAACACCACATCTGAGGACGACACTATCATAGCAGAAGCTTTCAACCTAGGCAGAAGCATTGGAAAGAGCGATGAGGTTGCATGAAACCCTGATACAGGATCCTGGGTTGGGAGTCCAACAGATCCACGTGCAATTACAAAAGCTATGCTTCGAGATGCAAAGTTTGAAATAGGATAGGGTGCCCCAGAAAGAAGCGCGAGAAGAAGTGTGGTGCATAAAATGTAAAAGCTAGGGCCACGATAAGGATCATTTTCCTATATTCACAAACTATTTGGCAGGGGGGACCAATGTCGTTGATACTAGAGGCATAAGTGGGTCTGAGTGCAGCACCCACACTCTGGTGTGCGATCGGTCAGGTGGGAGGAAAGCACACGAAAAAAAACTGTCATCTATTACAGAAGTTTACACAGACCCCCCAGTAGCTATTTTGCAATTTTTGTAGATTAGTAGGCCATAATGAGCGAAACTGTCGGAGTTATGAATTGTTGATGGATTGAACACCTACCTATAAGATGCAGACTAAGGTGCGAGGTCAGGATCCAGCCACAACAATAGCGCATGGTGGGTTCTAGGGATGAGGACGTGGACGAGGAGGAATGAGACCCAGATGAGGTTGTGGACAGTTAATATGCTACAACTGTGGAGGACCTGGAAACTACGCACATGACTATACAAACCCGACCATAACATGTTGCCCATATTTTTATCAGTTCAATCATGAAGCAGTAGATTGCCGCACACTAATTGCACAAATCCGTGAGAAAGGGGCGCTTCAGTCTACTCCAATGCAGAACATCCAAATGATGAGGTCTGAACCGTGTGAAGAAGACCCCAACATGAACATGGTGCTCAGAAGTGGTGCATCCACAAGGGAAGCTAAGGGGAAGCAACCCGAGGAGAATACATGGGTTCACAAGGCCCCTACAAAGCAACCTAAGTTTGACTTGGAACGTGCAAAGGAGACATTTATGGAAGCTAAGAAGAGCTTCAAGGAGGCCTCTACTTCAGGTAGTGGTGAGCTCTAGTATTGCAACAATAATGCTGCAACTCCTGGGGCTTCCTTGTTTACTTTTATCAACTCGGTAGTTCGTAACAACCTTGGAAGCGATGGTGCTATATGCATAAGTACTAGCTCTTACTGCAGGCTATCACTTGATCAGCCGGTGCAAGTTCACTAGGAGCTTAAACCAACTTCTATGAGTTTTCAGAAGAAGCTTTAACTGTGATGAAAGGAAACTAACTCTACAGGGGCTATTATACTTGCAAAAAGTGAAGGAAAACTGAAATGAAATGAAAACCCTAGCAAACCCTAGTAAACCCTAATTTTGCAAGAAAAGAGATGGAAACTATTGAAATGGGTGTCATTGCCTAATGAAAAGGAAAATTACATTTATTCAAGCTACTTCTGAAGAGAAATGAGAAGAAATCATCTTTTTGTACTTTTGAGTATTTTTATGTGACATTATTATGGTTGTGATTTGACTGGTTGTGATTATGCAGAGGGTTGGTGGAAAAAGAATATGGAGTTGGCTTTTACAAATGGTGAGGAAGGTGTGAAGAGATCCTAAGAAACCCCTAGTACCCTTATGAAGACTTTCATTGTGATCGGACTTTGAAAAATCACTCACAGGAAATTCTACAGGAGGCTGCAGGGGATCTACAAGAGGTTCTACAAGAGGATCTACAGGAGGAGGCCGAAAGTGGTTTTTGGAGGTTTGGAGGTGGAAAAATGATGGGAAAAGGGAAATCAAGGCGAGATGAAGGTGTTGAGGGGTCTAGAACTTTGTCAATGATGATCAAGAATGAAGGAGATGGTTGGATTATTCAAAGGGCAAGAAAGCAACTGTGGAAAAACACAGAAATTAGGGCAGATTGGTAAGATGTGGCGAATGAGTGGGGAAATCTGGAGAGATGAACTAGTATAGGCTCTATTATGGAGGAATGATAAGCTGGAATGTTCTACAAGAGAGTTACACACTTACTTCTCAAAACTGACCAAAGCAAGAACTGAAAAACAAAGTTTTGTCTATTTTAACCTAACTTCTGACCTAAAACCGGAGAAATGTTGAACATAACTTTATGAACCAGAGATTATGCGAGAAAAACATGGTAAATGAACATGAAATGATCTAAGCATGTGAATCCAAACTAATATCAAATTCTCCAACTCGAAATATAACACTAGCAATTGCATTGGAAAAGCAAAAACAATGTTTTTGGTGGCAGCAATAGTGCCTTGATCTCAAATCATGGTCCTAAGGAGGGAGAAGGGAGATCAAGACCTACTGGTAGCCTTTTTGGATCTTTTTCTAGCTGCAGCAACTTACTCAAACAACTTGAAGCAAAAAAAACTATTCTAACCTTCAAAAGCAACCTAATCTAATGAAGTAAGATTAACCTAAACAACAGAAATTATCTCATGAATGCAAGAAAAAGAATATAAATACACGAAGGAGGTGCTGGGTAGCTTGATTTGGGCCCTAACCCAAGAGATTCAGCCCTCTAGAAAATATCAGTGCTAGTTCAAAACTTGGTTCATCTTCATTTATCAAAAAATAGTAGTTACATCACAAAACTGTCTTCAAAAAGAGCTCGAAAATGCGCTGAGTACAAAGCTGCACAAAAGTGCGAAAATATAGTATGAAATGGCTAACATCTAACTAAAAAAATTGATGCCCTAAGCCTTCTTATTTATTCAAATGGGGACTCCCAACAGTCCTCCTAAAATTAAGGAACTCTACTTCCTAGAACTGAAGATAACAGCAGTCCTACTTGACTTGCACGGTTGCCCCTTGGAATCATCACTGTGGGCCTTTGTACTTCGAGTTTCTGATGGAGAATTTGAGGTAAGGGTTCATAAATGAAGGGGACACCCTCCTACAAATCCTCTCCCTTGTTCTTCCTCGAATTTGGCTGCCAAATGCTCATTAAACCTTTGATTTTGTCTCAAAATTGACCAAAAATCTGCATAAAGCACACATTAGACTTTTTGGCATAATGACTAACCCAATTCACTCTATTAGCATAAATATAATAAAAAACACGAAATAAAATAATGAGAACGGTGGATTAAGTTGAATTAAGAGGAAAAATGAGCCCATATAATTACCCAATTCTAGGGCTCATCATCACCCCCTACTGAAGGTGTTGCTCATCCTTTGAGCAACTAATATGTCTCTTAATCCTTGATAGATATGATGGCCTCCCTATCATCCCAAGCTTGTGATGTGGTCTGCTTATGTGTGCCATAGAATTCTGCCTTCTTGTCCATGTCCTTCCACTACTCCTCCTATTCTTCTTGTTTGAATTCTTGTGCTTTTCCTAGCCTTGAAATACATGGAGGCCTACCTTTTTCTCTTTTCTTTTGGCTTAATTGGCGTGCTCAGGGCAGTGAGGCCATCTGTTGCCTCTCTTTCTAGAGTCTCAGGGGACCATTTTATTTGTTTTGCCTCTGCTTCCTCTTTTTCTCCTCCTTTTGTCTTCTCTACCTCTGTTAACTTTGCTTCCTCAAGCTCTATTTTGGTTTTCTTCTCATCTTGTTTAGTTTCTGCCTTCTCTGCTTTAGTCTTTTCTTCTCTGGTTTAGTCTTTTCTCTTTTCTGTTTTAGTTTTTCTCCTTTCTACGCTAGTCTTTTTTCTCTCTGTTTCAGGTTCTTCCTTCTCATCTTCTGTTTTGATATCCTCCTCTGTCTCGAGTTCTTCTTTCTCTATTTTGGTCTTTTCCTCTTTTTCTGTTTCCTCCTCATCTTCCCCTACTATATTTCTAAAATCCGCCCAGGCTATGAAGGTGTTCTTGGCAACTTGACCCAGTGGTTTTTTCTTCTTTGCTCCAGGGGAGTCCAAGTGGGAGGCTTGTAATCTGGCTGATAAACTCTGGTGTAATTTCTATGGTTAGACCCTTGACACTGACTGTGGCATGGGTTTTTGAATGAGGTTTTAAAGACAATAAAAATTCCTCTATGACTTCCTCATCACACCCATGAATTTTTTCTCAAAGAAAGACATCTAGTTTGCCCTGGTGAAAAGGGCCACCACTTCTGGGTGCTCATGCAATTTGTTGGAGTTCAAAGGCTCCTTTCTCATAAAATATCCTAGCATGGTGTTTAGTGACCTCTGAAAATGCTCAGGTGAGGAAGAAGGCAGCAACTTTCAAAACTGGAAACAGAGGAATAACTTATGTTTGTCTTTCTGAAACTAGAGAGGAAATTTATCGTGTTCTTCTTTTTTCACAACATTAATTTGCAATTTCCGCCCCCCTTCAAACTGTTTTCACCCTGAATTTACTTCTCAGCTTTTGGAGGAACTCAATATTTTGACAGAAAAGAGAATATACAAAACAATCTTTTTTCTCACAGAGTAAACAGACTTGTAAATTTGTTTTTTCACAGGATTGGTTTCTATGGTTGCATCACCTTTTTTACAAGAGAATACGGGAAAGGAAAAAAACACAGATTTTTCAGTGTAGAGAAGAAAATGGAGAGACTTTATGGAATTCAGGAAAACGCAGGTAGACTTTTGAGCTCTCTTTCCTTTATTTTTTCAACCGAATACTTTGCTTCTAATCCACCACCTTGTATGGATATATCACATGCAGAGTGGGTTTCTGAGCCTACCTCTTTTCAAGCTCGAATTTGACAAAAAATCTGAATTTTTCCTCTACAGAGCTGCTCTCTGGCCTTCCTGTAGAAAGCCTCCTGTAGACGGTGTTTTTCGCTCCTGTAGACTGTGTTTTCCATTCCTGTAGAACCTGATAAGCATGAGGGTTTTGAAAACTGGCAGAGAACGACTGGTTCACTATTATGAAGGTGGCAGGTGAGTGTTGCAGTCGAGAACTCGTCGACTCAAATGAAAGCGAAGGTGGTGAGAGTGTTTCAAGGAGGAGTTCTTACGGCTATTTATGGAGACTTCTGGTGATGGAGGGTGAGCTAGCCAAGTGTACGTTGGCCCCATGCAGACCATTGGTCCCCACTGCAGTGTTATTATGAAACTTCATGTTTTCTTCCTATAATCACTTGACGTCATTGGCGCTTGATTTCAAAACAACCGCCACTACCTAACTGTTAGATTTTTCCATGAGTTGACTAGACACACGTCCAGTGTAATCTCGGGATGAGCGTGATCGAACTAGCTGAGGGTGGCCAGTTTAACTGGCCACCTTTTTGGCCTAATCCCAACTGTTGTGGGGAAAAATGCCTATGCAGGACGATCCTATCCACCTAAGGTGTGACAGTGCCTTAGCAACAAACAGAAACAGCTATTCTAGTATTCTTCCTTTATGAATTAAGAATGAAGAGAGATGGATGGACTAACCGGTGTCTTCCGTTTGTCCCTCAATCCGATTTCTCTTCTCTTTGAGAATTGCCAGCTACTTGCCTTCTCACTCGCCCAGCTTCAACAGGTTCCTGCAAGATCACAAGAAGGGAACTCTACACAAAGACATAGATTCATATTCATAACTAGTTCAGGATTAGAAATAAACTAAACATACTAATGCAATCATACATCAAAGACACATCAGTATATAGGAGAAACCAAGATAGCTTTATTGATGAAATAACAAGGTTCAGGAGGAGATACAACCAAGAGAGTTCCAACCCAGCATCTACCTCCCAGCGAATGAAATTCCTATCTTCACCTCCCTTCAAAGCATTAAGCACCCAATGATTCCAATCTCAAACCAACAGTAATTCTTTGCAATAACAAAATTCCAGCCTCCAGATCTCATGGAGAAGAGATCCATATATAGATGTTTGGAGTGAGGATGAGTCAGCTTGTGATCTGACTAGTGTCCTCTCTCTCTGTCAGTTCTTACTTCCACTCGGAGACTAAGAGCCTCTTACTCATCACTTAGTCGAACTCAGCAAGGCAAGTGTCATGGAGGAAGATTCTGGAAGCTTCCACAGTCTTGAAACCTCTCACAAGAGACCCTGACATTTGTCATTTCCTGCTCAGCGCACCCTGGTAGTTCTTCCACCTGCGTTGCAATGCAACTAGCCAGTGTAGCCTCTGCATTTCAACGCAGGCAACTAGTGGAGCTTCTGAATTGATCCTGAATTGACTTGTTTTTGAGCAGTTTCTGGTGGAGAACTTCTGTGAATTGTTGTGGTTTGTTAGCCTTGTCCCTCTATGGGTAGGAACAACACGTTTAGGGACTTTGGATCCCTTGGATTATGGACATTTCATGCTTATAGCTGTAAGGCACAAAAATTTCTATAACAGTTTCCCCCTAAAGTATGAGGTCGTTTATCGGGTGAAATGCTTTATTAGGAGGATCCGAAGTTCTTTCATTGCTGGGAGGAGACCTGTAATATAATAAAATACAATACATTATTTTCATACTTTTTTCATGATCTAGCCGAGGCGGGCATTCCCATGCTCAGCTTTATAAATTCATTTTCATGTACATATAACAGACAATCGTCTGATGATAGACTGATGATTCTGAAAGAACCATCATCCTTTTGGTAGGATGATTATCTGTGCTGCAAAGCTGTACATTTCCATGTCTTTATTTTCTGAATATATATCGCAGCCCGGATGGATGAAACTAGATCCGGGGTCTTCAATCTTGTCCGATCTTCACTCTAAGTACAAGTCGATCCATGTGAGAATTGCTCTGAAGTCGAACATGGAAAGACATCGCTTGATTACCAGTCAATGATGTAAACTGTTAACAAGCACGAGAGGAATCACCGATAATGATGATGACACTCAAGGTACTGCAGTACAATTCACGTGGTGTGAATAGAGGACTTGGCGTCGAACACCACGCAAAATCTTTCGGTCGAAGGTCATTGATGTATACCTGTCGCCGGAAGTGAGAAACTTGCCATTGAGGCATGCAAGCTTCAAAGTACTGAAGGGGGTGTTCCTAGATCAACTTCTTGGATAATGAGCTGATGTCAACAAGAAGTGATCCGTCAAAGGAGGGCCTTAATGAATCCCACATCAATGACACGGAACGGAGCTAATGATTTTGATGGCGGTGAAAACGATCTGATGTCATATGATTCAGGGTGGCGGTCATGAAAGAGTATAATGTATGGTAGTGGATGGGACACAGGCGACTTCTCTGAACGACTTCTCTTGAACATATGGCGACACTGATGCGATGGATTGGTAGAATTACCCCAAGTATGGATGGTATGGCAAGACCATGGTGATGTGACCGGTGAATGAAACAACCCAACCTGATTGTGGTACGGAGGAAAAGTGTCATGTTCAAGAGCGACTTGCTACCATCAAAGTTTTCTTGAGTTTCTCCCAATTTTTCCCCCGTCATTGCTGACCAGTACCTCTTTATTTTTGTCAAGCTTGAGGAGGATAACATATGCTTGTTCTATAACTTGCCCTTCGGGCAAGCCCATCGCTATGTTTTAACGAGCCTAGCGATAGGGAAACTCATTCTCGTCTAAAGACAAGTTTGTCGCTATTTAATGCATTTAACGAGTCTAACGACAAGGATAATTCGGTCCTTTTCATTTTTAGAGAGTCTAAAAAGGTACATAAATTTAACTCCAAAAGTCCTTTTTCGTCATCTAATCACTTAAGTCCGAAAAAGTATAAAACCATACAGAAGGGATGAATTTTCGATATTTTTAACGAGCCGAATAAAACAAGCGCTCGATCTTTTTGTGCAATAATCCCTCAGGTCCAAAAAGATTAAAATCTAGAGGAGGGATAGCTCTTCCGGTCACTTTAACGAGCTGGAAGGCCAAAACTCGGCAATCTTTTCATATTTTACGAGTCAGATGAAAAGAGCTTAAAGAAGACTCGTCTTTTGAGGAACGAGTGATAAAAAGGGTAGCAGCTGATTCCAGGGAAGGATTGGAATTTCCAAATCACGGTAGTGTCACAAGGATGGCTAGTGAAATCACTCTTCGCAGTTGTTCCTCAAAATGGGTAAACAATCATATGGAGGTGAATGATCGGCCAATGGAAAAGTGGAGGTGGTGGGCAAACACGACCAAGGCTTTAATGGCTGATGTCGCTATATTCATGGTGGTTATTTACCGGAATAGTTCATTTTTTAACGAGCTTAAACGCGGGTGGAAACATTTGCTCGATCTTATGTTTATTTTTTAACGAGCATGGACTATGTGCTAAAACTGCTCGGATCTTGCGTTTATTTTTTAACGAGCATGAACTGTGTGCTAAAACTGCTCGATTAATCCAGTCATATGATAAGAATGTCTCATTGAAGATGTTATTTTTTATGGAGCTTAGATCTTACAAAGCTTTGCTCCGGATCCTTTCATTATGCAAGTTCGGAAACGACTAATCCTACGAGTTTAAAGGGTTAGACCTACAGGTTTAAAGGGAGGACCTAAAACTTTAAAAAATAAATAGCCACCCTTGCTTGCACTCCAAAAGGTTTGCATGCCCCCAGATATAAAACAGAGTTTCAAGGTTACCTCTACTTCACTTCCGCCAAAACAATTGTTTTACCAAGAGAGGCCTACCTCTTTCAGGCTACCCAAAGATTGTTCCGTTAATATTTCAAACAAAACACTTCTTCGGCGGTGTCTACCGAAATAGACAAAGGTGAATGACCTCAGTGCCAAACACGTAGCTTTGACAAGAGAATCTTATTCTAGAATAACCCCTCTTCCTAGACGGACGGGGTATAGACTAGTCATATTCTCCCGCGGAAACCTACCCTATACCCAAGGTTTTCCTGCCGAAGCAGACCAGGACGCATGCCCCCTGGGTTCCAGTCATATCCTCCCGGATTACTCACGCTCATCAGGAGGATGGACCGTGGGTTGAGACATTTCTTGAGTGAAGAGACCATTTAGGGATGGTATATGACTATTTGCGATGTGTGATCTGGGGAATGGAAGTTGGTCCACGAGCTTGACCATTCTTCCTTCATGCGGAAAACACATTACTCTAAAGAGTGAGGAGACGATGGCTCCCATGCAATATATATAGTCTTGTCCAAGGAATAGGTTATAATCCAAGGGTCCTTGAACGACCATCACGTTCATTTGAACGGTCTTCCCTTTCAATGTGATTGGCACATTGGGAAGAATACCTAAAGGTCGACTGGTTCCTTTATCGAAGCCTGTCAGATTTCTCATTTCAAGCAAAAGCGCTGGCGAACCAAGCGCTTTCCAAGAAATAGAGGAAAGGATACTCACAGATGCCCCCTCATCAATGATGGTGCCAGCCATTACCATTCTGTATATTTGAACGATAATTCTGAATGGTATGCTTGCCGGCAACCGGGGTCTGCCTAGTTGGTTCCAGTCGAAGGATACAATTAGGTTGCTTGGTGGTGGGACCGAATAGACGGCCGGGTATGACTCTGACGAAGTTCCTTCCTGCGATAAAGGAATGGGCAAATTGCCCCCTTGTTCGTCGGAGTCTGTGTTGATGAAGAGAATTTGGATGGTGTCATCTTTATTCTCCTCTGTGATGGTATCATTCGAAGATAGAGCCTCTGAAGGCAAAACTGGGTCAACTGCCGCCTCAACCTTTTGACTCTCGTCAGGTATGGATTCAGACGATTCATCCTCAATGATAGGTGCTTCGGCTGACCACCTGAGCGGGCCAGCCGGGTTCTCAACTGGTGAAGGACTTGGCAGGAGTTTTTGATATCCAGGAGGAAGTTGCACTGGTAAAACCGGGCGATCTTCCAAAACTCTTTTAGCCTCATCTAAGAAGGGACAACGGTGGATGGCATGGTCGCCTTCACACAGTTTGCAGGGAAATCTAGCTTTCCCTCTCTGTCCTGTGGCTTCACTTTCACTAGTTGACGGTGTGCTGTCAACATGGCTATCAGAGGTTGACGCCACCGAATTGTGCAAGCGGGGAGACCAGTCCCTTAGTATCCGAGGGATGCAAGGACAATCTCTGTGAAAGTGGTCTCCCTTGCATATGACACATGGCGATTTAGGCCTGGTCAGTGCAGTGTGTGGATTTTCATTAGATGCCATTCGCTTGCCCCCAGTCACTTTTGGCTCCTTCTTCTTCTTTTCTTTCTTCTTCTTCTCCTTCTTCTCCTTAGGAGCTTGGCTTTTGGCTTAGCCAGCTCCATCATGCGAAGAGGAAGGAGGAGAGGAAGAATTATAGGAAGTGGAAGGCTGGTAGGAAGCTCTGGACTGGTCTAACTGCTGATTTGATTGTTCAGGAGTAGTGGTGTTTTGAACAACATTAGTTGAGAAGAGCCAGATAGGCAAGCCTATTGTCAGTCCTGGAAGCGACAATGTGGCCATATGAGGTGCTCCAACATCTCCCCAAGAGGAGAAGGGACTAGGATTTCCACCAAGGGGAATTCCTTGGTTGGAGGGCTCCATTTTCTCAACTGAAAGATCAACGCGGGAATAAGGGTGATTTATTATTCCGTTTAAAATAAGTTTTAATGACGCTTTAGACACAACTTGTTTTTTCAATTTTAAAGAGTCGAGAAAAAACAAAAGATGACTCTAGTCGCCTTCGATGTTTTAATGAGCCCGAAGTGACAAATGCTTGGATGGACTTTTTCCATTATAGAGTCTGAAAAAGGCCAAAAGGAACTGCTTTGGAGATCTAGGTAGAGGGTGTGCCAAACCAATCACAAAACTACAGAATACGTTTTACGGTACGGCAGTCAATCTTCCCGAATGCTGTGTTCGGTGCATTGCGATCAATAGGGCGGTCGACACGGCTTCCTAAGGATAAAGGTTTTAAGCCTATAGGGGTCTCCCAATATATACGCGACGGTACGTGGGAGCACAATCCGTACTGGAACTTTTGGTCCCTCAGGAGGAATCACCCAACCATCAGCGAGGCCAACAGATACCAGGTTTTACGACGCCGGAACACGTCTCTAGCCTAGACCTCTATGTTGTGCGTTATGTTACAAAGTGTTATTAAGTTCATTCAGTTTATTTTATGTTGATCTTTCTTAGAAGTTTGCCTTTTGAGGTTCACCACGAGATGTATAGACAACTTCCTAAATGCAATCTAAAAGATGATAAGCAAATTTTATCTCTTTTTCAACAATGAAAATCCTAGCTACAAAGGGAAAATAAAGACACCATCTTTTCTCAGAGAGCAATCAGCACACTCTAAATGCACTTTCCCTAAATCAATCATGCAAACTATCAAGATGCAAATGCACAATGCAAGTGTTTGTTTTCCGCTTTCTTAATATTGATGCCTAAAAAGAAATCTTTTTGCACAACTTTGAATTTGCTTTTAAATGACAAATACAAACAAGTTTACTTTTTCGAAATCAGAAAGGGTAGAAGAGATTACAACACTTAACGATTTTCGAAATGAATACTTGTTTTGACACTCAAAAGAGACAAACTCAAACCAAAAGCAAAAATGAATGTATAACCAACTGTAAACAGCCAATGAACTCTCTCCTAAGATCACAATCAACAGATCTGAATCAAGGGTTACAGGATGACTATTTCACTCTTGCAAAGGGAAACTGTAAATGATGCCACAAACACATAAAAACACTCACAGTCTTTTGTACAAAAGGAGGCGGAATTTAAGCAGAGAAAAGGGGCTATCAGACAGGTACCTATGCTGGTTACAGGCTGCAAAAATCAGAGATCAAAACAAGGCAAAACAGAGCAGAGAACCCCAGCTGCACAAGGCCTAACTGGATCAGCGCACCTGTATAACAGGGAAACTGAATTTCAACGCAGGTAGCCTTCATGGGAACTACGTTGAAATGCAGAGTCTCTTCACAGAGCCTGTGCTGAAGGAGAAACGAGAGTTCCTCACTGGTTCTGGGTCACGGTTTGCTATTTAATCTACAGTTTCAGGCCAAATCAAAGAAACAAGCAAGGTACAATCAAAGGGATGCTTTGAAGGAGGACTAAGATCTATCACAAAGGATCATCAAATCATTTGTGAGTCCATTGTTCAGATCATAGACAAATCCAGTGATTGGATCAAAGTAGCAGCTGTCTACTTTGCATCTGAGAATAGCAGATGCAGTTCGATTGTTGTTGTTGAGTCTATGAAACAAACAATGATAGAAACACAAATAAAATGACTAAACAGATCTCCCCAGTGGAGTCACCAATTTGTTGTGGGGAAAAATGCCTATGCAGGACGATCCTATCCACATAAGGTGTGACAGTGACTTAGCAACAAACAGAAACAGCTATTCTAGTATTCTTCCTTTATGAATTAAGAATGAAGAGAGATGGATGGACTAACCGGTGTCTTCCGTTTGTCCCTCGATCCGGTTTCTCTTCTCTTTGAGAATTACCAGCTACTTGCCTTCTCACTCGCCCAGCTTCAACAGGTTCCTGCAAGATCACAAGAAGGGGACTCTACACAAAGACATAGATTCATATTCATAACTAGTTCAGGATTAGAAATAAACTAAACATACTAATGCAATCATACATCAAAGACACATCAGTATATAGGAGAAACCAAGATAGCTTTATTGATGAAATAACAAGGTTCAGGAGGAGATACAACCAAGAGAGTTCCAACCCAGCATCTACCTCCCAGCGAATGAAATTCCTATCTTCACCTCCCTTCAAAGCATTAAGCACCCAATGATTCCAATCTCAAACCAACAGTAATTCTTTGCAATAACAAAATTCCAGCCTCCAGATCTCATGGAGAAGAGATCCATATATAGATGTTTGGAGTGAGGATGAGTCAGATTATGATCTGACTAGTGTCCTCTCTCTCTGTCAGTTCTTACTTCCACTCGGAGACTAAGAGCCTCTTACTCATCACTTAGTCGAACTCAGCAAGGAAAGTGTCATGGAGGAAGATTCTGGAAGCTTCCACAGTCTTGACACCTCTCACAAGAGACCCTGACATTTGTCATTTCCTGCTTAGCGCACCCTGGTAGTGCTTCCACCTGCGTTGCAATGCAACTAGCCAGTGTAGCCTCTGCATTTCAACGCAGGCAGCTAGTGGATCTTCTGAATTGATCCTGAATTGACTTGTTTTTGAGCAGTTTCTGGTGGAGAACTTCTGTGAATTGTTGTGGTTTGTTAGCCTTGTCCCTCTAGGGGTAGGAACAACATGTTTAGGGACTTTGGATCCCTTGGATTATGGACATTTCATGCTTATAGCTGTAAGGCACAAAAATGTCTATAACACCAACCATTTCACTTGTTTATGTAGTTTCAAATTACACAGATGCAATAGAGGAACGGGTTGAGATGCTTACCTGGAAATCGAATGCATTTGCTATGAGGTGTTGTGGCCTTTCCTTCTGCTGCATGCCTTTGCTTCTGTGGATTCATGCTTGTTTGGTTGCTGATATGTGGCTGTGCTTTGTGCAGGTTCCTTTCTGGCTGGATTTGATCTTCAGGAGTTTGCTTCAACCTTCAGATTTGTACCCTCATGCTGTTGATGCTAGATTTTTGCAGGACACTGACTTGTTTTGTCCATAGCGCCCAAAAAGTAGACTGGATTGACATGAAATTTTTCGAGCATGTTTCCATCATCATTATGCACCTCTCATAGAAAACTTTTGGTGAATGGATGCATGGATTTTGAGAAAATCGAAAATGGTTGAAGGTGATGGAGGCCGATTTCTTGGAAACTATGCACTAGAATTGGCTGAAATTACTTGGGCATGTTACTATAACCCATATGCATCTCCCCATGAAACAGGTTTTCAAATGGAGGAATGGATATGGAGAAAATGCAAAAATGGCTGAAGTTGATGGAGGATGATTTCTTGGAAACCGTGCATTGAAATTGGCTGAAATTGCTTGGGCATGTTTCCATCATCCCTATACAACTCCCCATGAAACAGTTTTTTAAATGGATGCACGGTTTTCAAGTTAGGGAAAAAAACAAATTTCTGCTCTATGTATTTTTGTATCAGAGCATTCTGCAGTTTTTACACAGTAAGAAAAAATGAGCTTGGGCTGTAGTGCAGACTTAGAATTGATGGGAGAGAGTTTTGAAGGTTGCAAGGGGATTTATAAACTCTTTATGAAGCTTCCCTATTCCCCAAACTTATTTTAAAATCCATTTCTAGCTCTCTGTAATTTCTAAGGGAGTCACTCGTAGAAAACACAATTTTTAGAAAAGAAGCACACTGAGGTGGAAAGAATGTCAAGAATGATGGAAAAAAGTGAGGGAAGGTAGGATAGGTGTTGTTATTGGTTTCAGAGCTCCCTTGGCACCTGCCACTTCTTCCTGAAGTTCTCCTGCAAACCTGCAATACAACTGGAAATTCACTTCTCTTTTTCTTTTTCTCTTTTTTTTTTTGAAAACAACTAGGGCACCTAAAGGAGGTTTTCACCCTAATTGCCTGCCCTGGGCACCTCCAAGAGAGGTTTTCACCCAGCGATCTTATTCTCTTTTTCTTTTCTCTTCTTTCCAACCCATTGACCGCCTCATGGAGGTTTTAAATCAATGAGCCACTCTGAGGTGCCTCCGAGGAGGTTTTCACCTTAGATTTTTATTTTTTTCTCTTATTTTTCATTTTTTCATTTTTCTCTTTTTTCCTTATTTTTCTATCCTACCCTACTTGAAAAACAAAATCATTTTCAAGTATAAGAATACTTCCAATGGAGCCATGTGCACATTGAGATGATAGACAAAATGATGTGGGGGATTGAAATGCATGCTTTGATAGGTATCTGGATTTCAAAGACCAAATGATTTGACTTTGAAGGGATCAAGCATAGTTGAGGAAGAGAGTACTGCTGCAACTTAAGGACTTTCTGGAACCATATTTGAATATATTTGTGATGTCCTTGGTCCGTTTTCTCATATAGATCATTCTTCATGTTTTCTTCTATGATGACCTTCACATTTTCCTCTTTTTGCTAATTTTTCTCTTGAATACATAAAGGATTTTATGGTAGCCATGAGGGAGCTCTCTTGGTCTCTGATTCTGATGTTTTCTCTTCATCAAGTGCAGCCCATGGTTCTTTGATCTTCTCCTTTGCATCTTCTTCTATTGGATGTGGTCCTTTAATGATATCAAAATTAATCTCTTTTTTACAATACTCTTCCTGAGCTATGGTGAATATCATTGAGCTCAAGAGGAGTTGTTTGGAAGTGTTGTACCTCAGCTTTGCAATTGGGTTGAGCTACTCCAATGTGCAGGTTTGGAAATGGTGGTTCCCCACTATATACTTGCTGGGCCTATCTGTTATTCAGGTTCGGGTTCAGTTGAGTAGGCATTTGGGGTTTCCTTGGTGGAGCAGGAGGCAATGGTTGCGGTTGAGCAGGTGGTGGAGGCAAAAGAGTAGGAGGAGAGTTATATTGGGGCCTCCACCCCTGATGAGGTGCATTCCACTGAGGTTGTGGCTGAGCATAGGGGTGAAATGGATGAGTAGCTAGTTGGGCATAATATGGAGATGTGAAGGACCAGGGAGGATGCGTGGACCAGGAAGGATGAGTAGGGGACCCCAAGAAGGTATAGAAGTGACTTGGTTGGGGTTGTAGTATGCTTGAGATGTCCCTTGCATCCCCTGCTGATATGGTCTAGGTCCATGCAGCCTCCTTTGCTCTATGTAATAGGTCTGTTCAGTGACTACTTCAGCCCCTTGGTACATAGCTTTAAATCTGGGCAAGAAAGGGCACTTGTCTGTAGAATTATTTTCTTCATAGATTGAACAAACCTGTGTTGATTTCAATGGGCATTCATTTCCAGGATGCCTCCTGGTGCACCTAGGACAAAACATGGCTAAATCCCTCTCTGATTCCTCTTGTCTTCTTTTGATATGCATGGCAAGCATCTACCTCATATCGCTCTTGAAATCTTCCAACAGATTTTCAAATTCACCTCTAAGGGATGAGTTGGAAGAAAAGGTACTACTCCCAACATTTCTGTTTTCAACCATGGTCTCCAGAGGAATGGGTTTCATCTTCTTCTTCCCCTATAGGTTCTTCAAATATGTCTAGCTGTTACCTAAGGGTGTTTCTTGACTGCAGCCACTGAAGAAGGGAGAAGGTTGGTTGTGTGAAGCAGTGGGGGTGTTGTGCAAACATTTTTCTAAATTATCTCTACTCCTACGAGGCATGAAAGGAGATTTATTTTTGGGTGATTTTTGTTTTTTTCTTCTTGTACCTTCAAAACTGAAATGGATTAAACAACAAATTGCAACTAACTGAAATGAACTTGCTGAAATGAAATTGTAGAACTGAAATGAACGCAGTAAATGACTAATTTACGCTTGCTGAAATGGAAATTGCATAATTGAAATGAAAGCAAGATATGACTAATTTACGCTTGCTGAAATGGAAATTGCAGAATTTGAAATGAAAGTAGGAAATGTCTAATCTACACTTGCTGAAATGAAAATTGCAGAATTTGAAATGAAAGAAGGAAACGTCTAATCTATGCTTGCTGAAATGAAAATTGCAGAATTTGAAATGAAAGCAGGAAATGCCTAATCTACGCTTGCTGAAATGAAATTGAAGAATAGAAATGAAAGAAAGGAATGCCTAATCTACTTTTGCAAAATTGAAATTGCAGAATCGAAATTGTAGAATTGAAATGAAACACCTACTCTACTTTTGCTTAAATAAACTACTTAGCCGAATGTTGCAGTAGAAAATAGAAGAAAAGCAGTAATCACAAAGTACTCTGACACTTCCCTGGCAATGGTGCCGAAAAGAGTGGTGAGCTCCAGTATTGCAGCAATAATTCTACAACTCTTGGGGCTTCCTTCTTTACTTTTATCAACCCAATAGTTCATAACAAACTTGGAAGCGATGGTGCTGTATGCACAAGTACTAGCTCTTATTGCAGGCTATCACTTGATCAATTAGTCCAAGTTTGCTAGGAGCTTAAGCCAACTTCTATGAGTTCTCAGAAGAAGCTTTAACTGTGATGAAAGGAAACTAACTCTACAGGGGCTATTCTACTTGCAGAAAGTGAAGGAAAACTGAAATGAAATGAAAACCCTAACAAGCCCTAGTAAACCCTAATTTTGCAAGAAAAGAGATGGAAACTACTAAAATGGGTGCAATTGCCTACTGAAAAGGAAAATTGCATTTATTCAAGCTAAATCTGAAGAGAAATGAGAAGAAATCATCTCTTTGTACTTTTGAGTATCTTTATGTGACATTATTATGATTGTGATTTAATTGGTTGTGACTGTGCAGAGGGTTGGTGCCAAAAGAAGATGGAGTTAGATTTTGCAGATGGTGAGGAAGGTGTGGAGAGATCCTAAGAAGCCCCTAGTACCCTTCTGAAGACTTTCATTGTGATTAGACTTCAAAAAATCACTCATAGGAAATTCTACAGGAGGCTACAGGGGATCTACAGGAGGTTCTATAGGAAGATCTATAGGAGGAGGCCGAAAGTGGTTTTTCGAGGTTTGAAGGTGGAAAAATGATGGGAAAAGGGAAATGAATGCTCGATGAAGGTGTTGAGGGGTCTATGACTTTGTCAATGAAGATCAGGAATGAAGGAGATGGTTGGATTTGCTCAAAGGGAAAGAAAGCAACTTTGTGGTAAAACACAGAAATTAGGGCAGATTCCCGAGATGTGGCGAATGAGTGGGGAAATCTAGAGAGATGAAATGGTATAGGCTATGTTATGGAGGAATGATAAGCTAAAATGTTCTACAAGAGAGCTGCACACTTACTTCTCAAAACTGACCAAAGCAAGAACCGAAAAACAAAGTTTTGTGTATTTTATCCTAAATTCTGACCTAAAACCAGAGAAATGTTGAACAAAACTTTATGAACCAGAGATTATGAAAGAAAACCATGGTAAATGAACATGAAACTATCTAAGCATGTGAATCCAAACTAATATCAATTTCTCCAACTCGAAATATCACACTAGCAATTGCATTGGAAAAGCAAAAACAATGTTTTTGGTGGCAGCTGCCTTGATCTCAAATCATGGTCCCAAGGAGGGAGAAGGGAGATCAAGACCTGATGGTAGCCTTTTTGGATCTTTTTGTCACTGCAGCAACTTACTCAAATAACTTGAAGCAAAGAAAACTATTCTAACCATCAAAAGCAACCTAATCTAATGAAGTAAGATTAACTTAAACAACAGAAATTATCTCATGAATGCAAGCAAAAGCATATAAATACACAAAGGAGGTGTTGGCCAGCTTGGGTTGGGCCCTAAACTAAGAGCTTCAACCATCTAGAAAATATCAGTGCTGGTTCAAAACTTGGTTCATCTGCATTTATAAAAAAATAGCAGTTACATCACAAAACTGTCTTCAAAAAGAGCTTGAAAATGAGCTGAGTACAAAGCTGCACAAAAATGTGAAAATATACTATGAAATGGCTAACATCTAACTAAAAAGCTGAGGCCCTAAGCCTTCTTATTTATACAAATGGGGCTCCCAACAGTCCTCCTAAAATTAAGGAACTCGGCTTCCTAGAACTGAAGATAACAGCAGTCCTACTTGACTTGCTCGGTTGCCCCTTGGAATAATCAATGTGTGCCTTTGTACTTCGAGTTTCTAATGGAGAATTCGAGATAAGGGTTCATGAATGAAGGGGACACCCTCCTACAAATCCTCTCCCTTGTTCTTCCTCAAATTTGGCTACCAAATGCTCATTAAACCTTTGATTTTGTCTCAAAATTGAGCAAAAATCTGCATAAAGCACACATTAGACTTTTTGGCATAATGACTAACCCAATTCACTCTATTAGCATAAATATAATAAAGAAAACATGCAATAAACTAATGAGAATGGTGGATTAAGTTGAATTAAGAGGCAAAAAGAGCCCATATAATTACCCATTTTTAGGGCTCATCAGGTAGTGAGGAGAAAACTGAGCCAAAAATGGATCCTTCTATGTTAACTACCTTTTTAGAGACATGCATGAAGCTACTACAGGATAATAAAGAAGTCAAGGGATTACAAGAGCTGATAAATAGGTGTGCAGGGTCAAGTGAACCATGCGAGGTCTGAAAACTAGGAAAGCATGCTTTGCGCACTGGGCGGGAAATGCGCTTGATAGCACAGATTGGCGACTTTGAGATGGATCAGGTCATCCTAGACTTGGGTTCAGTTGCAAATGTGCTACCTAAACAGACATGGGAACATATCGGTAGGCTCACATTACAGTGGTCTCCTATTCAATTACGGATGGCGAACCAACAAAATATCTTACCCATGGGGAGATTGTAGAGAGTCATAGTGGACATCGAAGGCGTGAGCACACAAACGGATTTTGAGGTAATAGAAATTGTGGATGACAGTAACCCTTACCTCGCATTGTTAGGAATAGACTAGGCCATGGAAATGAATGGAGTCATCAACCTAAAGAGGCAAAAATTTATATTTGAGAAAAAGTCTCTGCGTGTAATAGTTCCGCTGGATCTAGCCGAAGGAGCACGGTACACCGAACCTGTGCGCAATGAGGACAGTGATGATGAACTGGACTGCATTTACCAGATAATGGTACAACACCAATATCGAGTGAATCCGACACCAGACAGGTGAATCTCATGGGAGCGCGTCAGTTCCTGCATGTTGGATTCAGATGAAGAAATAGAGCGATGGTAGAATCAATTGCATGAAGTAACAATGCTGAATTGTAATATGATGTTTAGATCACTACGATGTGTGACAATTGAAGTAAGGGAACTGCCAATGGAAGTGGTGCGGCGCCCAAAAAGGGGTGTTGCACATGACAATTGCACAGGGGTGGTGTACAAGTCAGAAGACTAGGTGGAACTAGCACGAATGTAGAAGATAGGTGCGTGTACGGTTGGACGACAAAGCAATTTGAGCATCCACCTATGCCAACGGATGTAGATGTATGTTGTGAAAACACCTCCCCTACTAAAAATAAAAAATGAGAACCCGTTGTGACAGCAGGGAAAGCAATTCATTCCATCAGTCATTCGAGATAGAGCAATCGGGAAAACATGTGGGATCCTGAACAGAGTTCGCCAGATAAAACAAACCAATTGGAATCTGCGTGTGCCAAGGGTTCGATGGGCCTATTGGACCATAAGAAAAAAGAGGAGTGTGAAGGTGATCCTATTAGTGATGAGACAAGATGAAACCAGGAATATAGAGAGAACTCCCCAGATCACAACCCCGCAATTCAGACAGGACGTGAGGAACGGGGTAAAGGAATTCGGTAGTTACAGGAAGACATTCGGTGCAAGACCTTGAAACTTCGCAAACTCGATGAAGAATGGGCACGGCTGAGGAGGAAAAGCATGATATTGGACGAAGAAATCAGCAAATTGAACATTGGAGTCACACAAGTGGGCTGCGTGAAACTAAGCATAAGGGGACCAGGTTTAGCCGACCCTACTACTGCATTGGAATGAGCTTTGACCCTACTATCGTGGCTACGCCTGCACCTTACTAAACAAGGGAGCGTAGAACGTGATGCACTACTAGATGCAAAGGTACACGAAGGGTGCCCATAGCCTGGGCCAGTAGGGAAGTTTAAGTCTTGTACATGGGGTGCGACCACCTGACTATCTATGGAAAGCTCAGTCTCAGCACTCCAAGTAATTGAAAGAAGGAACGAGACTATAAACAAGTCTGCAGGAGAGCTACACGGAAGGGAGGTTTTGCGCAAGGCCAGTAGGTCACCAGGATCACAGTCATGCATAGGAGGTTGCATGGCCGCGTGGGTAGGTTGGGAGGTGACCGTTGATGTCACTATTCATGGTAAGAAGTCTGACTTATGGCAGAAAGGAGTGAGAGGCAGGCCATTACGACGGGAATTCAATGTTAGATACGGGAAGATCTACCGCCAAGAAGATATTAATGACTTGAAAGTGGAGGGAATGGTTGAATTCAGATTCAAGCATGACTATAAAACCCCTTGGGGTAGCCTCAAAACAACACTTGGATATTTGAGATTCGAACCAGTACAGAGCAGCAAGCACCAAGCTACCTTGCCACCCGTGACTAAGTACCCAAGCGAATCTAGGATAGAATCCATGTCAGTTGCTAGAATAAGAGTGAGATTTGTGGAGGAGCCTATTCTGACCCAGGAGGAGTCTAGAGAAGCAGTCACTACCCTAGAGGTTCCAAAGTCTCCACACATGCTGCGACCCTCGAAAGACAAGCAGAGTATGGGGCCAGTCCGGGTATCACCGCGATTTAGTAAATTGTCAATGGCCGAAAAGGGAAAAGATATCACCACTGAAACCGAGGAGGAAGAGGAATATTTACAAGCCCTGATTGCTCAGATTGAAGCACAGGACGAGGAAGAGGAAAATGTTTCCCAAGTACCTCTGGTGATAACGCTACCACCATATATCTCCCCATGGAAAGGGACGACCAAGATACCAAAGGACCTAGAGGCGATGAAGAACACGCTCTAGACCCTGCTTCTTCTGGATGAAATAAGGTTCGACGGTCTGCTGCTAGGCTAGGTAACGAATATCAATTTTGAAGATTGGGACCTTGTGGACAGTGAGAAGTTCCCCCAATTGGCTGCGGAGAAATTACTATAGCAGAAGTGGTTACGGGGTGTGGAGAAGGTAGGATTACTCAATATGAGGTAGATACCCTACTATCACTGTGAGACCATGATAAATTTTGTTATCCAACAGCTAATATGTCTAGTACATGATGGGTATCTCTGGCTAGAAGAACCGATTCCCATCACGACTGATTTAATACACCAAATTTCCAAGCTGCCTAATAAAGGAAATGATCCTGCAGCCATAGTAGGAACAAGTAGCGATGTGGGCCTCACAGAAGCTATGAAGGCTAAATATAAGCTGGAGAAGAAGAAGTGATGGTATGTAATAGCAAGTATCAAATATTGAGGGGTGCGCATCGCCACCCAGTTACTGGCTGGCAAGCTCATGAGGAAATGTCGTGCAAATGAGGTGCCAACATCTGTCATTGCGCTCGCGAAGCAGTGTGCAAAGGGGGTTCAGTTCAACTAGGTACAATTTCTCTGCGATGAATTTTTGATGAATTGTAGGGAAGCCCAAGAGTGGGGTAAGGCTTTCCACTATACATGGTTTCTACTATCAATCCTGCTAGTTGCAGGGGAGCTGCTGAAGGGCAGCTAGTTTCCCAACATTGAGAAGAACCTACCTGAAGCCATGAGGTATAACTCGCTCTGGGCTACAAAATACACCACGAGAGTTCATGAGATCAAGGCGTTTTGGATATTTATGGAGGCAAGTATCTATACATGGATCAATCGTAGACCACAGTTATCCCAGACAGTATACAACAGTTTGCAAAGCGCGGCCGAGTTCAAGGCGGATATGCATAATCTGTATATCCGGGCACGAAAGGATCCAACTCGAACATGGGTAAAGCTTCTGTTCATTGCAACGAATGATGCAATTTTTGAGGCAATGGCGGCATGGCCTCCGGAGTGGCGCACCCCGAACTTGGTCAAATTAGAAAAGATTGTAGAACAACAGCAGAAGAAGGAAATCAAGTTGCACATCACAAAGTTGGCGGAAAGAATGCACCAGGAACAAAAAGCAACCACGCAGCAGGAGGCGACTGAGGCAACAACAGAAACCACCACTGCACCCGCTAAAGAGATCGTGGAGGATCAGGAAATGTCCATGGAGCAGGACATACAAGGGGAAGTGGAGACACAAGAATGCATGGACCTGATCACAACATCGACCCAACTTAAGAGGCCGCGCATCCAGGAGCAGCCACCTGCATGCAAAAAGACAAAGACAGCAAAGACCTTGGAGGGAGATTTTCTTGCCAGAAGTGAACCAGTACGCGATGTCACTAAGGGTGCTCTGGAGGAGTTGATGACGGAGCAGAAAACTGTGTTGGGGGCACTCAGAGCACAGTTGCAGGCATTACAGGTGTGACCCCCAGGAGGGATGATGCCGAACCTTGTGGAAGGTACATTCGTAGTTGAGCAGATGGTGCGCGCCCACACAATGAATACTTTAGTGTTACCCACAGGTGTCATCTTAGCAGAGGCAAAAGGTGACACAAGAGGTTGGGGGTTGAATTTGGCTGCCCTTCCTAGAGAGACCCTATACCAACTGCAGGATGGGGTAACTACAGAGCTCCGCATAACGGAAGGTCGTTGGAGTAAAAGGGAAATCTGGAGCAAATCAGTCTACAGTGCAATTACTTGGTTGCACACAACCAAGGATTGGAACAGGCCATGGCGGAGGTCTGTAGTAGTGTACCAGAACTGGCTATGCCAGTGAAACTCCCAACAGCTGAAAAGATTCATCACATGGTGGCAAGATTCCATAGGGCCCAAGAGGAGGCTGCGAAAGCTCAGTTGGAGTTGAACTTGCAGATCACAGAGCTATGGCTGAAAGCACAGTCCCCTAAACCACCGAAAGTCAGCAAGAAACGTCGTCGTGCCATTCAAGCAGGGTTGGAAGTGTTAGAGCACATTGTACAAGATTGCACGGGATTGTTGGATTAGTCCCTTCTTACGCTCACATCACTACAAGAAGACCCAACACTATAGCAGGTAAAGACAGAAGCACAGGAGTTACAACAAGCTTATGACAATGTTCGGGGGACTACGCCAACGGTCACCCTCGCTCAGCGACTAGCCAAAATGAGGGAGGCCCAAGCCCTGAAGGAACAGGTGGACGCCGCACACTACAAAGAAGTCAGGCTTAAAGCACACATCTAGTCATGGCTGAAGGAAGTGTTCACGATCACCGCTATGATCGAGGGGAAGCTGAATCAGCTGAAGGACACATATGCACTAAACCAAGAAGGTGCATTTGACAATGCATCAGAAATCCATGCACAATTGATACAGCAGACAGCGGAAGAATGTGTGGCAGATTTCAGCACAACGTGAACGTTGCTAGATGGACTCGGAGTGAAGATCACCGCACCAGCTGAGTGACTTGGGACGAGTCACAATGATTGTTTTGGGGGCCTGTTGGGTAGCGGATCCCCCACGTAACATTTTGGGGCTTAAAGCCCACAATCTTGGGTATTGATATTATAAAAGTTCCGCGAAGTGCACAGAGCATGAACTATAATGAGTCAGGTCAAAGCGCTGTCCACCTGAAAATAATGTAAGATAATAGAAAGCGAGCTGGCCTGCCCATGGTCCGTGGACCATGGGAATGTATAAATAGAGTAGGGCTCTAGGTTTAGAAGGTAGTTTTTGTAATTCTTGATAAGATCTAAAGAATATGGGTTTGTGAGGCAAGATTGCTCTGAATTTGTAAGTCTGAGTCGTGGTTAGAAGTAGTTAGAGTAGGCTGGGCAGCAGTGTGTGCAGAGGCCTAGTAGAGTCCACAGCTATGTCCGCAGACACCTGCAGCTGAGTGTGCATGGTAGGATTGGATTGTACTGAAACATAAGATTAATAAAGATGTGTTTCTGAATTATTGTGTATCTGGTTGTAGATCTGTATGTTTATTCATATGTTATGGTTTTAAGAATATCTTTAAGATTTATGGTTGCGTGCGCTATTTATAACTATTGAACTCTTGATTAAGACTCTAAGAATTAGATCAGATCTATAATAACCACAATAATAATAAGGAATCTAGGAAGTGCCTCGTCGCAGAGCTACACGAGGGCCAGACAACTTGGCATTGTAGTGCGAGTGCGCAAATCGATTCGCGACCCCTCTAGAGCTCATCAAGACATCCCTAGGGTGCAGAAACCTAGTTCCAGCACCCTCCCATACTACCTCAGGTGAGACTTCAGTCCACGCTCTAAGGATTGTTTACGAAAGGGTCAGTAGTGGGGGATTTTTTTGGCTAAAACACTTTCGAACCTGGGTCAGGCCCCAGTAAGCCAACAATTCAAATTTGTGGGTTCAATGTAAGGGGTCTTTGAACTATTCAATCTCACCATAGATGAATTCATTGGACTCCACAACATATTGATCATGAGTTTTCTATGGAAGGAAGTAGGCACGATGGTACATATCATCCCAAGGCTAATCAAGGGTAGTGATGGCTTCCATGATGTCTTCATCATAATGGAATATGGGGGGACTGGAGGAAGAGATACCATGTGATGAAGAGGAGTAACTTGAGGCATCTTCATGAGAGGCAAGGTTCACATGTGCACTGTTAAGGTTAGGAGACAGGTGACTATTAGATGGGATATCTATCAATGTTGAGAATGAAATGTTCATCGAAGAAGGGTGAACAAAATTACAATAGGAGACACCAAGGGAGTCCGAAGACATTGATCTCATGGATGATGACAGGTAGATAATGGTAGCGATACTATCTGTCATCTTGACATCAGGGGGAGGGATCACAATGGGTGGTTGAGAGACCTCTTGTTCTAGTGTAGGAGTGGGACCAGAATTCGCAAGTAGTGGAGAGGTGAAATCACTACAAGCAACCTCTAATTCATGAAGAACTTGGAGTGTATCATGAAAATGCCGAGATGGGAACAACGACGAAAATAATGGCCATAATTATCACACAAAGCACAAGTGTGATTTGTGCGTAATGATATGCTCTTCTTAGTTAACTCAGTTAAGCTGACATGGACCTTAGGAATGTTAGAATTAGGGAAGGTATCAAAGACCACATTCTTGATATGAGAGAGTTCAGGATAATTGTTTGTGGAATGACTAAAAAAATCACACAAATCACGTGGAGGAATAGGCTTTGGCGGCTTAGGAGAAGCTGGAGTTGTTGGGGGTGCCTTGTCTTTGGTTAGATTTTCTTGGATTTTCCCCCTCACGAGATGATTTGGAAATAGGAGTAGGTTCCTTTTGATGTTGTTGTGGAACTAAAGCAAAGGCAAGGGTAGGAACAATAGGTTGAATGGGGTCAAAGTAGTGTAAGGTTTGAGTTAATTGGGGGGAGTGCTTGCGGGAGGATCAATGTACCAAAATTGGTTCCCTAAGGTAATGTTAGGTAAACTCAATGTAGCCATGACATGTCTAGAATAAATTTAAGGGGGGGGGAGGATAAGAATGGTATCTAACCAGAAGGGTAATGGCCTAGGGGAACTTCTCCAAGACGATTAAGGCTTGCAGGAATGGTTATGGGTGGAAATGGATTAGGAGAGATACCAGAAAAATGAAATGGTCCTTGAGGAGTAGTGCCAAAAGGATGGGTTGAGTTGGGGACAATAGGTTGCAAAGGTGTTGGCTATTTGGAAGGAAACGAGACCATTTTTGGGCGGCTCGTGATGCTTCGAGCATGAAAACAATGGATGAGCTAGGCTCAGAAGGAGTAGGTGGTGGACTATAATAAGCACAAAGCAAGGTGGAATGTTTGTAGACCCTAGGAGAGACATTGGTGATGGATGAGAAATTCTTATTGTTAGTCACTAATGAGATATTAGTTTGAGGTGAAGTCTAAGATTTGGGATCATAGTACGTCAACTGATTGTTGTTGACAATATTTCCATTGTGGGGAAAGCACATCTTAAAGTGAACCGAAAATGCGAAAGCTGACATAACATAGGTATAACTATGACCCAAAAGGATATCATGGTCTAATGGGGCATTGATGAGTGCGATATCAATAGATACAGTCTTGCTGACAATAATGATTGGAAAATTGTGATACAAGCCAAGGGGTGGTGAGGGATGACCTTCCCAAGAAATAAGAGTGAGGGTGGAAGGAGACAAGTCAGGTGAACCAAGTTTCTTCCAAACACTAGCAACCATCATGCAGGTGGAGGCACCTTTGTCCATGATACATCACTGAATAGTGGTGTCTCTTATGGAGACTGGTATTTGAAATGCAACAGATGAAGGTAGGGGAGGATTTTCCAACTTGTCAACATGAAAGCCAATCATATGATCATCTTGGGGATCCACAACACCCAACGCAGTGAGTATAGATTTCTGTTGGGATGGGTACATCTAGAAGACTTACACCATTGACATGGTAGCAGGTGACTGCACCAAGTCATCTATTATGCTATTGGTATGGGCGACTTTAGAAAGATTTCAAAATTTTGACATAATTGACCTTTGGGGATATTAGGAATAACCTCTACCTTAGGCAATGTTATTTGTAAGGTACCATTGGATGAAGACAGAGGCTCAGTGGAAACTTGGGGTTGGGACTTAGTCAGTGACTTAGCAGGTGTCTTGTCAGATAGGCGTGATTTAGTCTGGAGGTTGAATTGTTCAGTATTGACCTCATCAGAATTCATCATAATAATTTGATAATCATGGTGACCAGATGGTGGAGTTGGGGGAGTTGCATGACCTTGTGTAGGTTGAGAAACAAGATATCCTTGGTGAGGAAAAGGATTGGTAAGCACATCCGGTTGAGATGAAGCAGGAGGGGAGGAGGAGCTATGGGTTGCGGTCCTCTAAAAGTAGCTTCTTGAGCTAAAGCTTCCCATACTTGATGCATATGAGGTAAAAGGCTACACTCATGCCTATAATGGACATACACATTGCAAGAGGCATAATGTTTGTTTGTATGAGGACCCTTGTTTTGCTTGTGTTGTTCACCTTGTTGCTGGGTTGCGGGATTAGTCTCAGGTCCTTCAGTTGCATTGGGTGGTCGACCCTGGCTACCTTGAGTACCTTGAGTTTGTTGGTTCTACTTCCCTTTCCCCTTGTTCCTTTTTTTTGGGGTTAGGGATATTGGTTGTGCTATGCTAAGGATACACCTAACCTTATGGAGGGGGTTTTTGTTGTTGCATAGATGCAGCAGGCATGGGGGGATGGAGCACTGGTACCGAAGGGGATGGAGTGCTAGGCAGTGCATACAGATAATAAGGGGAAACATTGGGATAAACAGGTGAATTTTTTTTTGGCCCTAGCATCTGTTGATGTGGATGGGGATATGCATATGATGTGCTAGGAACGGGATAAGTGTTTCCATGTGAAAGATTGGGGGAGGGATAAATTTAAGAGGAACTAGTCCCTCCCTAAGGTTGACCATAACTCATCGAAGGTTGAGGATATGGTTGAGGGTGTAAAATGTTTCCATCTATTCCATTGCAGCATGAGATTCCCTAGTGCATTAGCAGGACCAGGCCAAGGTAGATTGGGGATGATAGTATAAACAAAACATAACTGGTCATAGATCAGATCAAATTTCAAGGCTACTTGGAGTGCATATTCCTCACAATAAGAGGAAGTGTGACGTAACATATTTAGAAATGGGGGCCAAATTGATATAAGGAACCAATACATATAGATGTGGTCTTTGAATTGAGGAGCTCTACAAATGTTCCTCTTTCTATGTTATTCTTGAACATGGTATGATAGGCTGGTGGTAGAAGTTTGAGGGAAAGAAGTCAATAGTTCAGTACTAGTGTCATAACAGAGAGGTAACTGGAAATAGGTAAGAAATTATTTGTCCAAAGTTGTTAAAGTTGAATGAGTGGCTCTAGGTTTATCAACATACCACTTAGTAGCAGCTCTAGTAAGAGTGCATTGGAAAAAACAAAGATGGATGGAGTTTTCAGTGATAGAATTGGATGAACACCACATATGGAATGGGCAAATATGATTTGTGGGATCTTCTCTTAGGTTACCTTCAAATTTAAGGATGTCCGAAAGGAGTTTAGTAGGCATAGCTACACAATTGGGATCATGGATAAGAGGATCCTTTACGAGATGGATGAAATCAGGGAGACTCAAACCTGCCATACAATGGAGAAAGGGAGGGGAACTCACCACATAAGTGGAGGTTCCGCTTGTGGGGTTATCCTAGTTGGTACCTAGGTTACCACCCTGGTTTCCCAAATCCATGTTGGTGCCTAACATGTTGATGGTACGTGGTTGAGAAGATGCAAAATCAAAGGAAGAACTGGAAGAATCTATTGGGAGCAACCCAACTTGGGTCAGTTTTGGTAAAAGGCTTTACATTTTGAGGAGTGGAGTCCATGTAGTTATATCTACCGTGCAATGTTTAGGGACTTTCGGGTGGGTCAAAGCCCCTCATTTTGTAACAGGTATTGGTGTTAGTTAATTATTTTGTTGGGTCCATGGTACGTGGACTATGGTCTTGTAGTAATGAAATCTATATAAGGAGATGTAATACCTCATCGAGGATAGGAAGATAGGAAGGAATTCATACATGAATCATTAATATATTTTATCTTTAGTCTATAGTTTTGGATTTAGGAGAAGGCTTTGCAGCTAAGTGCATGGAGGCCTTGAAGATTCTACAGCTGAGTGTGAATACCACCTACAGCCAGGTGCGCAGGTCGAAGAATTTGTGTCTATTGAAGATATATCCTAACAATATAAGAAGAGGTTTCAACAAAATATTATGTATATGTGTTTATTATCTTTGTTTATACATATCTTTATGCATGATTTTCACTGAATTATGTGAAAGAATACATGTTATACTATTTTTTGATATGTCTATGTGATAAGTACAAATCTGTGAAGTAATACATCATTGCGAACTTATTTATGCATGCAAAGTTGTAGATAGGTTTAAGACATAAGTAAACACATGGGTGCCACAATGTGCATATCCCTTCGGCTACAAAAACATGTTTTTGCAACCTCCCATAACTGCTTTGGGTGAGACTGTGATCTCCTTGTAGGTCGTTGCCAAAAGGGCCAGTGGTTGAGGGTTTTCTTAGTGCACAATACAATGTGAACCTAGGTCCAAGCCCTTTGAGCCAACAAATGGTTCTATTTCTAGGACCAAGATCTATTTGAAGGATATGTTTTGGAGTCCCTCAAAAAAGGAAATCCAAGAGTGGGTTGAACAAAAAGAGCGAGAATTTGCAGTTCAAGAAAACAAAAATCTGCAATTGTTGACTAAAAGCTAGTTGCAGAAGTATATCTTTGAAGAGTAGTACAAAATGTTCTTTAGTTCGTTTCACATTGAACTATATGAGTGGGTAAAAGTTGACTAAGCATAAGACTTGTTTTAAAAGAGATAAACCTAAGGAGTGGAATCCTATATTGATATGACTCAAGTACGTCAATAACAAGATCTCAAGAGTTGTTCATCTCTAGATCGATAGAATTTTGGGAGGATTTATGACTGCATTCACAATAGACATGACTGTATCTTACAGTGAAGCTGTGGGAAGATTTTTCAAGGGCCTGCAAGGTAAGTAACTAAATTATTTGAAGTTGTGGATTAAAATGATTTTACTTGAAAGAGGTGCATTATGAATGCAGTGAAATTAATGTTTGGTCGAAGAGGGAATAAGTCTAAACTAGGATATATGTTAAGTGGGAAGTGATATAGAGTAGAGAAAAAACCAAACAAATTTATTTAGACTGACTATATTCCCTTTTTAGGTGGGTCTAAGATTGAAGAAGAAGGAAGTAACCCCACAATCATATGGTATTCCCCCTCCCATCCTAAAGGCACGTTGAAGTTAGGAGTTGAGAAAAATCAGGGCATCTTTGGCAATCCCCATCCATCTACTCCCATTACCCCCCATCCCCCTCCCCATAATTCCCCTACACTAAGAAGGCTCTAGAGCTAAGTGTGTGGGGCCTTGAAGATTCTGCAGCTGAGTGTGCATACCACCTACAGCTAGGTGCACAGGTCAAAGAATTTGTATGTATTAAAGATATATATTAATAAAATAAGAAGAGGTTTCAGCAAAAGCTTATGTATATTTGTTTTTTATCTCTATTTATACATATTGTTATGCATGATTTTTACTAAATTATGTGAAAGAATACATGTTATACTATTTTCTGATATGTCTATGTGATAATTACAAATCTATGAAGTAATTCATTATCGCGAAGTTATTTATGCATGAAAAGTTGTAGATAGGTTTAAGATATAAGTAAACACATGGGTTCCACAATGTGCATATCCCTTTGGCTGCAAAAACATGGTTCTGCAACCTCCCATAACTTCTTCGGGTGAGACTGTGATCTCCTTATAGGTCATTACCGAAAGGGTCGACGGTTGAGGGTTTTCTTAATGTGCAGTACAATATGATCCTAGGTCCAAGCCCCTTGAACCAACAAATGGTTTCATTTCTAGGACCAAGATCTATTTGAAGGATATCTTTTGGAGTCCCTCGAAAAAGGAAATCTAAGAGTGGGTTGAACAAAAAGAGCGAGAATTTGCAATTTAGGAAAGCAAAAATGTGCAATTGTCGACTGAAATCTAGTTGTAGAAGTATATCTTCGAAGAGTAGTATAAAATGTTCTTTAGTTCATTTCACATTGAACTGTATGAGTGGGTATCAAAGTTCACTAAGGATAAGACTTGTTTTAAGAGAGACAAACCTACAGAGTGGAATCCTACATTGGTATGACTCAAGTACATCAATAGCAAGATCTCAAGAGTTGTTCATTTATAGATCAATAGAATATTGGGAGGATCTATCACTCCATTCGCAATAGACATGATTTTATCTTATAGTGAAGCCGAGGTAAGACTTTTCAAGGGCCTACGAGGTAAGTAACTAAATTATTTGAAGTTGTGGATTAAAATGATTTTACTTGAAAGAGGTGCATTATGAATGCAATGAAACTAATGTTTGGTCGAAGAGAAAAAAAGTCTAAACCAGGATATATGTTAAGTGGGAAGTGATATAGAGTAGATCATAGACCAAATAAATTTATTGAGACTAAATATAGTCCCTTGTTAGGTGGGTTTGAGAGTGAAGAAGAAGGAAGTAACCCCAAAATCCTGCGGTATTCCCCCTCCCATCCTAAAGGCGCGTCGAAGTTAGGAGTTGAGAAAAATCATGGCATATTTGGCAATCACCATCCATCTACTCCCATTACCCCCCATCCCCCTCCCCATAATTCCCCTACACTAAGAAGGCTCTACAGATAAGTCCACGGAGGCCTTGAAGATTCTGCAGCTAAGTGTGCATACCACCTACAGCTAGGTGCACAGGTCGAAGAATTTGTATGTATTGAAGATATATATTAAGAAAATAAGAAGAGGTTTAAGCAAAAGCTTATGTATATTTGTTTATTATCTCTGTTTATACATATTGTTATGCATGATTTTTACTGAATTATTGGAAAGAATACATCTTATACTATTTTTTGATATGTCTATGTGATAAGTACAAATCTGTGAAGTAATTCATCATTGCGAAGTTATTTATGCATGCAAAGTTGTAGATAGGTTTAAGATATAAGTAAACACATGGATGTCACAATGTGCATATCCATTTGGCTACAAAAACATGGTTCTGCAACCTCCCATAACCACTTCTGGTGAGACTGTGATCTCCTTGTAGGTCATTGCTGAAAGGGTCAATGGTTGAGGGTTTTCATAGTGTGCAGTACTGGTGGGCTCCAGTATTGTAGCAATAATGCTACAACTCCTGGGACTCCCTTCTTTAATCTTATCAACCCGGTAGTTCGTAACAAACTTGGAAGCGACGGTGTTGTATGCACAAGTACTAGCTCTTGCCGCAGCTGTCACTTGGTCAGCTGGCACAAGTTCGCTAGGAGCTTAAGCCAACTTCTATGAGCTCTAGAAGAAGCTTTTTAATTGATGGATGAAAGCTAACTCGAAGGAAGCTAATCTAATTGCAAAAAGGAAACTGAAAGTCAAAAGGAAACGCAAACCCTAGCAAACCCTAATTCTACCAGCTAGTCCTACTGACGCAAAGGAGAGCATGAAAACTGCTCAAAGAGATGCCATTACTTCTATGAAGGTAAGATACATGTGTCTAGGCTGCCTCTATCTGAAGAAAATGTCTTTTTGTATTTTTGATTAAGTTGTTGGGATTATCATGCATGTGTTTTTAACTATTTTTTACTATGCAGAGGTGGATCAAGGAGGAAAAAGGCTTGGAAAAGGTTGGGAAGGTTCAGAAGGGGTCTAAAGAGTCCCTGACACCCTTCCAGAGAGTTTCACAAAGTTTGGATATCAAGAAACCTCATTTGTGAGCTTCTACAGGAAGTCTGCAGGGGTTCTACAGGATGTTTCAGAATTTCTACAGGATATTCAGCAATTCCTACAGGATGTTCTACGATTGGATTTTGGATGATGGGTGAGTGGAAGAGGATGCATGGATGGATAGGGAGGTAGGATAGGGGTTTGGTAATGACTTAGTGACAGAGAGATGAGGTGATGAGAGGGTGTGGAAAGCTAGCTTGTCTTAAAGAGGGCAGAGGAAATGGAAGGCCAAGAAGGTAGGGTGACATGGCCAAAAGAGTAGTTGTGAGACGAGGGATCTAATTTGGGGATGAGCAGTTGGCCTGGACAAAGCTTAGATGGACGCGAGAGTGATGAAGATGCACCGCACAGTGTAAACTTAACCAAATCATCCACGTCCTGCACATAATCAAAATATTAACTAATTTATCCTAACTGTTAATGAAACCAATGAGAAGCAACGTTATTTCTAAAGAGAACCATGTACAGTACTGAAGAAAAGAAACATTCCAAGAGCTCTGAATGCATGAATAACTCTTACAAATGAAAACATTGCACCAAAGATTGCATGAGTAAGCAAACCAATGTTTTTGTTGGGTAGCACTGTCTGCAATTCTAGCCCCTAGAAAGAGGTGAAAATGAGAGTGTAGGCAACCCTTTTCTGGAACTCTTATCAATTCTTATCTCGCTACTCTATTCTAGACATCTGAAGCAACTCTATCTTTCAATAATGACCTACTTAACCACGCAACGAAATCTAACTCAACAAACTGCGTTTCAAATGCATGTAAATAAAATCATAATGCTGAAAGGAAAGATATCAATACAAAGAAAGAGGCCCTAGGCTCTCAGGTTGGGCCCAACCCCGAGAGCTATGGCTCGTCTAGAAACTCAGAGCTGAGATTAAATCTGACTGCTTCTCATTAAAAAATAATAATCATAAGTCAAAAGGTATGCCACTGATGGCTACAAAAGAGCAAAAAAACAGAGCTGGCAGCGCGTAGTGTAGAATGTGCAACAGTTTTTCAAAAGTCCTTTTCGAAGGCTGAAGCCTTATCATTTATACATCACGAGGCCCCAAGCTGGCCTCCTAAATCTATGGGACTTGGCTGACGAAACTGGGAGTGAACAGCTTCTTCCACAAAATCTGTTTGGCTGCCTTCTAGATCTGATTTTGGTGGCTTTTGGAGCTCGGAGTTGGGGGTGAAGATTCCGAGGAAGGCTATTTAATGCCATGGACAACCCCCCTACGAATCCTCAACCCCATCTTGGCTGTCTCCTAGCCCTTGTCTGCTCAGTTTTGCTCCATCATGTGTCAAAAAACCTAAAATGAGCACGTGTTAGCCACCTAGGAATAATGACTACCCTTATTCGTACAAATGACATAAACATACTAAAAAATGATGCATAAGTTATGAAAAATGAAGGATTGAGCAAGGGTAGTTAGGCCAAATGAGCCCAAAATGTTACCAAATTTGGGGCTCATCATCACCCCCCAGCTAAAATGATTTCTCATCCCTGAGCAACTAATCCAGCTCCTCGTTCTTCATTGCTTTCACCGCCACTCTCACATCCTAGGCTTCTGAAGTAGTATCCTCCTCACTGGCATGGAACCCATCCTTCCTTTCCACCTCTTCCCACTGCTTATGCTCTTCTTTTTCTGTGCTGCCTTCCATCAATCCTAAAAGCAAAGGTGGGCTTAGCTTGAGGCCAATCCAGCTGGCTTGGAGGTTCTGTATGGAGTTCTTGTAGAGGGGCACCCGTACTAGAGCTTCCCTCATTCGAGTTGGAGTGTGATATTCCCTGATTTTGAGGCTATGGGACAATGTGTTCCATCGGCGGGTGCAAGCATGAACACAATTGTCCCCTAATAGTCGCTCCATATCCTCGAAATGTGCTATAACCTAAGCCTGTTGATCCATGTATTTCAATAAAGCTTGAGATTCGGTTGCTAAGTGTTGGTGGGCCGATATCAATGCAGTGGGGTCCCCTGGCTCTACTCTAATCAGGAGTGGCTCATGTATCTCTCGGTTCATGACCTCTTTGACCTTTGCTGCTCTCTTTTCTTCATGGTTCAACCATGAGGCAAATGCCATCAACTGCATATCTCCTACGACTGTGTTGGGATCCCATGAAGTCACATTAGGAAGGGCCAAATTATGGAGATAGAATTCCGATAGCTTGGCCTTGTCCTCTGATGAACTGCTATTGCATAACTCTGTGAATTGCTGAGGGTCTTGGATTTGCGAGATACCCCTCTGTGCCAATGCATTAATTTGGAATTGCAGCCACTGGTCCTGTAGGTGTAGGCCATAAGATTTGGCCGGTTGTCTACATTGTAGAGCATCCATGGCCCAACTGGCCATGCAGGCCAGTTGTGCCTCTTTTTGTTGCAACTGTTGTTTGAGAGCTTGTATCTCGATTTGTACTTGCAGTTCCCTTTCCTGTAGATGCGGGGTTAGCTCCCCAAGACCAACTTGCGGTCCCTCTTTGCCTTGAGGCTCTGCTATAGTGTCCCCTAATGTTGTGCCCCTTATTTTCCTCTATTCCTGTAGCTGCAGTTTGAGTTTCTCATTCTCTTCCTGTAGGAATACCCGCTGACAGTTTCCCACAAGTTTGGCCATAGCTAATTCTCTTCGTGCCTCCTTGAGTTGTTCCTCCAAGGGGCCTATATCTGCCACTCCTTTAGATTTAGCTATCTTCATCCACGTGTGGGTTCTCACTCTTTCTTCCTCCAACGCAAAGAAAAGTGCCACTGTGAATTTCTGTGGAATAATTTTTCCAGCCTCCAAAAAGTTATAATACAAGCTCAAGCTTCGCTGGGGACTAGGTTCCGGAATATGCTCTACCTCTTCTTCCCTCGGTGGCTCTACTCCGTCTTCCCTTGGTGGTGATGTGGCTGCCTCTCCCTCCATTCTTTCGATCTCCTTGAGCCTGGCCAATGTTTCCTGTAGAACAGCATCAGCATCCTGTAGCGGGGTTTTTGAAGCCAACTTGTCCATTCTCTCTTTCCAGGTTGTTGTCTTCGGGCTCCCCCGCTCATAAGTGACTGATATTTTTGAGGGGGACCTCTCCCTTGGCGAGGTACGGGTGTCTTCTATGGTAATTGGGCTGCTGGATGGAGGTTGGGGCCTGCTTGTTTTGATTCTCACACTTCTCCTGGCTTTGAAATACAGAGGGATCTCCCTCTTTTGGTTTCCCTTCAGCTTGGGAGGGGTACTAAGGGTGGCCAACACAGCTGCTGCCTCCCTTGCAAGGGTTTCGACCGTCTTCCCCTTCTGTTTCCCTTTCTCAGGACTTCCTGTAGAAAACCCTGTAGCGGCTGATTTCTGGCTTCCTGTAGAAGCCGTTTTTTATTTTCCTATAGAAACAGGTGGCACCATTTTAGCTTGTTTGGCTGAGGGTGCTTTGTCTTTTGACTTTGCTGAGGCTGCCTTCGAGGTGCCTTCACTGACGTGGACTTGTTCAGTCCTTTCCACCCTGCTCTGTAACCTTTTCTCCCTGGGTGTTAATATGGGTTTGTCATCCTCTGTTTCGGCAACCTGGTGTTTCTCTTGTTTCCCCTTTTGTTCTTTCTTTGGTGCTTTGGCCATGGTTTCTAGCCTTTTCCTTTCTTCTCTGTTTGTATTGGTTCCTTCTCCTCGCTGTTGGAGGAGGTGAGCTCTTCAGCCAACATTTTGATGTCACCATCCTTAGTCAAATTTCGAAAGGCTTCCCACGGGAGAGGGACGGTGTATGTGTGGAGTGCATCCTCCATGAGGAGCTTAATGAGCCCATGATGGGCTACCTAGTCTGGCATTCCCTCTCGTAATTTGGTGGCACATTCAGTCATGGACTGCAGGAGGAAGTAAGGAATACTTAACTTGTTTTCTGAAGGTAGGTCCATTTGGTGCCTAAGTTCTGTGAGCAGCCGGAAATGGTACCCATATACGATGCTGAATCGTCCTTCGAACGTGATATATTTCATAATTTGGAGGTTGACCTCACTCCAGAGCAGCTGTAGGCTAGCTCTGTGAACTCCGTTCTTATCCTCTGAGAATTTCTCCTCCGGTAGAAAGAACTCCTTCTTAGCCTTCTGGCCTAGTTTTCTCTCCTCCTTTTCCCACGGTACCCCCATCGGGAGATCAGTGACTCTGCTGATGAACTGTGGGGTGAGTCTGAGATTCAAACCTCTGAAATTGACAACGGCCAGGGTTTTTGATTTTGGCTTCAAAGCTCGCAGGAATTCCTCTGCCACCTCGTCATCGTAACCTTGAAGCTTGTCGCAGAACGACATCCATCGTGCATGAGAAAACAGGTCTACCACCTAAGGGTTTTCCCGTAGCTTCTTTGAGTCGGTTGGTTCTTTCCTAATGAACCCACCCGGCATGGTGAAAGCTTGCTGTGTTAGCCGGAGCTTGCTGGCACATATCAAAAGATGGGCCTTTGGGATTTCCTTAGACAGAGCGCAGAATTATGCCTCTGTCAAGCACACAGTTTGTGAATTCACGACTATCTACAGGTGAGCCTTGACAGTGGCTCAATTATGAACCAAATCCTGTAGAAAACCCTACATATACACTACGACGAAAATTCTCATGCAGAAGGAAGACGACGCTTGCAAATTCATGCGCAGACTGTAGTTCTACTTTTTTAGGACATCGACTTTGCCACCCTTAAAACCAATTGCAGGGGAGGACTAGGTTCAGGCTTACCTCATTCCAATTTGCCACCTTTGACGTGAATAGATTAATTTCCTCCGTAGCGGTGAGCTTCCTGTAGCGCAGCTTCCTGTAGAAGTCGCGCACGGGTTCTGGAGAGCGCGTCAGTGGTTCTGGGCCTTCTGTGTAGCCACCAGATGTTTGAACAAGCCGAGGACTCGGAGTAACAGTCTTCAGGGAATTTCAGACACTTACTCGACTGCAAAGCGGTTGATGATAAATGAGTGGAGTGCCATACATGATCAAGCCGGTGAATTTGAATCCCTGCGGAACTCGTGGCGCAGGGGTGAGCTGTCCCTACTGGACCGTTGGACGACGTCACCTATTATCATTCCATTGTAAGTCTGCCTGACTGCCGCATCATTCCCTACATATCTACCGCCGCCATTTCTGTTAGATCGCCGCTTCTCCCCGACTAGACACTTCTCACGTGTCCATTTCCTGTCTTGCTTGACACAACCAACACTTTCCGAATCGGACGAGACCATCAGACTAGTCTTGGTGGCCAGTTGAATGGCTACCCGACTGGCTCAACCCATTCATTTCCATACTCGCACACATTTTAGAGCATTTTTCATGTAATTTGATGAAAAAGGGTGAGGCACTTACCTGTGCGGCCGCGACATTATTTTCAGGCTTCAGGACGAGGGTGACGGATCCGCTTGCTGCTGCTTCATGCACAGGCACGGGGGTTCCTTCTTGCCGACTGCTGCTGGTTACGAGACCTGTTACCTGGCTGCGGATGGTGCATGTGCCCGCTCTATGAGTTTCATGTGCCTTCATGGTGTATGCTCTAGCCGGATCAACTGCTACAGGATTCCTGTAGGATATCCTGTAGCCGTTTCTCCTCCTCGGGTGCATGCCGAAATGGTGGAAACGGTGGAATCACGATCACGGTCGCAGGGTCCTCGGATGGCTTTAATAAGTAGCACATGGGGCCTCTGCATAATTTATTCCATTTGAGAATTGTTTCTTCTGAGAATCCAACGTTCTGATTTGACTGTGCAGCTATTTCCATTGCATGGCAACGGGGGTGGTAGAAGGAGGCGACAGCAGTGGGTGATGGAGAAAAACATTGGTTTTCATGCCTCCACATTGGACTTTGGGCTTCAAATTCTCTCACATAGTCGGTCCTGGGCCGTCCAAAGATTCTACAGGAAGTTTCCTCTAGAAATACAGAACTTCCTGTAGAAAGTCCTGTAGCTTCCTATAGAAGGCTAAACTGTGATCAAATCATGCCCAGACCTTGGAAGAGATGAGTGTTTCTGGAGGGAGTGCTGGTGAGGTCACCTAGTAGCATAGTAGGGACCCTTGTCCTTGAGTTGAGGGACCTCTTTTTCTGCATGGAATACCTACAACCTGCATGAATTGTCAAATCTTGAACCTGTTTTCCTGTTTCTTTGTTCGTTTTTTTTTTTTTTTTTTTTTGAAAGACAGCAGGGGTGCCTCTGTGAGGTTTTCACCCTTACCATCTGCCTTGAGTGCCTCAGAGAGGTTTTCACCCAAGGGTCTTTTTTATTAAAAAATTTTCAGAAAGACAGCAGGGGCGCCTCAATGAGGTTTTCACCCCTACCATCTGCCTTGGGAGCCTCAGAAAGGTTTTCACCCAAGGATCTTTATTATATACATTTTATTTTTATTTTTATTTTTCTTGATGTTTAGGGTATGCCCAAAACAGAGGCAGAACCCTTCTCTATGACCAGCACTGATTTTTCCACAGTTTTGATGAATTCTTGCCTTGAAAGAGGTTTTCTGTAGATCTTTAGTCGATGCCCACTGATGAGCATGGGGATGGCTTCCTCATCAATGGTCCGAATAAGAATAGACCCATTGTCATTACACTTTTCCACTGCATATGGTCCCAGCCATGTACTTCTCAGCTTCCCCTTGAAGTCCTTATGCTTGGAATTGTACAACAGCACCCAATCTCCCAGCTGGAATTGTTTGTCATTGAGGTGTTGGTCATGCCATACCTTCCTCTGAAGTTGAACCACTTCTGAGTGGAGAAGGGCCTGCATTCGGTGCTCGTCCAACCCATTCAGCTGCAATAACCTTTCTTGTTGGGCATGGCTGAGATCCAGGTCCAGCTGAGATGCCATCCTCAAGGTGTTGTACTCGAACTCAATTGACAGCAAAGCTCTCTTCCCATAGACCAGCTCATAAGGTGTGAAACCGGTTGTGGTCTTCCAAGTGGTGTTGTAAGCCCAAGTGACCTCAACCAGGCAATCTACCCAATCTTTTCTACTGCTTCTCACCACCTTAGTCAAGATCCCTTCCAATGCTCTATTGGTGACTTCCACCTGCCCATTTGCTTGAGGATGATAGGGGGCGGAAGTCCTATGCTTGATTTTGTGATGAGCGAGTAGGTCTTCAATTAAGTTGGAGGTGAACTGGCTTCCTTGATCGGTGACTAGCTCTCTTGCGTAGCCAAATTTGTAGAAGATGTTTTCTCTTAAGAACTCGACCACCTTTTCTTTTGTCACTGCTTTGATTGCCTTGGTTTCTGCCCACTTGGCCAGGTAGTCTGTGCACACAATGATGTAAGACCTTTGCCTCGAAGGAGGATTGATTGGACCCACAAAATCCATACCCCACTTCTCAAATGGCTCAAGAGTCACTTGCAGTTGGAGAGGCATTTCGTCCCTTGGAGTCGGTTTCCCCATCCTTTGGCAACGGTCACATTGGCTGATATACCTTCTGACATCTTGATGAAGCGTGGGCCAATAGTAGCCTGCCTGTAGGATTTTGAAGGCAGTTCTTTTGGCTGCAAAATGTCCTCCACAAGGCCCGTCATGACAAGTTAGGAGGATATCAAAGACTTCCTCCTCCCTTACAAAACGCCTTAAGATCTGATCAGGGCCAAGCTTGAACAGGTTGCCCATGATCCAAGTGAATGAGGCACTCTTCCTTACGATTCTGCTCTTCTCTCTTGAGGATAGGTGCGGAGGGAACTGTGCGGAGACAAGGTAGTTTTCTATATCAGCAAACCATGGAGAGAGTACAAAGATAGCAAACAGGTGTTCATCTGGCATCTGGTCATCCACTGTCCCATCCTCACCTGTAGGTAAATCCAATCTAGACAAGAAGTCAGCAACAACATTTTCTTTACCTGGTTTGTCAATGATAGTCAAATCAAATTGCTGCAACAAAAGTAACCATCTAATAATACGATCATGCACATCAGGTTTATTCATTAAATATCTAATTGCAGCATGATCAATATGTACAAATGTTTGATAGCCAGTGATATAATGTTGGAACTTGTTCAGTGCATGGACCACGACCAAGAATTCTTTCTCAGTTACAGTATAATTCAGTTCTGCCTTGGATAAGTTTTTGCTGACAAAGTATATGGCGTATTGAAGTTTTTGTTCAACTTGTCCTAAGGCTGCCCCTATGGCTTTGTTCGAGGCATCAGTGTGGATGTGGAAAGGTAGGGCCCAATTTGGACCTCTCAAGATTGGGGTAGACACCAACTTATCCTTTAATTCATTCAGAGCCTTCTGACAATCGTCAGTCCAATTAAACTCAACATCTTTTGCCAAGAGGCCAAACAATGGCGAGGCTAGCTTACTAAAGTCCTTAATGAATCTCCTATAATACCCTGCTAAACCTAAGAAACTTCGATCATCTCTTACCTTCTGAGGAGGTGGAACCTTCTTGATGAGAGCAATTTTGTTAGGATCCACTTGTAACCCTTGGCGAGAAATGGTATGTCCTAGCACAGTCCCTTCAGTCATCAAGAATTCACACTTTTCAGGACTAAGTGACAGGTTCATCTCAATGCACTTGGTTAGGACTTTTCCCAGATTGGACAATGCTTCCTGGAAGTGGGACCCATAAGGAGTGAAGTCATCCATATAGATTTCCACCGAATCATGGACCAACTCAGAAAAGATGCTCAAAATGGCTCTCTGGAAGGTGGGCGGAGCGTTGCATAGTCCAAAGGGAAGAACTCGGTAAGCGACCCCAGGGACAAGTGAAGGTGGTCTTATCTTGGTCTTCTGGGCTGATTTGGATCTGGTTATACCCGCTAAACCCATCTAGGAAAGAGAAAAACTTCTTTCCCGCCAGTCCATCCAACACTTGATCTATGAAGGGTAGAGGAAAGTGGTCTTTCTTGGTGGCTTTGTTCAGTTCTCGGTAGTCCACACAGATTCTCCACTTCCCGTTTTTCTTGGGAACCAACACCAGAGGGGACACCCATTCGCTATCCGAGATGGGGTAAATGAATCCGGCATCCAACAGTTTTTGCAATTCTTCCTTGACAATGTCCTTAAGGGCTGGATTCATTCTCCTTTGGGGTTGCCTAACCGGTTTACAATCTTCTTTGATGTAGATGTGATGGGTACAGACTGAAGGATGGACTCCTTTCATCTCCTTATAGCTCTCAGCAAAAGCATCTAGATGACTGGCCAACAGACTACACAGCTCCTTTCCTGGGAAGGAGATATGGAGGAGCTGATATTTAACATTCTCTTGGGGCCGAACTCCACATTTTTGACTCTGGGAGCGACTGGGTTGGTCACACAAAGGTCCACTAAGGTGCTAGCTTGGGCATCCTCCACCAATTCCTCTAAGGACAATGCACTGGGAGGTGGATTCTGAATCAAGGTCTCAATCAAATCATCCTCGGTTGGGGGGCCTCCCCTAATGGTGTCTAGGGTGCACAAGGGTGCAGAGTACACCTCATCCTCTTCTCCTTCCTCCAACCAAAGTGGTAAGTCATGCCCTAATAAGGGTTGGGTAGGAGGGTATAGGACTAGCTGCTTGGACATAGGACCATTTTTGATGGTCATGTTTCCTGCACGACAGCTTATGTAAGCATCCGCAGTGGCTAACCAAGGCCTTCCCAAAATAAGGGGGTATCCAGTAAGCTTTGCCTTTGGTTGAAGAACCAAGAAGTCTGCAGGGTATTCCCAAGAGTCAACAGAGACCAAGACATCCTCTACAATCCCTTCGGGAGTCATGGTGGAGCGATTTGCTAGTTGCAGGACTGTTGAGGTCTTTCTCAAGGAACCCTGAAGGTTGAGTTTGAGCATGGTATCTCTGGTCATCACATTAATGGCAGCCCCCAGATCAATCAATGTGTGTGGTATGATGGTGCCATTGATGTGGACATCAACTACAGGACTCCCAGGATCCAAATACTTTGGGCAGATTACTTGCCCCAACATAAGATCAGACAGTTGTCCTATGACATTGATGGTTGAGGTGTCTCTTTTTCACCTGCCTGGGTGTCTGAAACACTTTTCCTTAACCAGTTTGTTGTATATCAGTACATCTTTGATGGCTTGGAGAAGTGGTATTCTCACACACAACTGTTTGAGTTCTCCCAGAAGCTCATCCTCCTCTGGGTTGGGTTGTGTGGTTGCTGTTAGTCTCTCAGGAAAGGGTGGAATGGCTTTTGGTTCACTTTCCTGTTTATCTTCCTCGTCCTCTGGGGCAGGAGGTTGACGATCAGGAAGAGTCTTTCCAGATCGCAGGTTGATCTCCTGGATCTCCACAACATAGGTAGGGCATGTTGTTTCCCCAGTATATACCTGTTGGGCCTGTCGGTTGTTGGGGTTCGGGTTCGGTTGAGCAGGCATTTGGGGTTGTCTTGGAGGAGCAGGAGGTAATGGTTGTAGTTGAGCTGGTGGTGGAGGCAAAATGGCGGGAGGAGTATTGTACTGGGGCCTCCACCCCGGTTGAGGTGCATTCCACTGGGGCTGTGGCTGGGCATGTGAGTGAAACGAATGAGTAGTGGGTTGAGTATGGTACTGAGGTGGGTAAGACCATGGGGGAGGCACAGACCAGGAAGGATGAGCAGGGGGACCCCGGGAAGGCATAAGAGCAGATTGGTTGGGGCTATAATAGGCTTGGGATGTCCCTTGCATCCCCTGTTCGTAAGGTCTAGGTCCATGTGGCCTCCTTTGGTTGAGGAAGTAGAGTGGTTCAGTGGGTGCCTCCATTCCTTGGTACATGGCTTTAAGCCCAAGTAAGGTTGGGCATTGGTTTGTGGGGTGGTCCTCCTCACAAATGAAACATACCTCTACCGAATGTAATGGGCACTCGTTCTTAGGGTGCTTCCTTGTACACCTAGGGCAGAAGATAGCCAAAGCCCTTTCAACTTCCTCTTTCCTCTGCTGGATTCAGAATGTATCAAGTTGCATGGCAATGGTCTGTCTCACCTCACTCTTGAGGTCCTCTAATTGATTTTCAAACTCATGTTTGGAGAAAGGAATACTAGCTGAGAGGAGGTTTCCTCTACCTCTTTTCTGGGCTGCCCTAGAGTGGTTTCTAAACACGGTCTTTATATCCTCATAAGGTAGTTGGTAAATATCTCCTCCAGCTAGCATGTGAAGGGTATCTAAGAGGTCTTCAGGGACTCCTCGGAGTAGGACCAACTTGAGAGATTTAGGGTCAAGTGTGCACCTGGCTCGTTTATAGCTAAGTTGGAACCTTTCCTCGTAATCTTCTAAAGACTCATCATTCCCCATGGTCATCCGAAAGATTTCTCCCTTGGCTTCCTTGGACCTACAGTAGTCCCGGTATTTGGTATTGAAAGCTTGCTGCATCTGAGCCCAAGTGGTGATACTGTTCCCAGGTAAGCCCATGAACCAGCATAATGCTGCATCCTTAAGGGTAGAGGGGAAGAGTTTCAGTTTTTGCTCATCTTCGGTGTAGTCATAGGTTCGAAAAAGGACAACAAACTCAAACAGGAAGGTATCAAGGTCTTCAGTAGTCAGTCCATGGAAGTGAGGTAAAGCGGAGGGGCTTATGTTTTTCATTTTCATGTCTCCATTGGTCTCTCGGATGGGGAAGGCACCTTCTATTCTCTCATCTTCTCTCCTATTGTCAGCCATGGCTTCAGATGGAGTGTTTTCTAACTCTTCTTCTGTTATAGGATCTTCGTATATCTCAGGAGGCTCGCCTATAGGTTTTTCTGGATCATTGTCACCAAAGAAGAGAGAAGGGTGACTCAGTGACGTGGTGGGGGTGTTGGGTAAGAATTTGCCTGTTTTATCTCGATTTCTATGAGGCATGAAATGGAAAGACTTTTGATTGCTTTTGTTCTTTTTTCTGGTACCTGCAAAACTAAAATAGATTGAACTGCAACTAACTATATTGCTGAAATGGAAATGTGGAATTGAAATGAAAGCATGAAAGAACTAATCTATTTTGCTCAAATCAAATTGCAGGAATGAAATGCTAATCTATGAAAGCAGGAAATGTCTATGCTACTTTTGCGGAAAGGAAATTGCAGAATGGAAATGAAATAAACTACTTAGCAGAAGGCGAGAGTAGGAAAATAGAAGAAAAGCAACAATCACCATTACTCTGACGCTTCCCCGGCAACGGCGCCAAAAATATGATGGGCTCCAGTATTGTAGCAATAATGCTACAACTCCTGGGACTCCCTTCTCTAATCTTATCAACCCGGTAGTTCGTAACAAACTTGGAAGCGACGGTGCTGTATGCACAAGTACTAGCTCTTGCCGCAGCTGTCACTTGGTCAGCTGGCACAAGTCCGCTAGGACCTTAAGCCAAATTCTATGAGCTCTAGAAGAAGCTTTTTAATTGATGGATGAAAGCTAACTCGAAGGAAGCTAATCTAATTGCAAAAATGAAACTGAAAGTCAAAAGGAAACGCAAACCCTAGCAAACCCTAATTCTACCAGCTAGTCCTACTGATGCAAAGAAGAGCATGAAAACTACTGAAAGAGATGCCATTACTTCTATGAAGGTAAGATACATGTGTCTAGGCTACCTCTATTTGAAGAAAATGTCTTTTTTTATTTTTGATTAAGTTGTTGGGATTATCATGCATGTGTTTTTAACTATTTTTTACTGTGCAGAGGTGGATCAAGGAGGAAAAAGGCTTGGAAAAGGTTGGGAAGGTTCAGAGGGGGTCTAAAGAGTCCCTGACACCCTTCCAGAGAGTTTCACAAAGTTTGGATATCAAGAAACCTCATTTGTGAGCTTCTATAGGAAGTCTGCAGGGGTTCTACAGGATGTTTCAGAATTTCTACAGGATGTTCAGCAATTCCTACAGGATGTTCTACGATTGGATTTTGGATGATGGGTGAGTGGAAGAGGATGCATGGATGGATAGGGAGGTAGGATAGGGGTTTGGTAATGACTTAGTGACAGAGAGATGAGGTGATGAGAGGGTGTGGAAAGCTAGCTTGTCTTAAAGAGGGCAGAGGAAATGGAACGCCAAGAAGGTAGGGTGACGTGGCCAAAAGAGTAGTTGTGAGACGAGGGATCTAATTTGGGGATGAGCAGTTGGCCTGGACGAAGCTTAGATGGACGAGAGAGTGATGAAGATACACCGCACAGTGTAAACTTAACCAAATCATCCACGTCCTGCACATAATCAAAATATTAACTAATCTATCCTAACTGTTAATGAAACCAATGAGCAGCAACGTTATTTCTAAAGAGAACCATGTACAATACTGAAGCAAAGAAACATTCCAAGAGGTCTGAATGCATGAATAACTCTTACAAATGAAAACATTGCACCAAAGATTGCATGAGTAAGCAAACCAATGTTTTTGTTGGGTAGCACTATCTGCAATTCCAGCCCCTAGAAAGAGGTGAAAATGAGAGTGCAGGCAACCCTTTTCTGGAACTCTTATCAATTCTTATCTCACTACTCTATTCTAGACATCTGAAGCAACTCTATCTTTCAACAATGACCTACTTAACCACGCAACGAAATCTAACTCAACAAACTGCGTTTCAAATGCATGTAAAGAAAATCATAATGCTGAAAGGAAAGATATCAATACAAAGAAGGAGGCCCTAGGCTCTCAGGTTGGGTCCAACCCCGAGACCTATGGCTCCTCTAGAAACTCAGAGCTGAGATTAAATCTGACTGCTTCTCATTAAAAAATAATAATCATAAGTCAAAAGGTATGCCACTGATGGCTACAAAAGAGCAAAAAAACAGAGCTGGCAGCGCGTAGTGCAGAATGTGCAACAGTTTTTCAAAAGTCCTTTTCGAAGGCTGAAGCCTTATCATTTGTACATCACGAGGCCCCAAGCTGGCCTCCTAAATCTATGGGACTTGGCTGACCAAACTGGGAGTGAACAGCTGCTTCCACAAAATCTGTTTGGCTGCCTTCTAGATCCGGTTTTGGTGGCTTTTGGAGCTCGGAGTTGGGGGTGAAGATCCCGAGGAAGGCTATTTAATGTCGTGGACAACCCCCCTACGAATCCTCAACCCCATCTTGGTTGTCTCCTAGCCCTTGTCTGCTCGGTTTTGCTCCATCATGTGTCAAAAAACCTGAAATGAGCACGTGTTAGCCACCTAGGAATAATGACTACCCTTATTCGTACAAATGACATAAACATACTAAAAAATGATGCATAAGTTATGAAAAATGAAGGATTGAGCAAGGGTAGTTAGGCCAAATGAGCCCAAAATGTTACCAAATTTGGGGCTCATCAAGTACAATGTGAACCTAGGTCCAAGCCCCTTGAGCATACAAATGGTTTTGTTTCTAGGACTAGGATCTATTTGAAGAATATATTTTGGAGTCCCTTGAAAAAGGAAATACAAGAGTGTGTTGAACAAAAAGAGAGAGAATTTACAGCTCAGGAAAGCAAAAATATGCAATTGTCGACTGAAATCTAGTTGCAGAAGTATATCTTCGAATAGCAGTACAAAATGTTCTTTAGTTCATTTCACATTGAACTGTATGAGTAGGTATCAAATTTCATTGAGGATAAGACTTGTTTTAAGAGAGACAAACCTAAGTAGTGGAATCCTATATTGCTACGACTCAAGTACGTCAATAGCAAGATCTCAAGAGTTGTTCATTTCTAGATCAATAGAATTTTGGGAGGATCTATTTTTCTATTCGCAATAGATACGATTGTATCTTACAGTGAAGCTAAGGGAAGATTTTTCAAGGGCCTACGAGGTAAGTAACTAATTATTTGAAGTTGTGGATTAAAATGATTTTACGTGAAAGAGGCGTTTTATGAATGCAATGAAATTAATGTTTGGTCAAAGAGGGAATAAGTCTAAACCAGGATATATGTTAAGCAGGAAGCGATATAGGGTAGAGCACAGACCAAAGAAATTTATTAAGACCTACTATAGTCCCTTATTAGGTGGGTCTGAGAGTGAAGAAGAAGGAAACCGCAAAATCTTATGGTATTACCCCTCCCATCTTGAAGGCACGTCAAAGTTAGGAGTTGAGAACAATCAGGGCATCTTTGGCAATCCCCATCCCCCTCCCCATAATTCCCCTACACCACCTCCCCCTCCCCCTCCCCCTAAGCCCCCAAGAATAAAAATGGTCGATGGAATTAAGCTACGTATCTTTAAAGGGCTTGGATTAGAGGATCCTAACCAGTTTTGGTTTGTAGCTGATGCATTATTTAAAGTGAGATAGGTCAGTAATGAAGATGTAAAGAAGTCACAACTCTTCATGATGTCATGAGAAATGGTACTGATATTGTACATGAGATACTCTGTGACTAATCTGGTTGCTTTGCTGGATGATATTAAGAAAGCACTAGTATCATAATTCAAGAAGTCGAAGTCAGAATCACATTGCATCACGAGGCTAGGGGAAATCAAATAGTTGGATACTGAGTCCGTGTGGGAGTTGGATCAATGATTCAAGGTATTAATGGGAAAAGTAAGCTTTAACATACCGCCAGAACATCATAAGGAGTGGTTTATAGCCACGCTACTACCACATACCAGTTTACCCTTGAAGAAGCAGAATATCATGACTCAAGATGAAGCATTGAAGATTGTGATGAAGCTGGAAGCTTCACTAATTCAAGATACTCATGCAGGAGTACAACAGATTCAGAGCCAGCTAGCAAATTTGACTTTGGAATCGCAATATATCAAGAAAGGTAAAGAAACCAGATCGGAAGTATGGTGTACAAAATGCAAGGCAAAATTCCATTATAAGGATATATGCCCTATGTTCAAAGATTACTTGGAAAGTGGAGCACCTAATCTGGTGAACCGAGGAGCTCTAAAGATTACTATTTATTACGGAAGTACATAAATACGCCAAAGTAATTGTTTTGAAACTTTTGTAAATTAGTAGGGCGATGAAAAAATTGTCGAAGTTATGACTTGATGATGGAGTGCACTTCCGATGCTTATAGACTACAATATGAAGGAAATACACATGGTGAACTAGTCAAACATGTTGGTTTAGGAGGTTTCCAAGGATGAAGATAGGGATGAGGAGGAGGATTTGATCAAGGATGCAACTAGATTATTTGTTATAACTATGACAGGTAGGACACTTCGCAAGAGACTATCAGAACCCTATGAAAACCTGCAACTATTGTAAGTCTTTTGATCATGTGATAGAAGAATGTCCCATTCTTATTGCGAAGATACAAGAGAAAAGGAACCAACATCCCACAAAAATCTTCAAATGATGACCACTAAGCCAAGGCAGGATCAACCGTGTATCGACATTGTAACAAGAAGAGCAGCTGCGATTGGAAATGATAAATCCAATGGGAAAAAGGAAGTTGAAGCTACATGGGTAAGAAAAGCTACTAAAAAATCCATTTCATTTGATATTCTGAAGGAAAATCAAGTATTCATGTAGGTGAGGCAAATATTTATGGATGATGGGGCTTCAACCTCTATTGCGCAATAAACACACAAGAATAATTGTGAGAGAGTACCAACTACAACACAAGACGTGGATCTGGACATTTTGAAGTCTTTTCTACAAACTTGCATGAAGTTGTTAACAAACTAGAATGTTGTGGAGGGATTATAGGAATTGATAGACTCTTGTGCTTCTAAGGAAGTGCCACAGAGTGAGATGCACGCAGTAAAAAAACCTACATCGATATAAGAAGAGGATTGGAAAAGAAATGAGGCTTACTACACATATTAGATAATATGACATGGATTAGGTTATCATGGATCTGGGATTTGATGCCAACGTCTTGCTGAAGTATACTTGGGAATATATGGGTAAGCTAAAGTTGCAATGGTCACCGATCTAGTTGAAGATGTTGAAACAACATAATATTGTTCCTCTAGGAAGGTTGTCAGGTATCATGATAGACATTGAAGGAGTGCACACTACTACTGACTTTGAAGTAATCAAAATTCTGGGTGATAGTAATCCCTATCCTATGTTGCTTAGATTTGATTGGGGATTTTCTAACATCTCTATAATTAACTTGAAGAAAATGAAAATGATATTTGAAATAAACAATGTGAGAGTCATTGTTCGATTAGATCCATCAGAAGGAGCTAAGTATAATGAACCTGTTAAAGAGGAGCACAACACAAATGACATCAACAACATTTATCAGATAACAAAAAAGGGAAAAAGTGGATCGACCCTACTATAGATGGAAAATTGAGCTGGGAGAAAGATAGTTCCTACACTTTAGATTTAGAAGAGGACTTAGAAAATTGGAAAGATAGGTTACATGAAGCATCTACAAGGCGATGTGAAAGGATCACTAAAGTAGTGCATTGAATGGCAACAGAGGTATGTGATTTACCTTTTTATGATGGTTTAGGTAATGTCCATGCTTTCTTTATAAATTATGAAAAATAGGTGCTATAATGTGAGAAGGTGTTATCTCCAGATCTGGACCTAGGAGCTACTCCTGCTAGATGGTGGGGTACACATAAGAAGAACATAAGAGATTAGCAACAATGTCGAAGATTGATGTGGGTAAGGTTTGGTAAAATAGAAACAAAACTGGTAGATAAGTATGATGGTGAAAATAATCCTAGAGAACACATACAACTACGTATGGCAGCATGGAAATAAATTCCATATGAAGAATGGGTGCATGAGTTCATCCATAGCTTGGAGACAATTCCTAAGAATTGGTATTTGGAAACTAAACTAAAATATGGTACTACAAGTTGAGTAGAGATGGTTGATGGATTTATAAAGACATTAGTTTTGAAGATGATTATAAACATATAGATGCAACCATTCAGATAGTTAAGAAGAATATTTTTGAGAATGAATTTCTAGTTATTTGGCAACCTAATTAGGCTGCACATTTACAAAATGTAGTGGAACGCTATAATATCAGTTTTGAAGAGGAGGAAGATCCTCGCAATATCAAAATCGCAGAATCTGAAGGTCACCTCAAAGTGAATGGACCTAAAATAGAGATGCCTAATATAACAAATCCACTAAAGACTGTTAGAAAATTATATATTACGGAGCAATGGAACACATAAAATATTGCAGAAATATATACATAGAAAATGCATAAAACAAGAGAGACACTGATATACATGGTTCACCCAGTTTGGGCTACGTCCATAGAGAAACAATCAATCCTTCTTTTATTATATTATCCAGCAAATTGAAGAGATACAACCTACAGCAGATCCGCAATAACACCCTCTTGGCTCTCAATCTCCTCTTTCTTCCTCACTTAGAATATAGATATACATAGATGCAATACGATTCCCTCATATATAGTGAGGGGTTGCCTTCTAGGGAAAAAAACCCTAAATTAAACTTAACTTCTACTGTCAGATCATCTGCCTAATGAACGGCCCAGATTGACTAGAAATTACTAGACTTTTACAATTCAATTTTACATCTATTTTTAGCTTTGGGGGCGCTACCCTCGAACCCCTGCCGTGGGGATCGCTGGCACCTGGACCCCAGGGTGTACAGTCTTCCTGGGGTATACATCCGACTGAAACCTTCAAATACAAAAGATAATCAGGATCCACACCCAAAAAGCTCCCACTTGGAGACTGATTATAGCAACCCCACCGCTGCTTCATTTGCTATACAATAACTCCACTTTGGACTTGGTTGTTTCTCATATTCTTCATCATACTTGAAAACCAATTGAAACTGAGCATATTCTCAGTTTCTCCTTGGTTACAACTTTTGTTAACATATCTGCAAGATTTTGGCTAGTGTGTATCTTTTCCAGCTTCAACTGTCCATCTTCCAATGTTGACCGTATGAAATGGTACTTGAGCTGTATATGTTTAGTCTTGGAATGAAATGAAGAGTTCTTTGCAATATGTATGGCACTCTAGCTGTCACTGTATAACATGCCCAACTCCTACTTCTTGCCCAATTCATCCAGAAACCTTTGTAACCAAATCATTTCTTTACTAGCCTCTATAGCAGCAACATACTCTGCTTCTGTTGTTGAAAGTGCAACAACACTTTGGATTTTTGAAACCCAACTGACAACTGTTCCACCTACAGTAAACACATACCCTGTTGTGCTCCTCCTGTTATCTCTATCACTTTCCATATCTACATCAACATATCCCTGTAGAGCAATGTTTGAACCACCAAAGCATAACTCTTGATTTATGGTACCTCTCAAATACCTGAGAATCTACTTCACTGCCATCTAATGTTCTTTTCCTATATTGTTCATGTACCTTCTTACAACTCCCACTGCATGTGCAATATCAGGCCTTGTGCAGACCATTGCATACATTAAGCTTCCAACTGGTGATGCATATGGAACTTTAGACATATGAGCCATTTCTTCCTGAGTCTTGGGACACGCCTCCTTACTTAATTTGAAATGGCTAGCCAAAGGTATACCAAATGGTTTTGCATTCTGCATATTAAAACTTTTCAACACCTTTTCTATGTACTCACTTTGAGAAAATGTTAATTTGCAATTCCTCCTGTCTCTAGTTATTCTCATACCAAGGATTTGTTTTGAAGCACCCAAATCCTTCATTGCAAATGAGTTTTCCAATTTTCTTTGGAGCACATTTATCTCCTACATGTTAGAACCTACAACAAGCATGTCATCTACATAAAATAACAATATAATATAGCTGCCATCATTTTTCCTTTTGAGATAAACACAATGATCAGGGTGACATCTAGTATAACCTTGTTCAAACATAAACCTGTCAAATTTTAGATACCACTGCCTTGGAGCCTGTTTTAAGCCATACAAGCTCTTCTTCAACTTGCCCACTAGTTTCTCCTTCCCTTTCACCTCATATCCTTGTGACTGCCGCATATATATCTCTTCCTCCAAATCCCCATGGAGAAAAGTTGTCTTTACATCTAACTGCTCAAGATGCAAATCTTCAGCTGCTACTAGACTTAAAATAGTTCTGATTGAAGTAATTTAAACAACATGAGAAAATATTTCATCAAAATCAATACCCTTCTTTTGTGCAAACCCCTTCACCACAAGTCTATCTTTGTACCTCTATTTTCCTCCATCTTATTCCTTCAGCTTGTAAACCCATTTATTTTGCAATATTGTTTTACCTACAGGCAACCTGGCTAAGTCCCAATTCTGGTTATGTGCTAAGGAGTCCATCTCTTCTTTCATGGCTTGCTCACACTTCTTCTTGGTTTCTACCTATATTGCTTCTTCATAACATTCTGGTTCACCAGAATAAGTTAACAATACATAATATAATCAAGAAGAGTATCGTTCAGGGGGTCTACTTATCCTAGTAGATCTTCTAACACCACTTTCAGGTGTTTGAGGCGCTTGTTGCTATTGTGGTTGTTGTTCTGGCTATTGATCATTATGATTTTCAGGGACCATCATTTTTTCTATGATCTCGTCAAGCACTGTGTATTCTCTGTTTTATTTTTCCTGTTTCTTTTCCTACAGTTGATCCTTATACAAAACCTTTTCATTGAATATTACATCTCTGCTCCTAATGATTTGGTGATTTTCATAATCATATAAGCGATAGACAAAATCATTAACACCATGTCCAATAAAGGTACATTTCTTTGATTTTTCCTCAAGCTTTGTTCTATTTTCTATATTAATGTGGACAAAGGCTTCACAACCAAAAGTCTTTAAAAATGAGTAGTTTACCATTTTACCTATCCATGCCTCCTCTGGAATACCATCATCCAAGGAAATTGAAGGCCCTCTGTTTATTAGATAAACAGCAGCATCTACAGCATCTATCCAAAATTTTAAAGGCAATCTTGCATGCAATCTCATGCACATTTCACGCTCCATGATTGTCCTGTTCATCCTTTCTAACACACCATTTTCTTGTGGTGTTCCTGGAACTGTCTTCTCTCTGCGAATTTCATTCTCTGAACAATACCTATCAAACTCTTTGCTGCAATATTCACCTCCATTATCTAATCTGAGACACTTCAACCTTTTCCCTGTCTCATTTTCAACCAAAGCTTTACATTTCTTGAAAGTGTCAAATACATCAGATTTATTTCGAATACAATAAATCCATGTTTTTCTGGTTGCATCATCAGTAAAAGTAACATAATAATGAGAGCCACCAAGAGATGATACCTGAGCAGGTCCCCATACATCTATATGCACAAGATCTAATTTTTCGCTCTTCTTTTCTTTCCCAACTCTAAGGAATCCGACTCTCTTCTGTTTTCCATAAACACAATTCTCACAGAATTTTAAATCAACATGCTTCAAACCTGGTAACAAATTTCTTGAGTGAAGAATCTGCATCCCCTTCTCACTCATGTGCCTGAGCCTATGATGCCACAATGCCGTATCTTCTCCTGTAGAGGTTAAAGCATTAACAAAATTAGAAATACCATTACATAAATACAATGTACCAACCTTTTCTCCTTTCGCTATTACCAGGGATCCTTTAGTGACCTTCCAGGTTTTATCTGTGAAAGTAGTTACGCAACCTTCACCTCCCAACTGCCCTGTTGAAATTAGATTTTTCTTCAGATCTAGAACATGCCTTACCTTCTTTAATAGCCACTAATTTCATTTTGTTGTTTTATGAAAACTGTACCCATTCCAATGATTTTATAGGGTTTATCATCACCCAATCGAACTTGTCGAAAATCGCCTTGAACATAATCATTAAAATGTTTCTTATCAGGTGTGGCATGGAATGAGGCCCTTGAATCTATCACCTAGGCATCAATAATATTTTCTAATGAAAGAATCAAAGCATCTTGCAACGCATCACCTGTTACATTCGCTTCATGATTAGTTTCTTTCTGCGCATCTTATTATTTTCCCTTCCGAGACTTATAGTCTTTCTTCAGGTGTCCTTTCTTCCCACATTTCCAGCACACTATCCCCGATCTGGACTTGGATATGCCTTTTCTTGACTTACTGTGATATCCTAGGCTCTTTCCTCTTTCCATTTTTCTTCCCCTAGTCTCTGCAGTCAAAGCATTACCTGATGTCTCACCGGAGCTTTTCCATCGCATTTCCTCGCTAAGGATTGCATCGAAAACATCATCAAACTTTAAAGTACTAGATCCAGAGACAGAGTTACTAATGGCCATAACTAAACCATTCCAACTTTCTGGCAATGAGCACAGAAATAACAGAGCCCTAACTTCATCATCAAAATTTACCCCTACAGAACTTAACTGACTTGTAACTGTATGAAAATAATTTAAATGGTCTACAACAGATCCACCTTCTGACATCTTCATATTAAATAAATGCTTCATAATAAATACCTTATTTGAGGCTGAGGGTTTTTCATATAGTTTGGCCAATGCTGACATTAAACCTTGTGTTGCCATTTCCTTTGAAATATTAAATGCTACCGACGACGCTAGGCACAACCGTATTGTTCCGAGTGCCTTTCTATCGAGAATATTCCATTATTCATCTATCATACCTGTTGGCATCTTTGTTTTTCCACCCAATGGTAGGTATAGATCTTTCTTATGCAGATAATCTTCCATAGCAAGAAGTTTTGGCCATTGAATTTTTCAACCCTAAAGCTACCATCTTCCGCCATTGCTCCCACTCGAACCAGGAACCCTTCTCTCTTGCGAGTTTATCAACCAAATAGACTTTCGGCTCTGATACCAGTTGTTAGAAAATTATATATTACGGAGCAATGGAACACATAAAATATTGCAGAAATATAAACACAGAAAATGCATAAAACAAGAGAGACACAAATATACGTGGTTCACCTAGTTTGGGCTACATCCACAGAGAAACAACCAGTCCTTCTTTTATTATATTATCCAGCAAACTGAAGAGATACAACCTACAACAGATCCGCTGTAACACCCTCTTCGCTCTCAATCTCCTCTCTCTTCCTCACTCAGAATACAGATATACATAGATGCAATACAATTCCCTCATATATAGTGAGGGGTTGCCTTCTAGGGCAAAAAACCCTAAATTAAACATAACTTCTACCATCAGATCATCTACCTAATGAATGGGCCAGATTGACTAGAAATTACTAAACTTTTACAAGGCAATTTTACATCTATTTTTAGCTTTGGGGGCACTGCCCCTGAACCTCCGCTGGGGGACCACTGGCCCCCGAACCTCAGGGTGTACAATCTTCCTGGGTTATACATCTAGCTGAAACCTTTGAATACAAAAGATAATCAAGCTTCACACCCAACAAATATGAAGAGGGTGAATATAGGATTAGAGGATGAGGTGATGTTTGCAACGATATAACATTACTAGGATGAAGGTACAATCAGCAAGATAACAACTATTTTGCATGAGTAGCAGGAGTTATTTCCCACTAATTTCTCAGATATCAAGGGCATGGTAGGATACTTGGGAGTTATGAAGATTCCTCTAAAACCCGATGTGAATCCTGTCAAGCAAAGACCTTATAGATTGAATCTAAATTATAAGGAAAAGGTGAAGGATTAGTTAGACAAGATGATAGTAGTTGGGATCGTCGAGCTCATCGAAGAGTCTTAATGGGTAAGTCCCATGGTGGTTCAGGACAAAAAGGAAAAAGGGGAAATCAAAATTTGTGTGGACCTAAGAAAATTGAATGATGCATGTCTGCATTACCCCCTTCCCTACACCATTTAGATACGAAGTATTGGACAATGTAGGATGATATGAGGTCTATTATTTCAGAGATGGCTCTTCGGGGTACCATCAAATCAGAACCACGCTGGAGGATAAGCATAAGACAACCTTTGCCAAAGAATGGGGCTCTTACCAGTACACATTGATTCCTTTTGGATTGAAGAATGCTTGTTGCAAATATCTTTCTAGATCCATTGGATTTGTTGTATTATATGATCGACGTTTCCAACCCCCAACTGTGGTTCATCTTCAGGATGTAGAGCGAATGTGGAAAACTAATTGTACCAAGGTTAATAATAAATAGGAGTATAGGGTTGAAAAGTGGCCAACAATGAAAACCCTAAAAGGATTCTATAAATAAAATTATAAAAATTTTAAAGTGTGTGATTTAATATATAATTGATGCATTTATTGAATTTATTGAAGATTAAATGATTATGAAGATTTTTATATATGTTAAGAGTTGTATAAAATAGTAAAGGATATATTAAAAGTTATGTGTCTATGGTTTATAAATTAATGATAATTACATGATAATTAAATATAATGTTATGTGGAGTTAATTGAATTTATTTGGGATTTATTAATGTTGAATGTTTAATAACATGATAAGGTGTGTATAAAATTATGAGGGAATTTTAAGAGAGGTTGTCTTATTAGATTAATGATTAATGATAATTAAATGATAATTAAGAAAAATATCACATGTAGTAAAATGAATAATGATTAAAATGTTAGTAAGATGTTAGTATTCATTTAACTTAATGACGAAAAATTTATTATGTTGTGATCAAGAAAAAATAAATATAAAATTTACGGGATAGATCATTGGTTAAAGGAATAATTAAAGGGATGAATTTTGAGAAGATATAGTTTTAGAGGTTAAGGCCAGAGTCCAATTTGTACTTATCATTCAGCCATCATCCCTATTTAGGTTTTTTGGGTGTTTGTTAATTTCTATAGCATCTCTAAATTTTTTGTGAAAGTAGTGGTCAATTTTAGCAAGGATGCGAGCGTTATCGATGCAAATTTGATGTTTAGTTTTATTGGAATTGTCACATGGAATGATTCATTCTTGTGGACAAGACTGACCTCCCTAGTATCTAATGATATCTAGCGACAAGCAAACCAATCAAATTCTATCTTTCTCTAAATATGCAATTTATAAACAAAGGAAAACAAGTGTTTTAGGCCTACCTTGGGTCCAATGCAAGTTTGTGGAAGCCTCGCTCTGTTGATCCAAATGAGATCCCTTGTAGAGAATCTGCAAACACAAACAAGCACACAAATTAAACAGCACCTGAATTGCCAATATAATAAAGCATACTTATCATGATGATCAAGGAATTCATGAAACAAATCACATAAGACAATTTGTTGAGAAAAATGAATCTGATTGTATTAATTTAAATCAAAGAAGAACTTTACAACCTGTGCCTTGATGTTGTACAAGATCCTCCCAGGGTCCATCAAGAAGTCTCCTCTACTTTGACAAGTTTCACTCTCTTCCCAATGAAGCCAAAAGGTATGTGATCTCTCCTCTCAAGCTTAACTAGGAAGTCTCAATTACAACAGCATTTACCCTAAAAAATGTTCAACTTCTAACCTCCCTAGCAACCAACCCAATGCCTTAATTTATAGTGCAATGGAGGGAAGTTACTAGGTCCACCTTCAAAGGGATAAAGCCCTCCTTCAAAGGGATAGCTCCTCTCATCAAGGGATTAGCTCCTTCACTTTTGGGATGCATGAACCACCTAGGAGCGAACCATCCACGTCAAGATTCCTTCTAGAATCATCTAGAATTAACCCAAAGTGAGTTTTTAAGAATAAACTTGCGCTTTTTTGACTTTCACAGGGGTCCGCACCCACTCCTTTAGAGACAGAGCGAGCAGGTCTGCAAGTAACACGAATAAAGGGTGCGGGACCGCAGGCAACAGTGAGAGAAAGTACAGAACCAGAGCTTTATTGATTTTCAAAGTCTTTCTCTCATTTTCAAAGCTTGACATGAAGAGCTGAGGTTTGACACTTGCTTAGGAGGACATTATGAATGATGATAGACCCATACTAACTGCAAATACTCATGCTGACAATATTTTGTGTAACAAATTGCCCCCTAAAGTGCGAAGTTTGTAGTAGATGAGGATTTCATTTATCATCTAAGAAGAGTGAAGTACTTTATCATTTCGAGGATCATCTTATGGAGAGCCCAGTTGGAACCTGTAAAAACATTCAATGCAAAATATATATATGAGATCATATCATCGTTGAGGTAGGCATTCCCATACTCAGATCAAAACTGACTAGAAAACTAACTACTACTCTGATATAGGAATGATCTTGTAATACATCATAAGTATAGACACATGTAGACATAGTATGGACGCAACCATCTGTTTATGAATAGTCCACTGTATAATGAATACAAAATTCCTCGCAGCCTGGATGGTGGAAATTAGATCCATGGTCTTGATTTCTACTTCCCGAAATAGTACGATTCTATCCATGCGAATGAATGTGTCGAAGTCGAACATGGTAGAAACCACTTGATTACCAGTCAATGATGTAAACTTTTAACAAGTGTGAGAGAAACCACCAGTAATATCAATGGCTCTCAAAGTACTCAGTACAATCCATGAGATGTGAATAGATGTGTTGATGTCGAACATGTCACAGAATCCTTTGATCAAAGGTCAATGATGCAACCTATCGTCGAAGGCGAGAAACCTGCCATTGAGGCATGCAAATCCCAAGGTACTGATGATTTCTAGATCATCTTTCTAGATAATGAGCTGAAGTCAATAGAAAGCGATCCATCGTAGGCAAGCCCACAACAAAAAATCATAGATCAAGTTTGAAGAAATTTAGTTGCAAGGACTGACTCAAGGATGGTCAAGATGGATGACAGATATTTTGTAGATGAATGGCTTATTTTCACTGACCTCTTGAACACATAATGACACAGCAGATGGTTTGGTGACAATTGACCCAAAGTTAATACCCAGAAACCTGCTGAAGAATTTCAATATGGTTTGATCAACTGTTCGGCAAAGGATTTCCCAACCCAGGTGAATAAAAGTGTCATGTTCAAGAGTGGTTACAAAGTATGACAAACAGGCTCATTTTTCTCTCTTTTCTCCCACCATTTCTGGGAAATACCTCTTTATTTTTGACAAGCTTGAGGAGGTTAACATTTGCTTGATTATAAGCTCATCGTTCAGATGAGTGCAACTTAGTTTAAATTCGAACCCTAAGAAGAAGTGGTCCATTCCTATTTGTAATTGAACAGGTCCTTTACTGTTAAATATTAACGAGTCCAGTATAGGAGAAACTTGGCGTTTTTCAATTTTAGAGAGTCTGAAAAACTTAAGAAGACTCCATGGTTATCATTTTTCATAAATTTGTGTCTCCCAAGCCCGAAAAAGTATAAAATAATACTTGAGAGAACCGCTTGATCATTACAACCAATGAGTACTTTTCATAATTAGTGCCTCTGACCCGAAAAAGTAAAAAAGCGATCAATGTCACGTCATTTTATAACCAATATCGAATTTGAAATGACAAAAATCCGGCAATCTTTTCATGTTTTTACAGTCAGAAAAGAGCTGTAAGTGGACTGTCTTTTTAGTTCCATTTTAACGAGCTTAAAAACAAAAACTCGGCAATATTTTCATGTTTATGAGTCAGAAAAGAGCTTAAAGGTGACTCTAATGTTTTTTCGTCAAAAATGATCGATTTCGACTAAAAAATCCATTATCCTAAATAAAAACTCAAACATTATTCATACCTATTTAAAATAGATAAAAATGCCGCAAAAGTTACCTTTTTAAAGTGAAACATAAACAAATTAAAAACTCATTTATTCAAAAAACTTATAAAAAGGGCTTTTGTAAATTCATTTTTACCGTTTGAGTTCTGGGTGAGAAAATAGAGCTTTTGGTCAGAAACTTCCCGTGAAGATTGCGGAAAATCCGTTCGTTGGAATCGAACACCGTCTCCTCCAGGTAATCTACATCATCCTACTATTTAATTTCATCCATTTCAAATTTGTTTTTAGGCTTTAATTTCATTTTTTAAGGGATTTTTATGTTAGGAACCCATGCGCGGGGGTCTGCAGGCACAGCACAGGTAACCTGCGGACCCCGACTTTTTCATAAAAGGAAAAAAGTCAGGGGTCTGCACCTGCCATGAAGGCAAAGTGCGGACCCATGCACTGTCTCTAACAGAGAGGGTGCGGTCCCCTCAGCAAGGGTTTTTAAACCTAAATTTCTCAAATTTCACCCAAAAACTTTGCTTTTAGATATTCTAATTCGCCTTTTTGTTGAATGTAGAGTATACATCATGCTTGATTGGAGAGAATGGGAGCATGAGGATGTAGATCTCGCCATGATAAATCATCAACCTTCGATTGATGCATTGAAGGCATGCGGCTTATACAAATTCTGGGCCATACTTGGCATGAGGGCCCAGGTGGACTTTTTGCAGTGGCTGGTAGACAGGTGGAGCATACAGGACCAGTGCTTCTTCATTGGTGGTCACCAGCTCGAAATGGAGCCGGCAGACATTTACTTTTTGACTGGTTTTCCTAAGAGAGGTGAACACTTGACTCTATTCGGGACTAGGCCAGGTGGCTAGTCTGTCGATAGCCTCCGGCTAGAGTTTTGCAATGACTAGACTAGAGACAAAGGGATAGATATCAAAACCATATCCCTTCCTGAACTGAAAGTGATTGCGTTTGCTATTACCAGACTCTGTGGGAGTGCAGCACTACATATAGCCACTGGATCCCAGATGTGGATGGCAGTAGACTACTTTCGAGGCACCATCTTCAACTAGTGCGATGCTGTGTTGGCTAATATAAAAGGCCAACTGACTAGAGCAAAGAATGGACAACTGAAGACCTTTGGATATGGTGCTTTAGTCATGAGCTTTGGTCTGGAGAGGGTCCCAATGTTGGTCCCACAACATCTCACTGTTGGAGCTGGACTTCCCCGAGAGCCCAAACTGATGCGATGGGTTGCAGTTATGGCCCGTCATCCTGAGGAGGGGATAGAAGTTGTTCGATTCACTCCTGAGTATTTCCATTGGTTGGAGAACCAAGTTTTTGCTATTCAGGACTTTCCTTACACTGGGGTAGATTTTCGTGGTGACCGAGACGTGGCTCTTCCACCAGGAGAACAATGGGATGACTCAGGTAAAATCATTTTCAACATTTTGTAATTTATTATTTTTTTTTTGTTTTTATCTTGTCCCAAAATTGATAGTAAAAGTTTTAAATGCAGATGTAGGTCCACAGCGACTAGTCACTCTCCGGACCTATGAGAGGAAACAACCAGCTCCAGCAGCACCAGTCCCATAGGACGAATTAGCTGAGACATTGGTCAAATTGGAGAGCCATCTAGAGCGATTGACAGCAGACATTCCGGAAACCAACATAAATGACATTCCTCTTAGGCTACAGCACTATGTGATTGGGGTCCAAGGACCTTTCAGGAGGTTCCTTTGCAGGGTGGCCCGTACAATGGTTTCTTATCGAGATCATCACCAATGTTAGGATGATCGCCTATTGTAGACACATATGACATTTTTTTCTTTTTGTACTATCATTTTTGTCGATCATAAGGTATTTTTCAACCTATGATCGAAGACAATGTATATTTAACACACTCCTATGTTATACTATATCACTATTACCAGCTTATCTTGTAAAACATGTTATGGAATGTTTTTAAATTTACTTGTATGATTATTGCAAATGCCTACTTAACATCCGAGAAGCAATTGCATCTGCTAATGTATTTAAATATCTTGGAATATGCTGATATTCAATATAGTCAAATTCACGTTCCAAGAGACGAACTATCAAAAATAATCTCAATAACACTGGATTTCTAATGGCATATACTCTATTAGGCTATAATACAATGAGTTCAGAATCTAACCTCACTATCAAACTCCGAATCCCAAATGAAATAGATTCAGATAATAATTCAATCACTGCACTATACTCAGAAATGTTGTTTGTTGTTTGACTGAGGCTTACCCCATGCATAGATACCAACTCGTCAGAGGGCGAATACATAACCCAAGTTGTGGAAGAAATGTTTTGTGTATTATGACAAGCACCATCAGCAAAACCAATGTATGTTTGGAGAGGCGTTGACATCTACAATATCAAGAGTAAAACTAAGATAAGCAGGAATAATGACGAAAAACACTCTCTAAGCTAAGCACACTTTTTAATCTAAAACACACCAGCTAGAAAGAAAACTAACCTAACTAAAAAATATCCACACTTAGATTTAAGAATAATACCTCTTCAGGTAAAGACCATTTATGGGTTTACCTAAAGAGACCCCGTCAAAGTCTACCAATTCATAGGCCCCTTTTGCTAGCTTTCGCTTAACAACATAAGGACCATGCCACATGGGTACGAATTTCCCAGTGCCTAATTTATCATTTGCTTGATTGTACAATAAGATTAGGTCTCCTTGCGAAAAATTTTGAGGGGTAACATTTCGATCATACTGAGCTTTAATACATTTGGCATGATTTTCGATCGCTAATGCAGCATCACGTCGATTCTCATCTAGCTGAGCCAAGTATAACAAACATTTTTCCTCTTCGGAAGTGGCTGGAAGTAATTCGATGGCCATTTGTAATGATGGGATTTTGCATTCAATAGGTAACACAGCTTCCAGACCATAAACTAGTTGGAAAGGAGTGAACCCAGTTGATGTTTTTGCTGAGGTTCGATATTCCCAAAGCGCTGAAAAAGCATGTTATGCCAATTTGACCTATGAATCCCAATGATTCGTCGGATCATGATGACTAGAACTTTGTTGATGGCTTCAACCAGACCATTAGCCTGTGGATAATATGGAGTTGAACTGTCATGACGCAAGCCAAGTTGGTCTGTCAGTTCAATCATCATAATGTTTCAAAAATGACGCCCATGATCAGTGATAATCGCTTGTGGAACACCAAACCTAGTAATTATATGATTGAACACGAAAATCGCAGCAGTTTTGTCGTCTGCCTCAAATGTAGGCATCACCTCAACCCACTTGGTAAAATACTCTACCGCAAGGATGATATATGCATGGCCCCTGGTCGAGTGAGGGTTACATTTAATAAAATCGATACTCCATTTTGCAAAAGGACCGATGACAATTATAGGGTGGAGAGGAGCAGGTGGAGTGCGCATCTTTTGATCAAAAATTTGGCAGTTGTGGCATTTTCGGACCGCGTTAATACAATCTTTAAACAAAGACGGCCAGAAATAGCCAACGCGCAATATCTTTTGGGTTGTGGCAAACCCAGACATATGACTGCCACACGCTCCAGAGTGACAGTCATTTAGAACCCTTTCAACTTCCTCATGAGTTAAACAATGTTGAAAAATAGAGTCCGACCCACAACGATAAAGTGTATCTCCAATAATTTTGAATTGTTGGGACTGGAATCATATTTTTCGACGTTCTGACCTTGAAATTTCTGGCCGAAAGGATTGGTTCTGGAGATAAATGATGATATCCCCATACCATGGATCTAAAGTGCTGATTAGAAACAAGGATTCGTCCGCAATGGGCTCCTCCACCACAGTTTCCGTGTCAGCACGTGGGAAGTCGCACATTAACTGCAAAAACTAAATATTTCTTCAACTTAGACTTTTCAAATTCCAAATTGAACTCCTGCAGGATCACAATCCATTTGGAGTACTTGCCCCCTAGCAATTGTTTGGTCAAAATATAGATCACAGGGTTGCAATAAAAAATTACTGTAGTTTTGCGTAGTAAAATGTAATGACGAAAAAGTTGGACAACTTGAACAACTGCCAATGCCAATTTCTCCACATGTGAGTATTTTAGCTTAATTTGGATTTAAAGTTTGACTAAGGTAATATATCACATGTTCACTACCGAATTCATCTTCCTGAACTAACACCATTCCAATGGTGGAATGGGAGGCGACAAGATACAAGAAGTAGTCTTGGTTGTAGTTGGGAGGATGCAGTAACGGTGCATGGGTCAACGCGTGTTTTAGTGCATCAAAATATTTATCAGCTATCTCATCCCAAAAGAATGGAGTATTCTATTTCAACAATCGGGTAAAACCCTGTGTGATCTCAGCGTAGTTAAGAATGAATCGACGTAAAAAGTTTGCTTTCCCTTGCAAACTTTGGAGTTGGCGAAGACTTGAAGGAGGAGGCAATTTGACAATAGCTTCAATCTTCGAGGGATCGACGCGAATGCCGGCTTTCGAAACAACAAACCCCAGTAACTGACCCGTTTCTATACAGAAAACACACTTGTGTGGATTCAACCTAATTCGATAATTCCTACACCCCATAAAGATTGCTCGTAAAGGGATGAGATGATCAGCTCGATGTAATGAATGAGCAGGTAAATCATCGAGATAGGGTTGCACAATGTGCTTGATGTCATGAAACATGTAAGACATGGCTCTTTGAAAAGTTTCCCCAACGTTCTTGAGCCCAAAAGGTAATTTGTAATACGCAAATGTCCCCCATGGACAAATGAAAGCCGTTTTTGGTTGATCAGCAGGTAGAATATTTATTTGATTGTATCTGGAAAAACCATCCATGAAGGATAATATTTCACTGCCGGCACAATCATCAATGATTTGATCGATATAGGGAGCTGGGTAATTGTCTTTTGGACAGGCTCGATTAATATCCCTATAATCGATACATATTCTTATTGTCCCTTGCTTTTTTTTAACATGAACAATATTCGATACCCAATCCATTAACGGAATCGGATAAATGAAACCTGCTTTGAGTAATTTTTCAACTTCTGCTTTAATAGCAGCAGCTTTTCGCAGGTGGATTTGACGCAAATGTTGCCAGACGGGTTTAGCATCCGGGTAAGTTTTGATTTCATGAAAAATAATTGTTGGGTCAATTCCTGGCATTTCCTCGTATGACCAAGCAAACACGTCACGGAATTCTTGAAATAGGGCCTTATATGTTTGAATTTCATCTTCCGTACAAGAGGCACCTATATGAATGTTTTCAACAATTCCAGGCTTAACCGAAATATCAATAGGAATAGTTCGAGAAATGTTTCCCAAATTTAACTCAGAATTGGGATTTTTCATTGGATTCTGAGGTTCCTTGGCTTAATTAGTCATAAAAATAGATGAAAAATCAATTTCAAAACGATCAATCTCAGGTAAAAATGAAGATCTATGATGAAGATCTTCCCATGGTAAATCATCAACACATAGGATTTCACGAATTTGCTGATCAGTGTGAACAAGTTCAGAAAACGTTGTTGAATCCAAGTTTGATGTTGAAAGTGATTCCTCATGGACCACATTCATTAAGTCAATTTTGGTTGAAGAAGGGTCGAAAAATGACTGCGCGGCCTGATACGCAATTTCATATGGACTCAAAGGCATAACATCATCAAATGAGTCTATCTCAGATTCGGAAGGTACGATCCAAGGATCATCATAAACAATAGTGTCTGACGAAATCATATAAATGGTTGCAGTATAAGATGATGCGTTGATAGGAGGAAAAGGAAAAGTTCCTAGTAAACCAAAATATTTAACTAGTCCTACTCCAACATCCTTATACGGGATAGTTGTTTTGCTGACATGCTGAATACTTTCAGAAGAGGCTAGGTCGAATGAAAAGTAAGTCATTTGGTCTATAGTTACGATCTTTCCATTATGAGGGAACTTTATAAGCCGAAAGACTGATGAAACGATATCTGTCATAGCGTAAGACCAACTACGACCCAAGAGAAGGTTGTAATTTAGAGGGGCATCAACCACCTCCACATCTAAATTAACAGTTTTTCCTTCAACCCCTATAGGTAAATCCTATAGAATGCCAAAAGGATGAAACCCACGGCCATCAAAGGCCTTTAGAATTGTCGGGGATTGATTTAGCGTAGGAGAACCAAGCGATCTCCAACACTGTATCGACATAATACACGTTGAGGCTCCCTCGTCAATCACAGTCCTATAACAAGGCCTGTTTTTTACTAACACTGGGATCTGGAAAGCCATTTGATGAGGTAAGCACGGTGTACTATTTTCTGGATCTAAAATTATAAGGTTTGAGTCCTGAACATCAACAGCTCCTATAGCCGACAATAGCAATTTACGTTGTGTTGGACATGATTGCAGCACTTCCAAACCCGACATTGCTGAAGGTGAAATAGCCAAATCTTCAACAATGTTATAGTTCTGAGCCACTCTTGCATGTGGATTGAAAGCTGACTTTCGAAGTATACCCTTGGCAGGCGATTTGATTACTAAGTCTAGGTTAGGTTTCTCGATCTGTAGTGGATCGGAACCGGGAGTTGAATTTGATGGATTCGAATGAGAAGATTTTGCTTCCTTACCATCAACATGACTTTTACTTCCATAATCATGCGATCGAGTCGCAATCCTAACATGGGACATCATCATTATGGGTTCTTCAGAGGCATTTGAGGAAGAACCTAACATCTTACTGTCTTGACTAGGAAAAGGATCCTTCAAAACATCAGGCGTTTGGGAACCTTTGACAATTTTCGCAACCTCTGCACGATGAGGGCAGTCTCTTGTAAAATGCTCTTCGTCACAAATGAGACAAGGATAATGAGGTTTGCATTTCTCATCAGTTGATTCCATTTTTTCTGGTTTCTCTTTCAAATTTTTATCTGTTTTATTTTTCTTCTTCCCTTTCTTCTTACCGTCGGATTTTCATTTGCGTGTAGATGACTCTACAACGTGAATATCGACAGAAATTTCCGTGGAAGAATCTCCTGTCGAGGAATCTGGCAAAGTTATGATAGGAGAAGAATTCTTAGAAGATTTCTTTTACTTTTGGTATTAATCATACCAATCATACCATCAGCAGCATGAGACCCTAAAGGAGCTGCAGTGATTTGATTTTGTTTAGGAAGGTCGGGGATTTTCTTGTGTAACGTACCTGACTACGTATAAACTAAGTCAAGGTACTGAGCTTGAGCAATTACTTGCTCCTCAGTAACGACTCCTGCCTTAGCTACATCCTCAGTGATCTTCGGTAATAAAGATTTTACAAACCATTCAGCTAAGATCTGATCCGGAATAAAAACCTTCACTAAACGCCATCGCCGTCTCCATTCATGAATGTGATCTGAAATGTAGGTGGGCGTTGACTGCTTTAATGAAGTTAGTAATTCCGTGCCATTGTCATATCTGATTAGCATCTGAAAATGAGTTAAAAACGAAGTAGCTAACTGACTAAAGTTATAAAAAGTGGCTCGCAGTAACTCAATGTACCACTTGGCCGCAAGACCAATTAGAGTGTGCTAGAAAAGCCTTAAACGGATTGAATCATCTGAAATGGAATTAGACGCACACCAGAGGTGATAAGTCATCACATGGTTCAACGGGTCCTCTCTTGATTTGCCTTCAAACTTAGGAATATCACTAGGCAACTTATTCGGCATTGGCGGCCAAAATGGAAGATAGTTAATTGGATCGTTCGTAAGGCGCGACAAGTCAGGCAAGTCCAAAGTTGCAATAAACGGTAACTGATGATTAGGGTCCCTAAAACCCTAGTCATGAGACCAGCCCCAGGAGGAGGATATCCAAGATAACTAGGAATTGGAATTGCATTCGGGATATTATATCCTCCCGGAAAACTAGGATTAACTGGACCGTACTAGGGTTGTTGAGGTTGTTGATATGTATATCCAGGGTACAGTTGATACCGATAGACTGGCTGCTGCACAGCAGGACTGAATTGGTACTGTCCCTGGTACAGTTGATAAGTAAATTGAGATTGACTTGTGACAACCATACTTGGAATAGGTTGTCCTACAGGCTTTTGAACCAAAGTTTGAATTGTGGATCCAGACTGAGGTAAAGATGTCTGAGGAGTTGATAAAGGAACAGTAGAAACCGGAGCTGTCGATACTCTAGAAGTAGGTGGGGTAGATGATGAGCCCCAAAAATGTACAATTATTTGGGCTCATTCAACCTCCTAATTTGGCTTAATCCACCATTCTCATTTGTTTATTGCATGTTTTTGATTATTTTTATGTTAATAGAGTGAATTTGGTTAGTCATTATCCCAACAAGTCTAATGGGTGCTTTCTGTAGCCTTTTTGGTCAACTTGGAGACAAATTTGAAGGTCTTAATGAGAACTTGGCAGCCAAATTCGTGGGAGAACAAGCTAGAGGATTTGTAGGAAGGTGTCCCCCTCATTTATGGGCCCTTACCTCGAATTCTCCACCATTAGCTCGGAGTTCAAAGGCCACCAAATCAATGAGCACAAGGGCAGCCAAGCAAGTCAAGTGGGATTGCTGTTAACTACAAGTCTTGGGCAGCCAAGTCCCTAAATTTTAGGAGGACTGTTGGGTCCTCAAATTATATAAATAAGAAGGCTTGGGGCCTCATTTTGGTTAGCTAGTGGGTAGTCATTTTGTAGCTAGTTAGTCATTTCGTTTTAGCCATTAGTTAGCTAGCTTGTAGTTCGATTTTTTATGCAGTAGATTAGCTTTGCTTTCAGCTCATGCTTAAGTTCTTCTTGTGGACAGTTTGATGTAACTTTTCATTTCTTGATTAATAAAGATGGATCCAGCTTTGCACCAGCTCTAAATCACTCTTGGGAGGCTGTAGTTCTTGGGGTTGGGCCCATCTCAAGTGCCCAATACCTCCCTTGTTTATCTTTATGTGTTTGTTGCGTTCTTGAAATAAAATCTGCTCTTTAGATTTAATTCGTGCTTTGTTACTTAGGTTTCTTTTGATGGTTCAAGTAGCTTCTCATGTTTATAATAGATTGGTAGGAGTTTGTATGCATTTAGATCTTTTGGCATGTTCTTTCTCATGTGATGTATATGGTTCTCTTTTCAAACAAGGCTGATGTTTACTCATTCATTAACAGTTGGATTGAGTTAGCTAGGACTTGGTTCGTTTGCAAGAATTCATTGATTTGTTTGAATAAGCATTGTGCAGGGCATCTCTATCACCTTCATCACCTCCTCGTTCATCTGAGCCTTGTTCAGGTCAGCTCCTCCATCACCAAGTCTGTTTCTTCATCTCCCATCTGCTCTTTTGCCACGTAACCCTACCTTCTTGCTTTTCCATTGCCTATACCTTCGTTGATGCAAGTCAGCCTTCCACATCATCTCACCTCTCCATCCATCAGTTCCTAGGTCACTTCAGACCCCCATCCTACCTCCATAACCATCCATGCATCTTCCATCAACCATCCATCCTCAAACATCTCATTTCAGAACATCCTGTAGAAGAATTGCAGACCTTCCTGTAGAAACCCCTGCGTTTCCTGTAGAATCCCCTGCAGACATCCTGTAGGAGGCCACTCACTCGGTTGCTGAGCCTCTTAATGTGAGGAACCTCTGTGGACTGATGCTAAGGATCTCTGGGGACCTCTCCTAGCCTCCCCAACCTTTCCCAAGCTATCCTTCCTTCCGCATCACATTTGCACAACCAAACCCCAATAAGCACAAAGTCACAATCACTCCATCCACTTAAAGAAAAAATACAAAAACATGTCTTTTAAGATGCAAGTAGATTAGATTCATGCATTTTCACTTATTAGAAGTAATGGCATCATTGGTAGAAGTTTCCTTCACATTCTTTGCATCATAGAGGCTAGACTAATTAAATTAGGGTTTCCTAGGGTTTCCATGTGTTGATTTGCTTTCAGTTCATTTTTGCCAAGTAGATTAGTCTTCTTTGAGCTAGCTTTCGTCCATCATTTAACAAGCTTCTTCTGAGAGCCTATAGAAGTTGGCTTGAGCCCTAGCGGACTTGTGCCAGCTGACCAAGTGACAGCTGCGACAAGAGCTAGTACTTGTGCATACAGCACCATCGCTTCCAAGTTTGTACGAACTACCAGATTGATAAAATTAAGAGACAGGGAGCTCCAGGAGTTGTAGCATTATTGCTACAATACTGGAGCCCACCATCATTTTGGCGCCGTTGCCGGGGAAGCAACAGAGTATTGGTGATTGTTGCTATTCTTCTATTTTCTACTACAACCTTCTGCTACGTAGTTTATTTCATTTCCATTATGCAATTTCATTTATGCAAAAGTAGATTAGCATTTCTTGCTTTCATAGATTAGCATTTCCTGCTTTCATAGATTAGCATTTCCTGCTTCCCTAGAATAGCCTTTCAATTCCGCATTTCAATTCTGCAAGCGTAGACTAGCATTTCATTCTTGCAATTTCATTTGAGAAAAATAGATTAGTCCTTTCCTGCTTTCATTTCAATTTCGCAAGATAGTTAGTTGCAGTTCAATCTATTTCATGCCTTGTAGGAGTAGAGATAAGTTAGAAAAATGATTGCACAACACCCCCACTGCTTCACACAGCCAACGTTCTTCTTCGATGGCTGTGATTAAAGAACCCCTGGGTGGACATCAAGGCATATTTAAAGAACCTCTAGGGGAGAAGAAGAAGAAAACATTCCTCTGGAGCAAATGGCTACAGGTAGAGATGTTGGGAGCAACATCTTGTCCAAAGATGAATTTGAAAATCAAATCGAAGATTTCAAGAGTGATATGAGGCAGTTTCTTGCCATGCAACTGGATACCTTGCGGATCCAGAAGAAGCAAGAGGAAGCCAAGAGGGCTTTGGTCATTTTTTGTCCTAGGTGCCTTAAAAAGCATCCTAGGAACGAATGTCCAATGCACTCCCTAGAAGTGTGTTTCATCTGTGAGGAATACCATCCTACAGATCAGTGCCCTTCCTTGCCCAGAATCAAAGCTACATATCAAAGAGCCAAGAGAGCCACTGAATCACTCTGTTATATGAACCAAAGGAGGCCACATGGACCCATACCCTACCAGTAGGAACTACAAGGGACACCCGAGACCTATTATGACCCTTACCAAGCCACCTCCATGCCTTCTTGGGGTCCCCCTGCTCATCCTTCCTGGTTCACACCTCCTCCTTATTCCTTCACAGATCCATATTATGCCCAACCAGCTGCTCATTCGTTTCACTCTTATGCTCAGCCACAGCCTCAGTGGAATGCACCTTATCAGGAGTGGAGGCCCCAGTACAACTCTCATCCCGCTCATTTTCCTCCACCACCTGCTCATCCACAACCATCGCCTCCTCCTCCACCAAGGCAACCCCAAATGCCTACCCAACTACAATGCCATCCATCCCCATCTCAATTTCACACCCCCACTCAGCTACCCGTACCTCCATTTCCAAAACCATGCAATGGAGTAGCTCAACCCAATTGCAAAGCTGAGGCACAGCATGTGCAAATGACTCCACTTGAGCTCAATGATGTTCACCAAAGCTCAGGAAGAGTGTTGCAAAACAAAGATTCTATTGAAGGACCAAAAGCAAAAGAAGATTCCGAAGAGGAGATCAATGAACCATGGGCTGCACTTAATGAAGAGAAGAGATCAGAATCAGAGATCGAGAGAGTTCCTTCATGGTTACCATCAGATCTTCCATGTATTCAAGAGAAAGATCAGCAAAAAGAGGAAGATGAGAAAGTCATGTTAGAAGGTGACATGAAGAATGATCCAGATCAGCAAAAGAACCAAGGATATCAAAGCTATATTGAGATATGGTTTCAGAAGGTCACTAAGTTGCAGCAGTACTCTCTTCCTCAGCTGTGTTTGATCCCTTCAAGATCAGATCATTTGGTCTCTGAGATCTGGATACCTATCAAAGCATGCATTTCGAGCCTTCACATCGTCTTGTCTCTAATCTCGATGTGCACATGGCTCCATTGGAAGTATTCCTATACTTGAAAATGATTTTGTTTTTTCAAGTAGGGTAGGGTAGAGAAAAAAAAAAGAAAAAAGAAAAAAAAAGGGAAAAAAGGAAAAGAAAAAAAATGAAAAAAAAGGAAAATAGAAATCTAAGGTGAAAACCTCCTCGGAGGCACCTTAGATTGGCTCATTGATTGAAAACCTCCATGAGGCGGTCAATGGGTTGAAAAAAAAAGAGAAAAGAGAATAAGATATTTGGGTGAAAACCTCCCTTGGAGGCGCCCAAGGCAGGCAATTAGGGTGAAAACCTCCATGAGGCGCCCTAGTTGTTTTTCAAAAAAAAAAAAAAAAAATGAAGCTAATCTCCATTGAATAAGTTCATGTTGCAGCAGTGACATTGCAGGTTGCAAGAAGGACATTGTAGGTCAGGTGGATCACTCAAAACAAAGACAAAGGAGTTTTTGTGCCTTCTACAGGAAGTTTCATATCTTCTACAGGAAGCTTACAAAAAAGCCAAATTGATCTCCTAGGAGGACCTGAAGGCTTGGAATATGTCCATGAGGCCTACCCACATCCATGTTTCCATTCCTCACCCATTTTCCATCATTTTTTTTCATGTCATTATGCTTCTTTCCTCAAAACTGTGTCTTCTATAGGAAGCTCTGTATTTCTACAGGAAACATCCTGTAGAACCTTTGGACGAGCCAAATACAATTTCAAAAGTGAATCTAATGGTGGGAATCTGTTGATTAGGCCTACAAGCACTTGTGTGTCCATCCCTTGCCTTTCTCCATCATTTTTTTCACCTCCTTGTGCTTCTCATTGTGCTTCTACAGGAACTTCCTGTAGAAATTGTGGGAAACTAGGCATGCATTTCAAAAAGTGGTTTGGCAAGCATGGTAGCTTCCTCAAAGGTTCAGAAGTCCTCATGCAATCTTCCAACTCCTCCTCCATCATCTCCATACCTGCATCACAGCCAAAATTCATTTTGTCATCCCATGCAAGCACATGCAAAAAGCTTTGAGGCAAAAATCCATAGAGCAGAATAACCTAAAAACCATGCATCCATTTGACAAACCGCTTTATGGGGAAATGTACAAGGTTGATGACAACATGCCTGAGCAGTTTCATGCAATTCCGATGCACGGTTTCCAAGAAATCTGCCTCCATCACCATCAGCCATTTTTTCATTTTCTCCATAACCGTTTCAAAACCTATTTCATGGGGAGATGCACGTGGGTGATAGTAGCCTACCCAAGCAGTTTCAGCCGATTCCGATGCACGGTTTCCGAGAAATCGACCTCTGAAATCTTCAGCCATTTTCCATTTTTCTCGAAATCCGTGCATCCATTGATCACGAATTTGATATGGGAGATGCATAATGATGGTAGTAACATGCTCACCAAGTTTCAGATCAAACCGATCTACCGTTTGGGAGAAATGGCAAAAAGAAGTCTGGTTTTGTGACCATGCAGCAGCAGCAGCTTGAACGGGCAGAGTTGAACGTGGAAATGATTGCATGCACTCAGATCCGGCCAGAGGACACCTGCACATGAAAAAAGAAATCAAGGATTAGCAGCCAAGCCATATGCAATCAGGAAAACTAAGCATGCAGCAGTAAAATCGGAGCAGGCAGCAACAAAAAGCTCACGACAACCATTCAACTTCGAGGTATGTGACAAACTCATTCCTCTATTGCATAAATTTAATTCAAAAACTGCATGAATTAATGGAATGGTGGGATCAAGCCACGAATTAGTAAGGTTCAGCTGATTGTCATCCCTAAGAACTTAGCCGGCAGTCATGCAGCATGGTCATTCACGTGAAACTGAAAAAAAACACAGCCAGTTATGGATAGTTTAAACTCCAGTGAAACAAATGGTAAGGGATTATAGGCAGATGGAACTGCAGGGGACGAACAGTTTGCATGGGCTAAGCACAGGTCTCTGCCACCTCACCACAAATCATGCAGTGAATAAAGGAACGCTCGGCTGAAGACTCACGTAATTGTTGTTCAGGTACACTTGCTAACTGTTGTTCATTTACACTTGCAAATGTTAAACTCACGTCCTTCATCAAGTTTTGGGCTTGTTAACAATTCTCCCGCATGCAAAGATCATTCAAAAACGCAGAGACACCCTACAGGCGTTTCTACAGGAAGTCTTCTACAGGAAACGCAGAAAACTGCCCTGCAAAAAGAAAACAAGCAGAAGAGAAAGCAATTGTTCAAGACAGTACTGAGACAGATGGTGAAGCATATGATGACCACAAACATCAGTCTGAAGTACGTGATTCAACTGCAGGCCAATCTAATGTGACTGACGATAAAAAGAATGGAGTTTCTAAGGGTAATGGAAATATGTCTAACCAGCATTTGACAGAGTTGAAATCACATAGGCCTGGTTCAAGTGTTCTTGGTAAAGGTGGAAATTCTCAGTGAGGTAGGCCTGAACATAACTTTCCCATGCAAATAATTCAAAAGGTGGTGAATTCGATGTGTTGAGGGGGTAAGGAAAATGTGAATGGGAGTCTGTCTACGAATTCAAAAGTTGTTTTTATTATCGCTGCCTGGAATTGTCTTCATGGTCTGCATGTGAGATTTTCTCCAGGGTCTTGAATTAAAATCTCTCATGTAGAAAAATTGAAACCGCTGTAAGGCTCACCTGTGCACATATACATGTTTTTCTTTTGTGACTGCTATATGGTTAGTATGAAAATTAGCTCTGCACTCTGTCTGTGAGAGCCTAATTTCATTTTGACAGTCAAATTTTGGGGCAGCAACAATATTATAACCAAGGAATTGGTGAGAGGGGAGATACAACCAACGGAGAAATCTTGTCCTGAGAGTCAAGGAGGAAAGCCATATCAGAATTCTCCTTCTGATCAGAGCACAAGACAAAATAGGGCATTATATCCAAATTCTGGCCGAGGAACTCACTTCATCCAGCAGTGAGGAAAGGGAGCACATTGAGGCAGAAGAGAGAGCCAGGGGTAAGGAAACCCAAGACAGACCACCACAGGAAAAGCAACAGGAAAAGCTAGAGGAAAAGCAAGAAAAACGATAAGGTGCTGAGGCCAAAGCTATGGGTGAAGTAAAAACACAAACGCCAAAGGAGAAGCGGTTGCAAGCACGAGCAGAGAAGACTGAAAAAGGCCAACCAAGTGAAGACAAAACCAAGGCAACCACAGCAAAATTAAAGAAGAAGACACCCCCAGCCATGCAAGCCAAATCAGGAAGTGTAAAAAACGGCTTCTACAGGAAGCCAGAAATCAGCTACAAGACTTTCTACAGGAAGTCCTGAAAACACTATTTTGGCTTGGTTCTGATTGATTGTCTTGTGTCTCCTTATTTCACTGATGTTTGTGAAATTTATAAAAGAGGAAGGTGTTTTCAACTTGGGACTTGGGTGTGTTCGTATATTGCTACTTATTCCATTTACTAATATGCTTAAGCACAATAACCTGCTTACCACAGCCTTTGAAAAGTGGGGTGATTTGGTGATGGCTTCATTCTGCTAACTGGTCCAACTTAGCATTTGAGGAATTGTTGGCAAGATGTTCATCTTTGGTGATTTCCGTGAAGGTCTTACTTTGGAGCTAAGAGGTGATAGTTTGATGGTATATTTGCTTTCACACAAAATGCTGGTAAATTGTCTTTGACAGAGAAGAGGGCACCATTTCTTCCATATGATTGCATAAACCTGTGCACTCATAACAAGGCTGAGGATTCACTAAGAAAAGCAGCAGACAGTAAGGAAGAAGAGCAGAAAGGAGGAGAAGATGAAGGCTGACACAGCCCATCTGGCAGGATATAGTGGTGCTGTTTGTTTCTACAGGAAGCCAAAACTCAGCTACAGGACTGTTTCTACAGGAAAAGAGAGGACTGTTTCTACAGGAAGCCAGCGAACAGTTTCTACAGGAAAGTTTGAAAGGAGGGAAGCCAAAGGAGAAATCGGCCGAGATGTTGGCCAAGGAAGTCACCAGGGCCATCAAAGACAAGGGGAGAGATTTGGTTGCTCAGAGGATGAGCAACACTTTCAGTAGGGGGGTGATGATGAGCCCCAAAAATGTACAATTATTTGGGCTCATTCAAGCTCCTAATTTGGCTTAATCCACCATTCTCATTTGTTTATTGCATGTTTTTTATTATTTTTATGTTAATTGAGTGAATTTGGTTAGTCATTATGCCAACAAGTCTAATGGGTGCTTTGTGTAGCCTTTTTGGTCAACTTGGAGACAAATTTGAAGGTCTTAATGAGCACTTGGCAGCCAAATTCGTGGGAGAACAAGCTAGAGGATTTGTAGGAAGGTGTCCCCCTCATTTATGGGCCCTTACCTCGAATTCTCCACCATCAGCTCGGAGTTCAAAGGCCACCAAATCAATGAGCACAAGGGCAGCCAAGCAAGTCAAGTGGGACTGCTGTTAACTACAAGTCTTGGGCAGCCAAGTCCCTAAATTTTAGGAGGACTGTTGGGTCCTCAAATTGTATAAATAAGAAGGCTTGGGGCCTCATTTTGGTTAGCTAGTGGGTAGTCATTTTGTAGCTAGTTAGTCATTTCGTTTTAGCCATTAGTTAGCTAGCTTGTAGTTCAATTTTTTATGCAGTAGATTAGCTTTGCTTTCAGCTCATGCTCAAGTTCTTCTTGTGGACAGTTTGATGTAACTTTTCATTTCTTGATTAATAAAGATGGATACAGCTTTGCACCAGCTCTAAATCACTCTTGGGAGGCTGTAGTTCTTGGGGTTAGGCCCATATCAAGTGCCCAGTACCTCCCTTGTTTATCTTTATGTGTTTGTTGCGTTCTTGAAATAAAATCTTCTCTTTAGATTTAATTCGTGCTTTGTTACTTAGGTTTCTTTTGATGGTTCAAGTAGCTTCTCTTGTTTATAATAGATTGGTAGGAGTTTGTATGCATTTAGATCTTTTGGCATGTTCTTTCTCATGTGCTGTATATGGTTCTCTTTTCAAACAAGGCTACTGTTTACTCATTCATTAACAGTTGGATTGAGTTAGCTAGGACTTGGTTTGTTTGCAAGAATTCATTGATTTGTTTGAATAAGCATTGTGCAGGGCATCTCTATCACCTTCATCACCTCCTCGTTCATCTGAGCCTCGTTCAGGTCAGCTCCTCCATCACCAAGTCTGTTTCTTCATCTCCCATCTGCTCTTTTGCCACGTAACCCTACCTTCTTGCTTTTCCATTGCCTATACCTTCGTTGATGCAAGTCAGCCTTCCACATCATCTCACCTCTCCATCCATCAGTTCCTAGGTCACTTCAGACCCCCATCCTACCTCCATAACCATCCATGCATCTTCCATCAACCATCCATCCTCAAACATCTCATTTCAGAACATCCTGTAGAAGAATTGCAGACCTTCCTGTAGAAACCCCTGCGTTTCCTGTAGAATCCCCTGCAGACATCCTGTAGGAGGCCACTCACTCGGTTGCTGAGCCTCTGAACGTGAGGAACCTCTGTGGACTGATGCTAAGGATCTCTGGGGACCTCTCCTAGCCTCCCCAACCTTTCCCAAGCTATCCTTCCTTCCGCATCACATTTGCACAACCAAACCCTAATAAGCACAAAGTCACAATCACTCCATCCACTTAAAGAAAAAATACAAAAACATGTCTTTTAAGATGCAAGTAGATTAGATTCATGCATTTTCACTTATTAGAAGTAATGGCATCATTGGTAGAAGTTTCCTTCACATTCTTTGCATCATAGAGGTTAGACTAGTTAAATTAGGGTTTCCTAGGGTTTCCATGTGTTGATTTGCTTTCAGTTCATTTTTGCCAAGTAGATTAGTCTTCTTTGAGCTAGCTTTCATCCATCATTTAACAAGATTCTTCTGAGAGCCTATAGAAGTTGGCTTGAGCCCTAGTGGACTTGTGCCAGCTGACCAAGTGACAGCTGCGACAAGAGCTAGTACTTGTGCATACAACACCGTCGCTTCCAAGTTTGTACGAACTACCGGGTTGATAAAATTAAGAGACATGAAGCTCCAGGAGTTGTAGCATTATTGCTACAATACTGGAGCCCACTAGTAGATTGAACAGATGTTGCAGCAGTTGCAGCAGTCGTTTGAGGTGGAGTATGAGGTGTACTAGGCCCAGACTGAGAAACTACAGAAGGTGCATAAGTTTGAATAGTAGACTGGAAATGTTGCTGGGGTGAACCAGAAACCAAGGGTTGTCCAGTTTGAGATGACAATTGCACATTCGGTTGCAAGATCTGTTGAGATTGAGATGGATCCCACACTAAATTCATTCTAGGGTACGGATCCATAACAGGTTGAGAATATTGAGGACCATAACCGGGTTGAGCGTAGGGTTGATAATTCAAAGGTACATTTCCAGCTCCTTGGAAAAATGACTGACCGGAAGGTGGTTGGAAACCTTGCGTTGGGTACTGACCTTGAGGTTGATAACCTTGAGGCACATACTAATATTGGGGTTGACCTTGAGGTACATATTGATACTGGGGTTGACCTTGAGGTACATACTGAGTCTGGGGTTGACCTTGAGGAACGTACTGTCCCGTAGGTATGTACTGTCCTTGAGGTTGCCCCTCAGGCGAAAATTGGGTACCTTGAGGTTGCCCCCTAGGCAATACTTGAGGACTTTGAGGCTGCCCCCCAGGTGGTAATTGACCACCTTGAGGTTGAGGATTAGGAATAGTACCTGACATCATAAGAATATCTTCTACACTCAACAGCTTAGTTCCATTATTTCCAGTTAATAACCCTTATTCAATAGGTTGAGGAGATGCTCCCGAAAAAGTACCAGTAAGTGATTGATACCCAAAGGGAACAGAAGGACCGCCGTATAAAAAGGTTTCTAGAGATTGAGAAAACATGGATGACTGTCTTGACATGTTTAACGGAGGATAATAACCCCTAGGTGTTGGGTGAAAAGGAATGCGAGGTGGTGAAAAACTTAGTCCCCGGTTTTCCAAAAAATTGGTCAATGAAAGATACCAAGCATTTCTCCTAGGTGGACTCTAAAAGCTTGATTCACGCTCCCTAAGTTCTATAACTGGTTGATTTTCAGGGATAGGGATACCTTCTTCTTCTGGAGAAGCAATTTCTTCAATAGCTATAAGTCCAGAAGGAAGATTCTGGGTAATTACTCTTTCTACCCTGGGTGAACTAGGACCACTAGAAGTTGGAGAGGCAAATCCTGATGTTGGAGTAGCAGCAAATTCAGTTTTAGGTTTAGATATTGCAGGTTCCTCACCTAAATCACTAGTAGATGAAAAACTACCAGTAACTTCGGAAACAGAAACAGATTGTGGATTATAATCTGCTACTAGAGCTTGATAATCAGGATGTACAACCAAAGAAGACTCTCCTTCTTCAGGTGACCCAACTCTACTGTATCTAGGAGTTAAAGGGCTCGTAGCCCTTCAGGCTGGCTTGGTAAAAACTCAGGAGGTTGGCCCCGAAGTCTACGGGACTTCCTCAGTAATTCAACCACGATTAAATATTTTAACTACTTCACACGCAAACAAAGAAAAATCTCAATGAAAACCACCTAAAGCCTCTAAAGAACCAAAAAAATTTTAATCACACGCCTAAAGAATCTAGGAGATCAAACCACACACAAATAGTAACTTTCCGTACTAAAAACACTAGTTGGTGATGAAATTTGACGTCACAAAGTTCAATACAGAAATGGCGGTTGGAACAATTACCCCGACAACCTGCTTAATGAATAGACTAGCACAAGTTCCTCCACTAAACCGTCTCGAGTGAAGAGAACCCCCCAGAAAATCCAAGTGAGTCTAGCCGACGTCTGCTCTAGGTACAGTGGGATCTTCCCTCCACCATCACCTTAGGAAAGAATCCTAGAGAATATGGTCACTATGGTTACCAATGGAAACAAATATACCTGGGGAAATAGTCTACGATCTGATACGCACGTAAGGGTAGAGTAACTAGCTCAATCCCCTTGAAGGCTCCTTGACATAATCCAAGGTTTACCAACAAGTGACCCCAGGCTCCTCGACAATGGTTAATCCGAGGTTTACCATTTTTAATACGTGAATATCTTCTATCGTTCCCAATGAGGAAGGATTGATTCCCATACTGGTTCAGATATGATCTTGTGCTTCTCCTTTAAGAGGAGCTTTCCCAGAGCATAGATGTAACAATTGGATTTTATCTCCTACCGCAAGATACAACTACTTGTTTGTTTTACTATCTTGGAGAGTTAATTACTCCCTACTCCAAGATACTAGCCTAAGCTATGTTGGTGATATAGAGCCCTAGAAATAAAAAGATTACTAGATAGATTTTACTTTAAGCGTTATTTTTATTGGTTTTTTCTTAAGTCAAAAGGTACGGAGATGAAACTTATGGTATGAAGACTCAACTCCAAATCACTAAAAAATGCACTTAAGATGATAAGCAATATTTTCCCTTCAATGAATTTCTAGTTAGGAAAGAGTTGAGAATGCAAATGCTTTTAAAAAAAAATCTTTCCTTAACAAACAAATCAAAAGAAGAGCTTTTTGTCTTTTCCAATGCACTAAAAAACGAGACAACTAGTTATGCTCACGAAAATTTCCCTTTTCTTTCAAACACTCAAATACTACAAAAACAAACTTTTTCAAACGATATTTTTTTATTATTTTTTATAAAACACTCAAAACTATGGAAAAATCTAATCTTGAGATCTATAAATTCTAAGAACTATTTGAAGTAAAAGCTTACAAGATTTCTTTTCAAGGATGTTTTACTTAGCTATAAGCACACTAAGGACTAATTCGTGCAGAATCACAAACCAGTCAAAAAACAACCAATTTTTGTTTTCTTTTCTAAAAATGAAATCCAAAACTTTTAATCACAAGTCCTTTCGAAGTTTCGCAAAGAGAAAAAGCAAGATGGATTCCTCAACAAAGGAAGATTTTGCAAACGGTCAGACTCATAAGAAGGCCAATAAAAACCAAGGTGATCTGAGGCTTCTAAGGCTTCTAAGCTCTGAGCTACTACAAGACCAAAATGAAAATCAAGCCCGGTAACCAAAACTTCTAGGAATTTCACCTAAAACCCTAATGCCAATGGAATTAACCTAAGAAAAGTTCCTGACAAGTCACATGCAGATCTGGGCAGAGGCAAAAAACACCTAAGCAAATCCTAAGCTGACTGAGAGAGAAAATCTTAAGTTTTTCAAAATTTTGACAGGGTCCGCAAGCCCGCAATCCACACAGGTGCGGTACCGCTCTGTGTGTAAAGCAAAAGTGCGAATAGGTCCGCACTGTGTTACAAGTAGAGGGTGCGGTCCTCTCCCAAAAGTATGAAAAACAAAAAATAATTCAAGATCTACTAAACCTACCCAATTCCACACACAACAAGCCAAAAACAGAAACAAAAACACAGTTTCTCAAGTCAAAGTAAAAGCAAATCAAAAAATCAAGTCCCCAGTGGAGTCGCCATTTTGTCACATGGAATGAGTCGTTCTTGCGGACAAGACCGACCTCCCTAGTATCTAATGATATCTAGTGACAAGCAAACCAATCAAATTCTATCTTTCTCTAAATATGCAATTTATAAACAAAGGCAAACAAGTGTTTTAGGCCTACCTTGGGTCCAGTGCAAGTTTGTGGAAGCCTCGCTCCATTGATCCAAATGAGCCCCCTTGTAGAGAATCTGCAAACACAAACAAGCACACAAATTAAATAGCACCTGAAAAGCCAATATAATAAAGCATACTTATCATGATGATCAAGGAATTCATGAAACAGATCACATATGACAATTTGTTGAGAAAAATGAATCTGATTGTATTAATTTAAATCAAAGAAGAACTTTACAACCTGTGCCATGATGCTGTACAAGCTCCTCCCAGGGTCCATCAAGAAGTCTCCTCTACTTTGACAAGTTTCACTCTCTTCCCAATGAAGCCAAAAGGTATGTGATCTCTCCTCTCAATCTTAACTAGGAAGTCTCAATTCCAACAACATTTACCCTAAAAAATGTTCAGCTTCTAACCTCCCTAGCAACAAGCCCGATGCCTTAATTTATAGTGCAATGGAGGGAAGTTACTAGGTCCACCTTCAAAGGGATAGCTCCTCTCATCAAGGGATTAGCTCCTTCACTTTTGGGATGCATGAACCACCTAGGAGCGAACCAACCACGTCAAGATTCCTTCTAGAATCATCTAGAATTAACCCAAAGTGAGTTTTTAAGAACAAACTTGTGCCTTTTTGACTTTCACAGGGGTCCGCACCCACTCCTTTAGAGAAAGAGTGGGCAAGTCTGCAGGTAACACGAACAAATGGTGCGGGACCGTAGGCAACAGTGAGAGAAAGTGCGGAACCAGAGCTTTATTGATTTTCAAAGTATTTCTCTCATTTTCAAAGCTTGACATGAAGAGCTGAGGTTTGGGACTTGCTTAGGAGGACAGTATGAATGATGATAGACCCATACTAACTACAAATAGTCATGGTGACAATATTTTGTGTAACAGGAATGTTCTACGAGAGAAGAGTTTTTTGAGTGATTATTTTTAATGTTAGCAGAATGTTCTTGGATTTTAATTTTGATAGATCAAATAGTCTCTCCTACATATGGAACCCCACATGAGCATGGTATTAAATAAACCCCTTTCTGGCATTTAGGGTCAATTGGCTCTTTAACAAATTTGAGACAACTACAGATGGTATTCAAAGGTTTGAAGGTGGTTAAAATATTATTTATTTTGAGAATGTGGGAAATCTTATCAGTGGTCCCAAGTATGTATAGAAGGTTTACTCTTCCAGCAAAGTTATCCCTATTCTTGTTTTTATAAGTTTGCTTGTTGGAATTTCTAATAGCCTTGATAGTTTGATGTCTTTTATATTCATTTTTGAGGAAACATTTATGAGGTGTGATTTTTCTTTTTCCAAGTGTTCTTTACTAGATATTCTAACAACTCTTGTTGCTAGAGTGTTGAATAATTCACCTACCATATTTTCCAGAGTTGTAGTTGCATCCTCCAAAGAATATATACAAAATTTTTTGGAAGTTTACTTCAATGATTGGACAGTCTTTGGAATGTTGAAGAAGCATGTGGTGAGCTTGAGGTTGATGCTCGACACATGTAGACAATACCAGAGATCACTGAACTTAAAAAAGTATATCTTCTTTGTACCATTTGGTATATTTTTGGGACATATAGTTTGTAAGCAGGTATTAATGGTGGATCCCGCAAAGATCACAGTTTTTGTGAACTTGCCAACACCAAAAATAGTAATACAAATGCACACGACACTAGGACACACTCACTATTACAGAAAGTTTATAAAAGGGTATGTGTAGATAACTACGTTGATGGAGAAATTGTAGAAGAAATACGTGACCTTTCAGTGGAGCGAAGAGTGCCAAAAAAATTTGGATGTACTGAAAGAGAAGATGGTGACTATGCCTATTTTGGTTTTCTCGAACTGGAATAAGGAGTTTCATGTGCATGTCAATGCATCTTGCATAACATTGGGTATAGTACTAGTGCAATCAGGAGAATGAAAATTTGATAACCCCGTAGCATTTGCAAGCAGAAAACTCTTCAATACAGGGAAGAAGTATAACACAATAGAAAGAGAGGGGTTTAGCTATGGTATATGCATTCCAGAAGTTTAGGCACTATTTATTTGGAGTGCATTTCAAGATGTTCACGGATCACTCTACACTGAAATATTTGGTGAATAAGCCTGTTTTAGGAGGAAAAATCGATCGATGGTTTTTATTGTTCTTGGAGTATGAGTTCGAGGTTGTAGTGAAGCCAGTAATATTGAATGTTGGGCCTGATCATATAGCAAGGGTAGAGAAAAGAGAAGAATCCCAAGGTATTGAAGATAACCTTCCTGATGCACAATTATTCACAATTAGAGTTGCAGAATATTATATGAGTACACTATGAAGAAAAAGAAGGAGTTGGTAGTCATAGCAGTTTATTTCTCATTGATTGTTGGACACTTGTACAAAATGGGGTCCGCTGAAATACTACGCTTTTACATCCATGAACACAAAAGGCAGAGTATTATGACAAATTCTCATGAAGGAGTTGTAGGTGGACATTATGGACGAAAGGCCACTGCGCAAAAAATATTTAGAGCCAGGTTACGGTGGCCCACAGTACATAAGGATGCAAAAAAATTCTTCCAAGCATGTGATATATGTCAAAGCATAGGGAAGCGATCTAGGAGAGATGAGACACCACTAGTACCATAGGTAACTTTGCAGGCTTTTGACAAAACGGCTATTGTCTTTGTTGGACATATCAATATACCAGGGAAAAGGACTGGTGCAAGGTATATAATCACTACAACCGATTATTTGACAAGATGGGCCAAAGCACAGCTAGTGAAGGATTGTAACATAGAAACTAATGCGAAGTTATCTTTGAATATATACTGTCCAAATTTGGCTTCCCAAGGATTATGATGAGTGTCCAAGGGACACACTTCTTGAATAAGACCATTGAAGCATTGACTAAGGAATTTTAGGTGTACCACCAGAAGAGAACTCCTTATCATCCTCAGGAAAGTGGAACAGTGGAAGCTTTCAATAAGATTCTAGAGAATGCATTGACCAAGGTACGCAATGTGAACAGAGATGATTGGTATATGATGATTCCAACAGTGCTGTGGGCATACAGGACACCATGCAATAAATTGACAGGGAAAAATCCTTTTAGGTGGGTATATGGACAAGAGAAAATTATATGTATGGAGTACATTGTGCCAAGTTTAAGGATTTCAACATTCATAGATATGGCCAACCCTGTGTTATGAAACCAACTCACAAAAAGATAGAAAATATAGTTGAACGCCTTAGAATTCAGCCTCTTCGAGGGGGCAACCTCCTTTACATTACACAAGTGAACAATTCTTGGATGATACAAATGACAAAACCTCCTTTCTATATATAGGAGTCTAAGGGGACACAATATAACCAAGCCAACCTAACAATAATAATATAAATCCACAAAAATAACAATAGAGGGATTCTATGGGGCACAATAATAACAATATGGGGACAATAGGGGCACAACAATAATAATAAGGGATACAACGACAATAATAATGGGGGAATCACTAGTATTATAGGGACCTAACATGCCTCTCTCCTTCAAAAAAAGTGTTTTCCTCAACACTTGAGTAGTTCTGGATACTTCTGTATAAAATTCTCATCCTCCCATGTGGAATCTTTAGCAGATAAGTTCTTCCACTTGATGAGATACTCCGAAATTTATCGATTTCGTAGTTGTCGAGTTCTTGTCTCTGTGACTACTTCTGGTTCCAATATAATTTTTCCTTCCTCGTCAAGTTTTGGCAATATTGTTTGAACTGGGAGCTTGTCGCCTATAACATTCTTTAAACATGAAACATGGAAATTTGGGTGAACTCGAGAACTTGCAGGAAGCTCCAATTTGTATGCCATAGTACCAATCTTTTGCAACACCTTCTATGGACCATAATACTTTGGTGATAATTTATTATCCTTCTTAGCTTGCTTTAGGGGAATTTGTTTATATGGTTGTAGCCGTAGGAATACCCAGTCACCTACATCAAAACTTCTTTCGCTGTGATGTTGATCTACCTATTGTTTCATTCTATTTTGCGCCAACACGAGGTTATCCTTTAAGAGTTGAAGAACTTGTTGTTGATGCTTGACGTGATGTTCCACTGCTTGAACCTTAGAATTTTCTCTTAAATATGATGTGATGGATGGTGGCTAATATCCATAAAGTGCCATAAAAGGGGGTCATTTTTGTTGCAGTATGGAAGGCAGTGTTATACCACCATTCAGCCAGAGGCAACTATTTGACCCATTGTGTATATTTATCAGATACAAAGCAACAAAGATGTCCTTCCAAAAATTTGTTTACTATCTCGGTTTTCCCATCTGATTGAGGATGATAAGATGAGCTATGAGCTAACTGAGTACCAAGGCAAGAAAATAATTCTGTCCAAAAATTTCTAGTGAAAATGGGATCTCTGTCACTTACAATAATCTTTGGGTTTCCATGTAGCTTTTGAATTTTTTCCATAAATGCAGTAGAAACTATACTAGCTTTAAATGGATGTGATATTGCACAAAAGTGTGCATACTTGGTAAGTTTGTCAACTACCACCATGATGACACTCTTTCCTTTAGACTTGGGTAAACCTGCGATAAAATCCATTGAAACCTCCTCCCAACGTTGGCTTGGATTGGATAAAGGTTGTAATAGAGCTGGGTCTTAATTGTTTCAACTTTATTTTGTTGGCAAACCAAACATTCCACCACAAAATTTTGAAAATCCGATTTAAGGCCATACCAAATAAAATCCTTCTTAACCCTGTGGTAAGTTTTTAAAAATCCTGAGTGCCCTCCTAAGGGAGAAGTGTGCAATTACATAAGAATCTTTTGTTTGAGTTGGGAATTCCTACAGAGGTATAAGCGATATTTGTACCATAACGAATCATTTTTCCAGCTAAATGTATCAGATGTACTGGAATCGTGTTGTAACTTTTGAATAAGTGCCCACACTTCTTCATCATTCTTCCATTCCTCCCTTGCTTCGTTTATCCAAACTAGTTGTATAATAGAAATGGTGCACAACAATGCTTCCACATCCTCATCCTTTCTTGAGAGTGCATATGCCACAACATTTTTCTTTCCTTTTTTGTAGATGATTTCAAAGTCATAACCCAACATCTTTGTGACCCATTATTGTTGCTCTTTAGAGGATAATCTTTGTTCTAAAAATTATTTAAGGCTATCATGATCCGTTTTTACTTTCAATTGTCTTCCCATTAGGTAGGGTCACCATTTATTAAGTGCATGTAGTATTGCCAACATTTCCATCTCATAAATAGCTTTGTGTAAATACTTTCCCTTGATTGGACAACTTTTGAAAGCAATGGGTCTTTCAGCTTGCATTAAAACAACACCAATTCCATTTCTTGAAGCATCACATTACATAATAAAGGTTTTTGTGAAGTCTGGTGTAGCTAAGACTGGTGATTGGCACATTGCCTCTTTAAGATGTTCAAAGGCCTTTGTTGCTTCTGGAGTCCATGAAAATGCATCTTTCTTCAATAATGTTGTTAGCGGTGCTACTATTCTCCCATAATTCTTAACAAACTTATGATAATACCTTGTCAACCCAAGAAATCCTTGCAGATGCTTTATGGATGTGGGGATTTTCCATTCCTTAATGGCTTTAATTTTTCTAGGGTCTACCTTAACACCTTCATGAGATACAATATGACCCATATATTCCACCTCTTGTACTCCAAAGAAACATTTGGAGCTTTTTGCATATAATTTTTTCTCCTCCAATAGTTATAGCACCCCATCAACATGTTCAACATGATCCTTCCAAGACTTTTTGTAGATTAGTATATCATCAAAAAATACTAACACAAATTTTCTAAGGAATGGTTTGAAAATGGAATTCATCAAACCTTGAAGTGTAGAAGGTGCATTGGTAAGGCCAAAAGGCATGACCAAAAAATCATAATGACCTTCATGAGTTCTAAATGCTGTTTTCGGAATGTCTTCAGTCTTCACTCTGATTTGATGATATCCTAAATGAAGATCCAACTTAGTGAAGTAAATTTATCCATGCAATTCATCCAATAATTCATCAATGACGGGAATGGGAAATTTATCTTTAATAGTGAGCTTGTTGAGCTCCCTATAATATGGACACATGCACCATGATCCATCCTTCTTGTGCACTAATACTACTGGAGTAGAGAAAGAACTTTGACTAGGTTGAATTATACCAGCCTCTAGCATTTCTGCAACCATATGTTCAATTTCACTCTTTTGGTCATAGGCATATCTGTACGGCCTGATGTTTGGAGGAACACTTCCTGGAATCAAATGAATACCATGATCATGATCATGAATAGGTGGGAGACCTTTGGGAGTCTCAAATACCTTGGAATGATTGTCCAAGACTTTTTGGAGATCTGGAGAAATAGATGATATTGATGTGGAATCATCTAGTGAACATAATTTAGCAATTACTCCTCGTTGTTCCTTTTTTAGAAACTTTGTCATACCATTAGAGCTAATTACCTTTCCCGATTTCCTTGCAATACCCCTTAATTCAACTTCCTTTCCTTCCACAGAAAATTTCATGAAAATTTCTTCAAGATTAAAAGCTATTGTAGCCATTAGACTCCTAGTACAACATCAGCACCTCCCATTGGAATGGAAAGAATTGGGCTTGATATTATGGCACTTTCCAGAGAAATTTATGGTTCCTCCACTTGCTACCATCACTTGACACTCTGGTGCTAGATATAGGAAGCAATTCAATTCTTTTGCTCTTTTACAATGAATAAAATTGTGGGTACTTCCTGAATCAATCAACACTATTACCTTTTTCTTCTTGATATGTCTTTCTATCTTAATAGTTTGAGGAGTGGTAATTCTAGCCAATGCATTACAAGATATGGTTGGATTCATTTCTTCTTTATCTAGGGTTTTTTCCCGAAGTATATCCTCTTCTTTTGACATTTCTTGTTCCTTTTCTTCCTCCTCTTCACAATCTATGTAGAATAATTTCTTCTCACCATACTTATAACCTTTAATGTATTTGCTATCACAATTGTAACAAATCCCTTTTGCTATTTTTTCTTCCAATCATTGTGTTTTCAACCTTATAGGTTGTGGAAGGCTAGGAGAAACAACACTTCCATCTTTATAGTTGTGAGTGGTAGGCTTCCTCGTTGCCATAATTTTGCTTTCTATTTTTCTTGCTAACTTGAATGCCTTCTCTAATGAATCAGGTTTCCAAAGGCAAACCTAATGTTCGATATTATCCTTTAAATTCCCTATGAACACATCAATCCTATGCTCCTCTGGAATATCTTTTACCCTTATGTTCAATTTTTGGAAGTCTTCAATGTACTAAAAAAGGTGTTGCTTTTTGTATCCTCATAATGTGCTGCCATTTCTTCCATAAAAATTTCCCAAGTGACAATTCGTTTATGAGAGCAAAGCCATCGATACCATACAAACTGATTTGGTTCCAAATATAAAGTTGAAATGCATACCTTTTGTGTGTATTATGGAGATCGAAAAATTGCTCCATCTGTAGTATCCATGTTGCGAGATCCTTGCCATCAAACTTCCTCATATCGATTTTTGGAATATGGTGGGTCTTCAATCCAACATTAGAGTCTATGAAATCATGATTAACATTTCTTTTTTTCTCATCATGAGTTTCCTTTACTACCCTTTCACCACTAGTGACCATTTCTTGTAGCAACTTATTCAAATTTATCTTCAATTCTTCCATCTTATCATCCATGCCATTCATCTTAGCTTCCATGCCATCCATCTTAGCTTCCATGCCATTCATCTTAACTTGCATTCCATTCATATTAGCTTCCACGCCATTCATCTTGGCTTCATTTACCTTTAGTTAGAGTGAAATTTGTTGTAGTTGGTCTTGTAATTTTGATATATCATGTTGCATTTCTTCCTCTTCTTCACAAGTCATGCTAGAGCTTTCAGGTTGCTTACTAGGTGTTTCCATTTTCTTTCTTTGGGGAATTAATTAATGCTAATAATTCTTCACTATTCCCTTTGAATTCCTTCAAACTAATTTTTCAAACCAAGCTTATACAAAAAATTAAAAATATCTACACACCCTTTTTCACTTTGTAGGAGCTTGATATTGTATCTAATGTATCTCTGTTATTTTGGATCTTCCAGTTCTGAAATTGTAACCTACAGTAGCCCTCTGCCTCCTCTTTCCAATGCCACCAGTCTGATCGAATTTCGATTCTCCAAGGATGCACAATCTCCCAAGATGATCTGATTATACAACTTTTCAAAAGAGCGAAATTGTATGAAGTGCCATGTGTCACTATTTTGACCTTAGTATCTAAAAAATATACAAAGGAAACTAAATTCCATCCTTTTTCTGTAACTTCTAATGAAATTTCAATCAGATGCTCAAAACAAAAGTTATGACGATTTTCCCTAGGTCACCTGTTGGGAATGTAATTTAGGAGGCTGCAAAAAGGCCAACTTCCTTAGATCATATCTCAGCAAATATAGTGTGAAAATCTTTGAAATTTGGATCTGAGGTTCATAATGATTTCAATCCAAATGGGTTTTTTTTATTATCATCTGAAATTTCATAGAAAAAAGTTATAGTGCAAATGCCAGGATAACCTGTTTGGAGCAGTGAAACCCTAGAATCCAAAGCTCTAATACGAAATGTTATGAAAACAGCTCACAAAAAGATAGAAAAGATAGTTGAACGCCTTAAAATTCAGCCTCTTTGAGGGGGAAACCTCCTTTACATTACACAAATGAACAATTCTTGGATGATACAAATGACAAAACCTCCTTTCTATATATAGGAGTTTAAGGGGACACAATATAACCAAGCCGACATAACAATAATAATATAAAGCCACAAAAATAACAATAGAGGGATTCTATGGGGCACAATAATAACAATATGGGGACAATAGGGGCACAACAATAATAAGGGATACAACGACAATAGTAATGGGGGAATCACTAGTATTATAAGGAGCTAACACCCTGACATTATGAAGAAAAGGATGGCGCAATCACTGGCTCTAGAAGAAAACAAGTTCATAGTAGGGTTCCATTAGCAAGTGCATAAAGAAAGCGAGAAGGCTTGGCATGATAGGTACATAAAAGAAAGAAATTCTAATAAGAAGAGCTTGTATTATTATATGGTAGCAAATCCGCAAAGCTCCTAGGAAAATTTAAAACACATTGGTTAAGGCTATATATCATCAAGGACATCTTCGATGGTGGTTTAGTTCAACTTGTGAAGATAAATGGTCAGTTGATTCCAGGATGATTGAATGGTAGCATATTGAAAGTATACAATGATGATTTTGTCCCTAGAAATTCGCACTAAGAAATTAAGGGAAGAAATTTTTAGTGCCACCTACAATTTAAAGTGAGCATGGGAGTATAAACTACTCTCTGGAAAGGGACTACACCCAAGGAAGATGATTGTACGATACTCAGGAGTATGATGAAGTCTAGAAAAAATGCGATGAATAAAGAATGATTGTGCCACAAGGGAAGGTTTGTCGATGGAAGGCTCAAGTAGTTAAAGGAAAGGGAGAAAAAAATATTGCAGAAGACTGTTGCTCCAACTATAGAGGCATTGTTGGAAGAGATGCACCAAGAGAAGAAACAAGTAGCAGAAATAGTCTAGTAGTACAACACATTCTACAATGATATTGTAGTAAATATCAAGGGCATCGTAGCTAAGTGACTCGAGACGAGTCACATGTGAGTGCTGGGGGCCTATTGGGCGCAACCCAACTTCGTCCAGTTTTTGTCAAAGGCTCCACATTTCGAGGGGCAAAGCATGCAGAGTCCGTGAAATTATATTTATCATGCACTGCTTAGGGGAGTTGGGGCGGGTCTAAGCCCCTAATTTTGTAATGGGTATTGGGTGTTAGTTCATTCTTTTGATGGATCCATTGTTTGTGGGCCATGGTCTTGTAGTAATGAAATCTATAAAAGGAGATGTAATACCTCATCGAGGAAAGGAAGATAGGAATTACGTCATAAAAAAATAATTGATATCTTCTGTCTTTAGTCTATATTTTGGGATTTAGGAGAAGGCTCCATAGTTGAGTGCGAGGAGGGCTTGAAGAATCTGCAGCTGAGTGTGCACACCACCCACATCTGGGTTTACAGGTCAAAGAATTTGTATGTGTTGAAGATATATCTTGATAAAATAAGAAGAGGCTTCAGCAAAAGCTTATTTATCTGTGTTTATTAGTTGTGTTTATACATATTTTTATGCATGCATTTTACTAAATTATGTGAAATAATGAATGTTATACTATTTTCTGATATGTTTATGCGATAAGTACAAATATATCAATTAAATCATTAGCACAAAGTTATTTATGCATATGAAGTTGTAGATAGGTCTAAGACATAAGTAAACACATGGTCACCATAGCACGCATATCCCTTTGGCTGCAAAAACCTGGTTCCGTAAGCTCCCATAACTACTTCGGGTGAGACTGCGATCTACTTAAAGGTTGTTGCCGAAAGGTCTAGTGGTTGAGGGTTTTGTTGGTGCACAGTACATTGTGAGCCTAGGTCCAAACCCCTCGTGCCAATAGGATCAATAGAATCAGAATCTAAATGATGACTTGATGGAGGACTAGGAGGATGTATTATAACTCGATGGGGAGGAGTGATATTTCCTAATGGAACTGAGAGGGAAGGAAAAGGCCTCAAATTGTTAGCGACAAACTCCTATGGGGAACAATGACGTCAATAAAATAATTAATCTAAGGAGCAAAGGGTGATGATAAGAATAAAAGAGCAACAAACAACAAGAAAACACCTAGTGCAGTGGTGCCAAGTGTAAACTATTTATAATAATGATGTTACTCTAATACAAGGAAACACATTTTATCAAGGAAAACGACCTCTATCCTATAGGTGGTATAAATACTCAAACAATCCTAAATCTTTTGTTTCAGATGACTTGCAAAGAAATTCTTACTTGATATAATCTCACCCCCACAAGGAGAGTTGTCCAAAGAAAGGTAGGGTAGAGAACCAACTTCTTCCCATAGCCAGTCGTATAGGGTGTTTTCCTAAGATTGGTCACTATGGTTACCTTCATCCCACAGGTGTAATCAAGTCTATAGCTTCTTAGTATTCATCCAAGGCACGACATTCCCTACCAACGATTGGGTATCCCCAAGGAGAATTGTTCACATGATGACCTAGCCTAACCCCCTTTGAATCAGGTTGTTGATGCACTCCTGCTTTGGACCTTGGGATGGTGAAGGATTTTAAGCTCTAGAATATGTCAAATTCTATGTCTCAATGAAAGTGATTGATGGGTGTTATTGGAAGCCTATCCCACCAATCCTACACCTAAAATACAAAGCTTGCTTATCCCTGGTGCCCAAGTGGGCTTAATCTATGTATGTTGGGTTATTAAGGCGTACTGTTCCAAGTATTGGGATGGTGGTGTTAGACAAAATCACGTTCACTTAGGGTGTGAGTGTGTGAATATAATATGTCAAGGGGATGATTTAACCGAGCATGTTATATGATGCCATGCGCTGCAGAAAATAAAGTGCTGAAATACTGTAAATAATGTTGAAAATGACAAAAAAATAAATAGCCAATCAAGCACACAAAACCCCACCTAAAAAGACTATCAAGTGGCTAAGAAAGAGAAGGAAAACAAGCTACTCAAAGACACATAAAATGACTAAAATACCTAATGTCAAAGGGACTCAGATCTAGAGGCATGTTGTGGTAAAAACACAACCCCCCCATTATTGATGTGTTCACTTCAATTAATGGGGACCCTTTCTATAAAATTTTGGCTAAACACCTTTTTGGAATTTTATTTTAGTTGATTTCCCTACGCTTTTGTTGATTTTTAGTTTTCTTTGGATTCTTGTTTTGATTGTTTTCTTAGAATCGATTTTTTACAAGCTTCCCATTGACGCTTGTTTCACCTCATTTGGTCAACTGGTTTGAAAATGACACTCCTTTGAAGTCTCATCATTTATCTAGCCTGGGTTAAAAATGCATAAAATGTACAATATTGCATTTTGTAAATGAATTAGTTCAATAAGGCATTCATTCTAAATATTAACCCGCAGCGAGTTTTTTAATAACATTTTTCATTTTTAGTTATGTGACCAAATCATTAAGTATCAAGATTTAAGAAATCTACTCCAATTTTTAAATCAATTATTAATCTCGAAAACTCAAAATTTTCGAAGTGGCTGTAGTTTATTTTTATTTTTACTTTTATTAAAAATAGTTGTAGTTTATAAAATAAACCAAAATAAAAAATTAATCTTTAATATTAAATCTTAAATTAATTAAATTAATTATTATTTAAAATATAATTAATTTAATTAAATTAAAATTTAATATATAAAAAATATAAAAAAAAATGATTTTAATCGCATCGGAAGTTTTAATCGCATCGGGAGCTTTCAAATAACATGTTTATAAAAGCCCAATGGCCGATCCCGACACTCCATACCTCCGATCGCCGAAAAACAAAAGACATATCGCATCGGGAAGCTCATGCGCCAAAGTTTAAAAAACCCGATACTATGTCCTCCCGATTTGCCGATGCGAAAGGACATGAAGTGCTTACCATAACTTTCATAGCCGATGCGAAAGGACATGAAGTGCTTACCATAACTTTCATAGCCGATTAGCATTGTTTTTGTTTTGACTTTTAAATTCACTCATACGTATGAGTGAGGTAAGTTAGTCCATTTTATTGTTTATTAGTTTTAATATTTATTAACTTAAATAATTAATTTTATATTAATTAATTTAAATTTAATTCATTAAATTAAATTTAAATTTAAATATTGTTTAAATTAGTATTAATTAGTTTATAATATTTAATTAGATTAATTTGTTAATTATATTAGTTAATTATAATAGTTAGTTAGATATTAATTAATAAATAATTTACTAATAATTAGATATTAGTTAGTTAGATTAATGATTAACAATTAAATTAGAAACTAATTTAGGATTAGATTTTTAATTCAAATTCTGATTTTTAGCCCAGCAACAGAATTTCCAGATTCATGCCAAATTTGACTCATCAACTTTGGAAGCACATAGAATGAGTTTTACTTGGCCAAATGAGGCCCAGGACGGCTCATTGGAAAGAGAAAATCAAGGAGAACATTTTGGAGGAGGTTTCACTAACAGATTTAATCATTTATTGGGTCAAAAATCAGGCAGAAGATCAAGCTCCGAATTTTGAAAACAAAATCAATTTTCTGAGTTATTTTCTTCATTTTCATTTGTCCAAAACCTCTTCTAATTGCAGATCCATTGGTTAATCATATCTCTGGCCAATTAAACCATCCCAGGCATCAAGAGAAAGTTTATATTTTATTTGATTGGATTTGATTTAAATGCCAGCAATGCCATGATTGATTTTATTGTTGCATTTTAATTTATTTTGATTTCTTTTTGCAGGAAAACAGTGGAAAGAATATGGAGAAAAAGATCTCAATCAATGAGAAGGCTCCAGCAATTGAAGATCAGGATTTTTGAGCAAATAAAATTGGATTTAACAGATTTCTCTTCAACAAACTCTTCTCTCAAGAATTCCTTCACAAATATTATAAATAATAGATTGCAGAAAGGAATAAGGGGCTGCTCTCCTCTGCAATGCTAGACTTCTAAAAGCACTACTGTAATAGGAATTTAGAGTTGTAGGAGAGAGGAGAGAAAATCTCAGATCTGGGGATTATTGAGGATCTTTCCTTTGTATCTTGGATTATGTATGAGAGGCAGAGTTTGCACTATTGTGGCTCTAGTTTTAAAGGCAGAAGTTCAAGCAATGTAAAGGACTGTTGGAGACCAAGATCAGAGAAATGGATGCAATAAATTGGTATTTTTAATACTACTATTTCAAATATTAGTTTCATTTTTATGGTAACAAGAATGTGTCATTTTATTCATGTTTCTGCACTATTGTCAATATGCGCATTTTGTCTCAATGTTGTTATCATGTATCTCTGTTCTTATGGATTAATTTCTGATTTCTGAGTAACTATTTACTCAGAAATCTGCCTTGTTAAAACTGATTTATTGAATGATAATATGTTGTGAACTATTTCCACATATTATTGTTTAGTTATTGGATTTACTGATTTGATAATCAATATCATTTATGTGAACTACTTCCTGAGTGTTGTTGGTTTATTATTTCAGTTAAGAGGTCTCAATAGGATGTGTTTTGATATCCATAATATCAGTTAATTGAACTACTTCATTAACTTGGCATTCATTATAAACAAGACATATCTAAATCTCAATACTTTAATTATCTTGCTCTTAGTTGGGTTAGATCTATATCTGCCTAATTAAGATAGGATTTAGATTAGTTTCTTTTGCTTGCATCATAGAATAAGCTTGCATTTAGAGTAAATTCTACATTCTTTTAAGTCCTCTCCTCAAAGAGGCAAAATTTTAGTTGTGGCTTGGCTGAACCCAAATCAGCTTAAGGGTCATTCTCTTGCCTGATCAGCAAGAAGAAGTGATCTGATGTCCCTGTCTATTGGTAGTTAAAGATACATTATAAACCAATAGCAATAGGGAGAAGGTAACTGGACCTAGTTGAACAGTCGGAGCCACCACACCAAACGGAAAAGGAGCTGCTTTAAGGTCCGGACCGAGTGGTTATCCCCCAATTTTGTTGCAGCGATTTTCGAGGCATCAACATTTTTAGCGCTAGAAGGAGGGCCTGAGATTTTTGTCTGTTGGAGTGCTTTCAATTTTAATATTTTATTTATTGTGATGGCTCCTCTTAAACTTCCAATTTGGAGTTGTATCCATGGACGTGCATCTTCCAATACTCCACCCAAAGTGGTTAGACTCTTGTCTCAGGTAAAGTTCAATGGTAAGAGAAATTCTTTTGCTTTTAACCATGTCTTTCAATTTATTCAAAATGTTTCAAATTACGATTTTCAAGGAATTGATGAAGGCATTTTATGTAGAATTTTTACTCTCACATTTGCGGCAAAAGCCAGAATTTGGTGTAGAACTCTTCCAGTTGCTTCAATCCACAGCTGGGATCAATTTGTTACAATTTTCATTTGTAAATTTGACGGCTATGATTATGAACAAGTATGTGAAGAAATTGAATATCTACGAAGGTTTAAAAATGAGTCTGTTAATGATTTTAATATGCGATTTCATTTGAATTGCTTAAGATTTAAAGACGAAGATAAACCTACAGAAGAAGAATCATTAGATTGGTTTAAATATATTTGTTCTCTTCCAACCATTCCCAATCCATATGAAATTGATTCAAGCTTTGTTCCATCCCCTTCCAATATAAATGAGAATCCCAATTTGGATGTGCAAATAAATTGTGATGAAGGGGTTTCACAAAGCTTAGAAGATATTTCTAATCAAATGCAAGAAGACAACAACAGAAATTTTGGAGAAAAGGCTGCATTGAAATCTGAAAGCTACTTTGAAGTAAATTCGGAAAATCAAATCGCAAATCAGCAAGTACAAGCAGCAATCAAAGTAAATAAAATGCAAACTACTGTACAAATTTCTGAATTTCTTCATGATGAGCAAATCCCAAAATCAGAGAAGCAAAGCAGCATTCTTCAAGAAAGCATACGCATACAAAGGAATGATTTGCAATCTGAAATTTACAATGAGCATAATGCACAAGAGCTCTCAAACAGAGACAATTTTAAATGCATTGTTTCAGGTTCACATTTTTCCCTTTATCCTGATATTTTCAATGATGGTAATATTTTTCCTCTTGGTATTAATGATATTTTAGAAATTAAAGAGGATGATTTAAATGAATTACCATTAAATTTTTATCAAGATAAAGAAACAATAATTGATCATTCTTTTGCTACTAATCAACATGAGATTTTTGTTCCTCCTTGTTTTGGTATATTGGAGGCAAGGATAATTTTAGGGGCGAATGTTCGCCCTTTGGCGAAATTAAGGGGTTTTAAATTTTTAGTGGGCGAATATTTTGTATCATAGTACATTTTTACAAATCACCTCAAATAGCCCACCTTATTTTAAGGGAGAGGGTAGAAAAGGTAAATTTAGCCCTTGAAATTACGACTTACAACCTTCCATTCGCCCATTTTCAAGAATAGGTTTTATTTAAGTGAATCCATTCGCCCATTTTCAATAATAGGTTTTATTTAAGTGAATCCTATGGGCCAAATACCATATTTATAAAAGAGGTATGGTAAATTAATAAAAATATAAATAAATGAGAGGTATGGTAAATAAATAAAACATTTTTTATATTTACTCCATAAGTCACCTTATATACATGTAACGGTGTAAACAAATAAAAATATAAGTAAAGTGGGGGTATGGTAAATAAATAAAACGTCTTTTTATACTTACTCAAACGGTATGGTAAATAAATAAAAATATAAATAAACTAGACGTATCGTAAATAAATAAAACCTCTTTTTATATTTAGTCCATAACCCTCGTTCTATTTATGAAGGCTCAAGAAAGAGGTTTTATTTAAGTGAATCCTATGGGCCAAATACCATATTTGTAAAAGAGGTATGGTAAATTAATAAAAATATAAATAAACGAGAGGTATGGTAAACAAATAAAACCATTTTTTATATTTACTCCATAAGTCACCTTATATTTACGAACACTCAAAAAATGGGTTATATTTAGGTGAAACCTATGGCCAAAATACTATGGGACAAATACCATGGACTAGATTGTTATTAATACCATGCAAAAAACCATTATTAACCCTAATATTAGAATTAATACCATGCAAAAAACCATTATTAACCCTAATATTAGAATTAATAAAAATAAAAATGGCACATGGTATTGACCCATGGTATTCACCAAAATGGCACATGGTATTGACCCATGGTATTCACCTGGAATGTAGCCTATTTAAATGGGGGAATTAAACCAGCATGTAGCCTATGCTAAGATTCACTAGGAATTTACAAAGTTTTATTATTTAGTGAAAGACTCGCCAAGATCTTACAAGATTTTATAATTGAGTAAAATATTCACCATGCGTGGTGAGAGATTCGCCAAAAAATTATATATACATATTATATTATTGATAAAATTGCCTTCCATTTTTCCTATATACCATGGAGATTCGCCCATTTATTATATTTATAAATTTAGGGGGGGTTCTTAAAATTTTCCCTGATTGGAGGAAATCGAAGGGAATTCCATACAATCTTGTGAGGTCATTTATGATGATTACTCTGACATTGAGGATGTTGATTTCTATTATTCTCAAGACAATCCTCATGATAAAATTCAAATAACATCTGAGGATGAGGAACACTTTAATTTAGGAATTATCCCAACTAATCCTCATTTTAGAACATCAAATTATCTTTATGATTTCACCATTCAAGAAATCATTCCAATTTATGATTCATATGAGGATAAAACTCCCATTCCTATTCATAATCATAATTCGTTTTCTATTTCACAAGTTGGAATTCGAAATTACCCAAATTTCATAATTCTGGCCATTCCTTGTGAAAATGAAATCATTTCAAAGCGATCCCAAATGTGCTGTAACATTAGTTGTAAAAATAGTGATTTCATTTTATTTTTATTTCCTCACTTATTTTGTATAAAATCAGATTTAATTTTTCAATTTTTCCACACTTTTCGCTGGCATATTGAATACCTTACTATCAAACACTCCATTGATGCATTGCCCCTTTGGAAAATTCAAGTTTCATATTATAATCATGAGCATCAAAAGATATCAATATTCCAATTTATATCAATGCTAATGTTTCATCAAAAGCTGCTATCTTTTCAAAGGCAATGTCAACAAGAGAATGTATTTTTGCAATCTGGCCAGCAATTCAATTCAATTAATAAATTGTCATTTTATTTGAAAGGCTTCCATCCATTTTTCACTAACTCATTTGAAAATTGTTTGGAAATTTTTCCTTCAAGGAAAATTGTCAATGATTTAACATTTGTACATAACACTAACAAATTTTTTCAGGTCAAAGAATCTAAAAGCTCATCTTCACAATCTGGCCTGTTATCTCTTCCTTTGAACATTTCTCAATCCTTAATAGAAATCCATCCATATTTTTATGATCCAATTAGTAGTCAATTGGAAAGGAAAGTTCAGGAGAGAGAGATTTTAATTAAGTTCCTAACAATAACTGTACATTCTGATTTCATATTTATTCTCCTCAGTTTAGTCAAATCTGTATTTTTATTACTAACATTTGAACTGTACATAAACGCGAGAATAAAAATGAGAAAATGGCTACACTGGGAATATGACTATACCTAGTCATTTTCATGTATATGGTTAGAATAGGAGTAGAATTAATTTAGTTAGTTTGTTTTGTTTAGATAATTTATTTTTAACAGTTCTGTAGATTAAAAATAAAACAAAGAAATCAACCATTCTCATACATGTTCAATGAAAACAGTTTTCCCTATCAGAAAATTTTAATTCTTGCTTTCTTTTAAATTTCTTACAGCAATACCTCTACTCTGCCTATTTCGAATAATGTCTTGATTAAATTCAATTAAAGTTGCACATGGCATCGATCGCTTCAAAGCCACTTTTCTTTATTTTGAGATTTCCTTCTAAGATTTTCTTTTAAAATTTATATGATAAAGGTTGAGGATATAAAAGCTTCATGATCTCATTATCCCATGAAATGTATGACTGTCTATGATAAGCTTAATTATAATTCCATCATTATTAGTCAGTCCAACCTTTCACGGTAATCATATGAAGTTCATATTATCTTCCTCGGAATTTGCTAAAAGCTGACCTTAAGGATGTCCATTTTGCCAAGTGCACACATTCAAATCTGTTTTGATATTTTTCCACAATTAGTGGCTTAATCTCATTCTAATCTTTAGTTTATTATCTGATGTTGTAAAATGCATCATCTTTATTTACTGAAGGCATCATTGAACAGTCACTATAACAATACAGATTTTTCTCAACATTAATTCGCAATGAGCAGAGGTAATAAATTGTTGTTTCACTTCGAAAGGGAAGCATAGCTTAGTATTTATTTCTGTTAAATTTTATATTCCCTGAACATGAATAAACAAATTTTATTTAGGCTGATTGCACACTTAGATTTAGAATAAATGATGAGATGATTTTGAACAAAGTCAAAATTTTGATAAATCGAAGGAAGAATTTGAAGATTCATAAGGTAACATTTACAGACAAATTCCTTTCAGGTACGCATTTACAAGTTTATTCTCATCCATTATTAGTTCATATTTTCCTTAGTTTATTTTTTTTTTGTGTTTTGTTTTATTTGCAGGTTTTCATTTGTTTTCAAAACTTGAAGTAAGCAGCAAACCCAATTCAAATTTACAATAAGCTCAGAGAAATTTTATTTGTGATGCATTAGAATTTAAGCATTTTAATTTTGCTTTTATTCACTTAGGAAACGCAATTGAAATTTCAAGAAATATCATAAGACCATTCGCATCATAAGATTTCATCGGAAGTAATTCTTAGCATTTCTTTTGATCACAAATTGTTCATCAAAGACCTCCGATGTATTATCTTACTCATATGGCATATTGCATTTCGCATATCGAAGCTTTCCAAGTGAAGTATACTTCCATGAACATGAATCGCCGATCTTCGATAATCGACTTTACCGATATTGCGATAAACACATAATTCCGGACCCGATATGAAATTCAAATCAAATTCATAAAATATCGCGTCCGCTTAATCACAATAATGGTAGGAGCATAACTTTAAAAGGACCAATCTCTCGGATCCGATATGTTATCAAATTTTCATCATAAAATTATCGGGTCCACTCTTCATCACAGATCGACATATTGAGAATGGTTATATCGTGCGCTTAAGATTGCCGATCGCGATCGCTGATTAGTTATGTCGTTCATCACATCGCCGATATCGCAATCGCTTCCTTGCAGTTTTATTTATGGCCAATGTCTCGGATCCGATATGTTATTGAAATTCCATCATAAAATTTATCGGGTCCGCTCTTCATCACATATCGGCATCGCAAAAAATATATTGTGTTACATCGGGTACCCAAAGTTTGTCGATTGCCGATCAAGCTACGTCATCCATCGCATCGCCGATAGTGCAATCATATTCATCACATTTTTTATGCTCACGTCACTTCTTTGAATCTACGATGTGCGTTTTGCGATACGGGAAGCACAATGTAAATATTTTCCGATCCCTAATATAATATTTCTTTAATAACGTGATCGCTTCATTTCATTGCACATATTCTCATCGCATGTTCTTAATCGACAATTTGCCAATGCAATCTTCGATGCGATAGCTTCCAATGCATGCCTTTGAGCCATTAAAATTTAATCGATAAATGGCATAGCAACAAAAGTGAAGTCTTGTAAATTAAAATTCAAGCATGGTGAAGAGACATGTGATGCGAATCATCCGATACAGCGATATATTATTTTAAAAGCGAGCTTGGGTAACCACTATAGTAAGAAAGTAGTTAATGACCAATTTGCAGCATATTTAAACCATTTTGATTTCTCATACATTTCAGTTTTAAATATATAATTCCATAATTAAAAATGGAATTCAAGACCTCTCTATCTTCATATTTAAATTTTATTATCTTGAATTTGGTCTTGATTCTGGACAATTTATAAAATCATGGAATTTATATGAAACTTATGATATTTTGAGAAACAGTCATTGCTGCAAATTCTCATTCTCATTTTTGATGCATTTGTTTTAATTTCAACTCCCTTGAGCACTAGGCATTTCATTTTTACGTTTTACTGCTTGCTTTAGTGTAAGTAAAATAAATAATGATCTTGGGTTATAGGATTTTGGTTAGTTTGGCTTCTTCATGTTTTTAATGTTAATTAAAATAAGAAGTCAGCTAGTTTGAAGAAACTGATACCTTTCAGGTAAGATCAAAAGAAATTATCCAATGGTAAGATTCATGTACCCACTTTCATTAATTTCCATTTCATCACTCTAGTTTCATTTTTATTTTTAAATTATGCTGATATAAAACTCTGTTTTTCAGCTCTCCATTTAAAGCTTTCAATCCTCTGCCAGATCATATTTTCGAAAGTTCATACTCTTCTCCTGGCTTAATTTCAAGAAGCAGCGATAATCCTCATTGAAAAAGCCACACGAGGAAGTTTCTGAACCTTTAGTTTATTTCTCTAAGCGTTCCTTTTTTAGAAAATGATTAAGTTGATGCTTGGAAACAAGAAGATTCATATCAAACAAAAATTATTCATTGTGGCTGAATTTTACGATCACTGTTATCTAAAAGCCTAAAGCATTCACAACTCTGCGAGGTATGTTTTCTAAATCTCAACATAAGAAGGAATGATTACATGCTTATTTTCTTTTTCTTCATATTGTTGGAGACATTGATATAAACATTCTTGTTTGAGTTTATCTTGTGAGACTTGGATTTTCCTTTCCATTTTTAGAGATTTCTTTGTTTTTATTTTTGTTCGCTGATTTCTTTTCTCATTTTAGCATAAGAATTCTTTTCTTTTGGTTTTCAGTTTTGATTTTGGTGACTTTGCCATTATTTATATGGAAGGTCTTCTTGTTACCTAACAATGGTCAGCATACATGAAAAAATTGTTAATAGTCACCTATTAGATTTTTCTTAAATCTCTTAGTGAAGTTTGATTTTCTTATTATAGAGGTAGACATACTTAAGGAAGAGATTACCAATCAAGAGAAGTTGGCAAAGTATCATAAAATCTGAAAATTTACTTTTCATCAAATTGTAATCATTTTGAGATTTCAAAATTGTATTAAGATCTTTCAAAGTTCTATTATCAGTCAAGAAAAGTTATTTATAACCAAGTAAAGACACTTTACAGCAAAGCACCTTTAACTCTGAAATTGTCATTCTTAACTCTTAAGGAGTCAATAATTCTCCTTGTCCTAAAGAGTCTTATTTTCTAGAGTATAATCCAGAAATATATTTAAACTTAAAAGATAAGAGGTCTCATCGTGAGCCTGCTTACCATGATCATAGGGGAAAAATAGGCTGACATTACCAACACTGCTAAACAAACCAGGGTAATGGCTTATGATTGCAAACAATTATAAGACAAGGGGTCTCATCGCGAGCCAGCTTGTTCAGTCCAATTTTAACCAGTGAATGGCATTGTCAACTATCTGGCCACCAAACCAGGACAATGGCTTTTAAGAGAAATAAAATAAAAAATTCAAAGAAAATAAACATATATAAATGGATTTATCTCTAGATCAATAATTCTTAAACAGATGGGATTCTGAATCATTTATGATTAAAAGGTAACCCTGTCGAGACTATAGATGTTTGCTGGTAGCAGTGGCTCTACCTATGACAAAGGAGTATATTTTAAAAGCTAAGCTGTAAAGTGACCCCTGCTTTATCTCTACAACTAATTAATGACTGATATAGAATTTTGAAATATTTTAATTTATGAGAAATTTTAAGAAAAATTACAGTTAGATGATTCTGGTTTTTATTCAGATTAATAAACTTAGTCAAGCATTTCAAGCATAATCTTCTCTTCTTTAATTATTTTTGCTTTAATTTTAGGAAAATCTCATTCATAACAGAGATAACTGGTTCTTCTCCCGTGTGTCGCCATTGTTGTGGTAAAAACACAACCCCCCCATTATTGATGTGTTCACTTCAATTAATGGGGACCATTTCTATAAAATTTTGGCTAAACACCTTTTTGGATTTTTATTTTAGTTGATTGCCCTACGCTTTTGTTAATTTTTAGTTTCTTTGGATTCTTGTTTTGATTGTTTTCTTAGAATCGATTTTTTACAAGCTTCCCATTGACGCTTGTTTCGCCTCATTTGGTCAACTAGTTTGAAAATGACACTCCTTTGAAGTCTCATCATTTATCTATCCTGGGTTAAAAATGCATAAAATGTACAATATTGCATTTTGTAAATAAATTAGTTCAATAAGGCATTCATTCTAAATATTAACCCGTAGCGAGTTTTTTACTAACATTTTTCATTTTTAGTTATGCGGCCAAATCATTAAGCATCGAGATTTAAGAAATCTACTCCAATTTTTAAATCAATTATTAATCTCGAAAACTCAAAATTTTCGAAGTGGCTGTAGTTTATTTTTATTTCTACTTTTATTAAAAATAGTTGTAGTTTATAAAATAAACCAAAATAAAAAATTAATCTTTAATATTAAATCTTAAATTAATTAAATTAATTATTATTTAAAATATAATTAAATTAATTAAATTAAAATTTAATATACAAAAAATATAAAAAAAATGATTTTAATCGCATCGGAAGTTTTAATCGCATCGGGAGCTTTCAAATAACATGTTTATAAAAGCCCGATGGCCGATCCCGACACTCCATACCTCCGATCGCCGAAAAACAAAAGACATATCACATCGGGAAGCTCATGCGCCAAAGTTTAAAAAACCCGATACTATGTCCTCCCGATTTGCCGATGCGAAAGGACATGAAGTGCTTACCATAACTTTCATAGCCGATGCGAAAGGACATGAAGTGCTTACCATAACTTTCATAGCCGATTAGCATTGTTTTGGTTTTGACTTTTAAATTCACTCATACGTATGAGTGAGGTAAGTTAGTCCATTTTATTGTTTATTAGTTTTAATATTTATTAACTTAAATAATTAATTTTATATTAATTAATTTAAATTTAATTCATTAAATTAAATTTAAATTTAAATATTGTTTAAATTAGTATTAATTAGTTTATAATATTTAATTAGATTAATTTGTTAATTATATTAGTTAATTATAATAGTTAGTTAGATATTAATTAATAAATAGTTTACTAATAATTAGATATTAGTTAGTTAGATTAATGATTAACAATTAAATTAGAAACTAATTTTGGATTAGATTTTTAATTCAAATTCTGATTTTTAGCCCAGCAACAGAATTTCCAGATTCATGCCAAATTTGACTCATCAACTTTGGAAGCACATAGAATGAGTTTTACTTGGCCAAATGAGGTCCAGGACGGCTCATTGGAAAGAGAAAATCAAGGAGAACATTTTGGAGGAGGTTTCGCTAACAGATTTAATCATTTATTGGGTCAAAAATCAGGCAGAAGATCAAGCTCCGAATTTTGAAAACAAAATCAATTTTCTGAGTTATTTTCTTCATTTTTCATTTGTCCAAAAACTCTTCTAATTGCAGATCCATTGGTTAATCATATCTCTGGCCAATTAAACCATCCCAGGCATCAAGAGAAAGTTTATATTTTATTTGATTGGATTTGATTTAAATGCCAGCAATGCCATGATTGATTTTATTGTTGCATTTTAATTTATTTTGATTTCTTTTTGCAGGAAAACAGTGGAAAGAATATGGAGAAAAAGATCTCAATCAATGAGAAGGCTCCAGCAATTGAAGATCAGGATTTTTGAGCAAATAAAATTGGATTTAACAGATTTCTCTTCAACAAACTCTTCTCTGAAGAATTCCTTCAAAAATATTATAAATAATAGATTGCAGAAAGGAATAAGGGGCTGCTCTCCTCTGCAATGCTAGACTTCTAAAAGCACTACTGTAATAGGAATTTGGAGTTGTAGGAGAGAGGAGAGAAAATCTCAGATCTGGGGATTATTGAGGGTCTTTCCTTTGTATCTTGGATTATGTATGAGAGGCAGAGTTTGCACTATTGTGGCTCTAGTTTTAAAGGCAGAAGTTCAAGCAATGTAAAGGACTGTTGGAGACCAAGATCAGAAAAATGGATGCAATAAATTGGTATTTTTAATACTACTATTTCAAATATCAGTTTCATTTTTATGGTAACAAGAATGTGTCATTTTATTCATGTTTCTGCACTATTGTCAATATGGGCAGTTTGTCTCAATGTTGTTATCATGTATCTCTGTTATTATGGATTAATTTCTGATTTTTGAGTAACTATTTACTCAGAAATATGCCTTGTTAAAACTGATTTATTGAATGATAATATGTTGTGAACTATTTCCACATATTATTGTTTAGTTATTGGATTTGCTGATTTGATAATCAATATCATTTATGTGAACTACTTCCTGAGTGTTGTTGGTTTAATATTTCAGTTAAGAGGTCTCAATAGGATGTGTTTTGATATCCATAATATCAGTTAATTGAACTACTTCATTAACTTGGTATTCATTATAAACAAGACATATCTAAATCCCAATACTTTAATTATCTTGCTCTTAGTTGGGTTAGATCTATATCTGCCTAATTAAGATAGGATTTAGATTAGTTTCTTTTGCTTGCATCATAGAATAAGCTTGCATTTAGAGTAAATTCTACATTCTTTTAAGTCCTCTCCTCAAAGAGGCAAAATTTTAGTTGTGGCTTTGCTGAACCCAAATCAGCTTAAGGGTCATTCTCTTGCCTGATCAGCAAGAAGAAGTGATCTGATGTCCCTGTCTATTGGTAGTGAAAGATACATTATAAACCAATAGCAATAGGGAGAAGGTAACTGGACCTAGTTGAACAGTCGGAGCCACCACACCAAACGGAAAAGGAGCTGCTTTAAGGTCCGGACCGAGTGGTTATCCCCCAATGTTGTTCCAGCGATTTTCGAGGCATCAACAAGGCACTAATCTACTGTAAATGTTGCAGAAAAATAGTAACAATCATAGGTGAAAAATGCTGCAAAGGATAGGTGTGAAGCTTCAAAACCTAGGATGCTCAAGGGGATCCTAAGGAGGAAACACATTACAGCTAAATCTGTAAGGAATTGTTGCTTTTTGATCTTGTTTCTAAATTAGATCACCAGATAGATAAATACAAGATGTATGAAAAAATAAAGTGGTCCCAATCCCAAATGCTGAATCGTGTAGCAAGGAGTCAGACCTATCCTATAAAGAAAAGAGATCACACCTAGAATCCTCACATGTTGGGGAAGGATTTTGAGTTTGATGTAGATCTTGCACTCCAATCGAGAAATTCAACATGTCTCCACCAGATCTTTATCCCTGCACACAATCACAATGAAACAAAGATGATAGGTGATCTTCCTTAGAAGATCGTTACATCAAAATAAATAGATACAATCACATAATATGTTGAACACAAATTCATGTAAGGAAGGTTTTGGGCAGCAGATCCCCTGCGTGATGGTTTTGGGGCTTAAAGCCCACAATTTTGGGTATTGATATTGTAAAAGTTCCGTGAAGTGCGCTGAGCATAAGTTGTAATGAGTTAGGTCAAAAGGTTGTCCGCCTGAAAATAATGTAAGATAATAGAAAGCGAGTTGCCCTGAACATGGTCTACAGACCATGGGAATGTATAAATAGAGTAGGACTCTAGGTTTAGAAGTCGGTTTTTTGGTAGCTTTTGATTAAGATCTAAAGTGTATGGGTTTGAAAAGGTAAATATTGCTCTGAGTCTGTAAGTTCAATTCATGGGTGGTAGTAGTTAGAGTAGGCTCTGTAGCTGTGTGCACAGAGGCTTGGTAGAGTCCTTAGTTTCGTGCACGGACCCCTGTAGCTGAGTGTGCAGGGAAAAATTAGATTTTACTAAACATAAGATTAATAAAGATAAGTGTTTCTGAATTATTGTGCATCTGGTCATAGATCTATATGTTTATGGATATGTTAAAGTTTTATGCATATCTTTAAGATTTATGGTTGTGCATGTTGGTTATAACTATTGAATGCTTGATTAAGACTCTAAGAATTAGATCAGATCTATAATAACCACAATAATAATAAGGAATCTAGGAAGTGCCTGTCGTAGAGCTACACGAGGGCCAGATAGCTAGGCAGCGTAGTCCGAGTGTGAAGATCGGTTCGCAACCCCTCTAGACCTCATCAAGACATCCCAAGGGTGTAGAAACCTGGTTCCAACACCCTCCCATACTACCTCGGGTGATACTTCAGTCCGTGCTCTACGGATTGTTGCCGAAAGGGCCAGTAGTGTGAGATTTGTTTGGCTAAACACTTCCGAACCTGGGTCAAGCCCCAATAAGCCAACAAATGGCTCTGTTTCCAAGACCAAGATCTTCCTAAGGGATTTTTGAGGTCAGAACACTAGAACCCTACGAAGAAAGAGATTGAAGATTGGTTGGATCAGAAGCTTCACGAGTTCATCGTACAGGAAAATAGAACACCACGATATCTGAGAAGAGATGGCTGGATCACTATGTTTATACGGAAATTCACAAGATATTCTTTGCATCTTTCTCTTCAAAGCTGTATGAGTGGATCGCAAGGCTAGCAGATAGCCAGGGAAGGTGCAAGCTTGAGCAACCCATAGTGTGGACTCCAAAGTTGGTACGTCTGCTAGAGGCATCTGAAGATAAGATCGCATGGGTCATGGATCATTGGCTGGATCGGATAATAGGAGGGTTTATCACTGAGTTCGCAATAGACACAACTGTGAGCTACAGCGAAGCTGAGCAGCATTTTCTCAAGGGACCATGAGGTAGGTACGTCAAGTCCCTGAATACTTGAATTAAGATTCTATTGTGTGAAAAACGGGTGATGTGAATCCATTAATGAGTGGGAAGACGTGGAGAGAAGGGCATACAAGGGTATCAAAGGGTTAGGAAATAGTTCTTTAATTTCGCCTCCATGAGAGGGCGAGGAAGAGCGCACTTGGGCTTCTCCAAGGAGTGTAGTCAGTTTGATAAGGCAACGCATTCATAGCTATCATCTCCGCTAACACCACCACTCGCGTCACCTCATTCACTCCCATCTTTGCCCACACCACCTCCACCCACCCCGTCATTTAGCATGGCAAGTGTGGTCAAGTTTCCTATATTCAGAGGAGTAGGAAGAAAAGATATATATCAATTTTGGTTTGTAGTAAGAGTAGTGTGGGAAGCGCATGGAGTTATGGATGATAACATTAAGAAGGCCACCTTAGTAAGTGTACTACAGAATCACGCACTGACTTGTTTTATCAAGCACTCGAATGATCATCCGCATGCAGGAATAGCGGAAATACAGATTGCATTAAACAAAGAATCTAGCTGCCTGAAATCGAAGACACAACCGATCATCGGATTCAAGGAGATCGCGATGCTTCTAGGCGAAACCTCGTGGAATCTGGATCAGAGATTGAAGATCACAATCCGCAAGGCTAACATCACGCTGACGGATGTGCAGCACCACGCGTGGTTTGTGGCATCATTGACACCACGTCTGAGGATGGCGCTATCGCAGCAGAAGCTTTCAACCCAGGAAGACACATTGGAAATAGCGATGAGGTTGCATGAAACCCTGATACAGGATCTTGGGTTGGGAGTCCAACGGATCCATGTGCAACTGCAAAACTTATGCTTAGAGCTGCAGAGTTTGAAATAGGATAGGGTACCCCAGCCAAAAGTGCGAGAAGAAGTGTGGTGGATAAAATGTAAAAGCTAGGGCCACGATAAGGATCATTGTCCAGTATTTGTGAACTGTCTGGCAGGAGGGGGGCCAATTTCGTTGAGACCAGAGGCTCAGGCAGGGTTAAGTGCAGCACCTGCACTTTGGTGCGTGATCTGTCAAGTGAGAGGAAAGCACATGACGGACAACTCTCATCTATTGCAGAAGTTTACACAGACCCCCTAGCAGCTATTTTGCAATTTTTGTAGATCGGTGGGCCACGGCGAATGAAACTGTTAGAGTTATGAGTTGTTTATGGATTGAACACCTGCCTATAGGATGTAGACTGAGGCGCGAGGTTAGGATCCAGCTGCAACAATAGCGCATGGTGGGTTCCAGGGACGAGGACAGGGACAAGAAGGAATGGGACCCAGACGAGGCTGTGGATAGTTAATCTACTATAACTGTGGAGGACCTGGGCACTACACGCGTGACAGTACGAACCCTACCAAAACATGTTTCCTGTACTGTTATCAGTTTGATCATGAAGCGGTAGACTGCCCCACACTAATTGCACAGATGCGTGAGAAGGGGGTGCTTCAGTCTACTCCGACGCAGAACATCCAAATGATGAGGTCTGAACTGTGCAAAGAAGACCCCAATGTGAACATGGTGCTCCAAAGCACTGCAACCACAGGGGAAGATAAGGGGAAGCAACCCGAGGAGAATACATGGGTTCGCAAGGCCCCTACAAAGCAACCTGAGTTTGACTTGGAACATGCAAAGGAGACATTTATGGAAGCTAAGAAGAGCTTCACAGAGGCCTCTACTTCAGGTAGTAAGGATCAAATTGAGCCAGAAATGGATCCTTCTATGTTAACTACCTTTCTAGAGACATGTATGAAGCTACTACGGGACAATAAAGCAGTTAAGGGATTACAAGAGCTGATAACTAAGTGCGTAGGGTCGGGTAAACCATGCGTGTCCAAAAACTAAGAAAGCATGCTCTGCGCACAGGGCGGGAAATACGCTTGACAACACAGATTGGTGACTTTGAGATGGATCAGGTCATCCTAGATTTGGGTCCAGATGCGAATGTGCTACCTAAACAGACATGGGAATGCATGGGTAGACCCGCATTACAGTGGTCTCCTATTCAATTATGGATGGCAAACCAACAAAAGATCCTGCCCATGGGCAGATTGCAAGGAGTCATAGTGGACATCGAAGGCGCGAGCACTCAAACAAATTTTGAGGTAATAGAAATTGTGGATGATAGGAAGCCTTACCCCGCATTGCTAGGAATAGACTGGGCCATGGAAATGAATGGGGTCATCAAATTAAAAAGACAGAAGATGATATTCGAGAAAAAGTCACTCCATCTAATAGTTCCGCTAGACCCAACTGAAGGAGTGTGCTACACTGAACCTATGTGTGATGAGGACAGTGACGATGAACTGGACTGCATCTACTAGATAACGGCCCAAGACTAGGATCAGGTGAATCCGATAGTGGATGAGAGAATCTCATGGGAGCATGACAGTTCGTGCACGTCGGATTCAGATGAAGAAATAGAGCGATGGAAGAATCGATTGCATGATGTAACAATGCTAAATTGTAATATGATGATTAGATCACTGTGACATGTGACAACTGAAGCAAGTAAACTGCTAGTAGATGATGGCGCAACAAACGGGAAGGAATTCGTAGACCACTATGGAGCTACGGAGTAGACGCAACACGGTGGGCAAAAAGGGGCATTGCGCGCGACAACTGCACAAGGGTGGAATACACCTCGGAAGACTAGGTGGAATTAGCGCGAAGGTAGAAGGTAGTTGTGTGTATGGTTTGGAGGTCCCCAGCGCCGAACGCAATCTGGGAAGCAAGGACGAAGCGGTTTGAGCATCCACCTGTGGTGGAGGATGCAAAGTTATGCTATGCAACCACCTTCCCAACTAAGAATAAAAAATTAGAACCTGATGCAGCAGCAGGAAAGGTGATGAATTCTACCAACTGTTCAAGACAGAGCAATCAAAAAAACATGCGGGATCTTGAACAGAGTTTTCCAGATAAGACAAACCAATTCAAATCTGCATGTACCAAGGGTTCAATGGGCTTATAGGACCATAAGAAAAAACAAGAGTGTGAAGGTGATCCTATCAGTGATGAGACAAGATGAAACCAGGAGGACAGAGAGAAATCCCCAGACCATAGCCCCCGCAGTGCGGACAGGACACGAGAATCAGGGTAAAGGAATTTGGCAATTATAGAAAGCCATTCGGTGCGAGAGCTTGAAACTTCGTGAACACGATGAAGAATGGGCATGGGTGAGGAGGAAAAATGTGATATTGGATGAATAAATCAACAAAAAGAACACCAAAGTTGCACAAGCAGGCCACGTGAAACTAAGCATAAGGGGTCTAAGCCTGGCAATCCCTACTAATGCATTAGAGTGAGCTGTGACCATACTATCGTGGCTGCGCCCGCACCTTACTAAACAAGGGAGTGTAGAACGCGATGCGCTACTAGATGTAAAGGTACTCAAAGGGTGCCCACAATCCAGGCTAGCAGGGAAGTTGAAGTCTCGTATATGGGGTGCGACCACCTAACTATCTATGGAAAGCTTAGTCTCAGCGCTCCAAGTAATTGAAAGAAAGCACAGGACTATAAACAAGTTTGTAGGAGAGCTGCGTGGAAAAGAGGTTCGGCATAGGGCCAGTAGGTCACCAGGGTCGCAACCACACATAGGAGGCTGCACTGCTGCGTGGGTAGCCTTGGAGGTGACCATTGATGTCACTATTCATGACAAGAAGTCTGACTTATCGCAGAAAGGAGCGGGCAGTGGGCCATTAAGACGGGAATTCAGAGCTAGATACAGGAAGATTTGCCACCAAGAAGATATTAATGACTTGGAAGTTGAGAGAATGGTTGAATTCAAATTCAAGCGTGACTATAAAACCCCTTGGGGTAGCCTCAAAACAACACTTGGATATTTGAGATTTGAACCAGTACAGAGCAGCAAGCAGCAAGTTACCTTGCCACCCGTGACTAAATACCCGAGTGAATATAGGATAGAAGCCATGTCAGCTGCTAGAATCAAAGTGAGATTTGCAAAGGAGCCCCGTCTGACCTAGGAGGAGCCTAGAGAAGTAGCCAATGCCCCAAAAGTTCCAAAGTTTACACACATTCCATGACCCTCGAAAGACAAGCAGACTATGGGGCCAGTCCGGGTATCACCGCGATTCAGTAAATTGTCAATGGCCGAAAAGGGAAAATCTATCACCACTGAAACCGAAGAGGAAGAGGAAGATTTACAAGCCCTGATTGCTCAGATTGAAGCACAGGACGAGGAAGAGGAAAATGTTTCCCAAGTACCTCTGGTGATAATGTTTCCACCATACATCTCCCCTTGGAAAGGGACGGCCAAAATACCAAAGGACCTGGAGACCACGAAGAACATGCTCCAGACCCTGCTTCTTCCCAATTAAATAAGGTTCGATGGTCTGCCGCTAGGCCGACTACCGAATATGAAGTTCAAAGATTGGGACCTCATGGATAGTGAGAAGTTCTCCCAATTGGCCGTTGAGAAATTAATGTAGCAAAAGTGGTTATGGGGTGTAGAGAAGGCGGGATTACTCAATCTAAGGTGGATACCCCACTATCACTGCGTGGCCATCATAATTTTTATTATCTAATAGCTACTATGTTTAGTACATGAGGGGTTTCTCTGGCTGGAGGAATCGATTCCCATCATGGTCGATTTAATACACCGAATTTCCCAACTGCCTACTAAAGGAAATGATCCTACAGCCATAGTAGGAACGAGTAGCGATGTGGGTCTCGCAGAAGCCATGAAAGCTAAATATAAGCTAGTGAAGGTGAAGTGAGGGTATGTAATCGCAAGTATCAAAGACCGAGGGGTGTGTGTTGCCACCCAGTTGCCGGCCATCAAGTTCATAAGGAAATTCTGCACAGACGAGGTGCCAACATTTCTCTTTGCGCTCGCGAAGCAGTATGCAGAGGGGTTTCAGTTCAACTGGGTGTAGTTTCTCTGTGACGAATTTTTGACGAATCGTAGGGAAGCCCAGGAGCGGGGTAAGACTTTCCACTACACATGGCTACTTTTATTGGTCTTGCTAGTTGTAGGGGAGCTGCCGAAGGGTAGCTAGTTTCCCAACATTAAGAAGAAACTACCTAAAGCCGTGAGGTATAACTTGCTCGGGGCTACAAAAGACGCCACAAGGATTCGTGAGATCAAGGTGTTTTGGATATTTATGGAGGCAAGTATCCAGACATGGATCTACTGTAGACTGCAGTTATCCTCCACAGTATACAATAGTTTGCAAAGCACGACTGAGTTTAAGGCAAATATGCATAATCTGTATATCTGGGCGCGAAAGGATCCAACTCGAACATGGGTAAAGCTTCCGTTCATTGCAACGGATGATGAAATTTTCAAGGCAATGGTGGCATGGCCTCCAGAGTGGCATGCCCCAGACTTGGCTAAATTAGAAAATATTATAGCACAATAGTGGAAGAAGGAAATCAAGCTGCACATCACAAAGTTGGTGGAAAGAACATGCCAGGAACATAAAACGGCCACGCAGTGGGTGATGACCGAGGCAACAGAAAAAACCACCACTGTGCTTGCCGAAGAGATCGTGCAGGATCAGGAAATGTCCCTGGAGCAGGACATACAGGGGAAGTGGAGACAGAGGAACACATGGACCTGATCACAACATCAACTCAACTTAAGAGGTCACGTGTCCAGGAGCAGCCATTTGCACACAAAAAGACAAAGACATCAAAGACCTTGGAGGGAGATTTTCTTACCAGAAGCGAACTAGTACGCGATGTCACTAATGGTGCTCTGGAGGAGTTGATGACAGAGTAGAAAACTATGTTGGGGGCGCTTAGAGTGCAGTTGCGGGTATTACAAGTGCAACCCTAAGGAGGGATGGTGCTAAACCTTGTGGAAGGTACATTCGCAGTCTAGCAGATGGTGCGCACCCACACAATGAATACTTTAGTGTTACCCACAAGCATTGTCTTAGCAGAGGCGGAAGGTGACACAAGAGGTCAAGGGTTTAATTTGGCCGACCTTCCTAGAGAAACCCTATATCAGCTATAGGATGGGGTAACCGTTGAGCTCCGTGCAAGGTAAGGTCGCGTCATCTAGGTCTTAATGGAGCAAAAGGGAAATCTCGAGAAGATCAGTCTATAGCACAATGACTTGGTTACACACAACCAAGGATTGGAACAGGCCATGGCGGAGGTCTGTAGTAGTGTACTAGAACTGGTTGTGCCAGTGGAACTCCCAGAAGCCAAAAAGATTCATCACATGGTGATAGGATTTCGTAGGGCCCAAGAGGAGACCGCGAAAGCTCAGTTGGAGTTGAACTTGTAGATCGCAGAGCTAAGGCTGAAAGCATAGCCCCTACACCACCAGAAGTCACTGAGCAGTGTCGCCATGCCATTCAAGCAAGGTTGGAAGTGATAGAGCGCACTGTACAAGAATTCATGAGATTGTTGGATTAGTCCCTTCTTACGCTCACATCACTACAAGAAGACCCAATGCTGCAGCAAGTAGAGACAAAAGCATGGGAGTTACAACAAGCTTATGGCAATGTTCGGGGGATTGTGCCAACGGTCGCCCTCACTCAGCGACTAGACAAAATGAGGGAGGCCCAAGCCCTGAAGGAACAGGTGGATGCCGCGCACCAGAAAGAAGCCGGGCTTAAAGCATGCATCCAGTCGTGGCTTGAGGAAGCATTCACGATCACTGCTACGATCGACTGTGTTATCACAAAATCAAGCACTGAAAGGCTGCTAATCAGCAAGACTCTGTGTAACTATTTCAAACCAGACTTTTGACTAAGGCTTAGCCTCCTTAGCCTGAGAGGGTTCTCTCAAAAGGTTATTGATTTTAATTATTGATGAGATGGCTAACTCTTTCAAAGTAAATTTAACACATATGTTGGCTGGACAGACATTACAAAGACTTCCATTAGGCTCATGGAGTTAATCATTACTTCAGCAAACTATAAAACTACTCATTCATAGAAGTCAGGGCATGTAATGTTTAAACACTCAAAATACCTCTCATAGAAACCTCAACTTACAAATACACACAGGAAGTCAGAGAAACAATGTGAATTTTGAGTGATTGTGTATTTATACAGCTGTAAAACATAAAAGATAAAACAAAACGACAGATATCTTGAGCATTTTAAACACTGTGTGAATCCTGAGAAGAAAAACCAGTCATTTGTATTACTGAAATAAGTTTTTTACACAAGCCAAAATAAACTCTGTTTTCTCCAAAACATCCAACCCCCATTACATCAAAATTTTCTCTATATATAGAAACATCTCCTTAACTACTTTGAGTTTCCTCCTCCAGCATGAGGGGAGCTCGATGACTACTACTAATTACCCTTATCTGTTATTTAACTGACTCATTAAATACAACAAGTGCTAAACTGGAATTTTAAAGAGTCCTAATTAAACTAAAGCTCTAATTATATCCTCCTCGTAGAATGATTCTTTCTTGCTCCGTGACACATGTCTCCTTTCAGTTTGGCCGAGATAGCTAAGAGGAGGATTCAATGTTCCATGCTAGCTTTGGATGCTGGATGCGTTGATGGTTCAATAATGTTAGGAGACAAACCCCTGTTTTTCCGGTCTCTGTCTTCCACCACCTATTCGAAAATGTAGCAGCATGTTTCCAACTCTTTAACACCCCAAAAATGAAGAGCACCATCATGATACCAGATGCGCTGGAGGCTTAGTTGATGACCAGGTGTGCAAGCCAAAACAATACTCCTCATATGGACCTCCTTCCAAACCCTAATAACTGAACATAAAGTGCCTTTACGATGAAAACTTTAACTTGAGACAAAAACACTTCACTTTACAAAAGAGGCACACCTGTCATCATTTGAATGGCTTATGTTAACTTCATGTGGTCTTCTTAATGTTCCTTAGATGTTTCCTTTGGCAAATATCTGATCCTCCCATCAAACTGTTTGTTTTCGTTCAAAAACATCACCTACAGCAGTTTCGTAGCGCGCTACGAAACCGCTGTTTTTTTTTGTTTATACAGCTTGTATTTGCTCTGAGTTTTTCACTGTTTATACCTCCAATGGCTAAAACTCCTTTATATATGGCAGGGGTCTAGATGCCTTTAAAATAATGAAACTAAGCCAAAATTTTACAAAACTTAGAACAATACCTCTCTTTGAGCAGCAACTTTATTTATCAGCTAATTGATCTAGCTGAGCCTTTAATTCTTCCACCTTCTTCCACTGACCTAGCTGTGATTCCAATTCTTTAATCCTCCTCTTCATGGCTTTGTTCTCGGCCTTTAAACACATGTTTATTTTTCTGATGCATTGGGCCTGTTTGAGAGCTGGAACCGTCCATGTGTAGACATCAGCTACTGAATCCACCTGGCTTACTAGGTTTTTACTCCCCTTTAACACAGCTTTCCGATAGTTTGCATATCTGATTGCAACCTCCCTAGTGGCTTTCTTCACCTTATCAATTTCAATCTTTTCTGCCTCCAGCTGGTCCTTTATGGCTATAACATTACCTCCTTGGGAAATAATGACTGTTCTATTGGAGTGCTTTTGCTTGCTTTTCTCTGCCACCTCTGCTCTAGACAATTTTTCAACTTCCTCTGTTCTAGGTAGTTTAGAGGATTCCCTTACTTGTCTTCTTGTAACAGGTCTTCTTGGATTGAGGACAAATTCATCACCGGGCTCTTCAAACCTCAGTCTCTTTGAAGCTTTAGATTTCTTAGTGCTTTCCGGTGATGATTGAGTTAAATCTACGTGCATTGGTTCAATATGCACTGGCTCCACCTGCTCAAACTCAATGGCCTCAAGCAAATCACTCAAGCTGGCTTTAGATGTAGGGCTTTCCTCAACAGCCAATGCTTTGCCCTTATCTTTACTTACTTGACTCCTTGTCCTAGCTCTAGACACTGTTTTAGATTCACTTGGTCTAGGTACAACTTTCTCATGCTTAGTTTTCTCTTTTGATGATGGCTGAGACTGCTCTTTAATAATCAGTGGCTTCAATGATTTCTTCAACTGTGACTTGGCCTTCTTTTTATCCTTTTCTTCCTTTCGAAGCGGGGCTATTGTGGGCTCTTCATCAACTGATTTTTCTCTTTCTCTAACCGGCTGTGGAGTAAGCCCTGTTTTACTCTGGAAACTAGCCATGAAGATAAAAGAGTTCCAATCTCTACCAATTTTCTGAAGACCATCCAGCACTAACAGTTTTACCAAACCATGGTGAAATAATGATGTTTCACAGTCATCCTTTCTTAATTGCACTTTATCACACATTTTGCTGAGACTACGAAACAGGTAAAATGGAATATCTATGGATGCTTTACCAGTAAAATGCAACAACAACTTAAAGTGATAGGAGTAAACCTTGTTATATCTACCCTCACAGGTTAAATACTTTTGAATACAAGTGAGAAGAAGGGCATAGTGCTCCTTAACATAATTTCTAGGTACAACCTTTGTTAGATCCTCATTCACATGTGCCTCTTTCAAGAATTTTTTGCAGGGGTTCATATCAAATTTGAAGTTCTTGAACCACTCTTGTCCCCCCCTTGGAATCTCTGTTACAGCAGCAATGGCCTCAGGGGACACTTGAACCTCTAGCATAGCAACTTTAGAATTCAAACCGGTGAAATTTAAGGCAAAATCCTTTGTTACTTGAGCATGGCCACCATGCAGCTTCTCACAGAAATTCCAACAGCCGGCATCCTTGAAGGCTTTCTTCACGCCTTCATCTCTTAGTGCGAGGTCCAAACCTTTAGGCTCTGTTCTTTGACATTTCCCAGACCTATGCCCCTTCCTCTCCATTTGCCTTTGAAATTTCCGCACAGTCAATTACCAACAGCTCCAACTAAACTGATGTTTCAGTTCCTTTTCACTCAGGCTCGCTTGCAATTCAAATATCTCATTACCCAGGCTGGCCGTTTACGCAGCATTTAAGATCATCATGCAAAATCTATGCACGGCAAAACCAATTTGAATAATATTAATGTGCATGCCTACAAACCTATTGGTGGAGTGATGGTTTATGAGTATTTGGGAGGTACGCCAACTGACATGAACGGACGGGAACGATGACTCAACAACTGACATGACCCTCTGAAAAATATCTGCTGCAAAACGCAGGAATCCGCGATTTCGCAGCGCGGCTAGTTTTGAATTGTCAAAATGTGCTGCGAAACGGCTTGATGGTGACAGGATGCGGAATGGCTAAACCATGATTATGCAGCGAAATTGACCAATAAGAAACTGCGCTACAAAATTACGGAAATACGCTGCAAAACTGACCAATAGGAGGCTGCGCTGCGAAATTATGGAAAGGATTGGTGATATGAATGAGACAAGACATGACTTATGAAAACATGATGGCGGAGGATGACCCATAAGATTAGAACACATTTTACATCAAACCCCTTTAAAATTCCAACCCTAAGTAAGAAACATAGAATAAAAACATTTTGACACCACCTTTTGACATTAAACTTGGACAAAAGACTATATATACAAATGTTTAAAGTTCTAAGTGATAACAGTGGCTCCACTTGGGATAGTGTGCTCCTGTAGTACACTAAGAACCTGCAGACCCAGTGCTTTTATCCATTCCTTAAAAACACACACACAGAATTGACAAGCATTCCTTTCTAGCTTTATGGGCCTTCTCCTCGGGCTAAAGCTTTTCTGTTTAGCTTGTCACTTATTTTCAACAGGAAACATTCATAAAACGGTTATATACAATGCTCATGAGATACTTGGCAGATTTTCACTGATTATAATGCTTTATGAACCTGCCATTAACAGGTCCTCCAGCATATGGTGTTCCATCAACCTCCTGCAGAATGTAGGTGTTATTTCCATGGAAAGCAGAAATCTGATATGGCCCTTTCCACAGATTTTCAAATTTACCATGTTTACCTTTCTCTTCAATTCTGGCTTCCCATTTTAGAACTTTGTCATTAATCTGAAATGTAACCTCTTTGATCTTCTTGTCAAATGCTCTCTTGACCCGATCCTGGTTTTGTTGATGACCTTCAATCACCTCACTTCTTTTCTCCTGCAAAGTTATTAGCTGATTTATCCTTCGTTGTATGGCATTTGGTTCCTCTTGTAATCCTTGAATCAGCTTCATAACAGGTACCCCGAGAGAAGTTGGGAATATCGCCTCTGCTCCATACACAAGTTCATATGGTGATGTTCCAATGGACCTCTTTGTGCAAATTCGATTAGCCCACAAAGCATACTTCAGCTTCAAATGCCAAGCCTTTTTATTTTCCTGCAACAGCTTCTTAATAATCCTCACAAGACTCTTGTTTGAACTTTCAGCTAAGCCATTTCCCTGTGGATAGTAAGCAGTGGAATGACCAAGGGAAATATGATATTGATGACAAAAACTTATCATTCTTTTGGACTTAAAAGCCTGGGCATTGTCTGTGATAATCTTGATTGGGCAACCAAACCTTGATAAGATGTTATTTTCTAAAAAGGAAATTATCACTGAATCATTGGCTTGCCTGGTAGGTATCGCCTCTATCCACTTTGTAAAATAATCGGTGGCTGTGAGAATCCAGCGATGCTGTCCTGATGAAGGAGGATGAATTTCCCCTATAAAATCTAATCCCCACTGTTGGAAGGGTGCTTCAACATAAATAGGAACCAATGGCATTGGCATAAGTTTTCTCCTTCCTTCAAATACTTGACATTCATGGCATGATGCTATCTTTTTATAAATGTCTCTGAACATAGTTGGCCAAAAATATCTAGCTCTCAAAACTTTGTTAGCAGTGGCTTTCCAATAGTGATGGCCTCCATAATCTCCCTTATGAAATTCATCAATCACCTTATCAGCTTCTTCTTCAATGAGGCAATTCAATAAAATTCCTCCTGCATCCTTCCAAAATAAATTTTTCTCATATACAAAATATCTGAGGGACTTCAACTTGGTGAACCGAGCTTTAGATTTTGACAGGTTATCAGGGGCTCTATTGTGCTGCAAGACAAATGCTACATCCTTATACCATTCTGAGATCAAAAATTTTTCATTGATTTGAACCAATTCTTCTTCATTTTCAGAAATTTCTGATATTTCTGTGCTAAAATTGATACCAATGCAGTCCAGATTTGACTGAGTTAACAACTTTGCTAAGCCCTGACCCTTTACCAACTTGGTGGGCCTGATCTCAATGTCATATTCCAGCAGCTTGGCTATCCATTTTCCTCTTTTTCCATCCGGGTCTGCTTGTGTAAGAATATCTTTTATAACAACACTTGGTACGTATGCAACAATACGAGAGTGCAACACATAAATTCTGAAATCCTTAATTGCTTTTACCAATGCATATGCTTGCTTTTCTAGGATATTATATTTCAATTCAGCATTAGCCAATGTCTTGCTAAAGAAGGAAATGGGCTGTTCAGTACCTTGACTCCCTTTCTGCAGTAAAACTCCAGCGATTGTATCTTCAGAAGCAAATGTGAAGATCAAGAACTCCTTGGTAAAATCCGGGCTGATAAGGACCGGTGCTTGAGAAAGTGCCCCTTTGATCTCTTCAAATGATTTCTTGGCTTCAACTGTCCACTTAAAATCTGCTCCCTTCCTTAACATTTTTGTTATATTCTTGACTACTTCAGCAAAGTTAGGGATAAATCTTCTAACAAAATTAACCTTTCCAAGAAAGGATTGAACCTCTTTCTTGCTCCTTGGCAAATCTAGCCTTTGAATAGCACTGACCCTATTAGGATCAATCTTAATTCCCTCTTCAGAAATAATATGTCCAAGCAATTTGCCAGAAGTTAAAGCAAAGATACTTTTGGTTGGGTTTAAAGAAATACCAAACCTCCTACACTTTAGTAAGATCCTTTCAAGGTTCTTTAAGTGATCTTCTTCCTTCTTTGAAAAGACTGTGATATCATCAAGATATACCACCACTGATTTATCTTTTTCTTCAGCAAAAGCAATGTCCATAGCCCTCTGGAAAGTTGCTCCTGCATTCATGAGGCCAAAGGGCATCTTTGCATACATAAATGTGCCCCATGGTGTAGTGAAAGTTGTCTTCTCCTAATCATCTGGATGAACAAGGATCTGATTATACCCTGAGAAGCCATCCAACATAGACATTCTTTGGGATCCAACAATATTTTGCAAAATGAAATCCATTTTAGGAAAAGGGTAATTATCTTTCAGTGAAGCCTTGTTTAAGTTCCTGAAATCTATGAAAATTCTAATCTCCCCATTCTTTTTCCTGACTGGTACCAAGTTAGCAAGCCAATTTGAGAATCTAATTGGAACAATAATTTTTGCATCAAAAAGCTTTTTCACCTCCTTTTCAATTAGTGGCATCAAAAGAGGATTAATCCTCCTTAACTTCTGCTTAAAAGGCTTCTCTTTTTGCTTAATTGGGATGGTATGTTTTATGATTGAAGAATCATATTGCTTCAAGTCAGCATAGCTCCATGCAAAAAACATCAATAAATTTCTTCATCATTTCAACATATTTTACCTTCATATCAGCTGATAAGAACTTTGAAATCTTGACTAATTTGGGCACAACTGAGTCACCTAAATTACAGCTTTCTATTTCCTCTTCATTAGCTTGCAATCTTGGTGCTTTAATCACATCATTCTGATCAAATAACTTTTCCAGTGGAATGAGGCCTTTAGGGATTAGGTTGTTTTACAGCTGCAACACTTCAGATTTTTCCTTTGTCTCTGCTAACATATTCTGTTGATCTATTTGATTATGCTCAAACTCCTCTTTCAACTCAAGAAAATTTCTTACCTGCTGATCATCTTCAAATACTTGCCAATTTATGATATTATCTGGGATGACTGGTCTATGGCGAACTTTCACTTCATAACTATCAGAAGAATGTTTGGGAATAATAAAAAGACTGGCTGCAATAGCAAGAGAATCTGCAATAGAATTCTGATCTCTGGTTTTTATAGTGAAGGAGTAAGATTGAAACTTTTCCAACAACTCCAAAACTAAATTTCTATAAGCTCTCATCCTAGCATCCTTTGTTTGATATGCACCTTCTACTTGCTTAATAATCAATTCAGAATCTCCACAAACAGCAATGTTTTTTGCCTTCAATTCTATCAAGGTTTCCAGGCCTAACACCAGAGATTCATACTCAGCCATGTTATTGGTACAATCAAAGTTTAATTTGTATGACAGAAACTTACTTTCTTCAGTTGGACTAGTGATCCAAATTCCAGCTCCTGCCCCTTCTTTTCCTGCTGATCCATCAAAGTACAATGACCAACAGCCCATGATATCTTCTCCTTCTCCTTGCTGTCCTTCCTGACTCTGATTTTCTGCAGGTTTATCTTCTAATTCTCTCCCAACTGATTCATTGAAGAGAATAGCTGAACCAAGACCAGTATCACATGAGTAAATAGGAAAATTCTGAGGCTTTTCTTTACTACTCACCATGTAGGCCATCCTTGTTTCACGGTACAACCTTCTTTGCTCACCAAACACTGGAATAGTGGCATATGTAAGATCCATCTGCATTGTGCCCTTGATTTTGGCTGCCCATGACCTTGAAAGAAGTATTCCAAACTTAGGTGGAATGTCTACAACAACAATGTCCATGACAATGGTTTTTGCTGGAATTTGTGTAAGACCCACAACAACATCTTTTATCAAACCAATGCAATGAACTCTCTTGGAATCAAAAGAGAATAAATCCTTATAAGGCCTAGTAATCTCCAACCCCAATCTTTCCATAATTACCTTAGGCATAAGATTATGTGATGCCCCTGAATCTAACATAGCATTATGTAGAGTCATGTCATGGATAGTAATGCTTATGTAGAAAGGAGGAAATTCTTCATTTTGTTCATCCTCAAGCCTTGGACCCAAGCATATAATAGGATTATCTTCTTGCACATTTAGGATATCAGCCACTCCTGGCTGTGAATTTAGAATTTCAACAATTTTACTTCTGTACCTATCCACCTTGAGAATCTCATTAAAAGGGACTGATATTTTAATTTTTGCAATCTCATTCTCAATACTAAAAACAGAAGCAGCCTTATCACTTTCTTTGGGAGGAGAAGAAATCTGAATGTCCTTTTTGTCAAGAGAAGGATCCTCTTTATTTTCACCTACCTTTGCTTTTCCCTTTTTATCATCAGCTGTCTTTGAGACATTCTTCTTGAACTGTGCTTTGTTTGCTGTAATAGGAACCTCTCTATTCCTGAGATTATACTGCTTTTGCATCTCAAAAATAGCATGCTGATAACCCTTTAAAAAATCTGAAGGTTCTTCTTCTGACTTTATCATGCTGGATTCATCATGTTCCTCTTTGGTCAAAAAGATTCCTGACCCTTCTTCATCAAAACAATGAATTGATTCCTCAGAAACTTCAGGTTCATCCTCTTCATCTACCAATTTTTGCTGGAAAGGAGGTCTCACTGGAGGATCTGCCTGCTGCTCTCGGTTATCTCTTGGCCTTTGCTGATTTTGAGGTCTCCTAAACTGTGGGTTTCTAAACCGATGTTCTTGCTGAGTTTGAGGAGCAGAAGCATTCCCAAGGGCTAATCTGTCCATCAATTTCTCCATGGTTTTCATCATTGTTTCAAACTTGTCTTCTTGAGCAGATGTAGAAGGCTTCTCTTCCTCTTTTAATTTAGATTTTGCCATTTTTGATTTCTTAGCAGCAAGCATATTCACCTCTACTTTAATTGCATCATTTTGCATGTCAGCAAGAGAGGCTGATTCCCTTTCTCTGAGTAAAAGGGAAAAATCTGAATCAAATGATTCAGCATATCTCAACTGTGTCAGGGCTCCAGGAGGCTTCAAATGAGCTGGAATAGAATTATAAACTTTGTTAAACCTCTTAGAGAAACTTTGAACAGTTTCCTCTAGAGCTCTCCTAAGACTGTTATACTCAGTAAGGGCTTGGACAGGGTTAGTTCTACTTCCCCATTTTCTTAAAAAACTGTCTTCAAATTCTACCCAACTATGAATGCTTCCAGCTCCAAGGGCTTTATACCATTTTTTGACTTCCCCAATGAAAGTCTGAGCAAACAATCTTAGTTTTACATCTTCATCATCCACTTCTTCCCTATCAACAAAATCATTGAACCTATCCACATGTTCTTCTGCTGTAATATCTTCATCACCTCCCCATGTTGGAATCCTAGAAGCATATTTACTAGGAAGATCATGCAAAACAACAGGGAGAGCTAGAGGAGCATACCTAGCAGGTACAGCCATAATAAATGGAGGAACAGTGACAACAGGTATTGTATGACCAGAGGGACCAGAACTAGTATGAGATGTGGCCTGAGGACTATTTGGACTAGCAGAGGCAGAAGATAAAGTATGAGTACAGAAAGGACTATTGGGACTTTGTAAACCGCTGACAAAAGAGCTTCAATTTGGAAGAGGCAGACCAATTTTAGAGTTAAGCAAAACTTCAAAAGGGTCAAGTTCCTTGAGCTTTTTCAAGTCCTCCTCCTCTAATAACAATTCAGAAGTAACAATTTCCCAAAAGTCTTCTTTATCTTTTTGTGACACTAAAGATGAAGTATCAATGCCTTTTTTTTGTAAATCTAGAATGATACCAATAATTTCTTCTTCGTTTTCAGACCTCAACAAGACTTCTTGAATTTTATCATCAACAATTTTATCTTCAGGACTTCTAGAAAACTCAGGAAACAAAGACTTTGAAATATTAGAAGTACCTGGTATATCAGAAAATCTTTGTCTACTCCTTGAGATGATATTAGGATTATCCACAGGACTAGGTGGGTTTGGGTCAGGATTACTCCTTGTATATCTTCCTCTCGAAGCCACCTTTTGAACTTTAAGATTTAATGGAGTCACCAAGGTAGAATGCAGCCTCGAAAATCTTCCTGAGCTCCTGCTACCTTCAGAAGTTCAGTCTTACAATTTCGGGAATGAGTAATCTTCAGGCTCCCGGCAGACGCACCAAAATGTTATCACAAAATCAAGCACTGAAAGGCTGCTAATCAGCAAGACTCTGTGTAACTATTTCAAACCAGACTTTTGACTAAGGCTTAGCCTCCTTAGCCTGAGAGGGCTCTCTCAAAAGGTTATTGATTTTAATTATTGATGAGATGGCTAACTCTTTAAAAGTAAATTTAACACATATGTTGGCTAGACAGACATTACAAAGACTTCCATTGGGCTCATGGAGTTAATCATTACTTCAGCAAACTATAAAACTACTCATTCATAGAAGTCAGGGCATGTAATGTTTAAACACTCAAAATACCTCTCATAGAAACCTCAACTTACAAATACACATAGGAAGTCAGAGCAACAATGTGAATTCTGAGTGATTGTGTATTTATACAGTTGTAAAACATAAAAGATAAAACAAAACCACATATATCTTGAGCATTTTAAACACTGTGTGAATCCTGCGAAGAAAAAGCAGTCATTTGTATTACTGAAATAAGTTTTTTACACAAGCCAAAATAAACTCTGTTTTCTCCAAAACATCCAACCCCCATTACATCAAAATTTTCTCTATATATAGAAACATCTCCTTAACTACTTTGAGCTTCCTCCTCCAGCATGAGGGGAGCTCGATGACTGCTACTAATTACCCTTATCTGCTACTTAACTGACTCATTAAATACAACAAGTGCTAAACTGGAATTTTAAAGAGTCCTAATTAAACTAAAGCTCTAATTATATCCTCCTCGTAGAATGATTCTTTCTTGATCCTTGACACCTGTCTCCTTTCAGTTTGGCCGAGATAGCTGAGAGGAGGATTCAATGTTCCATGCTAGCTTTGGATGCTGGATGCGTTGATGGTTCAATAATGTTAGGAGACAAACCCCTGTTTTTCCAGTCTCTGTCTTCCACCACCTATTCGAAAATGTAGCAGCATGTTTCCAACTCTTTAACACCCCAAAAATGAAGAGCACCATCATGATACCAGATGCGCTGGAGGCTTAGTTGATGAACAGGTGTGCAAGCCAAAACAATACTCCTCGTATGCACCTCCTTCCAAACCCTAATAACTGAACATAAAGTGCCTTTATGATGAAAACTTTAACTTGAGACAAAAACACTTCACTTTACAAAAGAGGCACACCTGTCATCATTTGAATGGCTTATGTTAACTTTATGTGGTCTTCTTAATGTTCCTTAGGTGTTTCCTTTGGCAAATATCTGATCCTCCCATCAAACTGTTTGTTTTCGTTCAAAAACAGCACCTACAGCAGTTTCGTAGCGCGCTACGAAACCGCTGTTTTTTTTTGTTTATGCAGCTTGTATTTTCTCTGAGTTTTTCACTGTTTATACCTCCAATGGCTAAAACTCCTTTATATATGGCAGGGGTCTAGATGCCTTTAAAATAATGAAACTAAGCCAAAAGTTTACAAAACTTAGAACAATACCTCTCTTTGAGCAGCAACTTTATTTATCAGCTAATTGATCTAGCCGAGCCTTTAATTCTTCCACCTTCTTCCACTGACCTAGCTGTGATTCCAATTCTTTAATCCTCCTCTTCATGGCTTTGTTCTCGGCCTTTAAACACATGTTTATTTTTCTGATGCATTGGGCCTGTTTGAGAGCTGGAACCGTCCATGTGTAGACATCAGCTACTGAATCCACCTGGCTTACTAGGTTTTTACTCCCCTTTAACACAGCTTTCCGATAGTTTGCATATCTGATTGCAACCTCCCTAGTGGCTTTCTTCACCTTATCAATTTCAATCTTTTCTGCCTCCAGCTGGTCCTTTATGGCTATAACATTACCTCCTTGGGAAATAATGACTGTTCTATTGGAGTGCTTTTGCTTGCTTTTCTCTGCCACCTCTGCTCTAGACAATTTTTCAACTTCCTTTGTTCTAGGTAGTTTAGAGGCTTCCCTTATTTGTCTTCTTGTAACAGGTCTTCTTGGCTTGAGGACAAATTCATCACCGGGCTCTTCAAACCTCAGTCTCTTTGAAGCTTTAGATTTCTTAGTGCTTTCCGGTGATGATTGAGTTAAATCTATGTGCATTGGTTCAATATGCACTGGCTCCACCTGCTCAAACTCAATGGCCTCAAGCAAATCACTCAAGCTGGCTTTAGATGTAGGGCTTTCCTCAACAGCCAATGCTTTGCCCTTATCTTTACTTACTTGACTCCTTGTCCTAGCTCTAGACACTGTTTTAGATTCACTTGGTCCAGGTACAACTTTCTCATGCTTAGTTTTCTCTTTTGATGATGGCTGAGACTGCTCTTTAATAATCAGTGGCTTCACTGATTTCTTCAACTGTGACTTGGCCTTCTTTTTATCCTTTGCTTCCTTTCGAAGCTGGGCTATTGTGGGCTCTTCATCAACTGATTTTTCTCTTTCTCTAACCGGCTGTGGAGTAAGCCCTGTTTTACTCTGGAAACCAGCCATGAAGATAAAAGAGTTCCAATCTCTACCAATTTTCTGAAGACCATCCAGCACTAACAGTTTTACCAAACCATGGTGAAATAATGATTTTTCATAGTCATCCTTTCTTAATTGCACTTTATCACACATTTTGCTGAGACTACGAAACAGGTAAAATGGAATATCTATGGATGCTTTACCAGTAAAATGCAACAACAACTTAAAGTGATAGGAGTAAACCTTGTTATATCTACCCTCACAGGTTAAATACTTTTGAATACAAGTGAGAAGAAGGGCATAGTGCTCCTTAACATAATTTCTAGGTACAGCCTTTGTTAGATCCTCATTCACATGTGCCTCTTTCAAGAATTCTTTGCAGGGGTTCATATCAAATTTGAAGTTCTTGAACCACTCTTGTCCCCCCCTTGGAATCTCAGTTACAGCAGCAATGGCCTCAGGGGACACTTGAACCTCTAGCATAGCAACTTTAGAATTCAAACCAGTGAAATTTAAGGCAAAATCCTTTGTTACTTGAGCATGGCCACCCTGCAGCTTCTCACAGAAATTCCAACAGCCGGCATCCTTGAAGGCTTTCTTCACGCCTTCATCTCTTAGTGCGAGGTCCAAACCTTCAGGCTCTGTTCTTTGACATTTCCTAGACCTATGCCCCTTCCTCTCCATTTGCCTTTGAAATTTCCGCACAATCAATTACCAATAGCTCCAACTAAACTGATGTTTCAGTTCCTTTTCACTCAGGCTCGCTTGCAATTCAAATATCTCATTACCCAGGCTGGCCGTTTACGCAGCATTTAAGATCATCATGCAAAATCTATGCATGGCAAAACCAATTTGAATAATATTAATGTGCATGCCTACAAACCTATTGGTGGAGTGATGGTTTATGAGTATTTGGGAGGTACGCCAACTGACATGAACGGACGGGAACGATGACTCAACAACTGACATGACCCTCTGAAAAATATCCGCTGCAAAACGCAGGAATCCGCGATTTCGTAGCGCGGCTAGTTTTGAATTGTCAAAATGTGCTGCGAAACGGCTTGATGGTGACACGCTGCGGAATGGCTAAACCATGATTATGCAGTGAAATTGACCAATAAGAAACTGCGCTGCAAAATTACGGAAATACGCTGCAAAACTGACCAATAGGAGGCTGCGCTGCGAAATTATGGAAAGGATTGGTGATATGAATGAGACAAGACATGACTTATGAAAACATGATGGCGGAGGATGACCCATAAGATTAGAACACATTTTACATCAAACCCCTTTAAAATTCCAACCCTAAGTAAGAAACATAGAATAACAACATTTTGACACCACCTTTTGACATTAAACTTGGACAAAAGACTATATATACAAATGTTTAAAGTTCTAAGTGATAACAGAGTGGAAGTTGAATCAGCTGTAGGACACATATGCATCTGAAAGCTGCGCACAATTGATACAGTGGATAGTGGAAGAATGTGTGGCAGATGTCAGCACAGCACAAATGTTCTTGGATGGACTCTGAGTAAAGATCACCGCACCAACCGAGTGACTCGGGATGAGTCATGATGATTGTATTGTGGGCCTATTGGGAAATGGATCCCCTGCGTAACGGCTTTGGGGCTTAAAGCGCACAATTTTGGGTATTGATATTGTAAAAGTTCTGCAAAGTGCGTGGAGCGCAAATTGTAATGAGTCAGGTCAAAGGGTTGTCCACCTGAAAATAATGTAAGATAATGGAAAATGAGTTGGCCTGCGCATGGTCCGCGGACCATGGGAATGTATAAATAGAGCAGGACTCTAGGTTTAGAAGTTAGTTTTTTGGTAGCTTTTGATTAAGATCTAAAGTGTATGGGTTTGAAAATGGAAAGATTGCTCTGAGTCTGTAAGTCCGAGTTGTGGGTGGTAGTAGTTAGAGTAGGCTCTGTAGTTGTGTGCACAGAGGCCTGGTATAGTCCACAGCTATGTGCGTGGATCCCTGCAGCTGACTCTGCACAGCGGAATTGGATTGTACTGAATAGAAAATTAATAAAGATAAGTGTTTCCGAATTATTGTACATCTGGTTGGAGATCTGTATGTTTATGTGTATGTTAAGGTTTTATGCATATCTTTAAGATTTATGGTTGTGTGTGTTGGTTATAACTATTGAATGCTTGATTAAGACTCTAAGAATTAGATCATATCTATAATAACCGCAATAATAATAAGGATTATAGGAAGTGCCCATCGCAGAGCTACGCGAGGGCCAGATAGTTGGGCAGCATAGCGCGAGTTTGCAGATCGGTTTGCGACCCCTCCAGACCTCATTAAGACATCCCTAGGGTGCAGAAACCTGGTTGCAGTACCCTCCCATACTACCTCAGGTGAGACTTCAGCCCATGCTCCGCGGATTGTTGCCAAAAGGGCCAGTAGTGTGGGATTTGTTTGGCTAAACACTTCTGAACCTGGGTCAGGCCCCAATAAGCCAACAGAAGGGAACATATGTTTCCATTAAATATGAAAGATCAATGTAATGCTATACCTTCACCTCCAAGCTTCCTCTATACAATCTGACAGAGTTTCCTCACTATGATCAAGAACTGAGGATGAAGAGTAGTAGACTAATGGAAAAAGACCTAATAAACTCATTATGGTATAAAAATAGTAGTGTAGGTTCATGATCAAGCTCTCAATACTAACTCTCCAAAAACTAGTTGACCCTCTCGAATGATCCAATATAAGTAGGCATAAGAGAAGTCCCGAGAGGATGTATCTGGATGCTTAGGACAAATAGAAGTCATGGAAACTACTAATTGATAAGCCTAGGAAAGCTCGAATAAATGACAACTTGAAATGATATCCTAGGGACTAAGGCACTCTAGAATTATTCCCTGGATGTTGGCACTGAAAGAGGGAAAAACATCCCTGGACCCTCTCACATAGAAGGACTAAGAGTGATTCAGAGGCTCCAGACGCTCCCATAGGGTGTTGTGCTGACATCTGGGAGTCAAAATGGAGAAAAAGGAGTCATGGGTCTAGAAAAAAGTCAACCAGACTCAAATACTAAGGGTCACTAACCCAGAGGGGTAAAATAGGCTGATAACATATGCTTTCTAATATATGAGGTCATAAGACAAGTTGATGGACGAAATACATTATCATAAAACTCAGAGGTCAAAATGGGAGTGAAGAAAAAAAGTTAGGGATAAGGATCAGAAAACTTTGGAGCTGAATTCTCATCTATGTTGATAACATCCCTGAGGTGGGCATGCCTACGCTCTATCATAAGAATATACAGAACATGGCTACCATAAAATACACTGTGGATCCATGACATGAAATGTTGGAACATGGACACAAATATATACATAGTAGATCCATGTGACTCAATAGATGGAACATAGCCACTACTAAATACAATCATGGATCTATGTCATATTATACATTGGTAGGACTATGGACACATGACAAACATAGAACTGTCTCAAGATAGTCGTCAAAGTACATTAATGATACATAACTCTAATGGAACCTAGGAAGGATGTCATATAAGAGTGATATGTCCCTAATTTAGGGTCTTCGACATAACCCCGATGGCATGAATCTACACCATGGGAATAGATGATCTGAAGTTGAGCATGGTAGAAACCATCTGATTATGATCCAGTGAGGTAAACTACTAGCAAACGCGAGGGATCCAAAAATGAGGAAAATGGACCCAAAGGTACTTAATATAGTCTACTAAGTGTGAATAGATGAGTTGATATCGAACACCAATGAGCTCGATCAATCAGGAGCCAATGATGTAAACCCATTGTCAATCATGAGGAAGCTTATGACTAAGGTCTGCAAGATCCAAGGTACTACTAGTTCCTAGATCAAGCTCCTCGATAATAAGCTGAAGTCGACAGGAGAATATATGTTGAAGGAGGGCCTTGATGTATCCCCTACCAATCGACACATAACAAACCAGGATGATGTAATGAAAGGAAGAAGTCATGAAGTGATGAAGTACAAATGAAACAGGGATGGTTGACTCAAAAATGTCAATAGGCTATTGCAGATGGCTGACACAGTCTGAGACTTCCCTTGAACACGTAATGACAAAACACAAGAGTGACTTGGAAGCAAGACTACTGAGCACCATGTGATATCATGCAATGACATAGGAGGTATCGAAGCACACTACATATGACTAGAAGAGTAACTAGCTAGAGGAGTAAAGAGACTCATTTAGATGGTACAGATCCTAAGCAAGCTAAAACCCAATGGTGAGATAACGTAACAGATAGATGCCATGTTCAAGAGTGACATGAAGGACACTGCCATGCTAATGACTAATGGAAATAAAAGTTCCCTCGCTTCTCTTTTTGTAAGTTCCTTTCTCGTAAATTTTCCCCCAATACCGAAAAAGAGATAAAAGTATACAAGGGAGAACCTCCTAGCCGAGGTAGACTAGGGTATTCCTTTTTCATAACTAATCTATCTCCGTCTTGAAAAGGGTTAAACTTATACTCGATAAATGACACTTTAGGTACTCTAGCGAGCATGAAGTAGACAAGTTCACTTGGCAATCTTTTCTAAATTAAGGAGTCTAAAAAGTTCTTAAAGAAAAATCCTCTTCGAGGAATGAGTGGTATAGAGGGTAGAAATTTGTTCTAGTAATGTTGGAACTGCTCATGACATAAGGAGGACAATAGGGTTTATAATAGGACCACTCATCGTAGCAGTTCTTCCAAGAAAGGGTAAAACACCCAAGTGAATGTGGACAGTAGGTCAAGTAGATGATGACGTTGGAAAATAGAACCCAAGGCTCAAACTGCAAAAATAATCTGATAAAAGAGAGGCAATCACAAGGTAAAAAGATGGTGAAATCCTCTTGGGGTAAAGCCAAAAAAGAGATGAAGAAGAGGACATGAGGGTCAAATTCTATGCCAGGGTAGTTCAAAAGGAAGGATTCTGAAAAGGGGAATAAAATATATTGCATGGACACCAAGAAGACAAGGAGGTGCTAACTAGGGTATCCATGAGTGGGTGGGCTCTACCACCAAGTGACAACATGCATAAAGTAAAGTGTCTAAAGTCGCAACTTGACGGGGTCAGACGTAAGTCAAAAATATGGCACTGATGGTCAATAATGCATTGTTGATAGTGATAGATGACCTACCCCTATATGCCATGTTTAAGAGAAAAGACCCTAATATCCAATGGATGTCACCATAGAAACACCACCCTAAGGAGTAAAAACCATTCAAAAAGACTAGACCCATGGTTAAATCACATAATGAAAGAAATAAACATGGATGAGATTAAAACAAGACCATATTTTTTGAATTTTTGAATTTTATAACTTTTTTGGATTTTTCCCATAAATAAGGCATCAAAAATACTCACATCACACACAAAACCAAAAAAGAGATAAAGCATCACACTCCTATGTGCAATATGTACAAGAACAACGTAGTCTAGTAGGTCACGCTAAAGTGTGCCCATAGCTGGGCACAAGCCAAGGGTTTCTATATCTCAACTTATGGAGGATAAGGGAACCATATAGCTCACCAATGTGGGGCCATGCCAAAGGAAGTAAAACAACCAAATCCATAAAGGTTTACCATGCCAGTGACATTATAACATAGTCGCGTTATCAAAATTAACCTAAAGACATAACGGAGGATCAGGACATAAAGGAGGTACAAGATGCTCATCAACATATGGTAAGGAGTTGGATATTTCATGGCAAGTTTAGTAGAATAATCCCGAGAGTTGACTCGGTCCATGGGTGGCACTTCTAAGGAGGGTCAAGGAAATTCGCCCTCATTTGATTAAAGATTTATATTTTCAATCTCTTCTCATTCCATATCAGGGAGATTAGAGGCATGAAGTGGCGTAACCTCCCTAATATGATCAATATCTGAATCCATTACCTCCAAGATGACTTGTTGAGAAGAATATTCGTCATCAAGGGAGTCATGTGGAACAAACGAAATGACGACCCATGTGGGAAAATGAACTTGGGCATATTCCATATTATGATGGAATTTTTTACTAGCCTCAAGAGGTACTAACGGGACTACCAAAGGGTAAATCTCTTCCACAATAGGTGGTGGAGGATGCTCACTAGTTTGATAAATTTTCATAGGAGCAGGTGACACCAACGAAGGATCAGGAGGTCGATGGCGTCCATAGGTGCTAGAAGAAATTAGATGGCAGTGATCAATGGTAGGAGTAGAAGGAGCGTTGGGTGGAGGGAGTTGAGGAAAAAGCCCCATAAGAGATGAGATTTTAAACATCCCCACACCAATACTATGAAGTTGGTCGGGGTGATCTCCCATGAGTGGTACATAATTCCCAGTGATGGAAATCTGGGCTGACGACATGCAGAAGTCAAGTTGATTGATAATGACTATTTTTCCTTCATGAGGAAAGAAAATTAAATGGAAAACAGATGAGATTACTATGTTCATCGCATAAACCCAACTGCGGCCAAGGACTAGACTGTAATCTAACGCGGTGTCCACACTTCAACATCCACATATACAGTTTTCCCATCTAACTCAATGGAAAAATTTGGACGAACCCCCTTACATATAATGTTATGTCCATCAAAATCTTGGAGAGTTGTGTTAGACGTGGTGAGCGCCGAAGAGACAAAAGCCTTCCAGCAAGAGACATACATGACACATGTGGAAGATCCTTCATCCACCAAAGTGAGATGAATATTCCAATGGAAAATACGCTCACTGATTTGAAACAAAATATGATGGAAAAGGTGGAGAACAACTTTGTTGATGTCAAAAGTGATGGGACTAGAATCAAACAGGTCAAATCCACCAATGGAAGACAATAAGGCTTTGTGCTAATGAGGACAAATTTGCAAGACATCCAAATCATACATGGCACAAAGAGTCTAGGAAAGATATTAAACAATACCGTAATATTGAGAAACTTTGACAGAAGGATTGTGTGTCGTCTTGTGAAGAACACCCTTAGCGGGGTGATAAAAAGGTTCCAAAGTCTTATCTAATGTGAGAGGTCCAGTTGACGATAGTGAAGCTAATGAGTCCTTAGAGGGAGAACTCGACTCAGGAGCAACATAAGATTTGGCTCACATACTCATGTTGACATATTCCTTACACATGAAGATGGATGAGCTATGAGGAGGATGGGAGGATGACCCCTCATTGACCCCTTGCAAAGGTCGAGGAGGTTGAGCAACCATCTCTAGTTTAGGTTGTGTAGGGAATGGATCAGTCAAACCAATAGGCTCTTGAGTAGATGGTGGTGAGAGAATACTATGGATTTCATCCATTCGAGGGAATTTGTGAGTAAGGTGACCAGATTGAAAAATTTGATAGGGGAACTTGACTTTACGATGACGTTCACCTATGCCCCCTCCTTGACTTTGAGGGTTAGGTTGGGACTCCTCAACATTTTGGTTCTTTTGTTTATTCCTCTTATTATTCCTTTTACCACCTGATTGCTTGCTATTCTTTGAGTGAGTTGAATCCATTGTGAGAACATTGGTGGACTGCTCAAGAGGGGGTGCTTTAACAGAGCGAAAGGTACTTAATGGGCCTCAATATGTAACAATCAATTTCCCAAGTGTTTAGTCAATTTAGTGTCCTAAATTGATTGCATGAATTATCAACCGAGGTTTGTAAGTTGATGAAGTGTAGTGCACTATATGTGCTTAGTTAACCCTTCCTACTTCGTCGTTTTGTATTTTTATATAGTTTTGGGGGTTTCTGTTGTTTGATTCCTAATGGTGTACAATATAAACTATGAGAAACTGAATCTAAACTTCCTAAAGGTGAACCAAGAGCTTAAAACTAGTCAAAAGCTAAGTTAGAAAGAAGGAAAAACAAAGCATCTGTCCTATTTGTCATTAATCCTAAGTCATGAATCTAATTCTTAAAATTAAAAGGTGAATTTGTAAGGCATGTTGCAATAAATACAGAGAATTAAGTCAACTGAAGTACTTCTAGTTAATCTAACCTTCAATTTTGAAAGATAACCTTCTTGAGATGTAATACAAGAAACTTTTTGTACTTTATGATCTAGAGAACTAAATGAAAACATGCAGAAGGAAACTAATTGATTTCAACAATTCTGTGAAGTGAATGTTTAACCATTTAGTTTAGGATGGGTATCAGCTTGAAATGGTGATTGTTACACTAAAAAATGTCACCATGGCTATTTACAGTTAGTATGGCTCTATCAACAGTCATGCTATCCTCTTAGGCATGTCTTATGCCTCTGCTCTCCATGTCAAACTCCAAAAAGAGAGAAAGTCTTTATAAATGTATTTATCTCTGGGTACGCAGGTTCTCTCAACCTTACCTGCGGGTACGCACCCAATGTTCACAAAAGTTGTGTACTTGTACGCTCTGTATGTAAAGAGGCAAGTGTGTCCCCCTGTAAAGGTCAAAATGCGCAAGTTTCATCTTTAAAAAGTTACTTGTGGTCATTTCTAGAGCATTCTAGAAGGTTGTTCGACGTGTATTGAGCGCCTCCAGATGGTTCATGTACCCCTACCAAAGAGGAACTTATCCCATCAATAAGGGAGCTATCCCATCCAAAGAGGGGATTATCCCATTGATGGTGGACCTGATTAACTTCCTCTTGAGCACTATAAATACAGGCATTGGGCCAGAAGGAGGAGAGGTTGGAAGCTAAACATTTCTAAGGGTAGATGCTGCTGGAATTAGGACTCCCATTTAGAAGCTTGTGAGGAGAGATTGTCATCTTTGCTTGTTCTATTTGGAAGTGGGTGAGCTTTGTCAAAGTAAAGGAGAACTCTTGAAGGACCCTGGGAGGGACTTGCACAACACCAAGGCTCAGGTTGTAATTGTTCCTTTTGTTTCCTATTAATGCAAATGAGTCCATTCTTCTCAATAACTTGTTATTTATGAGTTGTTTCATGTACTCCTTGGTCTATGTGTTAAATATGTTTTATTCTATGAGATTATCAAGTGCTATTTAATCATTTGATTGTTAGTGGATGTAGGTTTCAAAGTGAAGGAGGAGCTCATCCGGATCAGTGAGGCTGGACTGCTACAACAGCGTTGGATTACAGGTAGGATCTAAACACTTGATTTCTTATATAGTAAATGCATGTTTAGAGAAGGATTGCTCTTGTTTGTCTTGTTTGTCACTAGAGAGTCTTAGGCTCCTAGTGAGGTTGGTTGTGTCCGCACTATCGACTCTTTCCGCCTGACAAATTGGCGACCATACTGGGGACTCCATTGATGTGAAAGTCTTTTCCTTTGTATGCAACTTTGATCTGAGAAAAGTCATTTATTTTCTGGTTTTTGGCTCTGTGACTTTGCCTTTGGGTGGGTTAGCTTAGGGTTAGATTGAATTTAGTTTTTCTTGGTTTTTTCAGTAGGACGCACCCTCTGAGTATTGCACAGTGCGTACTTGTACGCACTGTTGCTGTGTGCACAGAGCGGGCCCGCACCTGGCTTAACTGGTTGCTTGCGTCCCCTGCTAAAAATTAAGAAATTTCCATTTTTTGCATTTTTTCTCTTAGATTTTGCTTTTTCTTAGTTTTTACTGCCCAGATCCATTAGTCTCTTGTCAAAGATCTTCACCTGAACTTGTTTCGATAGCATTGAGTGTTTTAGTGGATTTCATAGAAGTTTAAGCCCTAGGGTTTGATTTTTGAGTAGGTCTTGTAGTGACTTTGGCAGTAGAAGTTGTCAAGCCTTAGATCTCTCTGGTTTTGTCAGCCTTCTTAGAAGTCAGACCTGTCATAAAGTCTACCTGTGAGAGCAACATACCTTTGAGTTGTCTCTTTGGCAAATTTCGAAGTACTTGTTGATTGAGTATTGAATTCCATTTTACAAAAAGAACAAAAAGATTTGAGTTTTGTTTTGACTGGTCTTTTGATTCTGCATTAGCTGGTCCTTAGCTTGATTTTGGTCAAGTAAAACAACCTAGAATCATCTTTGTAGGCTTTTGCCTCGTTAGGTTTGCTTAGAGTAAATTTCTTTTTGATTTGCTTGTGAGTCAAGTTTTCATAGATTTTATAGCTTTTGAGATTGATTTTCATTAAAATATATTTATATGCTTTATTAAATAAGAGAAAATACAAAAACATCTCCTTTGAAAAGTTTTGTTTCAAGTAGCTTTGAGGGATTTTGAAAGAAAAAGAGTTTTTCGTGCACGTAAGGAGTGGTCATGTTTGTATGCTTGAAAAGATAAAGAGAATTGTTTCTTTGATTGTCTTTACTAAGAAAGTTGTTTTCTATAAAATTTGCATTTCTCAACTCTCTTAGTTAGGAATTTCATTGAAAGAGGAAAGTAGCGTAAATCATCTTAGGTGCATCTTTGTAGTGGTTTGAGTCGAGTCTACACACCATTGGTTTCACTTCCGCTACCGTTTGTCTTTAAGAAAAACCATAAAATTAACGCTTAAAGTAAAATCAACGTAGTAACTTTTATTTACTAGGGCTCTGAAACACCAATTTAGATCAGGCTAGTGTCTTGGAGTAGGAGAGTAATTAACTCTCCAAGACAACAAAACCAAACAAGTAGCTTATCTTGTGATAGAATAAATCCAATTGTCTCATTTGTACTCTGGGAAAGCTCCTCTTAAAGGAGAAGCACGAGCTCGTGTCCGAACCAGTGAGGGGATCAATCCCCCCTCGTTGGGAACGACGCCAGACACACACGTATTACAAACGGTAAACCTCGGATTAACCATTGTCGAGGAGCCAGGGGTCACTTGTCGGTAAACCTTGGATTATTTTCAAGGAACCGGCAAGGGGATTGAGCTTGATACTCTGCCCTTGCGTGCTGTCGGAGTGTAGACTATTCCCCCAGGTGCATTTGTTGCGGTTGGTAACCTTAGTGACCATTATCTTTAGGATTCTACCGAGGTGACGGTGGAGGGAAGATCCCACTGTACCTGGAGCAGACGTTGGCTAGACTCACTTGGATTTTCCCGGGGGTTCACTTCACTCGAGACGGTTAAAGTGGAGGAACTTGTGCCGGTCTATTCATTAAGCAGGTTGCCGGGGTAACTGTTCCGCCCGCCACTTCTATACTGAATCCGGCGATGTTGGGTTTCATCTCCAACTAGCATTTTCGGTCTGGAAGGCTACTGTTTGTGCTTGGTTTGATGCCCTAGATTCTTTAGGCGTGTGATTCAAATTTGTTTGGTTCTTTAGAGACTTTAGGTGGTTTGATTTGAGATTTTACTTTGTTTTCGTGTGTAGTAGTTAAAAGCTTTTAGCTATGGCGGAATTACCGAGACAGTCCCGTAGACTTCGGGGCCAGTCTCCTGAAGTTGTTTTTGTGGCCGAATTTTTGAGAAGATCCCGTAGACTTAGGGGTGAACCTCCTCGAGACGACCCCAGTAATCTAGAAGGTTTGAAGGTCCTTGTAACTCCTCCTAGTGGCAGTAGAGTAGGTTCACCTGAAGAAGGAGAATCTTCCTTGGTAGTCCATTCAGATTACCAAGGTCTAGAGACAGGTTATAATCCTGAAGCTGTTACAGTTTCTGAGCTTGTTGGTAGTTTTTCCTCTGCTAGTGATACAGGCGAAGAACCTGAAATATCTGAACCTGTTACTCCGACTTCTAGTGTTCCAGATTCACCAAGAGTAGAACGAGTTATCACCGAAAATCTTCCTACTGGTCTAATTGCTATCGAACAACTTGTTCCAGAGGAAGAAATAGGCGTCTCTAACCTTGAAGATCAACTTACTATTGATCTCAGGGAGTGTAAATCTATCTTTTACAGTCCTCCTAGAAGTACTACTTGGTACCTTTCGTTAACCAATTATTTAGACAACTCAGGGGTAAGTTTTTCTACACCTCGTACTCCCTTTCCACCTAGAGGTATTTATACTCCTGTAAATATGTCTGGTCAGTCGTCCGTGTTTACTCAAACTCCTGAATCTTTCTTACACGGCGGTCCTTCTGTTCCCACCGGGTATCAATCACTTTCTGGTACCTTTGCGGGGGCATCTCCTCAACCCATTGATCATGGGTTATTAGCTGGAAACAATGGTAATATACCATTGGGTGTAGGAGACATTTACATGATGTCAGGTTCAGTTCCCATTTCCCAACCTCAAGGTGGCCAATTACCGCCTGGGGGGCAGCCTCAGTTAACGCCTGGGGGGCAACCTCAAGGTCAGTATGTACCTATGGTGCAATACATGCCTCAAGGTCAACCCCAGCCTCAATATGTACCCCAGGGTCAACCTCAGTATCAATATTTACCTCAAGGGTATCAACCCCAAGGGTATCAACCTCAAGGGTATCAACCTCAAGGTCAAGGTCAACCCCAGTACCCGTATTTACCTCAAGGTTATCAACCTCAAGGTCAATACTCGAGTCAAGGTTATCAACCACCTCAAGGTCAGTCATATGTTCAAGGTATGGGAACTGCACCTTACAATTATCAATCCTATCCTCAATCCAGTTATGGATCTCCGTATCCTCAACCTGTTACGGGTCAATACCCCGGAATGTTAGTGTGGGATCCATCACGGGGTCAACAGGTGTTGCAGCCAAGTATACAGTTGGTTCCTCAAGCTGGACAACCTGTAGTTTCTGGTCCACCCCAGCAACCGCAACCTGTCCAGTCAAATGTTCAAACTTCTGTAACTTCGGCAGTTACTCAGCCGCCAATAGCACCTAGTACTCCATCTCAAACGGCTGCTGCAACTACCGCTACATCTGCCACACTTACTTCTGGAGTATCGACGGCTCCAGTTTCTACTGTCTCTTTAACCACTCCTCAGACATCTTTACCGTTGTCTGGATCTACGATTCAAACCATGGTCCAGATGCCTACAGGTCAACCTGGTATAAGTACGGTTGTCACTACTCAACCTCAATTTGTTCAACAACTGTACCAGGGACAGTACCAACATGGGCAAGTTGTCCAACAACCGGTTTACCAGTATCAACCGTATCCTGGGTACACTTATCAACAACCTCAACAACCCCAGTACGGTCTGGTTAATCCTAGTTTTCCAGGAGGATATAATATCCCTAATGCGACTCCTATTCCTAGTTATCCTGGATATCCTCCTCCTGGGACTGGTCTTGTGACCCAGAGTTTTAGAGATCCTAACCGGCAGTTACCGTTTATCGCAACTTTGGATTTACCAGACTTGACGCTGATGGTATGATTGGTATCATGAATAAAAAGAGTAAGAAGAAGTCTTCCAAGGCTTCAACTACTCCTATAATCACTTTGCCCGATTCCCAGACAGGAGAGTCTTCTCCTGAACTTTCCGCCGATATTCATGCTATAGAGTCATCTACGGCCAAATCAAAAAACGATGGAAAGAAGAAAGGAAAGAAGAAGGCTAAAGCAGACAAGGCTCCGAAGGAGAAAACGGAAAAGTCGGAAACCAATGACGAAAAGCGCAAACCTCGATATCCTTGTCTTATTTGTGAAGAGGATCATTTTATGAGAGATTGCCCTCATCGGGCCGAGGTTGTGAAAATAGTCAAAGGTTCTCCCACTCTTGCTATGTTAAAAGATCCATTTCCAAAGCAGGAGAGTAAGATGATAGGTTCTTCCTCGACTGCCAGTGAAGAACCCATTTTGATGATGTCTCATGTGAGGATTGCGACTCGATCGCAAGATTATGGTAGTAAGAATCCTGTTGATGGTAAAGAAGCAAAATCTTCTCATTCTAATCCATCAACCTCAGCTCCTGGTTCTGATCCACTACAGATCGAGAAACCTAACCCGGATCTAGTAATAAAACCGCCCGCCAAGGGTGTAGTTCGAAGGTCTGCTTTCAATCCACATGCGAGAGCAGCCCAGAACTACAACATTGTTGAGGACTTAGCTGTTTCACCCTCAGCAATGTCGGCTTTAGAAGTGCTGCAATCATGCCCAGCACAACGAAAATTACTTTTGTCGGCTATCGGAGCTGTTGATGTTCAGGACCCGAACCTGATAATCTTCGATCTAGAAAATAGTACACTGCGTCTACCCCATCAAATGGCTTTCCAAATTCCAGTGATAGTCAAGAACAGGCCTATTCATCAGACTGTGATTGATGAGGGAGCTTCTACGTGTATTATGTCGATTCAATGTTGGAGATCGCTTGGTTCTCCTTTGTTGAACCAATCCCCGACCATCCTTAAGGCCTTTGATGGCCGTGGGTTCCGTCCGTTTGGTATTCTACAGGAATTGCCTATAGGGGTAGAAGGTAAAACCGTTAGTCTGGATGTGGAGGTGGTTGATGCCCCTCTAGACTACAACCTTCTTTTGGGTCGAAGTTGGTCATATGCTATGACAGCAGTCGTTTCATCGGTCTTCAGAGTAATAAAGTTTCCATATAACGGTAAGATCGTGACCATTGATCAGCTGACATACTTTTCATCCGACCCAGCCTCTTCAGAGAGTATCCAGCATGTCGGTAAGACGACAATCCCTTATAGGGACGTTGGCGTAGGTTTAGTTAAAGATTCCGGTTTACTGGGAACTTTTCCTTTCCCTCCAATCAACGCAGACCCTTCATTTGCATCAATTCATATGATTACATCAGACAACATTATTTATGATGATCCTTGGATTGTCCCATCTGAATCTGAGATAGACTCATTCGGTGATGCTATGCCTTTGAGTCCATATGAAATTGCTTATGAAGCTGTCATGTCTTTTACCGACTCGCCTTCAACCGAAATCGACCAAATGAATGTGGTCAGTGAAGAATCACTTTTCACATCAACCTTAGAACGAATAGCATTTCCCGAAGTCGTGTCATCTGATGAGCAACTTCGCGAAATCCTAAGTGTAGACGATCTACCATGGGAAGATCTTCATCACAGATCTTCGTTTTTACCTAAGGATGATGTTTTTGAAAATGATTTTTCATCTATCTTTACCGCTGAATATGTCAAAGACGCTCAGAATCCAACGAAACATTCTGATTCAGAGTTGAATTTAGGGAATATTTCTTGCACTATTCCCATTGATATTTCAGTGAAGCCCGGAATTGAGGAAAACATTCATATAGGTGCCTCATGTACAGAAGACGAAATCCAAACTTACAAGGCCCTATTCCAAGAATTCCGCGATGTGTTTGCCTGGTCTTACGAGGAAATGCCGGGAATCGATCCTGCCATTGTTGTTCATGAAATAAAGACCTACCCGGATGCTAAACCCGTCCGGCAACGGTTGCGTCAGATTCACCCTCGGAAAGCGGCTGCAATTAAAGCAGAAGTCGAAAATCTGTTGAAAGCAGGTTTCATTTATCCAATCCCGTTAACGGATTGGGTATCGAATATTGTTCCGGTCAATAAGAAACAAGGAACAATAAGAATCTGTATCGACTATAGGGATATAAATCGAGCTTGTCCAAAAGACAACTATCCTACGCCTTATATCGATCAAATTATTGATGATTGTGCCGGAAGTGAAATGTTTTCCTTCATGGATGGTTTTTCGGGCTATAATCAAATCAATATTCTACCTGCCGACCAACCAAAAACGACATTCATTTGTCCATGGGGGACATTTTCTTATTGTAAATTACCTTTTGGACTTAAGAATGCCGGAGCTACTTTTCAACGGGCGATGTCTTATGCATTTCATGACATCAAGCACATTGTGCAACCGTACCTCGATGATTTGCCTGCTCATTCTTTACACCGAGCTGATCACCTTGTCCACTTACGAGCAATCTTTATGAGGTGTAGGCATTATCGAATTCGGTTGAATCCCCACAAGTGTGTTTTCTGTATAGAGACAGGTCGATTGCTGGGATTTGTTGTTTCAAAAGCCGGCATTCGCGTCGATCCCTCGAAGGTCGAAGCTATCATCAAATTGCCTCTCCTCCTTCGAGTTTGCGCCAACTCCAAAGTTTGCAAGGGAAAGCGAACTTTTTACGCCGATTCATTCCAAACTACGCCGAGGTCACTAAAGGTTTTACACGGTTGTTGAAACAGAACGCTCAATTCTTTTGGGATGAGATTTCCCAACAATCTTTTGATGCACTTAAACACGCGTTGACCCATGCACCGTTGTTGCATCCTCCCAACTACAACCAGGACTACTTCTTATACCTCGCAGCTTCGCATTCCACCATTGGAATGGTGTTAGTTCAAGAAGATGAATTCGGAGCAGAACATGTGATATATTATCTTAGTAGGACATTAAATCCCACTGAGCTAAAATATTCGCATGTGGAGAAATTGGCCCTGGCAGCCGTTCAAGCTGTCCAGTGTTTTCGTCACTACATTCTTCTCCGTAAAACTACAGTTATTTCGGATGCAACCCTATGATTTATATTTTGACAAAACAACTGCTAGGGGGCAAGTACTCTAAATGGATCGTTATCCTACAAGAGTTCGACTTGGAGTTTGAGAAGTCCAAGTCTAAGAAATCCTTAGTTTTTTCGGAATTGATGTGTGATTTCCCGCGTGCTGACACAGAAACTGTGGCAGAGGAGTCCATTGCGGATGAATCTTTGTTTCTTATCAGTACTTTAGATCCGTGGTACGGGGATATAATCATCTATCTCCAAACACAAACTTTTCAGCCTGAAGCTTCAAAGTCGGAACGTCGAAAAATTCGGTTTCAATCCCAGCCATACAAGATTATTGGAGATACACTTTATCGCCGGGGGGCAGACTTAGTTTTTCGACATTGTTTAACTCACGAAGAGGCTGAAAGGGTTTTGAATGATTGTCACTCTGGAGCATGTGGCGGTCATATGTCTGGGTATGCCACAGCTCAGAAGGTGTTGCGCGCTGGCTATTTCTGGCCATCCGTGTTTAAAGATTGTATCATTGCGGTCCGGAAGTGCCACAACTGTCAAGTGTTTGATCGCAAGATGCGCGCACCACCTGCTCCTCTCCACCCTATAATTGCCGTTGGTCCATTCGCCAAATGGGGTATCGATTTTATTACTTGTAACCCTCACTCGGCCGCGGGGCATGCGTATATCATCCTCGTGGTTGATTATTTTACTAAATGGGTCGAGGTGATGCCTACATTCGACGCAAGTGGCAAAACAGCTGCAGTTTTCGTATTCAATCATATTATAACTAGGTTTGGTGTCCCACAAGCAATCATCACTGACCATGGGAGCCATTTTCGAAACATCATGATGACTGAGCTTACAAGCCAGCTTGGTTTGCGCCACGATAGCTCTACTCCTTATTATCCGCAAGCCAACGGTTTGGTTGAGTCTATCAACAAAGTTCTGGTTATCATGATCCAACGAACCATTGGTATTCATCGGTCGAATTGGCACAACATGTTATTTTCAGCGCTATGGGCATACCGAACCTCAGTGAAAACTTCAACAGGGTTCACTCCTTTCCAGCTAGTTTATGGCTTGGAAGCTGTGTTACCCATTGAATGCGAAATCCCATCACTTCAAATGGCTGTCGAATTACTTCCAGCTACTTCCGAAGAGGAGAAGCGTTTATTATACCTAGCTAAATTAGATGAGACTCGACGTGACGCTGCATTGGCAATCGAGACTCACGCGAAGCGAATGAAAGCTCAGTATGATAGAAATGTGACCCCTCGAAGTTTTTCGAAGGGAGACCTAGTGCTATTATATGATCAAGCTAACGATAAGCTAGGTGCTGGAAAATTCGTTCCTATGTGGCATGGACCCTACATTGTAAAGCGAAAGCTAGCAAAAGGGGCTTATGAGCTGGTAGATTTTGATGGGGACTCTTTGGGTAAACCCAGAAATGGACTTTATCTAAAGAGGTATTATGCTTAAATGGTGGGTATGGAGAATTTTTAGTTAGGTTAGGTTTTCTTTCTAGCTAGTATGTTTGTTAGTTTAGATAATGTGCCTAGTTTAGAGAGTGTGTTTTTCGTCGTTATTCTGGCTTATCTTGGTTTTACTCTTGATATTGCAGATGTCGACGCCTCTCCAAACATACATCGGATTTGTTGATGGTGCTTGTCGTAGTACACGAAATATCTCTTCCGCAGCTTGGGTTATCTATTCGCCCTCTGACGAGTTAGTTTCTATGCATGGGGTAAGCCTCGGTCAAACGACGAACAACATTGCAGAATACAGTGCAGTGGTTGAATTATTATCTGAATCTATTTCATTTGGAATTCGACGTTTGATAGTGAGGTTAGATTCTGAACTTGTTGTATTACAGCTTAATAGAGTATATGCCATTAGAAATCCTGTGTTATTAAGGTTGTTTTTGAGAGTGTGTCTCTTGGAACGTGAATTTGATTACATTGAATATCAGCATATTCCAAGGTCTTTAAATACATTAGCAGATGCAATTGCTTCTCGAATGTTGGACAGACATTTACGATAATCATGCAAGTAAATTTAAAAACATTTCATCACATATGTTAAACAAGATAAGCCGGTAATAATGATATATATATAGATAGGAGTGTGTCAAAAAATATACATCGTCTTCGATCATAGGTTGAAAAACACCTTATGATCGGCATAAATGATAAGTACAAAAAGTCAAAAATGTCACATATGTCTACAAAATGACCATCCAATCACTGGTGGTGCTCCCTATACGACACCACTGCACGGGCTACCTTACACAAGAACCTCCTAAACGGTCCAGGGACTGCGACTACATAGCGCTGAAGTCTGATAGGAATATCATCTATGGTAGTCTCAGTTATATCCACCGTCAGACGCTCTAGATCCTGCTCCAACTCAGCTAGTGACTCTGCAGCCGCGTCCTGTGGAGCCGGTACCGGTGCAACTAGATGTCTCCTCTCAAAAGGCCGGAGGTTGGCTGGGCACTGTGGACCAACATCTGCATTTTGAAAATTTTTACTGTCAGTTTTGAGACGATATATATATAAAACAAAAAAAAATAGATAAATTTAAAACTTGTGAAAAATAAAGTACCTCTGTCGTCCCATTGTTCTCCCTGTGGAAGAACCATGTCCGGATCACCTCGAAAATCTACTCCGGCATACGGAAAGTCCTGGATAGCAAAAACCTGGTCCTCTAACCAGTGAAAATAACCAGCAGGGAATCGAACAACTGCCGCGCCCTCGTCAGGATGCCGGGCCATCACCGTAACCCATCGTATCAGCTTTGGCTCCCGAGGACCCAAGATATAAACAGTGAGATGCTGAGGGATCAGCATCGGAACTCTCTCTAAGGCAAAGCTCACAACTAGAGGCCCATATCCAAAGGTCTTTAGTTGTCCGTTCTTTGCCCTAGTCAGTTGGCCCTTCATTCTGGCCGACACAGCATCACACCAGTTGAAAATGGTGCCATGGAAACAGTCAATCGCCATCCGCATTTGGGACCCGGTGGCAATATGTAAAGCGGCTGCGCCGCAAATTCTGGTAACCGTGAAAGCTATTACCATGAGTTCACGCCGAGAGATGTATTTGATTTCTATGCCTTTCGCATGGTTTTGGTTGGGTATGCACCAGTCTGCCCGGAGACTAGCAAGGGATTGGCCACCCGGCCTAGTCCCGGCCAGATTGAGTTGCTCGCCCCTATTTGGCAAGCCAGTGAGAAAGTATATGTCAGAGGGCTCTATCTCGAGCTGGTGCCCTCCGATGTAAAAGCATTGCTCATGAATGTTCCATCTCTCAACCAGCCACTCCAAGAATCTCACCTGAGCCCTCATGCCAGGTATGGCGCAGTATTTATATAGTCTGCATGCTTTTAGGGCATCAATGGAAGGTTGGTGACCAATTGCGGCTAAATCAACGCCCTCGTGCTCTCTTTCTCTCCAATCCAACATGGTGAGTGCCCTACACACCAAGAAATAAAGATTAGAATTAATTTGGTAAAATTTAAATGGTTATTTTTGGGGTTTGGGGTTTCAAATTCCGCCCTTCGCGGGGGACGCACCCCGCGTTTAGGACACAGAGTGCCGGTACGCAGCTGGCCTGAAGGTGGGCTGCATACCCCGACCTTTTTCCTGTGTAGGAAAAGGTCGGGGGACGTAGGTCACCCTTAGGGCACCTACGTACCCCGCAGAGCGGTTTTTAAAACCTAAAACCCCCCAAAAACCAAAACTAAAACCTAAAACAAAATTTTAATTGGATGAAATTGAAGAGGAGGATGTTGTGAAATACCTGGAAGAGACGGCGTTCGATTCTGATGGTCGGATTCTCCGCAACGACCACGGGAAGTTTCTTGCCAAAAGCCCTTTTCTCAACCTCAACAGTAAAATGGTAAAAATGACATGGTAAAAAGTCTTTTTATAGGTTTTTTGGATGAATGAATGCTAGGTTTGTTTATTTTTCACCATGGAAGGATATTTTTCAATGTATTTTTGCCTATCTTAAACAGGTATGAGTAATGTGTCGTTTTTGTGCAGGACAAAGGGATTTAGAGGGAAAATTGTCATTTTTCACGAACCAAAATATCAGAGTCATCTTTTAAGCCCTTTTCTGACTCCTAAAATATGAAAAGATTTCCGAGCGTTTCTTTTACACTCGTTAAAACGGAATTAAAAGACGGTCCTCTTATAGCTCTTTTCTGACCGTAAAATCAGGAAAAGATTGCTGGGTTTTTGTCGTTTCAAACTCGATACTGGAAATAAAATGACGTGTCCTTGATCGCTTTTTACTTTTCAAGTCAGTGGCACTAATTATGAAAGTACTCCTTGGTCGCAAGATCAAGCGGTTCCCCCAGGTATTATTTTATACTTTTTCGGGCTTGAGGGACACAAATCTACGAAAAAGTTCAACTTGGAGTCTTCTTAAGTTTTTTAGACTCTCTAAAATTGAAAAACGCCGAGTTTCTCCTATACTGGGCTCGTTAAAAATTTCACAGTAAAGAACCTGTTCAATTACAAACAGGAACGAACCACTCCTTCCTAGGGTTCGAATCAAAACTAGGTTGGACTCATCCAAAGGATGAGCTTATAATCAAGCATATGTTATCCTCCTCAAGCTTGTTAAAAATAAAGAGGTACTTGCCAGAAATGGTGGGGGAAAAGAGAGAATAATGAGCCTATTTGTTATCTTTTGTCTCAGAAGAAACTTTATTACCACTCTTGGACATGACACTTTTCATTCACCTGGGTTGGGAAATCCTTTACCTCACAGTTGATCAAACCACATTGAAAGTCTTCAGCCGGGTTCCGGGGATTAACTTTGAGTCATTCATCACCAAGCCATCTGTCGTGTCGTTATGTGTTCAAGAGGTCTGCAAGAAAAACTTTCATCTGCAAAATACTTGTCATCCATTTGACCATCCCTGAGTCAGTCCTTACAGCAACATTTCTTCAACTTGAACAATGATTTCGTGTTGTGGGCTTGCCTGCAACAGGGTTGCTTTCTATCGACATCAACACATTATCTAGAGAGATGACTTAGAAATCGTCAGTACCTTGAAGTATGCATGCATCAATGGCAGGTTTCTCGCCTTTGACGTCAGTTTACATCATTGACTTTCGATCAAAGGATTCCGTGAAATGTTCGACATCAAATCATTCATTCACATCTCATGGATTGTACTGGGTAATTTGAGAACCATTGACATTACTGGTGGTCTCTCTCACACTTGTTAACAGTTTACATCATCGACTGGTAATCAAGTGGTTTCTACCATGTTCGACATCAACTCATTTATTCGCATGGCTAGAATCGTACCAATTCGGGAAGCAGAAATGAAGACCTTGGATCTAGTTTCCACCATCCAGGCTGCGAGGAGTTTTGTATTCATTATCTAAGTAGACTAATCATAAACATATGGTTGCGCCCATACTGTGTCTACAAAAGTCTATGATAATGATGTACTACAAGATCATTCCTGTATCAGAGTAGTTAGTCTGTTAGTTAAAGTTTTGATTTGAGTATGGGAATGCCTACCTCAGTGATGATATAATCTTATACATGTATTTTGTGTTGAAAATTGCAGGTTCTGACCAGGCTCTCCATGAGATAATCCTTGAAATGATAAAGCGCTTCACCCTTCCTAGATAATACAAAACCCTAATCTATTACAGGCTTCGCACTTTAGGGGGCAATCTGTTACACTAAAAAATGTCACCATGGCTATTTACAATTAGTATGGCTCTATCAACAGTCATGCTATCCTCTTAGGAAAGTCTTATGCCTCTGCTCTCCATGTCAAACTCCAAAAAGAGAGAAAGTCTTTATAAATGTATTTATCTCTGGGTACGCAGGTTCTCTCAACCTTACCTGCGGGTACGCACCCAATGTTCACAAACGTTGCGTACTTGTACGCTTTGTATGTAAAGGGGCAAGTGCATCCCCCTGTAAAGGTCAAAATGCGCAAGTTTCATCTTTAAAAAGTTACTTGTGGTCATTTCTAGAGCATTCTAGAAGGTTTTTCGACGTGTATTGAGCGCCTCCAGATGGTTCATGTACCCCTACCAAAGAGGAACTTATCCCATCAATAAGGGAGCTATCCCATCCAAAGAGGGGATTATCCCATTGATGGTGGACCTGATTAAATTCCTCTTGAGCACTATAAATACAGGCATTGGGCCAGAAGGAGGAGAGGTTGGAAGCTAAACATTTCTAAGGGTAGATGCTGCCGGAATTAGGACTCCCATTTAGAAGCTTGTGAGGAGAGATTGTCATCTTTGCTTGTTCTATTTGGAAGTGGGTGAGCTTTGTCAAAGTAAAGGAGAACTCTTGAAGGACCCTGGGAGGGACTTGCACAACACCAAGGCTCAGGTTGTAATTGTTCCTTTTGTTTCCTATTAATGCAAATGAGTCCATTCTTCTCAATAACTTGTTATTTATGAGTTGTTTCATGTACTCCTTGGTCTATGTGTTAAATATGTTTTATTCTATGAGATTATCAAGTGCTATTTAATCGTTTGATTGTTAGTGGATGCAGGTTTCAAAGTGAAGGAGGAGCTCATCCAGATAGTGAGGCTGGACTGCTACAACAGCGTTGGATTACAGGTAGGATCTAAACACTTGATTTCTTATATAGTAAATGCATGTTTAGAGAAGGATTGCTCTTGTTTGTCTTGTTTGTCACTAGAGAGTCTTAGGCTCCTAGGGAGGTTGGTTGTGTCCTCACTATCGACTCTTTCCGCCTGACAGTGATCAAAAACATTCATTAATGCAATGTATTGACAATCTGAACTAGAAAATAAATAACAAAACAATGAGTAAACTAGTCAAAAATGTATTCTCATAACTTTCAACCTTACTCTGTTTAGAAACAAAGTTGTTTCCTTTCATCAAATGTGTTGGATAAACAAGACTGAAAAATTGAGTTTTAACATTATGCTACTGATAAAAACTAAAATAAATCAACCTAAGTTAAAAATACTTCTAAAAGCAAATGGTGAAATTTAAAACTAAATAGAAAACGAATGGAAAGAAAACCTCCTTCAATGTAGGGGCCCTCTACAATTGACTGGGTTGAGTTGCTAACTAATTGAAAATTTTCATTAAAATGATCATTGGTCAACACACAGCTTTATATTATACAAAGTCCAAAAATACAGACCTGAAAGTCTGAACTTAATACATAAAAATATTCGAACCCCTCTCGGTTCTATACAACCAGTATTTAAAAGAAAATAATCATAACTGTCTTTGTGGAAAACTAGCTACAGGTGGCCTATACATATCACAATAGGACTACATAAATGTTTGATAAGCTACAGGAGACTTGAATTTGAGCGAGATGTTTACACATAACCGTTAACACAAGTGGCTGATCCGAGTTAATGCTGCAACAAAACTGTTGGATTTATTAATTAACCATGAAAGAGTAGATAAAGAGTCCTATTGCTTTCGGGTATCATATGCTTGACCCCACCTTTGACTATGGTCTTGATCTTGCCTTCTTATCTATCTAGGGTGAGTGACTAGGATAGAATCCATGTGGAGATGATTCTAGAGATGCCCATGTGGACTGTTTCTTCATTTGACACCTGGAACCTGCCAAACCATGGAAGTAGCTACAAAATACATAGTTAGTTGTAGAATAGGCTGCGTTCTATAGCTAATTTGAAAAAACTTATTCAAATAGCAAAAAAATAAAAATATAACATGTCAATAATTTATTGCCCTCCTTAAGACAAAATCTATCATTTATCATTGATGGGATCTGTAATCTTATGGAAAAGCAAGGGAAAGAAGTGAGAAAAACTACCAAGGAGAAGGTAATTTTGAGGTTCAACATACCCCCACTGAAAAATCATTGCATTTCCTCATGAAATTTCCAAAAAAGTGAATTCTTCTTTTCTATTGCATTTGCTCGGACACCTCTACTAGTACATATAATTTTCTTCTTTTTCTCTTCTTTGAAGTGACTGCCATTCTGGGTTTCTTCATAAGAAGCCTGTATTTAAGGTTGATGACTATTCTGTTCAAGCTTCTATTCTTCCTCTTGAACTTCCTATTCTTCTTATACCATAACCCTAGGTGTAGTATTGTATTATCATGAATAGCCTTATCCAATTTACTTTGTTCCCTCAAGGTTTCATTTTCTTTCTTGTTATGTCTGTTCAATATCTCTAACTTATATATTTCCTATTTGAGAGAGTCAGTTAGAGGTTCTTGTGGATTGACAGAGGGTTCTAGATTGGCTGAGTATTCTGGATCCATTGAGGCACTTTTTTCTCCAATGATTATATATAATCATATATGTGTTGTTGCACTGGATCTATGCCTGGAGATCCTTTGTTGGGGCTGCCTTCGAAATACTGTTCGGGAGAATTTTGAGAACTGTGTATAGATGGAACACTATCACGAGACGGTACTGGGGTTTCTTCTTCTAGATTTATGAACTCCATTTCCTTTGATGATATCTTCTTTACCATACTTCAGAGTCTAGAGCTCCTTCTAAGTTGTAGAGGGCTTATGTTCTCCTCCTTTGTACAATTTTTCTCCTTTCCTACCTTTTCTTTTCTCTTGATTTGTTTCCTAATCTTTGTCAATTTTTCAGAGATTAATTGTTTATCATCTTGTTGTAATGAAGATTTAGGTTTGTTTCCAGTAATTCCACTAGCTTTCTTTTTCATCTTCCCTTTTTGTTTGATTTGTTCCATTATCTCTATCAGTTTTTCAGAGACTAGATCTTCATCATTTTTCTATGTTGAGGACTCAAGTTCACTTTCAATGGTGATACTGATCTTCCTTCTCCCATTCCTTCTAACATTACCCTCTTCAGGTGATTCTGGTGCCTCTTGGAAATAGATTCTAATCAGGAAATTTTGCCAAGTATCTCCTATTCTTTTCAAATGAAACTCAACCAGTATCTTTGTTTGGCATTGGATCCCCCCACAACTTGTTTTGGGGCTCAAAGCCAAGGTTTTGGTCAAATGTATTGTAAGACTCTGTGAATTGTGGGAGCGGAGTGCGAAGTATAGGTTGAGTCATAGGGTTTTCTGCCCTAAGTGTTGTAATGTAATGTAATGTCATGTCGGCCTACCCATGGTCTGAGTGAGGCTCTAATTTGTAAAGATATTGAATTAGCGAACTGGAGATAGATGAATATGAATGGTTCGAGCATAGAGTAAGAGTCTAAGTGTATTGGGTCATAGTAGTAGGAAGAGGCTCTGCAGCTGAGTGTGTAGAGGCCTAGTAGAGTCTGTAGTTGAGTGCGCAGGTCGGTGTTGAGTCTATAACCTTGAACAAAGAGTAATAAAGAGAAGTTGATTCCAATATCTGTGCATCTTCTTGTATATTGCATTTTATACATTTATACTGTTTTGTTTATCGCACTCACTTATATGACTCCTGAATATACCATTAATTATCACTAGACTTACACAGATAAGTTAAGTATTCAGATAATAACAGGTTAAAAGTAAGGAACTTGGGTAATAATAGATGCAGCATCCCATGTTGCAAGGGACTAATAGATGCATGTAGCGACATGCACGCAAGGTCAAACTGCAGACTGCCAGAGCTCGTCAGACATCCCCAGGGTACGTAAACCTAGTTCTAGCACCCTCCCATACTACTTTAGGTGAGACCTCAGTCTGCACTCCGCGGACTGTTGCCAAAAGGGCCAGTAGTGCTGGGATTTTTTTGGCTAAATCACCTTTGAACTTGGGTCAGGCCCCTACAAGCCAACAAATGGTTCCATTGCTGGGACCGGGATCTGCAGAAGGGATGTCTGATGTCGTGCCGCTAGAATCCAATAAAGAAAGAAATTGAAGGGTGGTTGGACAAGAAGATTCACGAGTTCGCGGCGCAGGGAAACATAAATCCGTGAGTATATAAGGAATAGTGATTGGAGCGCTACTTGTATACAGAAATCCATGAAAGTTTCTTTGCATCCTTTCCTTCTAAGATGTATGAGTGGATCGGGAAGCTAGCAGATAGTTAGGGAAGGTGTAGGCTCGACAAACCAATTGTGTGGACTCTGGAATTAGTGCACAGAATAGAAGCGTCAAGAGATGAGATTGCATGAGGTGTGGACCATTGGCTTGACTGAATTATAGGAGGATTTATCACTAAGTTCGAGGTAGATATGGCCATCAGCTATAGTGAGGTGGAGTGACATTTCCTCAAGGGATCGCGAGGTAAGTATATCAAATCTTTGAACACTTGGATTAAGATGCTACTATGTGAAAAGCAGGTTATGCGAATAAATTAATGTTTGGGACTACGTGAAGTGGGAATATCTACAGAAGTAGAAGTAGTGAAGAATTAGAAACCAGTCCCTTAATTTCCCCCTCGCGGGAAAGCAAGGAGAGGCTCGCTAAAGTTTCTCCGAGAAGTGCGATCAATCTGATAAGGCACCAAATTCCGCGCTTACCACCTACACCTACTCCGCCACCCGTCTCACCCTCCACACCTCCATCTCCACCCACCCCACCTCCGCCACCACCATAGTTCAGTATGGCGAGCACAATCAAACTACCGGTATTTAGAGGAGTAGGGAATGAAGATCGGACCAATTTTGGTTCGTGGTAAGAGCAGTATGGGAAGCATAAGGAGTTGTGGATGACAATATCAAAAAGTCTACGTTGGTAGGTGCGTTGTAGGATCACGCATTAACATGGTACATCAAGCATTCGAATGACCATCCAAATGCAGGAATCACAAAAATCCAAACTGCACTGAATAGGGAATTTAGCATGCCAAAGTTGGAAACACAATAAATCATTGGGTTTAAGGAGATCGTGATGCTCCTGGGTGAAAACCCTTGGGATCTAGACTAAAGACTGAAGGGCATGATTCTCAAAGCCAACATGACATGGATGGATGGATAGCACTGCGCATGGTTTGTAGTGTCACTAACACTGCACTTGAGGATGACACTATCATAGAAAAAACTTTCCACCTAGGCCAAAGCTTTGGAGATGGAAATGAGATTGCAGGAGACCCCTATACAAGACCCTAGTTTGGAAGTCCAACAAACCCGTGTGTAACTGCAAAATCTGTGTCTAGAGATGTAGAGCTTGAAACAGGACAAGACACCTTGGCCAGAGGTGCACGAGGAGGTATGGTGCATAAAATGCAAAGGCCAAGGGCATGAAAAGGACCACTATCCAGTGTTAGAGAATTACTTAGTAGGAGGAGGGTCCATACCGTTAAGACCTGAGGCATAGGCACGACCAAGCACAGTGCCTGCATTATGGTGCACGATCTGCTGGATAGGAGGAAAACACACTTCGGTAATTGTCATCTATTGCAGAAGTATACGCAAACATCCCAAAATTTGTTTTGTAGTTTCTACAGGTCGGTAGGCCATGATGAATGCACCTGCAGAAGCTACGAACTAATGATGGATCATACACCTGCCTATAGGGTTCAGACTAAAATGCGATCCCTCAACCCAAATACAGGAATGGCGTGCACTGAATTTCAGGGGCGCAATCGAGGTCAAGGTGGAATGGGACCATGAAGGGGTCACGACAACTAATTTGTTACAATTGCAGAGGGCCAAGACACTACGCACGTGATTGGACAAACCCGACAAGGACATCGTGTTTGTACTGTACTCAGTTTGATCATGCTCCAGAAGACTGCCCTACATTGATAGCGAGATTGCGTGAAAAAGTGGTACTTCAGCCCCCTCCAACTCAGAATTTGCAAATGATGAGGTCTGAGCCATGCGAAGAAGACCCAAATGTAAACATGATGCTGAGGAGCGATATAGCCACAGGTGATGATAAAGGTAAGTAGTCAGAAGAAAGTGCGTGGGTTCACAAGGCTCCTACAAAGGAACCTGAATCTGATTTAGAACGCGCAAAGGAGACATTCATGGAAGCTAAGAAGAGCTTCACGGAGGCCTCCACTTTAGGTCATAAGGATCAACTAGAACCAAGGATGGATCCTTCAATGCTCACTGCCTTTCTAGAGACATGCATGATATTGCTACACGACAACAAGGCAATAAAAGGACTACAGGAACTTATCGCTAGGTATGCGGGTCATGAGAACCACGCGTGTTCCGAAAACTTGGAAAGCATGCATTACAAACAGGAAGGGAAATGAGGTTGACAGCACAAATCGGCGAGTATGAAATGGATCAAGTAATCTTGGATCTTGGATCAGACACAAATGTACTGCCAAAAAAACATGGGAACGCATGGGTAGACCCATGCTACAGTGGTCCCCTATTCTGCTACGAATGGTGAACCAACAGAAGATCTTGCCCATGGAAAGATTGTAAGGAGTAATGGTCGATATTAAAGGCATGAGTGCTTTGGCAGATTTCAAAGTGATAGAAATTGTTGATGATAGAAATCCCTATCCTGCACTACTTGGCATAGACTGGGCCAATGACATGAATGGAATCATAAATATAAATAAGCACAAAATTATCTTTGAAAAAAAGTCACTACGCGTAGTATTACCACTAGATCCAGCCGAAGGAGCGTGATACACTGAACCGGTGCATGACGATGATAGCGATGACGATCTTGATTGTATTTACAAGATAACTGCGCGAGAAGAGGATTGGGTGAATCCAACTATAGATGGAATGATTTCGTGGGAGCGCGAAAATTCCTGCACTTCGGATTCAGACGAAGAGATAGAACAATGGAAGAATCAGCTGCATGAAGTAAGAATGCTTAATTACAACATGATGGTTAGATCACTATGCTGTGTGACAACAGAGGCAAGGGATCTTCCTACATATGATGGGTTGACAATGGTAGATGAATTCCTGAACAAATTTGAAAGCACAGTACCAGAACAGCAGTGGTTTGACGCTTTGAAGTGGGCACTGCGTGCAATGCCCACATGATGGTGGGGTACGCATCAAGGATATTTTGAGGACTAGCACATATGCATAAGGATGATGTGCCTACGGTTTCGAAAACCCCAGTTTAGAACGAGAGCTAGTCACCAGGGGCGAAACAACTTGCGCGCCCAACTTTCTCGATGGGTACGGACATATGTTGTACAGCCAGTACAAGCACACACCACACTGAATGGGGCACTTAGGCTTCTTGTCTAACTTACAAGAACTTCTCCCACTTCTAAAGCTTTAAATATTCCCAAGTCTTATTGATTAACCAATGAGGAATTAAAAATATGCTTGAAATTGTAGGTGTATGCTTATGCTTTTTTGTTGACTATTTATGTGCTTTAAAATCTGTTGTGTATTCTGATATGTAAATACATACAATAATAACTAATGCAATAATAAACCAAACACACAAAACAACAATTTAATTAGGATTTCACCCAAAAATCTTGGACTACATCTCCATGAACTCTAGTTAACTCAAATAGGTTCTCTGGGATTATGGCAAAGTCTATTTTACAAGCTCTTGGCTCAAATCCACTGTTTTACACAGAAACAATGGGTTTAGACACCGTTTTATCCCTAGATCTTGAAGCTCTCGGCTTTCGGGCTCTCGGCTCTCGCTCTGGCTCTTAGCTCTACCTCTTGGCTCTGGCTCTGGCTCTTAGCTCTAGCTCTTGGCTCTAGCGCTGGCTTTGGCTTCCTTGGATCTCTTTCAGTTTACAGCCCTCTAGCTTTCCACTTGAACTCCAAGTGACTCCGTTGGCTACATGCGCTTCAGCTTTTGCTTTCTACGCTGCTTTTTTTGTTGCTGCCTTTTTTGCGCTACTCTCTTATGCCTTAGCTTGCTACTTTGGCTTTGATTTTAGCAAAAACTACAATAACAACCCCTCTGTCTCTGACATTCATTTCTTTTAAGCCAATTGGTGATTATTTTTTCATTTTCCCCTTCAGGCTCTTTGGCTCCCAGCCTCTGTCCGCTCAATTCCCCCTATGAGCATTAGCAATCATTGCTAAATGCTTTCAGGGATGGTGGCCACTTGTTCCATAACGGAATGGATCATCGGGCCTTTGAAATTCCTAAAATGGTTGTTCTCTATTTAAACATAGATATACATTCAAATACGGGAAAAATCTGCAGAATCAATGTTTATCAGACTTCAAATATTATGGATTTCGCCTTATATTTCATCAGGTCTGCCTTTATGTCACTTATCGCATCTCCACCATTGATCTGGAAGATCTAGATCCAATGGCTATGGTTCATTTCGGGTGGCCCATGCGTATGGGAGTTAACCGCTCGAAAAGAGTGGTTTTCTCTCTCCAGGGCCTGGACATATGGCAGCCAATGTATGGGCTTAGGAGGAGCCTGGCTAAAACCTCTTACCGCTTTCGGTCATCCTGAAATCCTACTTGTCTCGAACTTGAAATAATATGCAGTGGCATTTATAAACCCCTTCGGGTCTGGTTTCATCGCATCGGCACTTTCCCTTCGTTTTTCGTTTATTTAACGAAAAGGCGAAAATACATAGAAAAATGTCATTTTACAGAACTCAAAATATATGGAATATCGTTTATAACTCTATCGGGTCCGGCTATCACATCATATATATATATATATATATATATATAGATATATATATATATATATATTTATAATATATATATATATAGATATATATATATATATATATATATATATATATATATATATATATATATATATATATATATATATATATATATATATATATATATATATATATAGATAGATAGATAGATATATATCCCCTCTCCTTTGTGTAGCTCCGATGCGATTTTGCGATATCGCAATATGCGTATCGCATGGGCCTGGGGTTCTGTGCATATGGCATAGCCGATTGTGATGCGCTGAGATCGGCAATCGCAATATCACTCGGCGTGGGGTCCCACCTTTTCCTCGTGGCATCGCCGATTGCGATCCGCCGATATCGGCAATTGGCTTATCGCTTGGCTCGGTCCTTATGCAACATTGCTTATCTGCCTCCCACCTGATATGTCGGGGATCAACGATTGGGGGTTTCCCATTTTCCGCTTAAATCCTCCTTTGACCTCCTCTGATGCGATTTTCTTCATAAAGCCCTTTAGGCCATCTTTTTAAGAAGATTTGCCTATTTTTCTAAAGAACCAAGGGCATCTTCTTTCCGAGATAACTTCTGCATACTAAGTCAATTTTTTCCCATTCAAGTTGCAGCAGATTCAGAATGAGATGATCTCTACAATGGGGCTATTTCTCAGAGCAGCCTACAACTTTCATTTTCCTCTAATTTACAAAGGATTTGTGCCATTTGGCACCTTTTACCTCTTATATGAAGTTTTTTAGACTTAGAGGTTTATCCAGGATCCATTTTTGGATCACGCCTTCTGTTATGAAACTAGCTCACAAAAAGATAGAAAAGATAGATCAACGCCTTATAACTCAACCTCTTCAAGGGGGCAACCTCCTTTACATTACAAAAATGAACAATTCTTGGATTCTATGGGGCACAATAATAACAATATGGGGACAATAGGGGCACAACAATATTAATAAGGGATACAACGACAATAGTAATGGGTAAATCACTAGTACTATAGGGACCTAACATGCCCCTCCCCTTCAAAAAAGTGTCGTCCTTAATGCTTGAGTAGTTCTGGATGCTTATGTATAAAATTCTCATCTTCCCATGTGGAATCTTTAGCAGATAAGTTCTTCCACTTGAAGAGATACTCCGAAATTGATCGATTTTGTAGCTGTCGATTTCTTGTTTCTGTGATCACTTATGGTTCCAATATAATTTTTCCTTCCTTGTCAAGTTCTGGAAATATTGTTTGAATAGGGAGCTTGTCACCTATAACCTTCTTTAAACATGAAACATGAAAAACTGTGTGCACTCGAGAAGCTGCAGGAAGCTCCAATTTGTATGGCATAGTACCAATATTTTGCAACACCTTGTATGGACCATAATACTTTGGTGATAATTTATTATCCTTCTTAGCTTGCTTGAGGGACATTTTTTTATATGGTTGTAACTTTAGGAATACCCAATCACCTACAGTAAAACTTCTTTCACTGTGATGTTGATCTTCCTGTTGCTTCATTCTATTCTGTCCCAATGTGAGGTTATCCTTTAAGAGTTTGAGAACTTATTGTTGATGCTCGATGTGATGTTCCACTACTTGAACCTTAGAATTTTCTCTTAAATATGATGTGATGGATGGTGGTTGATATCCATAAAGTGCCATAAATGGGGTCATTTTTGCTGCAGTATGGAAGGAAGTGTTATACCACCATTCAACCAGAGGCAACCATTTGACCCATTGTGTCTATTTATTAGATACAAAGCAACGAATATATCCTTCCAAAAATTTGTTTACTATCTCAGTTTGCCCATCAGATTGAGGATGATAAGATGAGCTATGAGCTAACTGAGTACCAAGACAAGAAGATAATTCTGTCCAAAAATTTTCAGTGAAGATGGGATCTCTGTCACTTACAATAATCTTTGGGTTTCCATGTAGCTTTTGAATTGTTTCCATAAATGTAGTAGAAACTGTACTGGCTTTAAATGGATGTAATAATGCACAAAAGTGTGCATACTTGGTAAGTATGTCAACTACCACCATGATCACATTCTTTCCTTCAGACTTGGGCAAACCTATGATAAAATCCATTAAAACCTCCTCCCAACATTGGCTTGGAATGGATAAAGGTTGTAATATACCTAGGGTCTTAATTGTTTCAACTTTATTTTGTTGGCAAACCAAACATTCCGCCACAAACTTTTGAATATCTAATTTAAGTCCATCCCAAAAAAATTCCCTCTTAACCGTGTGGTAAGTTTTTAAAAATCCTGAGTGCCCTCCTAAGGGAGAAGTGTGCAATTCCATAAGAATATTTTGTTTGAGTTGGGAATCCTTACAAAGGTATAAGTGATATTTGTACCATAACAAATCATTTTTCTAGCTAAATGTATCAGTTGTACTAGAATCTTGTTGTAACTTTCGAATAAGTGCCCACACTTCTTCGTCATTCTTCCATTCCTCCCTTGCTTCGTTTATCCATTCTGGTTGGATAATAGAAATGGTGCACAATAATGCTTCCACATCCTCATCCTTTCTTGAGAGTGCATCTGCCACAACATTTTTCTTCCTTGTTTTGTAGATGATTTTAAAGTCATAACCCAATATCTTTGTGACCCATTTTTGTTGCACTTCAGAGGATAATCTTTGTTCTAAAAAGTGTTTAAGGCTATCATGATCCATTTTTACCTTGAAGTGTCTTCCCATTAGGTAGGGTCACCATTTCTTAAGTGCATGTAGTATTGCCAACATTTTCTTCTCATAGATAGCTTTTTGTAAATGCTTTCCCTTGATTGGACAACTTTTGAAAGCAATGGGTCTTTCATCTTGCATTAAAACAACACCAATTCCATTTCCTGAAGCATCACATTCCACAATAAAGGTTTTTGTGAAGCCTGGTGTAGCTAAGACCAGTGCTTGGTACATTGCCTCTTTAAGATGTTTGAAGGCCTTTGTTGCTTCTGGAGTCCATGAAAATGCATATTTCTTCAATAATGTTGTTAGAGGTGCTACTATTCTCCCATAATTCTTAACAAACTTGCAATAATACCCTGTCAAACCGAGAATTCCTTGCAGATGCTTTATGGATGTGGGGATTTTCCATTCCTTAATGGCTTTAATTTTCCTAGGGTATACCTTAACACCTTCATGAGAAACAATATGACCCAGATATTCCACCTCTTGTACTCCAAAGAAACATTTGGAGCTTTTTTCATATAATTATTTCTCCTTCAATAGTTTGAGCACCCTGTCAAAATGTTCAACATGATCCTTCCAAGACTTGTTGTAGATTAGTATGTCATCAAAAAATACTAACAAAAATTTTCTAAGGAAGGGTTTGAAAATGGAATTCATCAAACCTTGAATGTTGAAATGTAGAAGGTGCATTGGTAAGGCCAAAAGGCATGACCAAAAATCCATAATGACCCTCATGAGTTCTAAATGTTTTTTTTCGGAATGTCTTCATTCTTCATTCTGATTTGATGATATCCTGAACGAAGATCCAACTTGGTGAAGTAAATTGATCCATGCAATTCATCCAATAATTCATCAATGATAGGAATGGGAAATTTATCTTTAATAGTGAGCTTGTTGAGCTCCCTATAATTTAGACACATCTGCCAAGATCCATCCTTCTTGTGAATCAATACTACGAGAGCAGAGAAATAACTTTGACTAGGTTGAATTATACCAACCTCTGGCATTTTTGCAACCATACATTTAATTTCAGCCTTTTGGGCATAGGGATATCTGTACAGCCTGATGTTTGGAGGAACACTTCCTGGAATCAAATGAATAGTGTGATCGTGATCATGAATAGGTGGGAGACCTTTAGGAGTCTCAAAAACCTTGGAATGATTGTCCAATACTTTTTGGAGATCTGGAGAAATAGATGATTTCGATGTGGAAACATCTAGTGAACATGATTGTGCAATTACACCACGTTGTTCCTTCTTTAGAAGCATTGTCATATTGTTAGAGCTAATTATCTTTCCCGGTTTCCTTGTAATACCCCTTAATTCAACTTCCTTTCCTTCCGTAGAAAATTTCATGAAAATTTCTTGAAAATTAAAAGTTATTGTACCCAAGGATTGTAGCCATTGGACTACTAGTACAACATTAGCACCACCCAATGGAATGGAAAGCATTGGGCTATTCAATACATATTCTCCCATGGATAGCTTGATATTATGGCACTTTCTAGAGCAATTTATGGTTCCTCGACTTGCAACCATCACTTGACACTCCAGTGCTGGATATAAGAAGCAATTCAATTCTTTTGTTACCTTATAATGAATAAAATTGTGGGTACTTCTTGAATCAATCAACACTATTACCTCTTTCTTCTTAATATGTCCTTCTATCTTGATAGTTTGAGGAGTGGTAATTCCAGCCAATGCATTATAAGATATGGTCGGATTCATTTCTTCTTTATCTAGGGTTTGTTCCTAGACTATATCCTCTTCTTTTGAAATTTCTTGTTCCTTTTCTTCCTCCTCTTCACAATCCATGTAGAATAATTTCTTCTCAACACACTTATGACCTTTAGTGTATTTGCTATCACAACTGTAACATAGCCCTTTGGATCTTCTTTTATTCCAATTTTTGTGGTGTCAATCTTGTAGGTTGTGGAAGGCTAGGGGAAACAACACTGCCATCTTAATAGTTGTGAGTGGTAGTCTTCCTGGTTGCCATAATTTTTCTTTCCATTTTTCTTGCTAACCTGAATGCCTTCTCCAATGAATCAGGTTCCCAAAGGCGAACCTCATGTTGGATATTCACTTTTAAAGCCCCTATGAACACATCAAACCTATGCTCCTCTGGAATATCTTTTACCCTTATGTTTAATTTTTGGAAGTCCTCAATGTGCTCCCTCACTGAACCCTTTTGTTTGAGATTTATCAATTGGCTAAAAGAAGTGTTGCTTTTTGTATCCTCATAATGTGTTGTCATTTATTCCGTAAAAATTGCCCAAGTGACAATATTTTTACGAGAGAAAAGCCATCGATACCATATAAGCTGATTTGGTTCCAAATATAAAGTTGTAATACATACCTTTTGTGTGTTTTGCACATTATCAAGATCAAAAAATTGCTCCAACTATAGTATCCATGTTCTGGGATCCTTGCCATCAAACTTCCTCATATCAATCTTTGGAACATGGTGGTTCTTTGATCCAACATTAGAGTCTATGAAATCATGATTAACATTTATTTATTTTCATCATGAGTTTCATTTACTACCCTTTCATCATTAGTAAGCATTTCTTGTAGAAACTTTATCAAATCTATCTTCAAATCTTCCATGTCTGTCTTCAAATCTTCCATGCTTGTCTTCATATCTGTCTTCAAATCTATCTTCAAATCATCCACCTTAGCTTCTACACCTTTCTTTAAACCATCCATCTTAGCTTCCATGCCATTTTCTAAACCATTCATCTTAGCTTCAACACTATACATCTTAGCTTCTACATCATTCTTTAAACCATCCATATTAGATTTTGTTACCTTTTGTGCGAGTGACATTTGTTGCACTTGGTCTCGTAATTTTGATATATCATGTTGAATTTCTTTCTCTTATTCTTGAGTCATGATAGAGCTTTCAGGTTGCTTACTGGGTGTTTCCATTTTCTTTCTTCGGAGCATCAATTACTGATAATAATGCTTCACTATGCGCTTTGAATTCCTTCAAACTAATTTTTCAAACCAAGCTTATGCAAAAATTTTAAAAAAATCTAGACACCTTTTTTCACTTTGTAGGATCTCGATATCGCATCTGATGTATCTCTGTAATTTTGGATCTTCCAGTTCTTCAATTGCGACCTATAGTAGCACTCTGCGTCCTCTTTCCAATGCCACCAGTCTGATCAAATTTAGATTCTTCAAGAAAGAGTTATGCATAATCTCCCAAGATGACCTGATTATATACCTTTTCATAAGAGAGAACTTGTATGAAGTGTCACGTGTCACTTTTTTAACCTTAGGATCTAAAAACGATGCACCAGAAACTATAGTCCATCCTCTTTTTGTAACTTCTTACGAAATTTAAATGTGATGCTCGAAACAAAAGTTATGACTATTTTCCCTAGGTCACCTGTTTGGAATGTAATTCGGTGGTTTGCAAAAAGGCCAACTTCCTCAGATTATATCTCCACAAATATAGCGCGAAAAGCTCGGAAATTTAGACCCAAGGTTCATAATGATTTTAATCCAAATGGGTTTTGTTTTTAGCATCTGAAATTTCATAGAAGAAAATTTATAGTGCAAATGCCACGATGACCTGTTTGCAGCAGAGAAACCCTAGAATTGAAAGCTCTGATACCAAATGTTATGAAACCAGCTCACAAAAAGATAGAAAAGATAGATCAACGCCTTATAATTCAGCCTCTTCGAGGGGGAAACCTCCTTTACATTACACAAATGAACAATTCTTGGATTCTATGGGGCATAATAATAACAATATGGGGACAATAGGGGCACAACAATATTAATAAGGGATACAACGACAATAGTAATGGGGGAATCACTAGTATTATAGGGCCCTAACACCTTCCCACTAAAAGAAATTTTGGTCTCCAAAAGATTGATATACTGATCTAAAGAGTAAATGAGAGTGACTCACCCTCTTCTTTCAGCCTCCCTACACTTTTCCTTGCATAGTGCCTCTGAACCAAAGTTTCTAACCACTTCCCTTCTTGGATGGGCTAGTCTTCCTGGGAAGAACTATCTTCCTCCTTGCCTTCCTACAGAACTCCTACTGAAATTTTTATAGAAGGTAGTTTGAGCTTCTCTTCCCTGATCATTGTTCCAAGGTGGCTCAAACAAATGTGAGGTACATCTTCTCCACAAAACTTTCATTTGTACATGTTTGACAAGATGTCACCAACAATTGTTAACAACAACAGGAATACAGACAACAATTGGATGGCCTAAACTCCTGCTTCAACAAAAGAAACAGATTTCACATCTTGTGAACACCTCCATGCCTTACATCTACATACAAATGATGGACTAGGTAACAAGCCCACAAAACATGTCTTTAAAACAAATGACCCTTCAAGCCAAGCATGTAGAAAAAGACCATTTGGACTCTTTTTCAAAAGATGAAATACTTCATCATTATCTCCATTTGGAGACCAAGTTAACTTCTCCCAAGTCAACATGGCATCACATGCATGTCAAAGCAATCAACCATGCAATTTAATTACACATACATGTTCAAAAACAAGGAAATCATCAACATCCTTGTGTTCATGCATCTCCGCTCATGCATGCATTTCATACTTCAACTTTCACTTAAGCACACTGTACTTTCGAAGCTGAAATGAAATATAATGTAGATGCATCGATAGACATGCAATCTTAATCGGATAAGAACTCTACCCATTTCTTACCAATCCCTTTCAAAGGTACTACCTTTGTCTGCACATCAACATCATCATGTGAATCATCCTGAGACACATCATTCATGGAATATTCCTTTCCATTTCTGCCATCTTCTCTTTCCACTTTCTTCAGCTTTTGTGGAGGAATTATAGGATTCAGAGTCCAACGTTTTGTAGTAATATGTCCTTGCTTATGGCAGTAAGTGCACTGCATGTGCACCCTCTTGACGACCTGATTTGCCTTGTCTAATGGACCTTTGGCTTCTTGCTTCTTTTCCTTCTTCTGCTTCCTATATGTGGCCATTCTCTTCCAACATCTAGAAGCATTATGGTTATCCAAACCACAAAAGGAACAAGCAATTATTTTTCCATCTCTATGTGGAAATTTATCATGCTTTGCAAAATCAAAAGGAATATGTTTAGAACCAGATTTATACCTTTCTCTTTCACCTTTATTGCCTTCCTAAGGAGGTGAATCAAATGAAGAAGTGGCTTCCTTTGGGACACCATCAATCTCTTCAATGCTATTGGAGTCTCCCCAACTCTCTGGTTCAAGTGTGTTCTTCTGAACACCTGCATCCTGCAAATGATGTTTCAAGCTATTTCCTTCCTCCTGAATACAATCTTCACACTTTGTAATGCAACCCCTTCTTGGAGTTGTTTTAATGGCCTTCATGGCAACTTTAGAACTTTCTCCATAAGCTTTTCCATGAACAAGACCCAAATACTTAGGCCTTTCCTCAATCATTATTGGCTCAAAAATACCTTGTGCATGTCTACGTAAGCCTTTTCCTTCATAGCCCATCTTGAACATTAGCTTGGAAATTGTGCCTCTAGTATGTTTTTCAAAAGAACCGATATAAGCATCCTTAGAGGAATTTGAAGACAAACTGGAATGGTTTACCTCTTCTTCAAGCTGATACTTGAATAAGGCTTCTTGGGCAACAAAGAGTTGTGTCTCCAACTCATGCGTCCTTTTCAGGTTCATATTTGCAATATGAAGTTGCCTCTCCATTTCCTGTAATTTGTCACAAAGTAATTGCTTCTCTTCCTTCATGGAATTCAACTGCTCTCTAAGTCTACTGCTCTTCCTTCCATCCTCATACATTTCTCTCACCATATCCATCATGGTGGACAAGTCTTGCTTCATGTATTCATCAAAGAATCTTGTGAAGAAAGCAGAATTTGAGGACCCAATTGTAGAAGTTGTCATTATGCCAATGAACAAAAAAACTTCAACAAGATAAATAAAGAGATTATTCAACAACCTTTTGCGACAAACCTCTTGTGCTCCAAAGATTTCCTAGATGTCCTTTGGGATAAGAAGAGTGCCTTCAACTATCTTTCCTTCTTTTCCTTCCTGAGCTGAGCTATCAATAGCTTTCTCTTTACCTCTGCAAACTTAGAAAATAGTCAGTCTGCAACAAGCATACATCAATAAGACAATCAATCCTTGACTGCCCAAACACATTTCAGACAAGAAACCTTTGCTCTGTCAATCAAGCATTCTTATATAACCTTCTTTGAAGGCATGGTCAATCAATCTTAATCTCCGATACCACCTGATCCGAAAATGGAGCACTTAGGCTTATTGTCTAACTTACAAGAACCCCTCCCACTTTTAAAGCTTTAAATATTCCCAAGTCTTATTGATTAACCAATGCGGAATTAAAAATATGCTTGAAATTGTAGGTGTATCTTTATGTTTTTTTATTGACTGTTTATGTGCTTTAAAATCTATTGTGTATGCTGATATGTAAATACATACAATAATAACTAATGTAGCAATAAACCAAACATAGAGAACAACAATTTAATTAGGAGTTCACCCAAAACTCTTGGGCTACATCTCTGTGAGCTCTAGTCAACTCAACTAGGCTCTCTCGGATAATGGCAAAGTCCTTTTTACAAGCTCTTGGCTCAACTCCATTGTTTTACACAGAAACAATTGGTTTAGACACCGTTTTATCCCTGGCTCTTGAAGCTCTCAACTTTCTGGCTCTCGGCTCTGGCTCTCGCTCTTGGCTCTAGCTCTTGGCTCTGGCTCTTGGCTCTAGCTCTTGGCTCTGGCTCTTGGCTCTGGCTTTGGCTCTGGCTTCTTTGGCTCTCTATCAGTTTACATCCCTCTGGCTTTTCACTTGAACTCCAAGTGACTCCCTTGGCTACATGCGCTTTAGCTTTTTCTTTCTGTGCTGCTCGTTTTGCTGCTAGCTTTTTTACGCTGCTCTCTTCCACCTTAGCTTCATGCTTTGACTTCGCTTTCAGCAACAACTCCAACAAAAACCCCTCTATCTTTGACATTCATGGCTTTTAAGCCAATTGGTGATTGTCTATTCATTTTACCCTTCGGGCTCTTCAGCTCCTGGCCTCTGTCCACTCAATTCCCCCTCTGAGCATTTGCTAAATGCTTTCAGGGATGGTGGCCACCTATTACATAATGGAATGGATCATCGGGCCTTCAAAATTCCCGAAATGGACGTTCTCGATTCACATAGAGAAATACATTCAAATATGGGGAAAATCTGCAGAATCAATGTTTATCGGACTTCAAATATTATGGATTCAGCCTTATATTTCATCAGGTCTGCCTTTATGTCACTTATCGCATCTCCACCATTGATTTGGAAGATCTATATCCAATGGTTATGGTTTATTTCAGGCAGCCCATGCATGCGGGAGTTAACCACTCGAAAAGAGTGGTTTTCTCTCTCTAGGACCTGGACATGTGGTAGCCAATGTATGGGCTCAGGCGGAGCCTGGCCAAAACCTCTTACCGCCTTCGGTCCTCCCAAAATCCCACTTGTTTCGGACTTGAAATAATATGCAGTGGCATTTATAAACCCCTTTGGGTTTGGTTTCATCGCATCGGCGCTTTCCCTTTGTTTTTTGTTTATTTAACGAAAAGGCGAAAATACATAGAAAAATGTCATTTTACAGAACTCAAAATATATGGAATATCGTTTATAACTATATGGAGTCCGGTTATCGCATCGCATATATATATATATATATATATATATATATATATATATATATATATATATATATATATATATATCCCCACTCCTATGTGTAGCTCCGATGTGATTTTGCGATATCGCAATCGCGTATCGCATGGGTCAGGGTTCTGTGCATATGGCATCGCCGATTGTGATCCGGATTTAGACAGGAACGCAATAAAATATAGAGATAACCATAAATACAGATATGCAGCGGAAATAATACTTCATTTCATTAATGGAAAATACTGAAATATGCTTACAACCAGAAATGGAAATAAACCAGCTAGGGCGATGGTAGCTTATCTCTGAGAAGAGATGTGGTGGCTACATGCCTCTGAACTGTTTCAAAAACTGAGTTACAATGAGGCTCGAAGGCCTATTTATTGTTGAGAAACAATGGAAAACCCTTCACATCCCGAAACCTAACCCTAGAAGATGAAACGCCAAATTGTGGGCCCCGTTTGGGTAAATTGGTACATCAATTTCCCGGGGTCGTAACTTTGGCATACGATCTTCGTTTGACGCGTACGATAGCTCGTTAGAAAGATCTATCCGAGTACTACCACTTTGGGAGGCAACATCGGTCCATGGACCGATGTTGCCCCAGAATCCCAGAAAAACGTTGTTTAGGGCCTCAAAACGGCTCCGAAAGTTCAGGACCCGAAAAACTGCTAAAAATAGTAAACTGTGCTACAATTTAGGAAACTGAAAATGCTGAGAAAGACAATGGTGGGGCTACCTCCGGTATCCTGTATAATGAATTATTCAAGGAAATAATGACAGCACGAGGCCTGGACTCATACACAGCATGTCGCCTCCACAAGTATGGCTGGCCTAATAATACATCACAAACATCCAGAGGTGTAACATCACACAATACCTCATCTGTGAAGGGCTTGATGCTGTATGGAAGGCGGCACTGCTGGCGAACTTTCAGATCTCGTCCTTCGTGAAGCCACCCGATACTATACGGCTGCGGGTGCGGTGTAGTCGGTAGGCCCATTCGCTTCACAACCTCTGCTGAAACGAGGTTCTTTTGGCTGCCACTGTCAACAATGAATTGTAGCGGCGAACCCTTCACCCACATCTGTGAGTGGAAAAGACGTTCCCCTTCCTCTGGATTTTCAGGCTCATCTTTCTGGATCTTGGCGGTGGCAACAGTGGCGCTGGGATCCGCATCAATGATCTGCTTCCCTTTTCCATTACCCTTGTCGGGTTCTGGCTCAGGGTTGGAACATGCATCTAATTCGGAAGCCTTCAACTCGGCCACCAGCGACTGCTTGGTCCGACACTCACTTGTGTTATGAGTGGGACTCTTGTGGAACTCACACCACTTTCCTGTGTCCTTTTTCGGCTTTGTGGTATTGTTCTTTTCTTGCAACTTCGGCAGGTTGTCTTGGGCTGCCCCGCCTTGGCTTTGTCCTTTGGGCTTCGGATTTGCAGATCCAAAGTCTCGCTTCTTCTGTTTGAACTTTTGCTCGATTTTGACAGCGTATCGGTATGCTGTGCCAAGTGAGGAGATGTTCAAGAACACCATCTCTTCCTGGATGTATTTGTGTAGGCAGCCACGGTATTTGAGTACCAAATGCAGCTCAGAATCTTTGATACCCAACTGTGTGCGAAGGGTATGAAAACTGTTTGTGAACTACGGCACATCTTGGTCTCGTCCCTGCCACAGTGTGGTCCATTTGATGTATTTGTCCTCATAGGTTCCGACAGGGTAGTACTGCTCCTTGATGGCATCCCGGAAGTCATTCCAAGTGGGTGCGGCTGAAAATAGTGAGCCTGTACTTTCATCCTTCTGCTCGCAGTAGGTTTCCCACCAGTCCTTGACGTGGGGGGCTGCTTTGAGAAGAGCGAAAACAATCTTTTCCCGGCTTGAAAATTCATGAACAGAAAAATAACCCTCTAGCAGATTTAACCATTTATCTACGGCATCTGCGTCTATCTGACCCTCGAAGATGCGGATTTCAAAATTAACTTGTACCTTAAACGGTGTGGCATTTCCAGAGTCGCTGTTGGAAGCCGATGCGTCGCCTCTGGGTAGCCGTTGAAGGATCTGCGCAAAGCTATCCATCATCGCGTTCCTTTGCCGCTCGAGCGCTTCTTCGAGCAAGATTTTGATAGGATCTCCTGCCCCCTCGTCTTTCTTCTCATCCGCCATGGGAGGCCGTCGAGATTTTCGAGGCTGGTCTTGCAAAGGTTCGACCAGTTCAAGCCCTAACTCCTTGTATCCCGACCTCGTTGGGGACATGCAAAGAAAAACAGAGAAAAAGAAGACCGCTCTGATACCACTGATCCGGATTTAGACAGGAACGCAATAAAATACAGAGATAACCATAAATACAGATATGCAGCGGAAATAATACTTCATTTCATTAATGGAAAATACTGAAATATGCTTACAACCAGAAATGGAAATAAACCAGCTAGGGCGATGGTAGCTTATCTCTGAGAAGAGATGTGGTGGCTACATGCCTCTGAACTGTTTCAAAAACTGAGTTACAATGAGGCTCGAAGGCCTATTTATTGTTGAGAAACAATGGAAAACCCTTCACATCCCGAAACCTAACCCTAGAAGATGAAACGCCAAATTGTGGGAGATTGTTTTCGCTCTTCTCAAAGCAGCCCCCCACGTCAAGGACTGGTGGGAAACCTACTGCGAGCATAAGGATGAAAGTACAGGCTCACTATTTTCAGCCGCACCCACTTGGAATGACTTCCGGGATGCCATCAAGGAGCAGTACTACCCTGTCGGAACCTATGAGGACAAATACATCAAATGGACCACACTGCGGCAGGGACGAGACCAAGGTGTGCCGGAGTTCACAAACATTTTTCATACCCTTCGCACACAGTTGGGTATCAAAGATTCTGAGCTGCATCTGGTACTCAAATACCGTGGTTGCCTACACAAATACATCCAGGAAGAGATGGTGTTCTTGAACATCTCCTCACTCGGCACAGCATACCGATACGCTGTCAAAATCGAGCAAAAGTTCAAACAGAAGAAGCGAGACTTTGGATCTGGAAATCCGAAGCCCAAAGGACAAAGCCAAGGCGGGGCAGCCCAAGACAACCCGCCGAAGTTGCAAGAAAAGAACAATACCACAAAGCCGAAAAAGGACACAGGAAAGTGGTGTGAGTTCCACAAGAGTCCCACTCATAACACAAGTGAGTGTCGGACCAAGCAGTCGCTGGTGGCCAAGTTGAAGGCTTCCGAATCAGATGCATGTTCCGACCCTGAGCCAGAACCCGACAAGGGTAATGGCAAAGGGAAGCAGATCATTGATGCGAATCCCAGCGCCACTGTTGCCACTGCCAAGATCCAGAAAGATGAGCCTGAAAATCCAGAGGAAGGGGAACGTCTTTTCCACTCACAGATGTGGGTGAAGGGTTCGCCGCTACAATTCATTGTCGACAGTGGCAGCCAAAAGAACCTCGTTTCAGCAAAGGTCGTGAAGCGAATGGGCCTACCGACTACACCGCACCCGCAGCCGTATAGTATCGGGTGGCTTCACGAAGGACGAGATCTGAAAGTTCGCCAGCAGTGCCGCCTTCCATACAGCATCAAGCCCTTCACAGATGAGGTATTGTGTGATGTTACACCTCTGGATGTTTGTGATGTATTATTAGGCCAGCCATACTTGTGGAGGCGACATGCTGTGTATGAGTCCAGGCCTCGTGCTGTCATTATTTCTTTGAATAATTCATTATACAGGATACCGGAGGTAGCCCCACCATTGTCTTTCTCAACATTTTCAGTTTCCTAAATTGTAGCACAGTTTACTATTTTTAGCAGTTTTTCGGGTCCTGAACTTCCGGAGCCGTTTTGAGGCCCTAAACGAAGTTTTTTTGGGATTCTGGGGCAACATGGGTCCATGGACCGATGTTGCCTCCCAAAGTGGTAGTACTCGGATAGATCTTTGTAACGAGCTATCGTACGCGTCAAACGGAGATCGTATGCCAAAGTTACGACCCCGGGAAATTGATGTACCAATTTACCCAAACGGGGCCCACAATTTGGCGTTTCATCTTCTAGGGTTAGGTTTCGGGATGTGACGGGTTTTCCATTGTTTCTCAACAATAAATAGGCCTTCGAGCCTCATTGTAACTCAGTTTTTGAAACAGTTCAGAGGCATGTAGCCACCACATCTCTTCTCAGAGATAAGCTACCATCGCCCTAGCTGGTTTATTTCCATTTCTGGTTGTAAGCATATTTCAGTATTTTCCATTAATGAAATGAAGTATTATTTCCGCTGCATATCTGTATTTATGGTTATCTCTGTATTTTATTGCGTTCCTGTCTAAATCCGGATCAGTCCCACAATTTGGCGTTTCATCTTCTAGGGTTAGGTTTCGGGATGTGAAGGGTTTTCCATTGTTTCTCAACAATAAATAGGCCTTCGAGCCTCATTGTAACTCAGTTTTTGAAACAGTTCAGAGGCATGTAGCCACCACATCTCTTCTCAGAGATAAGCTACCATCGCCCTAGCTGGTTTATTTCCATTTCTGGTTGTAAGCATATTTCAGTATTTTCCATTAATGAAATGAAGTATTATTTGCGCTGCATATCTGTATTTATGGTTATCTCTGTATTTTATTTCGTTCCTGTCTAAATCCGGATCAGATTGCAATCCGCTGATATCGGCGCTCGGCTATATATATATATATATCCCCACTCCTATGTGTAGCTCCGATGTGATTTTACGATATCGCAATCGCGTATCGCATGGGTCAGGGTTCTGTGCATATGGCATCGCCGATTGCAATCCGCTGATATCGGCGCTCGGCTTATCGCTCAGCCCGATCCTTATGCAACATCACCTGTTTGCCTCCGACTCGATATGTTGGGGATTGGTGATCGGGGGTTTCCCCTTTTCCGCTTAAATCCACCTTTGACCTCCTCCGATGCGATTTTCTTCATAAATCCCTTTAGGCCATTTTTTTAAGAAGATTTTCCTCTTTTTCTAAAGAACCAAGGGAATCTTCTTTCTGCGATAACTTCTGCATACTAAGTCCATTTTTTCCCATTCAAGTTGCAGCAGATTTAGAACGAGATTATCTCTGCAATGGGGCTATTTCTAAGAGTAGCCTGCGACTTTGATTTTCCTCTAATTTACAAAGAATTTGTGCCATTTGGCACCTTTTACCTCTTATATGAAGTCTCCTAGACTTAGAGGTTTATCCAGGATCCATTTTTGGATCAAGAATAGAGAATCAAAACAAAATGCAGTAGGAGGAAAGGCGACGCACACTATCCATTATCCATGGAGAAGCATTCAGTAGGGTGTGTGAAGTACTGAACAAGGTTCACCAGGTGAGACGCACCGTTTGGGACCTGTGCGTACCAACTGTTCGATGGGCCTATAGGACCATGTGCAAAACCTTGACCACGGAAACAATTCCAAAGGGGATGCATAGAGTAGGGACCATAATTTGTGAAGAGAATGCAAACAACAATCCACACGTAATAGCGCCCACAGATGTGACAGTGCGCGTAGCCCAAGACGAAGAAATCACCCAGTTACGCGAGGTCAAACACATAAGGCTTCAGGAAGCCATTCGATGAGGGAACCTTACACTTCATGAACTTGAAAAAGACCAGGTACGACTGAGGAAGAAAATAATTTTGATGGATGCAAAGGTCAAGAGGCTAGAAACGAGATCAAGCAAGCATGTCTCATCGATGAACCAAGGATGACAAGGCAAGGTGCGGATGATCATACCTCTGAATTAGAAGACTATTGCCGAGAATTTATGACTCTACTGCCATGGCTACGACCACATCTCACCAAACACAGTAACCATGGGAGGGCACTACATACGATAGAATGCACGGTGCCAGCTGTCGCAAGGGAAATTGAGGATTTCCCATGAACTATACTGAAAGGGAAGTTGAAGCCTCACACAGGTGGTGCGACCACTTGACTAGCCATAGGAAGCACAGTCTCAACACTCCAGATAGTTGAAAGAGAGCGTGGGACTATAAATGAGTCTATTTGGGAGCTACACGATAAGGGAGGTGCATGGAGAATCATCATATCACAAGGTTCGCGCCCGAGCACGGGGGGCTGCACTGCCACTTGGGTAGCTAGGAAGTGACCGTTGGTGTCATTATTCATGATAGGATGTCCGATTTGAGGCCAAATGGAGTAGGCGATGGACATTTAAAACAATAGTTATGGGCAAGATTTTGGAAAATTTGCCGCCAAGAAAGCATTGATGGCCCGAAATTGGGGGGAATGGTCGAATTTGAATTCAAAAGAGGCTATAAGGCAGATATGGAGGGCAAGCTTGCATAGATGCAGGGGCTCTACGCATTAAGGCAGGGATATGATCCTTACAAATAAGCATCGAAAGAGTGCATGCAGCAGGTCCAACAAACCACAGAACAGTGCGCTGCGGACCTCCGAGCAACTTGGGACCAGTTGGAGGGACTCCGCGCCAAGATCGTCGTACCAACTGATGGACTCGGGGATGAGTCATGGTGTTTGTGTTGGGGGCCTGTTGGGCATCAGATCCCCCCATAACATGTTTTTGGGCTCAAATCCAAGGTTTTTGTCAAATGTATTGTAAGACTCCACGAATTGCGGGTGCGGAGTGCAAAGTATAGGTTGAGTCATAGGGTTGTCCACCCTAAGTGTTGTAATGTAATGTAATGTAATCTAATGTCATGTCAGCCTATCCATGGTCCACAAACCATGGGATTGTATAAATAGAGCAAGGCTCTAAGTTGTAAAGATAGCTAATTAGCGAACTGGAGATAGATGAATACGAATGGTTTGAACATAGAGTAAGAGTCTAAGTGTAATAGGTCATAGTAGTAAGAAGAGGCTTTACAGCTGAGTGTGTAGAGGCCTAGTGGGACCCACATCTGAGTGCGTGGACCCCTGCAGCTGAGTGCACAGGGTGATGTTGAGTCTATAACCTTGAACAAAGAGTAATAAAGAGAAGTTGATTCCAATTTTTGTGCATCTGCTTGTATATTGCATTCTATACATTTATATTGTTTTGTTTATCACGCACACTTATATGACTGTTGAATATACTGATAATTATCACTAGACTTACACAAATAAGTTAAGTATTCAGATAATAATAGGTTAATAGTAAGGAACTTGGGCAATAATACAAGTCGTTCCCCGAGTAGCATTGCGCGAAGGCAGCATCACAGGTTGTGAGGGACTAATAGATGTGCGTAGCAACATGTGCGAAGGCTCAAACCGCAAACCTCCAGAGCTCATTAGACATCCCCAGGGTGTGGAAACCTGGTTCTAGGACCATCCCATACTACTTCGGGTGAGACCTCAGTCCGCGTTCCACAGACTATTGCTGAAAGGGCCAGTGGTACCGGGATTTGTTTGGCTAAATCACCTCTAAACCTAGGGCAAGCCCCTACAACCCAACAATCTTTACCAACCCATGATGGTACATGGTTGTGTCTATGAATTCAATTTTCTTCTATACATTTGAAGCCACCCTTCTTAAATTGTTTAGCGGGAAGAAAGGGAGATTGATTTCTCCATTTTCTAGAAAGTTCATCAATGAACATATATGATAGAAATACATGCATCCGAATCTCCCCTCACAGGTAATGAATTTTTGTAATATCAAAAGCAAGCTTCTCCATTTACTTTTAAGTGATGAAACAGGAATTCCTTTTCTAAACAGAGAGACATACATACCTGGGTTCCTGAGGATTACTTTCCATGATTCACTATGGAATTCCTTATTTTTGAACCATCTTTCACCATGTCTTGGTAGTTTTGTAGCCTCTACTATGTAAGATTCTATTACTGCAAACTTAATGTCTCCAATTTCTACTTTTGTGCCATCAAATGATCTAGAAAAAGATTTTGTGATCTCTTTGTGGAAGCCATCAAATTTTTCATTGAAATTGAGCCATCCATCCTTCTACAGAATCTCCTTGAGTTGTGGGTATCCATCCATATATTTTTCTCCTACTGGCTCTATCCTGATAATGAGTCCCATGGCTTCTATTTAAAAAAATTGCTTAACCTTTAGAATTACTCTCCTGGTATATGAAATGGACTGACTGCGGATATGGTGAAAAAGAACTACGGGTTTACATGGAATAAGTAGATGGTGAGGGTTTGGAGAGACGTGGATACGTTGGTCACATCGTAGTCTTGACCGTTAACAAATGGAGTTATTAGGGACCATTTAGGTACAGAGTATGGAGAGTGTGGTGGAGATGTGGTATGATAAAGTTATTATGGACCATTTGGTACCGAGTATGGAAGATGTGGCAGAGATTTGGTATGATGAAGTGGCAGTCAAATCAGATGATGACTTTTTAAGGAGACATACTGTTATTCATATTATACATGACTTATGATTTTAACTTCTTGTTTGAAATAAATTTTGCATTTTACCTTTATAACTCAACCTTTTGCTTAATAACTCCTTTGGTGTTGATCTTGTAGGTACCTTTTAGCATGTTTGGTCTCAAAAACTTGATTCTTCAATTTCCTTTATTCATGATTTATTTGTGAGCTGTACAATTTTACCAGAGCTGATAAGTTGTAGCTGTAGAATGTGAAAAGAAGGAAAAGTGAAGTATGGTTTATGGAATCTAAGTGTAAAAATGAAATGGAAATGGGTTATGAGAGTGAGATGGAATGAGATGTAAAATAAAATGGGAAATAGGGTGAAATGGAGTAAAACTGTAAAAATAAAATGTAACTGAAATATGACAGTGAGATGAAATGGAACTGTAAAATGAAATGAAAACAGAATGAGATGGAATGAGACTATGAATTTGCAGACTCTAAACTACAAATGAATGTAGATTTTTGTCACTACTTATTACAGAAAGAAAAAGGAAAATATAGGATGTTAGAAATTTCTTATTTTCAGCCTGTATTTTCTGTATAAGTATGCCAATCAATGATTGGTTTTCAACCTCATACTATTTATTTATTTATTTTTATATAGGAAAAATAAAGGCTAAGTTAGTGGAGAAGAAGAATTCTTCTTCACTAGCTTCATTTCAGAGTTATGCTAGAAAATCGCAATGAACTCCTCTCTTGAAATTGGTTTTTGATATATCTTCAACCGATGACCATTCACAATAAGAGGTATTTTGCTTTCGTTTATTGTCCTTATCCTTACTACTTCGTTATTAAAGACTTCTTCAATCTCAACTGGCCCAAGACAATGAGTCTGAAACTTCCCTGGAAAATACTTGAATTTTGAATCGAACAAAAGTGCCCAATCTCCTGCTTGAAACTTCTTCTCCTTGATATATTTATCATTCCATTTAGCCCTTTGTTGGAGGACTATACTGGTTCTTTGAATTTCATCTTTCTTGATGTCATTAAGCTCATTGAGTTGCGACAATCTATGTTTTTTTGCCTCTGATCAATCCAATCCCAATTAGACTGCCATATTGAAGGTTTTGATTTGAAACTCTATAGGGAACAAGACTCGTTTCCCATAAACAAGTTCATAGAGTGTGTCTCCTGTTGTGTTCCTCCATGTATTTCTATAAGCTCATAAGGCTTCGGGAAGCCATTCTACCCAATCTCTTCTATGTAGATGCACAGTCTTAGTGAGAATTCCTTCAATCACCTTATTTGTAGATTGAACTTGAGCATTTGCTTATGGATGATAGGGGGTAGATTTCCTATGTTTGATCTTGTAATCTTCCACAAGAGTCTTCACCATTTTAGATGTAAATTGAGATCCTTGATCTGTAACAATTTCTCTTAGAACACCAAAAGTAGTGAATATGTCCTCAAAAAAAAACTTAACTACAGATTTTTCATTAGCAAAAGGTAATGCTTTAGCCTCTACCCATTTAGTGACATAATCAGTGCACATCAATATATACTTCTTTTTCTTAGATGGGGGATTAATTTTTCCAACAAAATCCAAGGCCCATTTTTCAAAAGGTTCAATGAGTAGCTAAATTTGCAGTGGCATTTCATTTGAAGAAGCAAGTTTTCCTACCCTTTGGCAGCTGCCACACCTCCTGACATATTCTTTGGAATATTTGAAGATGGATGGACAATAATATACTAAAGATATGATTTTATAGGCTAACCTCTTGCCAGCAAAGTGTCAACCACACGGTTCATCATGACATGCCTTAAGAATCTCAGGCATTTCATCTTCCCTCACACATCTTCTGATCATGAGATTTGGAACTGTTTTATACAATTCATTAGTGATCCATGAGTATCTTGCACTTATTTGAATGATTTTTCTTTTCTCTCTAAGAAACAAATGTGAAGGCAATTTCCCTGTGACTAAGTAATTGGAAATATATGCAAACCAAGGGGTCTGAGTAGTCACTGCAGAAAGATATTCATCAAGAAACTTATCTTCAACTGGAGTTTCATCTTCGATATTTTGAATTCTGGACAAGAAATCCAAATACCATGGACCAAAAACCATCGCGTCCAAAACCATGTGCAAAAAAAATGCACAAAACCATAGGTAGGTCCGCCCAACCTAATATAGGGTCCAAAACAAAAATCCTGCACCCCTCAAACCCCCTGTGACTCCCCTCGCTTCGCAATCGGCACAACAAATGGGGAGCTCCACCCCCCTTCTAACCCCCCAGTTAACTATGTGGGCTAGTCATGGAAGGAATATAACGCAACCCAACAATTGTTGCAAAAATTGAAGAGGGAGAAACAAAGGTAATAGACAAAGATAATGTACTAGAGAAAGGGGAATATTTGGTAGTCAACAAAATTTTGTTAAAACTAGCTAAGGAAATTATTGAACCAGCGCAAAGGAAAACCTTGTTCAGGACTGTGTGTAAAGTTCAAGATAAGTGTTGTCAGATGATAATAGACAGTGGTAGTACAGATAATTTGGTCTCCACAAAAGTGGTGGACAAGTTGAAATTGAAAACAAAGAAACATACAACACCTTACAAGATGTCATGGCTTCAAAAGAGGTATTAGTTGGTAGTAAATGAGCAATGTGAAGTGGAATTGCAGTTGGGAAAATACAGAGACAAAATTTTGTTTGATGTGATGCCTATGGATGTGTGTCATATATTGTTGGGTAGACCATGGGAGTATGACAGAGGAGTTATGCATGATGGAAAGAGGAACACATACAAATTCAGTAAAGATGGTGTCAATCATACATTATTGTCACTAGAGGAAGAGGATACATCAAAGAAACCTGATCCAAAGACCCTTTTGCTATGTGGAAAGGAGTACTTACAACAGATGGAAGAAGATGAGGTAAGTTTTGCATTAGTTTGCAAACCCAAGGTAATAATTACTTCCACAAAAGTTTCTAATTTACCAATTGAAATTAAAGAGATGTTGGAGAGTTATTGTGACATTATTGTAGATTATTTGCCTGATGAGTTAACACCCATTAGAAAAACCAGTCATCACATAGATTTGATTCCAGGAGAAAATCTACCTAATAGAGCAGCTTACAAGATGAGTCCCACAGAGAATGAAGAGATTAGGAAATCAGTTCAGGAACTATTATACAAGGGACGGGTTAGAGAGAGTTTGAGTCCTTGTGCAGTGCCAACAGTGTTGAGACCAAAGAAAGATGGAGGCTGGAGAATGTGCACTAACTTGAGAGAAATCAATAAGATAACAATCAGGTACAGATTTACTTTGCCTAGAATGGATGATTTTATGGATTGTTTGAGTGGAGCTAGATATTTTACAAAGTTAGATTTAAAAAGTGGTTATCATCAAATCAGAATTAGAGAGGGAGATGAGTGGAAAACTTCTTTTAAAACCAATGAAGGATTGTATGAGTGGATGGTAATGCTTTTTGGATTGTCGAATGCCCTTAATACATTTATGACACTTATGAATGAAGTTCTGAAGGAATTTATTGGTAAATTTGTAATATTATATATGGACGATATATTAGTTTACAACAGATCTAAGGAGGAACATGTGAGACATCTAAATTATGTCTTACAGAGGCTACAACAAGAAAAGTTACTATTAAATTTAAATAAATGTTCATTCATGAAGGGGGAGTTGGTGTATTTGGGCTTTGTTGTTTCTGTTGAGTGGTTAAATATGGATCCACAGAAGATTAAGGGTATCATGGAGTGACCTTCACCAAAAAGTGTCTTTGAGGTAAGAAGTTTTCAAGGTCTTGCTAGTTTTTATAGGAAATTCATAAGGAATTTTTCTAAGATTATTGTTTCAATTATTGATACAATAAAGAAGGATAGAAAACCATTTAAATGGACTGCTAAAGCAGAAAAAAAATTCCAGCTGTTGAAGAGAAATATTACTGAGAAACCTATTTTGATTTTACCTGATTTTAATAAACCTTTTCAAGTGAAGTGTGATGCCAGTGGAGAAGCCATTGGAGTTGTTTTGTGTTAGGAGGACATGCCTATAGCTTATTTTAGTGAAAATTTGAATGAGACAAAGAAGAAATATTCTTCTTATGGCAAGGAGTTTTATGCAGTGGTGCAGTCTTTGAAGAAGTGGAGACATTACTTGATGTCCAAGGAGTTCATACTGCATTTAGATAACAATGCATTACGGTACATTATGCAACAGCCAAAGCTTAGCCAGAAGCATGCCAAATGGGTAGAATACCTTCAAAGTTTTAATTTTGTATTAAAACATATAACTGGTCAATCAAACAGAGTAGCAAATGCCTTGAGTAGAAAAAGAATCTTTGTTCAAGAAAGTCAAATTCAAGTGTTGGGTTTTGATTTTCTTAAAGAGTTATATGAGAAAGATCTAGATTTTAAACAGGCATTTGAAGCTTGTAGAAATCTTGTTTTGTTAGACAGAAGCAAGTGGCTGGATTATTTCCTGCAAGAGGGATTGTTGTTTAAAAGAAATCAATTGTGCATACCAAGTTGTTCTATGAGGGAGAATTTGATCAAGGAGAAACATAGTGGAGGACTTGGAGGGAATTTTGGTGCAGATAAGACTTATGAACAGTTGAACAGGTTTTATTTTTGGCCAAAAATGAGGTTTGAAGTGGAAAGGTATGTGAAAAATTGTAAAGTCTGTCAATATGCAAAGGGAAGGAGTCAAAACACAGGTTTGTATGCTCCATTACCTATTCCAAATAAGCCTTGGGATATGGTAAGTATGGACTTTGTTTTGGGTTTGCCAAAAAATCAAAGAGGAAATGATTCAATTTATGTAGTAGTTGACAGATTTTCAAAAATGGCACATTTTATTCCATGTTATAAAATCAGTGATGCTACTCACATTGCTAATCTGTTTTTTAAGGAGATTGTAAGATTACATGGGTTACCTAAGAGAATTGTTTCAGACAGAGACACCAGATTTGTTGGACATTTCTGGAGGAAATTGTGGAAGAAGCTTGGAACTAAATTGAGTTTCAATTCTGCTTATCATCCTTAGACTGATGGATAGACTGAAGTTGAAAATAGAAGCTTAGGTAATCTTTTGAGAAGTCTTACAAGTGAACATCCAAAACAGTGGGATCAAGTATTGGCATAGGCAGAATATGCATATAATGAATCTCCTAATAGGAGTACAGGGAAGATTCCATTCCATATAATCTATGAATGCACCCAAGAGGAGTGTCTGAATTGAGAAACTTGGGAAAAGCTAAAAGGAGAAGGGCTAAAGGAGAAGAGTTTTCTACAGAAGTTCAAGAAATACATGAACAGGTAAAACAACAACTACAGGGCAATAACATAAAATAAAAGGGCAGAGCAGAAGAGAAGAGAAGTTAATTTTGAGGTTGGAGATTTGGTTTTAGCACACCTGAGGAAGGAAAGATTTCCAAAAAGGGAGTATTATACACTCAAGTTGAAGAAAATTGGACCATGCAGAGTCTTCAGAAAATATTCTGCAAATGCATATGAAATTGAATTACCCCTTGATATTGGAATATCTCCAATTTTTAATGTTTCTCACTTATACAGGTATGAAAAGGAACAAGTAGATGACACAAAAGAGGATCAAGAAAAACAAGATATTGATTGGGTAAAACAATTACCTATAGAAAATGAATTGAAGCCAGAGAGGATTTTGGACAAGAAATTTTTGAAGAAGAAAAGAGGATAGGAGTATTTTCAGTATTTGGCCAAATGGAAGGGTCAACAAATTGATGAAGCTACTTGGATGACAGATGCCATGCTACAGAAGTTGGGCAGTTCTATAGAAGAGCTAATGGATAGGAGCCCATGAAGAATTTTGTCCTGAGGAGTCTGATGCAAGAGCATGAGGCTTGAAGGCAAAAGGCTTAGAACTTAATCCAAAATGTTATAAGCAAAGGAGTGGGATCCTTTAGCTATCAATTTACAAGATTTCTAGATAGGATTTGAGCTAGGATTTAGGGATTAAGTGGTTTTGTAATTAATTCATGTAGTTTTGATTCAGTTGAGATTCTTGGGGAGAATATCGACCATATTAGATATTGTTCAAGATTAGGCAAATTCGATCCAGTGTTTAAGGATTTGATTGTTAGATGAAATGGTATTTATTTAAGTTTTGAATGATTGTAAAAGGATTTTGACTGATGTGGCTTGTTTTGGCCATATATGATTAAGTTGCAGAAAACATAAATTTGTGTATTTGTGTTGTATAATTGGTCCATCTTGAAGGTGTTGCGTCCCTCTGTAGTATCTCTGTGTATCATTGAATCTCAAGTTTGGCTTGAAATATTAGAATTCTGTGTGATTGCTTTTAAATTATTTTCATCGTGTATTAGCAACTGCGTAATTGAGAGTGTACGGATTTCTTGTTCCAGGACTGAAGTCCCATACTCATTCTTAGCCATTGACTTCATTTTCAATGTCTTATGTCACCATCAATAGTGGGGGTTAGGCCTGTTTTAATCCTTGTGTTAATCAAAGTCTCGTGAGCCATAGATTTGATGGCCTCTGTCATCCAATGGATATCAGGTCATTAAGTGTTCAGAATTTAATCTTAGAACAGGACCTGAACTTTTATAAATTGAGGAATTATATTCCCTATAGGCTTCATAAGGGCAGTAAGGGACACGTAAGATTTCCGAGCGATATCGCTACTGACCATTGGATCAAGTGTGCCTTGATCAAATGGTGGAGACTGGTCGCTAAGTCGCAAACAAAAAAAGGTCATTGCAATTTCGCTTATCACAATCTTGGCTCCCTTTGCGATATGCGATAGAGACTCGGGACTGAATTGCGATTTGTGATTTGCGATGTTCGATGTGTTATCACTCAGACTTTCCATGATGTCCTTAGAAGAAGGAAAGGGGTCCGACGTAACCATAAACCAAATTTTAAGTACAGAATCTAGCCAATCTGTACTTAGAGAGGGCTCTCTCTTTATGATTTAGCTTTGTTTAATAAGGTATTAGGCTAGTTATGAAAGCTTGGGGGTTTTGATTTTAATTGGTGGTGGAATTCAAGAGCAGATGGGTAAAACAGAGTATTTTAGGCCATTGGGCTATGGAGTCAACTAGAGATGGCTTAACTGAATTGGGTTGATTCAACAAAGGAGGGCTTCACAGGGCAAGATAGCTAAACAAGTGACAAATTGTAACTTGGAAGGGTGGAATGGTCTTGAAATGGAGGAAGGGCAGTTAAGAATCCTTCAAAAAATTTCAAGGGGAGGGAAAGTGAGTGATCATTAGTAAAAAGTAGTTAAGAATTTCTTATTACAAGACCACGATGATAAACTAAGAAAGAAGGAGCAACTAAGAATTCCTTGTCTATGATAGTTTAGATGAAAACATGAAGAACATAAATTATTTTAAAAATAGAATGCAATAAAGCACTTTCTGAAATATATTTTTTCATTTATAGTTGAGATATGAAACACATGTGAAATATTAAACCAGAAAAACAATAAAACACGGGATATAGAATACTTATTTGACCATTGTTTGACACATGAATCCTGTGAAAGTCCTTTGCTTTATTACTGCTTCTAGCTAGCCATACAAGAGTTGTTCCAATAACACTTCTATTCCAAAATAATAAGTATACAGAAATGTCTAAGAATCCACACTAAGTACTCCGAATGAGGAAGTACTTATACAAAAATTTACAACAAAATATCTCTTAACTGAGAGAGATATATTCTAGGAAAACTAAATATATTTTACATAAAAGTAGAGACAGATGGTCTCGAAGATAGAAACTGAAAGTGAACTGCTGACTTGTTGTCCCTGTTTTTGTGAATGAGCTGGAGGTAGGCCCTATGATTGAGCATCTTGTTGTCTTTCTCGTGATTCTGTGTTGGCTGCTTGCTTTTGACTTTTGACTGATACTCTTTAACCTGTTCTAATACTCTTTACTTGCTTTATCCTCATTCATTTTCTTTTACCAAAATTGACCATGGTAAATACTTCACTTTACTTTTTACCAAGGTAAATCATAAAATGTCTGTCATATCTCTCCACCAATCATCCCTTGGTATCCTGGTCCTTTGTAGCTTCCTGAAGATTTCATCAGCCTCAGTGTATTTTACAAAATTGGGCTGAACAAGAAACAAGTGTTTCAATTCATGCTCAACATAGAAAAGGTTCTCCAAGCTGTCATAGAGAACTCTGCCTATAGGTAATGCTTTTGATGTAGATGAACTAGTAGAGGAACTGGCTTGGTTGTTTGCATACTAGTACAGTTTTTTGACATAATCCTCATGCCTCATTAACTTATCATTGATTACTAAAGGACTTGGAAGTCCTTTACTCTGTAAAATGCCAAACTTTTCCATAAATTCATCTATGTCCTCTTGCATGTTCTGACATTTTCTTTCTAGGTTCTGCATTAGAGACCTTTTGGTTAAGACTTTCTTAATTTCTAGAATGGTTCCAGCTCTATCTTCAATATTCAACTGTTCTAATTGATGCCTGGTCCTATTGTTCAAAAATTTTATCATCCTGATAGCTTCCTTAGGTTTCCCTCCTAGCTCTTTCTTGGTTTTTTGAATTTCTTGAAGAGAAACTTTCACTAGTTCAATCTGTTCAAAAATTATTTGTATTGATGACCAGACATCATTTATTGATTGAGTGATGTTGGTCCATAGAATTTTTCTAATATCTGTTAAAGGCTTTTCAAAGGTGAGATGTTTTTCTAGTGTTTTTACTTGTTGATCCAAGCCTTTTTTCTTCCTCACTTATTCAAAAAAATTGATCTTTGATACATCATATTTCTACTCCAATGTGACAATCTTTTCCTCTACTTTTTGGAGTTTAGAAACTTTGAGTGTCATCTCCTCCACGGACTTAATTAATTCTTTAGTACTCTGACCTGAAGTTCCTACCTGTGCTATACTTGTGTCTGTACATGTTAGTTCAATAGTCTCAGCTGTAACCAGAGGGACATTAGGTGCAAGAGTTGTTGCAAGTGTAGAAGGGATTGCAGTGGAAACCACTGGTACTACATTTTGAGGCTGAGAGATCGACTCACTCTGCCTAGTTTTTAGTGATTTTTCTAATTCTTACTTAGTCTCCTTGAATTGTTCATTTATCTTGAGGAATAGTTCCATAAGCTCTTCTTAGGCTTTATTTTCAATAACTTTAGCTGTTTGTGGATGCATCAGTGGTGGAAATTTCAGCTACTTTCTTAGGGCAGCTATATCTTCATTTTTCTTTTTGATCAGGGCTTCTATAGTTTTTATATCTTTTGGGTTATGACCCAATCCAATAATCAACTCCTCCAATGATTTAATCTATTATCTTTTTCCTATGAGGAGGATATTTCTAACAGTAGCTAAGCAGTAGTATCATTCAATGAATTTTCTATCCTATGTGCCATCATGGCTTTACTTGTCAAGGTGGAATACACCATTTCCCCTATCTGCTTATGCAATTCTATTTGATCTATGGGGTGTATGTCCTTGGCCAAAACCTCAAAATCAGTTTTGAGGTAGTCTGCAAGTGATTAGGGCTGTTGAGCTTAAAAAAGCTCATCTGCATTTTTCCTTCCTTGCTGTCATAAGCTAACATCAACCTAGCCTGATTGGTAGGAG